>JAAFCE010001036.1:40778362-40974854 GCA_013389805.1 Trigoniulus corallinus | reverse complement strand
AAGGTGGGTACCCAACCCTGCCATAGGCGAAAAAGGGGTTATTATTATTATTTTAATTCCATGCCCACCCGGGCACTAATTACAAAACATATACAAACACCTTTTATACATATTAATAAATACACACATAACATCCTACAGTCAACGCTCGAATAGCGCAAATTACAGACCTCACAACCGTAGTAGAGGGCGCCTGGGCATCTGCCACCACCGCAAAAACTGAGTTAGGAGTTGATTTGTATTAAAGCTTTTATTTAAATATTTGACACCACTAAAACTAATGTAATGTTATCTGCCGAGAACTGGAGTGTCCAACGCAACTCGGCCGCACTCCAACGCAACTCGGCCGCACTCCAACGCAACTCGGCCGCACTCCAACGCAATTCGGCCGCACTCCAACGCAATTCGGCCTCACTCCAATGCAACTTGGTCCGTAGTCTAATGCAATTCGGCCGCATTAAAATGCAACTCGGCTGCACCATAATTTGAGGAAGCTGCGCTACACCTTTTCGCTGCAAATTTTTCGAAAAACTGATGTTGATGAGAAGGTTGTCAACTTGGTTGTTCAGTCTGTGGCAAACAATTTGACGACAAGGTTGACAACCAAGTTGACCGTCTGTGGGCCGCTTCACAGAGAACATTTCTTTGGTTTGCTGTTAGAATCAGTTCATGCAAGTGGGCTCTCATGACGCTTGTGGGGGAGGTTCATATCGTTAGCATGAGTCAGACTAGCATGCAACTAAAAAGGAACTAAAATGTGATTGTTTTTCAGTCGAGTTGCAGTTGCGTTGCACCCATGGACGAAGGGCCTAACTGTTGCTCCTGTTAGAATTTCCAATCAAAGATCACTTTCTTAACCTTGGGATCTCCATACTTTTCTGTTCAGTATTGACAACCACTGATGTTATTGACTGAGGAGCTGTGCGGATATTCTTAAACCAGTCGTTTCCTCTACCATAAAGGAAAGTGCCCGTATATTTGTCCACCCCGTCTCCATAATCCCTTAAATCAATCCTAGGAGGCAAATTCTGTATTAACTACTGTCGTTTTAGGGAATGAAGAGTACAGTTGACTGTCAACACACCGTCATCTTTTCAAAAGTGTCTTTGTTGAAAGAGAACTTAAAATGCAGGCTTTTTCACTCCACAGTCAACGTTTTTGAAAAATTTCAATGATTGATTCCTATTCTGGTGACCGGCCTGGAAAACGAGTTCATCAACTTATAGAGCCATAATCCTGTCTAGTGACCTTGTTCACCCCAAGATTTTGATAGTGAGTAGTAGTGAGGAAGGTGGCTTTCACTCATTCACTATCAATGCTTTTAGCAGAAAAAAGTTTTCAACTCAGGGTACGCCCCATTAAGCGCCCTGCCCTAGCGTTCATTGCCATCGCCATCCTTGAAACAGTTATCAACTTGATGACTGTAGGTTATTTGGTGTTAGTTTTCATTCTGTTTATCCGTTTTCTTTTGTTGATATGTGAGGCTCCCCTCCATCCCTCTAAAAATGTCGCCATTTTTTTATATCCTGCATTTTGACCCTCCATACATTTCCTGCCTGAATCGACTCGGTAAATGAAGACAGACATTGTGAGAATTTGTCTTACAAGAATGATGTCCATTCGTGGCTTAGAATGAAATCAGTAGGATGGATTTATTGCCAATCCCTGGCTATACATCGTACATACAGTACGTTATTATAGCTCGACGTTGGTGGCCATAGAAATGGATTTACTTGCAGGGGAAAACTAGAGATTGAGATAATTCCGAACATCAAATACTTACTTCCAGACATTGGTAACTGACCTTGATTGATGCATGAATGTGACTCTGTTTAATCATCCACCTCTATACTATTAACTGTCATCATCATCAAACCCCTATCCCGCCTGTAGCAGGGTCGGGTCTGCGGGTCCACTGAACATGCTCTGACTGGGGGCACCCCAGCCAGGCGTCTGGATCCCGCAAGGAATATTGGCCTTGTTGTCTGTGGGGGGTTGCCGGCCTACCTCACTTGTTCAAACATCGCATTATACAACCAAAATAGAAACTTTGGCAGGCAAATTAATGCTGTGTTGGTTATAATATTGCTCGTGGGGTAGGCCGGCATCCCCCCACAGGCAAATTTTCCAATATTCCTACGGGTTCCAGACGTCTGGCTGGGGTGACCCCAGTCAGAGTATCTTCAGTGGACCCGCAGACCCGACCCTGCCACAGGCGGGATAAGAGTATGATGATGATGATGATGATGTTGGTTATAATATTACATGGTGTCTGATCTATTGCACAATAACAAAATGCAATCCAATGCACACACATGCACCATACCGTTAACTTTGAATTTAATATACTCATTTTATTGCTTTGTAATTCAAACCTAACATATAGCATGTCAGTCCCAGGGTTTGAACATAATCGACTTTAAGAAACAGAACCGGATTGAGTCCAGCTCTAGACTTTGGAATATCCTAAAGTTGTTTCTTGGAGATGCTGCTCGTCTCCCGTTATTGAAAATCATGGAATATTTGAAGTGCTCTTTTTAGGCACCAGGATCAATATGTTTGCGAATTGCTCTAAAAGAAAACAACATGTTCTAGGGGGACAAGGGTCAGGGGTAATCTGGCCGGCAAGAGGAAATTTCAGTTAATAATTGGAACTAAAGAGAATTCAATATTTTTCAAGGTGTGCAACAGTTGCAAACTAGTCCATGTCACTTTTCAGTTAATCTGAAGGAATGACTTTTTATCAAAAGAACCTAAGACGGGCTCTTTTTCCTTAGAAAAGATACGGAAGACAGTCCTACACCGAATGTGAACAGAGCAACGATTAATTATAATGACCAGGAAGCACATCATTGCACAGATTGAACGGAAAATCAGATATGCAAACAGAATTTAGATGACCAGAAAGAGCGTTTTTTAGAAGTTATGTCATATTTTCTGAGATGGCCACGACCCATAGAATCAATGGGGGATGGTTGAAGTGGAGACAGCCAAGCGGAGTCCTGTGTGATAGGAGGATCCACCGCCCTCATTAAATTTAATGCAGTCTGAGCGTCCCTTACGCCCTTGGCATTTGTCGCCTTGCCAATGCATTGGTATAACTCTGCAACAAGGCGCCTCAAGAAAGCCGCCAACATTTAGAAAAGGTTCCAACAATCAGAGAAGTTTGGGAACTCAAGGACAATGACAACTTTAAATTGCCAATAGACTGCATGGCAATGAAATACCTCTGAAATTAGCCACCCCTTTGAAATTTCCGCCTAGGTTTGCCTTCCCCATGCCGCCTGGGCTTCAGTCTCAAGTCTCTCCATCCTAAACTCTGGGGGAGTCCCGAAAAGGCAATCAAATGACTGGTAATCCCCTAACATAGGCACTCCTAGCTGTGAGAAACTGTCTTAGACCAGTGGTGACGAACCTTTTTGAAGACGGGTCACAATAACACGAAAAGAAACCAAAATGTGGTCCGTGAGTTAGGTGCAAGCACTATTTAGTAATGAATAAAGTTTATTAAAGTAGAAAATAGAGACCATCATCATAATACCCATATCCCGCCTGTGGCCGGGTCAGGTCTGCGTACAGAGAACTTGCTGTCACGTCTGTTGTTTATGAGACGATAAACTAGATATGATTCAAACTCGGGTCACTTAAAATTGCACGGTGGGTCACAGGTTCGCCACCACTGTCCTAGATGCTCAAGTGCTACCACTTGTATTTTCTTCTCGGTGTAGATCGAAGTTTGAAGCAAGAATCTGGTTGTAAGCTACCTGATCTTTCTCTCATACGTAGACAGTTGAAGCTAATGGCTGGCCATGTGCTGCTGATGTTGACTAAGGTCATTCTCGTCTGTATATCCTAAATGTCATCTTTAACTCCCAGAACTGGTTCCAAAGCCTGACATTCAGCCATCCTTGAAGTGAAGCAGTACTTCAATCGCTCTAATCAAGTGACAGCTGTTCGAGTGGACTCCCACTGGCTCGTTGTCAGCACGAGGGGAGAGGGAGTGGAGCCATTAATAATTTTCAATGGTGTTTTCGATCTTTCTTGGATTTCTTGACCAATTATTACGTTAAGCTGAGCGGACCTTCATTTATTAAGGATTCTGTATTTTCTTAGATCTTCAGCTTCCTGCAGACGGTAGGGTCAGCTCATGAAGTTTTCTTTACTGCTATTCTTGATAACTCCCAAAACATCCCCCATGCAGCTATACTTCTCAGGACTCTAGGGCTTTCTCAAAATGAATGAATTATTTGAAATTAAATTACTTATACATAGCATGCTAGCTTATTTATTCTGCTATCCTTCCGCCAGTTTTTGGCAGAGAATTACGATAGCTTTTTCATTGATTTCTCATCATTGTTTCTAGCGATTTCGACTTGGCCCTTTTTCAGATTCACATCCTTCCTGCCAGCTCTTACCCTACCACCCTTCAGTGGCGTCACTAGCGGAGTGCGGAGGGTGCGGGCCGCACCGGGTGACACCACTCGCGCACCATGAGAAATGGGGTGACACTAAAGCAGAAGAAGCGGTTTTTTTCGGGACCAGGTCACCAGTGTCACCGCACCGGGTGACGCCAACCCTAGCGACGCCACTATCCCCTTTCTTTTAGTTACATCTTGAACCATTTCTGGCGAGATTCTGATCATCGCCTGGGATTTCATTGTATCATCTCGACAGCATGTTTGATTCTTGTGATACACGAGTTCAAGCCTCTCCTTGGTAGGCAGGGGTGAAAAGGTCGTATTTAAATGTCCCAGTCGTTGGATAGTAAGTTATTAAAGCATTGAACCTTTGTGGGGTGCGCGGCATCACTTGGCATCTAAACTATGGGTGGCATATTTCTCGTTAAAAATGAAAAATATACTAAAATAAACCCTAATTCGTGGAATTAGTGCTATTCGTGAGCCAGGTGGAACTAAAATTTCTAACGGATGTTCACATGGCCCACTAAGTGAAAAGTTTCATCACCCCTGACACCATAACCAGTCATTTCTAGCCCGAAAAAAAAAATGTGTAGGTCGGTAAAATTCCCATGTCTAGGAACTCATCTCGCCTCTCGAATGAGCCGAGAGGCTGACTGAGTAAAGCAACTCACCAAAGATTCAAACGCAGGGTTTCACCTTTGACCTCTTTAATATCTGAGCAATAATGATATATGGAGCGTGGCGCCGTCTGGAGCTGAAAGTTGTCATAACAAGCGGCTAGCTGAGCGCTGCCGATGATGAATTGTAAATGGTGCTATGTGCTGAAGTAAGCGATACGTTCACTGTTTGAAAGCGCTCTTTTTTTTGGCTGTGATTCACGTCTACTGCTACTACTTGTACCAAGCTTTCGCTTTGATTTCGGTTAGTTTGAGTTTGGACGTCTGGTGGTTATCGTTGTCGGTCGAAACGCTTCCTCTATCATTTGAGATTTTAACTTTGAAAGCAAAAAATTCATTGTGTAGTCTTTCTGCTATTAATATTGTGTTTGGCGGTATTAGGAAGAATGACATTTCACCTTTCACATTATTCTTTTGAACCGCTCGTGTCGATCGATTTTTCCGGATTGTGTCGGGAATTTTTCTGTTTGCCCACGGCTACTCGGTTGATGGAATGATGTTTTAAATTTTTCCGGTGATATGGAATCTTATCGAATGTCCCTAGTCTTGGGTGTCATTGCCTCCAACTACTTCAATAATCCTATGTCACTGAATTGAAGAGGTAAAGAGATAGGCTAGCTATACCTTCTTTTGGTGGAAGGTGTACGATAAACGAATTATCCGCGGAACCGACGTCCGAAATAACTTGGTGGATTTTCCACACCGTCTAGTTTATTAAAGTAATGAAGGTTTAAAATAATAATGGAAGATCAGCAACAACAACCTCGAATTCATTCGTCTGTTGGTGGTTGGGTAGCGGCCACTAGGCCCTATTCATTCCCAGGTGAGGATGGCGAGGAAGAGGAAATGATATCCGACGATGGAGGAATTGATTTGGATGAAGATGTTGTGGTGAGTCATTAGTGGAAATATTCGTTGATATTGACCGAAACTGTATTTGTCATGAGATATACATTTACTTACTTTTCTTGCCTGACAGCTACCATTGGTTTAGATGAAATATCTCTTTATTCCGACATTTGAGTGCAGTATTGTTGGTTTTTTGGGGGGGTGGGGGTCAGGGCTCTGTCAAAAAGAAGGAAGTCGAAGAGTTGAACTCTAATTCACTCGCCATATTAATTTATATCTGGTGGTCTCTATCACGTTGCAAGTAACGTCGGAACTTAAATTTTACATGGTTGAACTTGCGGCGTGTTTGGAGGTCTAGTCCTATAGTAAGAGGACCCATTTCATTAGTACACCGCCCCTTGAATTCTCTCCAACCCATTGTGTCATGGCACCTCGTGTTGTAGGACCGATAGAGCTTGGTCTTTTTGTAGTTAGCACCTTTCTTTTTATCACTTACCGCCGAGCCCTTAGGTGCTTTTAGGACCCATGTCGTTGGATAATTACGTAGTGGTGATTTTACAATTGGTGGACTAGTAAGTGATTTCGAAATGTCGTTACTGTTTACTGTACGTTTCACACGATGTTAGAGACCTTTTAATAAGAGCTGCAGTGTTAATAGTAGTTGTAGTGCATTATCATAAACGGATGTTTGGTAAAACGGGGAGGGAGACTAGGGTTTCAGAGGTTGGCCTGTTTGCCTTGAGGACGTCTTATGTGTGTGTATGCATTGGGCATGGCATGATGGTTATTGACGGTCTCCTACCGGTTCACGAAACCTACTACCCTCACCCTCTTTTTTTTTTAAACCAAACGTTATTTTCGGGCTTGTAAAAGATGAGGGTGAGACTAGGGGTGAAAATTAGGGAGACGTTAAGAAGTTCTTTGTTCCATTTCAACACATGGATTTTAATTTAGAGTAGGAAAGTCTAATGGGGGTGGTAAGAAATGCAAGGTCGAAGGCCATGCCCGTGAAGCTGGAGTAGAAAGGACAAGGGGGAATCCAGATCATGATAAGAATTTGTGAAGGAGGGAAAGTGGGACTGGTTTGGTGGGAGAGGATCTTATTAACACGGCGTTTGTTTATAAATTGTAGTCCTCAATTTACCACTAAAAGGGGATCAGAATAATTTAAAATACGAGTATCCTTACGCTCCCTGCTAAGAGGTCAAGATTTTTGATATCAACTGTTTAATGGTGAACATTGTTTGTTTAAGCTACTGTTAGATTTGAACCAGGGACTGAATTACCGACCATTTTCTGTCCCTCTTCATGTTTAGAAGCTTAGAATAGACTGTGCCCCTTGATCCTGAATAATGGAGTTTGCGCCGTGTGAATGATACTTTGTAAATGTGACAGGTTCTGGGTAACGTCTGTTTGTTGCATTGCTGTTAATCTTGTACAGGGATGCAAACTATAAGCTGTGCCCTCAAAAATAAGCAACTGCACCCTACACTTAAGGTGAAAGATGTCATCATTCGGGACGGCCTGGATTCAAAGAAATACGGATCAAACATAGGTTTGGTCTTGGTAATATCAAACTAGTTACAGGAGGTTAGGTACAAGTGTTATTGGCAGCAGATGCAGGGGAAAACTAGCTGTGCAATTTCTTTTTAGGCAATTTAAGAACTAACTGCCAGTTTTGATGTTACAGTATGTAGTTTGTGTTTAGTAACCTGGTTAATACTGTGTGTATCCAAATTCACTATTGTTTGAAGATAAGGGAAGAAACCCGGTTAGTCTTGCAGTGTACAAAGTAGCTTGGTTACCAACTGACTGTATATATGAAAATACCTCAAGGTTTGCCAAAATACTGATAAATATGAAGGAAAAAAGTTGAAGCAAAAAAGTTGTTTCCCGTGAGTTTCCGAACGCGGTAAAAGCAATTTTGAGTTGTAATCAGAAAAGAAGCCAGTGTTTCACTTTCAATTTTCGTTGAATAATACTACGGTTGGAGTCTTGAAATTTACATGCTTTAAAAAAAAATTGAAATTTTAAGCTGCTGCAGACTCGAAGACAGGAAGATGAAACTGCCTGTCGAATCATATGCCTTATGAGTTGACCCTCTGTGTGATGGAAACAAGCGAATCACTGGGATTTGTTTTCGAAACAAAGGATTGGACGACGCCTCTCCAGACTTCTACACTCCCTCTCTCTTTCTTTTGACCTCTTTCCCCTCTCATCCATGTGCGTCCCTTTCCTTCCACCCTCACTGTGGCCTACATTACTTCTCCTCACCTCCTCTGAGTTATTGAAAGTACAGTACTTGCAGCAGCGCATCTATGTGAACAGCTGCCAGTGACGTTGTGATTGTTTCTAAGTCGGTCTCAGTTGAGTTCCTGGTGAGAGTCGTCGAGAGGGTGCGGAATCCAGAGATGTGTTGTTCCCTCCCGACGACCTTTTTATCCCTCAATGTGGCGATGGCGGGAGTTGATGAAACGATGACTCAACCATATCTCTCCCATCAATGCGATGTACTGTATATTAAAAACGTGGTACTCGCCATCTTGCATGTAGTAACTGGGTGCGAATCGTCATTTTCCTGCCGAGATGGTCGCCTAATAATGCATCACACCTCCTCGTTCATTGTCCCCCTATCAATTTTATGTAGTTAATTACTTAATCACAGACTAACTTTTGTCTTCACACCATTTCCCACGACTTTTCCTGCACATGATGAGTCTCATGCCAGAAATTGCACTACGGCTAACTGGGATAGAAGAGGCGGACTGTTTTAATACTTGGCTTATTTAAATGCTGGCCAGTTATAGGGGTCACAAGGCGCGCCACGTCGTCCAGCTTACAATCGCGTGTTCAAGTTACTTATGTTTGATCACAAAGTCAGTCGTGAAGAATTTGGTTTTTCCTATGAGATAATACCACAGGCGAGCAGGCAGGACCGCGTTTATTATCACTAAGGAAAATAAGCACGTGCCTAGGAATGCTGAAAAGAGGTGCCCCACATAGGTATTGTGTCCGTACTTCATGAAAGAACCCCAGTGGCATCGACCTCCTTCTTGTTCATAAAAGAAGGGTCTCGGGTTTGATTTGCATGTCTAGGACCCAAGAAACTAGATGCCCTGCCTAAGAGGTTGTTTTCAGATGTTTCTTGATGCTACCACACCATTATCAGTTTCTCGTGGTGGAGGTTAGTTGCATTGTTGTGGACTGAGTGCTGCCCATCTTAATCTGTTATCCACCGAGTGGCTTAGTGAGCATTGGCTAGGTGAGTATTGCAAGAGCCCGTTCATGGAAAGAACACTAGTCAGTGATTGCAGATGGTCAGATAATGCAGTTTTAATCACATTGCCCACCCAGTGTCAGTGCCAAATGTTAGACTGGTTGTTTGTGGGTATACAGTAAATCATTTATTCAGTGTCGTCCGTGATTAGTTTATTGATGAAGGGTCAAACGATTTTATATAATTTTTTAACGATGAGTTCTGCGGGTATGATGGTGTAAGATTCGCAGATGCACATCTTGATGTTATTCTCATCTCTCTATCGAAGGCACATCCTCTTTAAGGTGTGGAAGGTTTTTTTTGGAAAGCTTTTTAAAAGAACCTCTACAAAACGAAGGTCCATCAATTGCACGCCTTATTTGTAGCAGTTGATCACAATTCTGAAATAGTACCTCCCCTACAGTCGACATGGACCGCTCTTTTTGTGCTCCCCGGGAGCTTTGTTTCCTTCCGCGGGGGCGAGACCATGGGTCATAGACCCCATCCCTCTTCGCTTATATCCAGACAGATGGCGCGGTACCGTTATTTATGAAACATTTCACAAATGTTCATGTTGAACTTTCTTCTGATGTTTAGCTGTTGCCTGGTAGAGTAGTTGTGCTTGAATGGTTGTACTTCTAATTAGACTCTGGAACGTGGTCAGCCATAGGCGTTGCCTGTCAATCATTTTTCAGTATTCAGATGGGAAATTCTTGCTGGGTGGCAATTTTGACGATTCTGACAGGCTCTAACACTTTGCAAAATGTCAATCAGCACACTAATCAATTGCTTTTGTGATAAAGAGAATTACGTGAATTTAGATCTCTCTCTTTCCTCTTTATTTTTGACCCCTTACAGCTTTTAGCTTGGAGTCATAGCCGCTATTGTCGTCATAGTTTATTAATTTTCCTTAATTAGTGTTCAGTTGATGACATTCTTGTCTGTTTCTTGCATTATGGTGCGGTAGGTTCGTTCGATCCGGACCGAGATCCTGCAAATTAATTAAAGGACACTTCCTGGATGGAATTTGATTGTATAGATCGGTAGAAATTTCAAGAGTAGGAGGTCACTACCGGCGAGTAGGAGGTGAAAGTTGCACTTTAATGATCAAATCATCCCAACCAACGGATATGTGGTTTATAAGTTACTGAGTTGCTTGGCTTTCCTGACAACTTCTCAGACTTGTTGGCGTTTATAGGGTGGGGTTGCCAATCGCTTTGGCAGGAAATTTCATCAACACTGTATGTAGGTGGCGACGAGGTAGTGTCATTAAAGTGAAATTAGGGGCAATTTAAATGGTGTCATGTTGCAGAATGATGTTAACTATAGTACTGTACTTCGTTAATTGTTGCTAAGGCTGTGTTAGACAGTTATCAACTCTGACATCAGCTAGTGTTAAAACATCGTTTTACGGCGAAGACAGCAGTTTTTATGAAACTGCTCTCCGCCTTTTATTACCCCTTTTTCCAGGGTAGGATATACCATTAGATTGCAGCATCTCTTTAGACGTGCACATGAAGTCATTTGATTTTCTTCCCTCCTCCTCCTCCTCCACAAATAGGCACGTCATTGAAAAAAAACTACCACCTGGAAAATGGTGGAGGGATTATAGATCTGAATGGTCGCAAGTGTACGTCTGTCTTCTAAGAATAGATGTTTGAGTTTCATGCTCTTTCGGTTAGTGAATTGTTGTGCAACTGTCCCGGATGTGGCTTGCGATCTGCAGAATCAATGGTTTCGGTTGACAGAGACTTAGCACTTGCAAACCGTTGATTAAAATAAAATGTTTTTACTTCTGACTAGTCATGAAACACGCAATTCTTATGTGGGATGTCTTCTAGGGAAAAGTCAGAGGCAGTTGTAATGTCTACTACCACATAGGAGATTAAGGGCTTAATTAAATTTACAGAAAATGGCCAGTTGCTCATACCGACTCAAGGTGAAAGTTTTAATATAAAGATGAAGCCGGATGTTTCTGAAGAACGTCGATGCACTGTTAATAGGTAGATAGCCATAGATCGCTGTTATGCTTTATCTTAACAATTAAGAGCATTTGAAATGTTAAGGAGTTTGTGTGAACAAGGCCTTGAGACTAGGTGGTCTGCGTTGCCATAGCAGCGGATGCTGTGCGGATTTCAGAATCGGCGGTCGCCATGGCAACGTCATCATTGCCAACTTTCCAATATATGTTTAAGATGATTTCTAGTGTCGTTGTCTTCGTGTGACACAAGCCGTTTTGTATCGAGTGTGTTGACTATTCCGTAAATTGTTAGCGGAGTGTCATGATAATTAACCACTGTCATTTTATCTTTATCTGTAACAAATTCTTCTACTGGATCCACGGCCATGGGCTTGCTGTAGACGTCGACAAAAAGGACAATCAAGAAGTTTGTAAAGCGTTAGACTGATTTTACTCAGTAATTTTCAGAAACTACTAGTTGAGTCGGCGCTAGACTTTTAGGTCTTCTGTGCAACCGGAAATTTGTTCAGTTTTCCCGATATTTCCGTTTTGCAGGATGTGGTTTGTTACCTTTTATCAAAGATGCAAATAGATCAGTATTTATGATAACGTCGTATAAGATGCATTGCAGTGATTATGTGAACATTCTTAACGCAGAACTAGATCCACTGGTTGTTGGTTTTTTGATATTTAAGGTTGACCTTTCTACTCTTTAGGCCTTGTGCTGACATTATAAGAACTAACCTTACCCATGTCTGTAAATTTTACCGATCAAGATAATAGGGAGATTGGGCGTACAGTTACCGATAACCATTTGTCCCATAAGCAGACGACACTTAAGTTACCCATGCTCCAAACAATTAATTTTATTTGTGGAGCATGCGCACCTTAAATTTCGTCTGCTTATGGGACAAATGGTTATCTGTAACTGTACGCTCAATCTCCCTATTAGTCCTTTTTTCCCATTCGGTCTATGTCGCCCCTTTAGAGAAATCGAGCTTATTAACTCACTGATGAAACTTCTCCTGACCTACCAAAAGCTGTCATATGAGGGGCACTGTATTAGGTGATCTATCTGCAGGACAATCTTGGTGCATTTTTATTATTTTAAAGTCATGATTCTCTCTGATGCAGATGTCATTCTCGGTAGCCTGGTGATTAGCGTACATCGTGAGTTCATCGTTGAAGGGTCGCTCCTACCCGAAGCAGGTTACCGCTTTCGGGTGGTGGCCCTTTTTGGTATGTGCGATGTCATTACATCTACATAAAAATAACCCGTCCTAACAGGTCACTAGTTTGTGTTTTCTTGCGATGGGACAAATAGGTACCCGACATTGCCATAGGCAGGGAGAAGATGATGATTTATCTGATACGCATGTTCAAGTTTTGTGAAGAGGTAGGTTACATTGCAAACCTACACCGCACCTTAGGTATCCTACATGACAGAAAATAAACTGTTAATCCCAGCCTGGGGACTCTTTCTCAACTACTAATATCGGCTCACAGTGGCATGATCAAATTGACCACACCTGATCATGTCACGGTAAAACACGCTTTTTCCATTCATTTCACGGATATCTTAGCGTATGTCATGGTCGACGTTGTCGCTATAGTTAGTGCGCTATCGCCTCCAGAGTGTCATTCACTAGTAAAAGGTCGCTGAACTCTGTTGCATTTGTCTACGATGGACCTGACTGTAGCTTTTGATGTTGCTGTTGCTACATTTGCTTTAAAAAACGGTAGACGGTACCTGGAAAAACTACTTAAAGATGATGCATTCTTTCACCTATGATCCACGATGACAATGTAGATCAAATAAACTTATATAATGGATGTCAAGAACCCCTTTAACATCTACAGGGTAGTTTTGGGGGTGATTACAACGGCGTTTTGCAACTCAACTCTATTCTACGATGTACAATGTCGTCTGCCTTTAAAAGGGTACTTTCTACCCAGGAAAACGTATTGACCTCCTTCCTCGATGTTGGTAAATGACCATGCATGCAGTCAGACCGCAAGGTCGGATATGAGTAGGCAGCGCCCACTCGAACAAAAACTGGGCCCGGTGCAAAATTGACTCGCGGGACCGGGCAGAGTCATACCTAGGGTACCAAGGTACAATTAAGACGACTAGCGCCCTCCATTATATTGCATTTTACAATTTTCAAACATTTGTTGACCTTTTTATTTCTTGGCAATTCCTTATCAATTTTCGGGCAGTCCTTCCTTTGGGTGATATTGAGGTTCTGGAAACAACATTAAACCATTCTGTTTTTGCGAAGTCAGTCGCACTGTGACTTGTGAACTCGCTCTATTTCTCAGTCCTCGGGCCGGTCCTGCATTTTGAGTTCCTAAAATCAGTCAGTGGCGCGGCCCCCCCCTCGGGCCGACTCTGTCAGTGTGATGTAAGAAGAATGGCACAAACGAAAAGGTGGAATGGAAAAAGGGGAGGAAAAGAGGAACACATCGAAAACTCGGTCTTTAACCAATATCCAAGACCTTTAAATTGCCTCGCACAAAGGCAGGATTTTGAGGCATCTAACTTTAGAGATGTCTCACCAACTAAATACTAATCAGATCGGTGTTAGCATGGCATTCTAAATGAAGTGGATACACCATTTCATTATTGCACTGAATTTACCAATTTCGGCCATTAGAATTGAAATGAATGTTGGTAGTTGCCATTATCTACTTAAATAAATTTTTCTTAGTCTTTAGTGAAATGTTTGTAGTTTTGGTAGAACCCCGCAAAGTTTTTTTTAAGTTTGCAAAGAATTTGTCATCTGACCCTAGAATTGCTTTCCTGCATCATTCGCATTCCTAAATTTTGTTTTGTCTCCTCAGTTGTAGTTCTGCAGCATTTTGAGTCTTAACTATTTTTGAACGTCGCAGCTGCGTGTCTCTTTAAGATACGAGTCGCGATAAGAGGAGCCTGGGTTGACAGGACAATTTTAAAAGTGCCTGTTGTCAAATTTCGTAGACGATGAGGACCTTATGTCAGAGAGTTTAGTGTGGTGTGAATTGGGACAGACGTGTTATCTTAATTTGAAAAATCACTGATTTCTTACAGGGTGTGAGCGTTATTTTCAAGTCCCAGTCTTTCCGATTTTTTGTCGTCATTTGTTAATCATCAGCTTTGCATGTAGACAGGAAATAGCATCCGAGTAAGGCGGACTTGTGTATCTTCTTAGGACAAGAGTCCTTTCCATGCCATGGATTGTTAAAAGTAGGTCAATATGTGTAGGAAGAAGAGAAAGAATTGATCCATAACTAATAGAAATTCAGCTAAACGGAAATGACTTCAAGCCCGGAAGTTTCTCACGCCCAAATTTCGAAAAAAAAAGGAGAAAGAAAATTGTTCTGGAAAACGCTGCCGACCCAGCCCTTGGCTCTATTTGGCGTAAGAAAATCCTGGGTGTGACCGGGATATTTGCCAAGCTTTGTCTTGTCAATTAACCCGTTGCCACAGTTTTATTCCAATTCTTGTATTTGTCGTCTGAAGTAACGGTTGGGAAGCTGCCACTTCATAGTTTCCAGCACATTGGAATATTATCCATCATGTTCACCAAAGTGATTGCTTGCATTTTGGGCAGAAAATTATTGAACTGCAACCTGGTTGTTTGGGCGTAAATTATACAAGATTTGGATTATAGCGTTTGTATTGCTAGTTATTAACGTTGTCATCAAAGTTTTAGTCAGTTAAGAACGCGGAGAGATATGGTTATAGGAAATTGAAAGAGATGGTCTGGTCATGGTATGCGGGTGACGGGTTGGTTAAAGCCCTTACATAATTGTAGGCCCTTTGGAGAAGGCTAAATAGCAAACTTGAAACAAAAAGAGAATGGAAGGTCATAACTTGTATAACTCACCCTGCCCAGTGGATAGATAAGAATGTGGTGCTACTTTAGGCAGGTTGACACGATGCAAGTATAATTGAATCAAGTTGACATGCATGTGTGTGCTATTGACACACAATACTAGGTGACTTACACGGCAAAAAATTGGATGACAGCCCATTCACTTGCAACTAGACTTGCATGATCTGTTGACCCGCCTTTTTGGACAGGGTCGACTAAAGGTTTTGCAGGACCTCGGGTGGAGGGGGAGTTATTAGAGAACTTTCAAGGATTTTGCTACTGAAACCAAATTTGGTGATTTTGTCTGATTATGATAGAAAGTCTTTGGTTTTAGATGATTAAAATGGTTTTGGTTTCAGTTTTAATTTATTACCATTTCTTCATTGTTTGTGTTACTTTTACAAAATTATATTTGGACAATAAAAAAAAATGCATGTTTTGCACAAGATAGACTAAATTGAGTAGGCATACTGAACTGCGGTGCTAGATTTATGTACTACCCATACGCCAAATTGACGTGATCCCCACTCAAACCGATACCAATTCAGGATGAGTCGTTATAAGAAAATAGCAACGTACTCGTTATAAATTCCTCGCAAGACATTTACCAGAAAGCAGATACAGGTGTGTCAACCAAGCATCGTAACTACAAAGTGATTTCTTTTCCAAATAAAGACGGTGAACTGCAACTCAAATTCTAAGCGGTATATAACCTTAGAATGACTCTGTGCCAATAAAGTTGAATTAAAATTAGGCTCCCAATCTAATAAATCAAGGTAAGATTTAGGTTGAATTCCGATTGTTATGTGTACGCATGTCTGCTTTCTACTATAGCAAACCCCGACAGCCCAACATTTCCGTTCTCCTCGAAGATTAGCCTTTTGGTGTAAGCGTGATTTAATTAAAAAGGCGAAAAGTGTGGCAGCTTCCATTCGAAGAGGTCTTTTCAACGAAAGGAAATTCAAGTTAGGACAACTAACGTCCTATTTAAGTCATCCGTAATGGAAGAGTTGTGACAGAGATGTTATGTTTACCGTAACATTCAAGCTTAACAATTGCAAAGTGGCGATAATCAGCAAAATGCAGTGCGTCTGATCCATTCTTCAGTGATCCATTAGCTAATTTTCTTGAACAGTTTTGTCAGGTACAATTGATTTAAAGGGATAATCAGAATGCCCAAAATTAGTACGGTATTTATCAAAATCTGATAGTAGAAGTGAGTATTCTACAGTACATACCTTCTTTTAACGAAAAAATATGATACACTGTCCTTTGCTTTAGCACATAAAAGTATAAGTAAGTGTATCTTTGGAGCGTTTCCCGCCATTTTAAGGGTTTGTCGTCAAGGCTCTAAACGAGATTGGGGAGGGTGGGTATGACTAAAGATACTAATAAAAAAGAGAGTATTTAGCTTTATTTGGGAAGGACAGGAAAATAATAGTGTCGAAGGTGCAAAAGGTAATGTAACTTACATTCAACGTTCCAAAGTATTGGGGAGTCCTGTCCTGAATCCACAGTCCTGTGTGATAGGAGGGTCCCAATCAAGTTGAAACGGAAGTTTTACAAGGCAGTTGTTAGCCCCACTATGCTATATGGATCAGACTGTTGGACAGTAAAGAAGAGCCACGTTAATAGAATGCAAGTAGCCGATTTGTTGTTTGTTGGTGTTTTAGAGCCCTTCAACTACAAAGGTCATTAGAGCCCCGTCCACAGCATAGTTCTTATGCAAAGACTGCACAGACACTACACTAATGCGACGATTTTTTGGGCATTCGCAGTACCCAGTTCTCCCAAGCGGCCACCCATGTCAGTACTAGCTGGGGTTGCGCTGCTTAACTTCAGTGATCAGACGAGAAGTAGCCGAGAAGCGAATGCTGCGGTATATGAGCAGGGTGTCGAAAGGCGATAGTTAAGAATGAGTATATTCGAGGTAGCCTGGGGGTGGGGGACATCGCGGAAAAAAATTAGGGAGAGTAGGTTGAGGTGGTATGGACACGTAATGAGAAGAGGGGAGGAGTAGCTAGTTAGGTCCATTTCAGAAATGCAGATGGTTGGAAGCACCCGGGGCAGGGGGAGAGCGAAGCAGATGTGGGAGCAGGTGTGGGTGGACGGGGACCTGGTGGGAGATAGACGGGAGTGGAGGACTTGAACCCGCAGAACCGACCCTGCCACAGGCGAGATAAGAGCATGATTATGAAAGTCGTGGTTCTAAGTTTCTTTCAAACGATCGATGCTGGAAATTTTGCATCTCGAGATTCTGTTGTATGGACTTGACCATTAGTTTGAAGAGTTGAAATGCTGGCAATTAAATAGCCTAGTAATAAAAAAATTATTCCCACCTAAGAGAATTTATTACTTGACCATCAGTTACCAGGATCCCTTTATTTCTACCGGCTCTAGGGTTTGATTCGGGTCACCTGTAAACCTGGTTTAAGTCCACTATCCAACTATGTCCTGCCTATCGTTCTTCCATTATTTGCAAACTATGTTTGCCGAAAACAATTTCAGATTGTTGAATAATGCCCGAAATGTGAAAGATTTAATTTACCAGGCGCAAAGAATGGGAATTGTCAGTTCCTTTCACCCGTCGCGATCTAGCAAATGTCATTCGTCACTAGGTCTCAAATGAGACCCCTGGCTGCCACCTCTTCGTAGTTTTTTCCCCTCGCTTCCCTTAATGTTGTGAAGTGCAGGTGGGGCGGGAATATCCTACATCTGCTCTCGTTCTTTTATCGTGCCCTCTTGTAAAGGGGTTAAAATTGTCATTGCTTGACTCGCATGTTGAATCTCTCCCTCAATACATACTTTTTTTTTCCTTTACTTCCCTTCCATCGTTGGGCAGGTTCATTTTTGTGAATGTTTCTCGTGATGGAGGTTTTTTCCTGGGTAAGTGACCCGTGGGAGACTCTAAAAGTAATCTTTTCGTGTTTTTGTATCGCGTTGATGGAGCTAAATTTAGTTCAAGTGATCCAAGAGTGTTCTCATCCTACGACGTCGAATTCATACAGTCTGTCCAGGTTAAAGACCCCCGGGATGAGAAAATGTTTAAGCCCATAGAAAATACATATGGCACCGAGATTTTGACTAAGAATTGAAATAGTAGTGTGATGGCGCCGTTTTGTAAGACAAACCAAAAGTAGGGTACCGATTTATACGTGTCGAAGCTCAGCCAGCAAAACCACATGTCTGTAGCAAAGATGGGTGATTGTCATTATGTTGTCTTAAAAACAGCTGACACTACGTGGTCATTGTCAGATCGTGATTTTTCCTGATATGAGTGTTTAGGCTTCTGGACGGGCAGGTGACATCGTATACCCACATACACGGAACTACGGCCCCGTAGTTCACCAGACACTCCTGTGTTGCCATCACCTGCTAGACGCCTATCAACGCCTAGTTTGAACGTTGATATACATAATGTACAGTATATGTATGTGCAGCATGAATCCCAAAGTCTCGATCCTAGTATCAACGATTTACAAGACCAACTATATCATTGATGATATATCGAGAACAACCTTATGTTTTCCGTTATTTGTAAAGTTGAAAGGCCGCTGTTGGAAAATTCGTCTCGTGGGCTCTTAACCATAGCTCATGTTGTTTATTCAGAATCACTTATTTCTTTTTATAAATTGTGTTTTGACGTTTGAGTAGCATGTTTAAAAAGTTTTTGGCGCCTGTCTGCTATCAGGAAATGATGTCATTTGTATATTTTTAATGTTTACGTCTTCCTGGTTAGTAGTCTGTTAGGTGAATTACGTTACTGTTTATACACCGCGCTAGTAGCGTAGTACATCACACCCTGTTACGTAATGAATACACAGGTTAGAAAGGTCGATGCTGGGTACTGTCCTGTTACCAAGGCTGTTTTGGGCCATGTGAAAGTCAATATGAGTTCAGTCGTTGTCGTTTCAACTTCGCTCTTGTGGTTGTTGCATCAATCTGAATTGTCAAAGCAGGCTGTAAGCGTAGTTGACCTGTTCGACGAATAGGGCTCCACCTTCTCTCAGAGGTGGCTGTTAACTACTAGAAACTAGAGCTGGATTCGAAATACGTTTTGACCAGCGTTGCTGACAGAAGCAGCCGAGGCGAAGTTTAGCTACACAAAGACAGGGTGGTGTTGTCTAAAATCCTCGACAACAGGACATGGTATAGTTCATTTCGAAGTCTACCTAGGGGGCCTAATCATAATGAGTTTGAAGCCTCTGGTACGTGTTGTAAGCCATATTAAATCACTAGTCCAACAGTTGGCCCGTGAGTTCCATGTGTTTCCTTCCTCTCCTCACAGTTTTGATCGTTTTTATTGCTGTCCATCTTGTTCACTTCTCTATTTCCATTTTGAAATTCTGGGCTCATGGGTACTCTCATCCTGCCATGGGAGGAAGAGGCTAGGTTAAGAAAGGGTTGAATCGTGGGAGAAAATGTCCTACAGATTTTTATTTAATTTTTGTTTTCTAAGTTCTACTTTTTTCTGTCGTAAAAATTGAACGCATAGAAGTTGACTTTTAAAGCTAAATCTGAAAATTTCGATTTCTGTCTTTTGCAAGCGTCAGAATTCATTAGTTCGAACATCTTAACCAAAAGAAAGGGTGACAATAGGGGAAAGATAGAAACCGACATACGGTATAAATGCAAGGAGGAAAGCTGACGTGAGAAGGGCAGAAAGACATTGGACAGTGATTTCATATGACTGACCACCATCTTAAAATTATTGCCTCAACTACTTTAATCAGAACCCAGACGGCAATAATTGAAGATTGTTGTTCCTTCAGATGTTGGACTTGCCGTTAATGTACTCGTATCGCGTTTAAAATAAAAAAAGACTAGCGAATTACTCGGCTGCACCCACTTTAAAGTTGTTTTTTTAATTAATAATGTACACCTCTCACTGCTACGGTGGCTTGTTAACAGGATGCTCTTCTTTAAGTGTTTTTCTCATCTCGCGTCCCACATAACCTCAACCGCATGACCACTTGGATTTCGCCTTTATCTGGAACTCATTATCTCGTAATAAATTAAAATCAATCCGTGATTTTTGCACCCTATCAAATGGAGGAGGGGTGGAAGGGTAACCAAAGCAATTCTAGTTTTTTTACCCGTTTGATATCATACCTCTCTATCTTCAATGTTCAAGAATTGGCAGTTCTTTTCTTGTTTCTAATTTTTATATGCCTGTTTATCGAAGGGTAATCAAATTTGAGAAGTGGTCGGTCGTTGTCGGTGAGGTGATTGCTGAACCCTTTCCATTTCGTATTGTTTGTTATACGTCAATATTAATGGGTGTCTCTATAGGGTTGATCAACATCGATGCAAATTAGAATCAATAATTGCCACCAGGCCGAATGGTCGAAGTGGAAAATTTCATTTTGCCTCGATTAATTTATCGTTGGTAGTAGGTGGTGAATAATCCAGAACGACTAGTGGTCATCTGATTCCCAGTAGGTAGCCGGAGAGGGAGGAAGGTTAGTTTCTGTCAGCTTGGAACTTCGTGAATGTTGGTCTTAATAGTAATCACGACATGACATCCTTCCATTTCCTGTTAATTTATGATTGGATTGATTTATAATTTGTAAATGCATTCTGGAAGATGCAAGTGAAGTCTTTAACCCATTACTTGTCCTTAAAAAAACCACTGAAAATGATTTACTAACTTTAGAAACCATCGCATCGAGTCTGGAAATTGAGTAGCTCATGGGACCCATTGTCAGAAATATATATGGGTGTTAAGGAGGTGCGATACCTTGGTAGTCCAGAAGGAAGAGAAACGAATGGACTGTGGAAAATGACTGACGTCCTCAGGGTCCATTTTCTTTTGATGTTGTTAAAACTAATGGCAGGAATAAAATGTGCGGGATCGTAAACGTCTAAAGAAGTGCGAAGAAAACTATTGAATTACATCATAAGGTTCATTGGGGAGGGAGCAGCAGATACCGTCAACTAAACTGTATAATAGATATGGTCGGTCTCTCCAAGAAGAGTGTGTTGAATGGCAAACAGGAGAAGGGAAATGTTTGAACTTTATGGCCATATGACCAAATCTCTGAGATTACGCACAAATGGCTTCGCAGTCCCTTCAGGGGTGCATGTGTTGCGCGACAAATTAATATTTTGTGAACTTAAGTACTGTACAGAAATTAGATTTACAGCTTTGGAATACAGAAAGTTGAAGCAATAGGTAACTCCAGTGTGTTGGATGTTCCCATGTGGGTTCCAAGGTAGATAATTCAGACACTTTATGTTCTTTAGTGATTGCAAGAAACTACTAAAACGGTTATGGCGTCAAATCGGCAGCCGGTAGTACATAAAATATTATCAAATTTTTTTTCACCGGAGAGTGTTAGTTTCCATCTTTTGTTCCTCTTCCACTGTTGTCAGATTCTTCTGTACTTTTTGTCTATTCTTATTTTCCTGACGGAAGCTGGAGAGCTCATAAGGTATCCAGCCCTGCTATAGCCTGGAAATTGGCTATAGAATAGTACATTCTAACCTAAGAAGTCACGCCTGAAAGGATAAGGGACATACTGTGGGTAGGGCGTTCCGATTAATCGAGAATTATGATTTCAATTGTTGCCAAATGTATTTAAAAATAAAAGTAGTCTTGCAGAAGGCCAAATCTAATGAAAAATATAAAAATTGATGTTTAAAATTGTTTTTTTTTCCTATGTGTATTTTTTTTTACTGTTCTTGTTAAAATTAATAATTAATGTTAAAATTTTATGATTTTATTTTCATATGTAATGTAAATTAAAAATTAGGTAGAGGATACATGGAAGCCCAAGCGAGCCAAAATCTCGGGGAAAGGAAAAAATTAAGTGGTCTCATTGTTGATTTTTTTTTCGGAGGGGGTGTCCCGGTTTGACTCGCAAGAAATGTGGGAACCCTAGGCATAGGGCAAAAATGGGAAATTTTGTAAATAATCAACACATTAAATATAAGACCTTGTTACTATTACTAAAATGATTTGAAATGCGTATTTTGATTCGTTGAAACGCTTTTACCATAAGGGTTTTTTCACATTTGACAATAGATAAGTTGATGACCCTTTGCACCCTACAACTTATGACTAAGTAATCTATTAAGTCCATAGCAAAGTGTCGTGTTTCTGCCCTATCTTTGTGAAAGCTACTAGCAAGACAAGCGTGAAATGCTGCAACATCTCCATAAAATTGAGGAAAAGAAGTTCGAAATAACTACATTCCTTGACATCTATTCTACGGTTTCGTTTTGTTGGTGTTTAAGGGCCTTTCAACTACAAGGTCATTAGAGCCCTGTCCTGATTAGTTCTAACGTAGGAACTACACATACAGCGCTAATGCGACGGTTTTTGGATATTAGTGGTACCCAGTGTTCCCGAGTGGTCACCCATGTTAGTACTAGCTGGGGTTGCGTTGCTTAACTTCAGTGATCAGACGAGAACTGGTGTGTCCAACGCAATATAGCCGCTTCCTAAGGGTTCGTAGACCTCAATAAGTTGGCAGTGAGAATCCAGGTCTAATGGCATGCTAGTGATGTCCTTTGGAAGCCCGTATCATCCAACACTCAAAAGCTGGTGCTTAACTTTGGATATATCAAATAATTTGTCGCAAACCAACGAAAGGGTCATGGTTTTGGTGTCGCTGCCCTCAAATCCTGCTGAATTTTTGAGTAGAGGGAGCATCTGTCCTTGTCCTGACTTGTCCGTATCACGGAAACAGTTTGTCTGCTTGTCTGAAGAGTGCACTAACCTCTTTCTCCCATTTTAGTACTTCTAGTATTGATTTATTGATTTGTTTATAACTTTCTACAGTTTGCTTCATAGAAACCGTGGAAACCGCGAAAAACCGTGTGTGTTCCAATCTAAATGAGCCCTACCTTTGGGCAAACTTCTTTGTTGTGATGTGTTTCTTATTTTTGTATAAATTCTAATCAATTTTGAAACTTATATGAAAAAAAGTACAGGAGGGTTTTACGTATATACAAGAATTCGCAAACCAACGAAATGGAGGCAAATCTGATTGTAGTCAATCACATACTAAATGAAAACTTCACATTTCATATGGTTGCGTTGGAACTATTGTGCCGGCACACATACCACAAGTTGAGCAATTCTGTCGATACATTGAGATATGTGCCTTTCACTTGGGGAAGGGGGCACGCAAACGTGAAACACTGTGGGAGACACGGAGTGCGTCTACCTGCGGCCAAGTTGCGTTGGACACACCAGTTCCCGTGAGATCACTGAAGTTAAGCAACGCAAGCCCACGTTAGTACCAACATGGGTGGTTATTAAAGAACGTTGGGTGCTGCAAGTTTCCGATTTCCTACATCCCCCACACCTTCCTCCTTATCTTCCACAAGCAACCTCCTAATGGTTCAGCTTATGGCTGCTTGACTTCCTCCGTAACCCATTAGTGTGTGTGTAAGATTCAGAATCAGCCTGGAACTCTCGTATGCCGATTCACCCAGAACAAATACCCAGCACTGAAAATTACAGGTTAAGGTTTTTTTGTCTGGTGTTCTATTGATAAGAACTGTGATGTTATATGTTGGTTCCAGAAATCCTGGACAAGACACTGTTTTTTTGTGTTGGAACGAAGTAAAACCCTTTCTGCCTGAGGTAAAATATAGGTATGGATGGGCAAAACTCCCCGGAAGTTGGGGCCCCACTCCTCCTTTGGCGTCAGCAAAAGAAACGTGCTAAACGAAGAGGCTTACGTTAAACCAGCAACGGGTTCCAACATTTAGGTTGGCATCTTCCTGCGTAAAAGTATCACGTAACAATTCACCTGTGTTCCAAGGGGGAATTGGGTACCCGGCCCTGCCGTAAGTGGGGAAAATAGGTTTGGAATGTATACAAGTTTAACCTGAGCGAACGAGCGCAGGCATTTGCTGTCGGACCTGTATGCTGGAGTATTCTAAACTATTCCGAAACACATAAAATAGATGTTATCATAAGTGGTCCATAATCCTTGAAACTTTCTACTGTAAACTCGTACTGAGGTGTAATATCTTCTTTATCATGATGTTCACATTCTCCCTTATGTTACAGTTTGATCTCCAGTAATTTGTTTGCTTAGCAATTTCCGGCGTCTTTTGATAAATGTCTTCTTGACCCATGTGGAAAAAAATTGGATATCGTTAGGACGGTGATGGAAGACAAGTGGCGTGTGCAACATTCTGTTAACATTTACTCTTGTTTTTATTACAGGGTCTTGAGAGCCCCGGAAGTGGCCTCCAACCCGTCATGTCTCCACCATCAACTGATAAGTATTTGCACATGCCGAGACTTGATAGCTACAGGTTTTCGATGGCCACTTTGGAAGGTAAATATGGTAGAAGTAGACTGTATAATGTATCATTTTGCTAATAGTATCTGCCTAATACGAACCAGGATTTGTTGGTACAAGAAGTGACATTCTTTAGTAGGCTACCTCGGCTGCTCAGGGGTTACGTGCTTGACTCTTGAGCAACTCTTGGTTGCATGTTCAATCCTGAAGGAAGACGAGAGGGTTATACGATGTCGCAAAATGTCGAAGACAATTGCAATTATAAAATTGTATAATGCACAGCGAGCGCATAAGATGGGTGGTAGCCGTGGTGATGTAAGGAAAAATGTTTATATTTTGAATTATATTACCTTCACACCTTTAGCGTCAAGAAAAATGCAGGGGCTATATCTCCGACTTTAATGACATGGAACTCAAGGCATAAGAGCCTTAACTCTAACGGCGGCTTTTACACCAAAGATGAAAGAGACATTAGCCTCCTGGATGCAGGAGGCATGCGTCTTTCAACACCAAAACACATAAAGAGACAATGTCTTTCAGGCCGAAATGACATGTGCATCTTACGTCCTGGAAGCATGAGGCACATGTTTCTTGAAGACCTGTTGGTTGGTTTTAAGCTTCCTGCCGCTTTGCCTTTTTTTATTCAGTGTGTGATTCTCCTGAATAAGCAGATTGGCTGTATTGTGTTGGACACACCAGTTCTTGTCTGATCACTGAGGTTAAGCAACGCAACTTCAGTTAGTAATCACATGGGTGTTCGCATGGGAACACCGGGTATTGCAAATAGCCAAAAGTCATTGTAACAGCATAGAGTCTTTGCAGTGGATGAGGCTCAAATGAACATTGTGGTTGAAGGACCCTTAAACACTAACAAATCAATCAAAACCTGAATTAGCACATGTGCTGTCCAATTTGTAGTGATGGATAAATCCTAAACATGTTACCTCATCATGTGTTACATCAACAATGCAACACATTGTTGATACTGCGTTGTACCAGGACCAGGCACTGTATGATACTGCATCTAAAGATTGTTCCCCTGCTAATACTGACATGGATGTCCTTTTGGGGGTGGGAAAACTGAGTACTGGCAATACCCAAAAGTCGTCGCATTAGTGTAGTGTATGTGTACTCTGCACAGCGGACGGGGCTCTAACGACCATGTCGTTGAAAGGCCCTAAAACACCAACGAACAAATCAAATTCATAAAAAATATAGAATATTAATAAAAAAAATTACTTTTACTCTGATTTTTATATATCAGATAGAAGCGGACAGAAGATGCAAGCTGCATATACCTCTTTGGTGTGAAGCATGTTTCTCCAAGGAACAAGACACTAATGCCTCCTGCATCCAGGAGGGACATGGCTTGTTTCTTGCATCCTTGATGTGAAAGCCACCTAAAAAGAGATGTCTTGAAGTAGCTAACACCTTTCCATTGCAACTTTGACACCATTCATGTTATTGCATTTCAGATAGTCAAGAGGGTGAACTGGACGCCATTTTGGGCGAATTGTGCGCCCTGGAAAGCCAGTTTGATAGAGAAATTTTCAGCAGTGCAAATACAAAAAGTCACCAGCGCAGTATCAGCTCAGCATCACAATCCAGTGGCGTAAGCAGTTTGGATCCTAGACAGTCGGCATGTCAGCAGCCTCATGGCGTACCCACAGGCCCTACGTCAAATGGGGGTGTCACACCGTCCCATTCCAGTCAGAGGTTCTCTTCGCATAGCCGCTCAAGTTCTGGTGGCACCAAAGTGAAATTCGAGATCACTGGTCTCAATGGAGGTGATTCGATGGACGCTGCCATGGATGAAACAGGACGCTTGTTACCCAAACCAGGAGAAGTTGGTCCTCGTACTGATAGCCCTGATAATGATTCTGCCTTCTCGGACACTGTGTCAATGCTGTCATCGGAATCGTCTGCCTCATCAGGTGGTGGAGGAGCTCCAACGCGTTCGGAACTATCATATAGGCCGAATACGTTATCCAAAATCAATAGTGCATCCTTGGCATCTTCACCCACACAAATAAATGTAAGTATTTTTGGGATTGAATTTGATTATGCACTTAAGATAAAAAGCAAAAGTCTTCATGGTGTTCCTATGTAATGATATCCGTTGTAACAGCTTGAATTATCTTAGAGGTTTTCAAAAAAAAAAAAAAGATGTTATAAAGGAAAACTTCATTACATCCATCATCTACCTTACTGATTCATGCTTCCAATAGTGTAGCTAGTCTCTGAGCTACTAAAAAGTCACAGAGATTGAATCCTTTGTAGAGATGGCCATTTCGGAGCTATCAGTGTGTGGGGTTATTCGAAAGACTAAATAGTTTTGGGGTTCCTTTAGTGTAGTGTATAGCGCTGAGAAGATTGTTCAGGAACCAAGATTGGCGTCTCCTGATTTTGTAGCTTTATAAAATAACAGCTTGAGACCTTTGTAGCTAGGGAAGATTAGTACATTTCATCTGAAACAACTTATTTAAGGTGGCACTAGAGTATAAATATTCAATTGTTTTCATAGAGCAAAAGACCTGGGTTCATAATTTACTTGAAGAATATGTCTTGAGAATATGACTCGATATCTTTATAGAACTGACATTTGAATTGGAATTACAATAGTCTCAGCTCTCTATAATAGCTCTCTGAAATGATCTGAATAGAATCTACCAGCGTTGTTTCCAGACCCTTTATTTTCCTCTCACTGAGTAGCATACAGTTTTAGTTACATTTGAAGCAATATTCCATGTTGATCGCAGTGCAGTAGTGATAATGTTAGTCAAAAACTTCTTACAAATGACAGAAATTTACGTTTGGTGCGTTTGGAGCTCGTAGAATCCATTATGCTCCAAAACAGTTTACAAATAAATTTAACGGTGATGATTTGTTTGTTGTTTCAAACATTTGGAAAGCAGAATCATAACAACTGTAAGCAAAATATGCTTGTCAGTAATGAAAACTTATATGTGGGATGTGAGCCAGAAAAGCAACTCTCAGCATCTTGCAAATAGGTCACTGATAGTTTGTAAATAAGGATTCCTGTTCTGCAGTGTGTCTAACAGAAGTTCTCATAAAATAAGGGCTCGTCAAACATATTTAATGTCACACCTACTGAAACTTTTAAAGGTCTTTTGGAAGTTGTCATTCGTTTTCCAATTATGCTGTGTCTGAATGTGTCTTGTTTTCACCTGTCCTCAATGTGTGTCTTACACCACAGGCTGACAATGCGGCCAGGATCAAAGCAGAAAAGATCAAAATTGCCCTTGAGAAAATCCGAGAAGCCAATATCAAGAAGGTATAACTGTAATGACCATCTGTTGTTTGGAGTCTCTACTCTTCTTTTGACTGTTGTTGCACGTCAACGTTACTGTGACTTTCCGTTCCAAACTTCAATCCTGAAATTTCATTCACTAAGTTTGCACATGTTATGTAGCCTTTAATCCAATTCTGTGCTACTGCTACTGACCACCGATTTTCAACTTCCAAGCACTCTTCTTCTGTTTACATTGGTTTTACGGGGGGGGGGGGGGCAGATACAATATTTATTTATTAAAGTGTGGAATTTAAAAAAAAAATACATCTAGTTGCTTTGAGGAACTATCAGAATGGTAGTGGGGCCTACTATTTACATACCTTTATTTTACAATGTTGATGTACATGCCCTCTCATGATCTATATCTGGTTCTTGATGCTTGATGATTCCGACACTACTTTTCAATTTATCCTCTTGTTTTCCCTCCAGACCTTGTTATTATCTCCCTTATGATGAACACTATATCATTTTGTTAAATGGCATGTTTAGGTCATTGGATATTGGGTCGGTTGGATGACGACCATTTCCTACCAAAGATCTGGTCTAGCTCACGAGTAGTCTTTCCAAATTTCTGTTAAAATCTGTTTTTGGGGGCGGCCCCGGAGTTTCTGCTACTTCAAAACAAGCAGCAGAACAGAATTGGTAAAGGACGTTTGATTAGCTCGTTATTTATCATCTCCGCCTGATGAGCATGGGATGCTAACACCGACCACCAGAGTTCGCTTGCGAATTGATGTTCTCCGACTCCATTTTTTTTATTTAACTCGATATGTTTCATCATTGTAATGATTTTTGTTGATTATTTTTGATTTTAAACTTCTGAGCTTTTTCAAACGCGTTCTGCTTTCCCTTCGTTACCGGTTCATTATTTTTTATAAGTTCTGGTTTTGTTTTGTAATTGACATTTTGCTTTGATGCGGACGCATTTTTGTTTAATCTTTTTAACTGCATGTATCTGCCAAGAGTATACTTTTAATTTGCTTAGAAAAGCGTTTTTATTTCATTGTCTCGACATTCTGTTTATTAATGATTGTAAGTGATAATTTGTTGTTTTTGAAAACCGATGGCGAAAGTTCACGGATACTGCCCAGATAAACAAATAACATCAATATTTATTTTTTAAAAGTTGTTAACGATTTTCCCGTTGTACGCCTTTCTCCCTCAAGCAGAGTGAGGCTTGTGATTTTAGATGTTTATAACAACAGAACATACCTTAAAATCTGCAAAAGGGGGAACTATGGACCGGCGGAACTTTTTTCACACGGTTCCTTCTTTCAAAAGTTTCATCAGGGATATATTTCTTAATATCTCCTCTCCATTTTGAGAAAGATTTTTCTCCAAAAAGAAATACTGAACAGTAAATCCACTCTAGTAGTGATATAAACGGAAGTTAGCTATACTCTGATGCCTTTCCTGAAGTTTTCATCACCATAATATTACTTTAATGATGCATTTTATTTGTTTTAATTGGCATCGAAGCAAAAGGCATCGAATAGCAGTAGCAACTCAGGACAAGGTTAATGAGATAACTTTCTGAAATATACATATTAATACATTAGTAAATAGGCGACTACCTAGAATATTTACTAAATAGATGGTGAAGCTGAAAAAAGCTCACTCTGGCATTGACTGGATTGCAGTAAAGTCGGTGCGCGAGACGATTTAGTACTGAAAGAAGACTGCAAGAGTATACATAAAAATTAAAAGCCACTACCGATACAGTGGTACAACCAAATGCCATGTTGCTCTTGCAAAATGTTTGCAAATTGGACAATTCAAAAAGTACCATTGAGGTCAGACACCATGCAATATTATAACCAACAAAGCATTAATTTTCCTGTCAAAATTTCTATTTTGGTTGTATAATGCGATGTTGGAACAAGTGGAGCAGGCCGGCATCCCCCCACCGACAGCGCAGCCAATATACCTGCAGGTTCCAGACTCCTGGCTGTATAGTGGACCCGCAGACCCGACCCTGTCACAGGCGGGATAGGGGTATGATGATGATAAAAATGTACCATTGAGAACGCTGGCAGCTTATTAGTCCTTTTGACCTGCCTTACACGTACTTGTACACAAAAAAGCGCTTGTAATCACGTTAGGTGTGAGAAGCGTTTTATCCTAACGCCATTTTCACTACTTAACTCTGTCCTCTTCCTGATGAGCATTTGTCGAAGAGAAAACAACTGAAGTTACAAAGGTGGGGCCCTGGTCAAAGTTAGTGGTTTGGTTTCTTTTGTAACGAGGATGATACCTTCAGCTAAATGCCGTAGCCGTAGTTTTCTGTGTGTCAACTGCTGGCTCACAAACCCCCTTGAACATCTAAGTTGTTTATAAATAGAGTCTGATTATAGATAAGCGAAGCATTTGTTTAAATTGTGCTTTATACTATCACTGCTTGAACACTAGCGAAAAAGAGACATTCAGCATTGCAGTTAAATATCAGGACCACTCGACTGAATTTGTCACAAATGTTTTTATAGTTAAAATATGCCCCTGGTTTTTTTTCCGTATGCTATAATTATTTCAACAATGTTTTGTCGTTTCATCAATGGCACTTGGGGTCTCTCTAAATGAAACTCACTTTTGAACAGCGTTCTAATTGTTTAAACTTTAGTGACACTAACGAAGTAAAAAAAAAAAACAGCTTGACAGTGTGTTAATGTCGGAAATGTAGATGACAAAACAGCAAAACCTTGAAATGCCTTTCGAAATCCCCCCCCCCCTTTGTGTACCAAAGAAACGACCAAATTTTCAATTACTATTATTCAAGTCTTGCATCTTTAGAATTTTTAAAGACGGCAGCAAGTCCAACGAGACTAGTGAAGGTCGATTCACAATATGCGTAAAAAAGTCTCCATAAATGTTCTCTTTCATAGATGTACCGGAAATAAGAACTTATCTTGACTTTGACGTTTCCTTTGTCGAGTCCTTCGTCCACATCTAACCATGTCAAATCATCGTCCAACACCTCATACCCATTATCTGTATGTCCCACTTTGGCATACCTCTGGCCTTCCACTATTCTGTTTTTGTGTCTAACTCTTGGGTGTCAGACCCCCGCTATACACGAAGAAAGGGCCAGTTCTCGTCTGATCACTGCAGTTACATAACGCTTGGGAATCCTGGATACTGCTAATGCCCAAAATCGTCATATCAGCGTAGTATCTGTGCAGGCTCGACATTAGAACTACGCAGTGGGTGGGTCTCTAATGACCTTTGTAGTTGCAGTGCCCTAAAACACCAACGAAACCAAAAAACGAAGAAAGGGATTGGGTAAAGATAGGGTTAAGATGATAACGACTTTTTAAAAACGTCAAAATGCCATTGCTAATAAATTATAATTAAGCATGTACTGTATTATCGTTATCTTTGTATCTTGAAATAAATTAGCAATTAGAGAAAATTAGACATGAGTAAACTTGACAGATCGTAGTCGTTACTTTTCATCAAGGAGATTGCATGAGCCTTTGTTTTAATTTGATTACATTTGCTAATATTTTTCCAAAATATTATCTCTAATAAATTAGTATTTTCTTGCCAATTTTGATATAAGAGGAAACATTTCTCCAATTGCCCTCACGTTGCAAATGACGTTTGTAGAGAAATGAATTTGAAAACCTATCTGGCGTTCGAAGAGGAATTTAGTTTCCTGTACGAGCAAATTCATTCAGGATCATTAGTCTATCTGTCACTGGAGGTATAGACGAAGAAAAATAGCATTATTTTGAGGGTCAAAAATTTACGTGCAGTATATTGAAAAATGTTTTTGAAAACAGTATCCGTGTTCTTACGCCTCGTTTAGTTTGCTGTTGATGAATGTTGCTGTATGTGATTGTGTATCTGAAAAATGCTGGTGATAATTTTTGTAACTCCATCAATTTTTGAATCTCATCGATTTTAATTTTTCAGTTATTCATTAAAGCATATACCGCGGATGGAAGCACGAAAAGTCTATTGATAGACGAGAAAATGTCGGTTGGCTATGTCACTAAGCTACTAGTAGACAAGAACCACGTGATGCTGGATCAGAGGTGGTCTATTGTGGAGCACAACATGGAATTATATATGGGTAATTAAAACTTTAAAATTAATGGTTACTTCAGACATAATTGCTATGTATCCTTAGATGTTCTAACTTGCATGATACTTGCATTGTGAAATTTGTTTTAAGATGCGATTTCGAGATTCGCATATTTGGTGTTGGTCTATTGCCAAACGGCAATAGTCAGTTCTTTCCATCTTGTTACTGAGTGACTAGGTACCATTATTAAGGGACATCATTAATTTGCCATTCAGAAATTCATATTTAAGTTTGTTTTTAAAATTTAATAATTTCAAATGTGATCATCGGTGGGGAAATCTGTTCTGTCAGATAAGTTTTGGGATTGTCTGTTTGTCGAAGGCCGGATGATTGACGAACCATATCTTCAAAAAATCTACAACTTTTGCTATTCATTGAATCTTTGACCTATTCTTGTACTGGGATCACGTCAATTTGGGGTATATACAAATTCGGCGTATGACAATTTGGCGTACATACCGACATCTTGGGTGCACACATTTGTTAAAAATTGCAACTGTCATAACCAGTGGCGGATCCAGGATTTTCGTCACGGGGGGGGGGAGGGGGGGTTGAGCTAAACAAACCTCACATATTATGCGCATATAAGTTGATATGTGCATAGGGGGGTTGCAACCCCAAAACCCCATCCTAGATGGTTGGGTTTGTGTTTTAGGGCCCATCGACTTCGAAGGTCATTAGGGCCCTATAACACAGTTATGGTAGGCATTCATCGTTCTATTACCTTCCAATAGCTGTCATGACTGTTGAAATATGTTGTTATGACCGTTGCAATTTTGAACAAATCTGGGCACCCAAGAGATCGGTATGTACGCCAATTTGACGTACGCCAAATTGTCATGCGCCAAATTGACGTAGACCCTCTTGCACTCACTCCCGTTATAGCAGAGAAATATCTCACAATCTGTTGCTATAGGTAGAAGTGTCTCTTTATCATTGGCACTGTGGTAATATAGTTGTGTTCATGTGAAGCTAATTACCCACCTCTCCCGCGATATGCGTAACCTGTCTCATGTAGCATCAGTAACGATAGCAGATTTTTTTTTTCAAATAATGTCATATACAGTAAAACACGTTTATAACGTTCATGGTTACAACGTTTTAACGGCTATAGTGTCTGTTTGGGCTGGTCCCGGCAGAGCCTATGGCTTTTTAATGGTAGAGGGTCACGGATATAGCGTTTGCTTTCACGGCTATAACGTTTGCAAAGCCCTGGTGGGCAGCCAAGATTTTCATATCCTATCATGGATATGAAAAATCTTCCAACCCGTATGTGCACATGTCCTGATTAGGAATGTTGCATAAGCCTATGTGCAGAATTTACAACATAAGCTGTGCATTACACATGAACAGACCACTCAATCTAATGTGTGGTTTTAGTAGTAATGACACAAGCGACCTAGAATTGAGGTGGTAAGACAATTTACAATGAACTTGTGTAGAGGTCAGCCAAGAACCAAGAGGATATGTGTTTCTCAACATCCAGAGAGGGAGTGGCAAATTGCATTGGAAACACCAGTTCTCGTCTGATCACTGAAGTTAAGCAACGCAACCCCAGTTAGTACTGACATGGGTGGCCACTTGGGAAAACTGGGTACCGCTATTATCCAAAAATCGTCGCATTAGGGTAGTATCTGTGCAGTCTCTGCATAAGAACTACACTATGGAAGGGGCTCCAATGACCTAGTAGTTGAAGCAGCCATCCACCATGAAGCAATCATCAATTCTTGATTACTGTACACATAGGGAAATGACGTTTTACTACTACGCGGTATTATGGATGGAAAAGCTCAAAAAGGCATATCATGGCTATAGCGTTTTCACGGTTATAACGTTTGTTCCCTTTGGTCCCCAATAAAACGTTATAACCGCGTTTTACTTTAATTTTGCGAAGAATGAATAGTCATCTGTGTGTGTCCCATGGTCTCCACATTCTTATTCAGTCATGTCTTAAATTACTAGAGAAGCCTGTATTCGCACAAGACTATGATCTTTGAACTATCCTGTTGACAACAATAATGCCTATTTTTGAACAAATTCTCTGAGTTTATCATTTATTAATCGCGCTGTTATCTGTTTTATTAGAGAGGATTTTTGAAGATCATGAGAACTTAGTGGAAAATCTTCTACTCTGGACAAGGGACACGAAAAATAAGTTGCTGTTTCTAGAACGAGATGAGAAATATGATCTCTTTTTGCGGCCTGAGGTGCTTATAATTTCTCTTGTAAAATTCGGATTATCAAATTAAATATATAATGTCTGATAATGTAATTGTCAATTGACAGGCATATTTCTTGGTCGGAAGCACAACTAGGAAGGATGTGGACTTCGATGACGACTCTAGAACTGCAGTAATCGATGTTAGTTGTGGAAGATTCTAACATTTGTGTATTACCATTTGAAGTTTAGTTTCTACTATAGATAGCGTTTTTTTTTCATTAGGATTTTTTTTCTGGGAGCACTGTCTGCATCCCAGAAGTGGAGGGGTCATTGTACCTTAAAAGTGATGGGAAAAAGGCATGGAAAAAACATTATTTTGTGCTAAGAGCTTCAGGCCTTTACTACTGTCCTAAGGGAAAATCCAAGGTACATTCATTCATAATATCGACCAGTGTTCAAAAAACCTTTATTTTAAATTTCCATTGTCAAGCAGCGTTTATTAGACATGGTGGTCTGCTTCTAATTTCTAGTTGCCCAAGGATCTTGTATGCCTTGTGACTTTTGAAACTAATAATATTTATCTTGGAGTTGGCTGGAAAAAGAAGTATAAGGCCCCGACAGATTTCGGATTTGCGATAAAGGTTGGTAGAGTAGTGGTCAACGGGTCAAGGCTCTAGTTTTTGTTAGCTAATAAGTGCCAATTTAGTACTGTATATCTATTAGCTATATATCGTGTTTATTCATCATTTCCAGCTTACATCACACATGTGTTGAGGCTAATTTTATTTTCTAATTTAGCATTCTCAAATCCAGACTAAAGCATCTAAATACATTAAGTATTTATGTGCTGAAGATGACAAATCATTGCAGCTCTGGGTAACGGGTATCCGTATTGCAAAGGTTGGTTTTCACACAAGATTTTAAGCAATTCTGCCACTTTAATGTTATTGAAGTACGTCAGAGTGATAATACATTTTGACTCTTTAGCACGGGCGTCAACTTCTAGACAATTATCGTATGCTTTTGCAAGACATGGCAGAAGATGACTTAGAAGCACTGGCACATGCTCGCAGCTTTTCTATTTCATCCATGGTGCGTAGTGGAGCCAGTAGTCATTGCACGACACCTAGTACTCCCGCAACCCCCACATTTGGGATCGTTGATCCACCTGGAATATCGTCGTCCAGTAGTAGTGATGCCTCTAGTACAATGGTAACTCCAGTGTCTACGTTAGAACGCAACTGGGGCCGTCGGTCTATGTCACGACAGGACTCTGTACGCTCTTCTTCTAGCAATGGCACTGTATTGTCAGAACGTTCTGGCAATGGTACCCCAACCGGAGGTGAACCATATGGTTTCGATAGTGACTCTTTCCCAATGGGCACTATTAAACGCAAACCTAGTGTAACGCCTAAGATTCCACTGACCACTACTACGCGCATTCTTGCCAAACAGTCATTAGGAGATAATGAAGAAGCTGCTCCTGAAGTGGAATGCACTACATTGAGTCGAGCCGGGACTTTGCGCAGGACGCTGCGAAGGTCACTTACAGAAGATAAATTGGTAATTGCGGAACTTGCTATGGGAGCAGCTTTGAGGCGTCAGGCGAGAGAATGTAATGATCATCCATTAACCCCACCACCTGTAGAAGAAGTGAAAGTAGAAACTGAAGTGGATAGCCTACCACTTCCACCACCACCAGAATTTGCAACTAGCATGGAAAGCCTACTGAGTGTGGAATCATTACCTCCACCTCCACCGGAAGCATACAATAGCAATCTAAGCTTGGAATCACTACCACTTCCACCGACGCCAACTCCACCAGTCATTAGAAAAAAAGAAGATGAGACACCACTGCCATCTCCACCTCAAGAAGGGACCACCAACGTAATTCGCCCACAACAGACACAGTGCTCAATTAAGAGTGATGGCGCAGTGCCAGCAGCACCTGTGCCACCTCCCAAGCCTAGTCATCGACTTGACCAGGACTCCGCTTTTGTGCCTCCTCCATTTCTGGCCGAACTCAAAGCACAGGGTACATCTCCAAAATCGAGCACCAAGTGGCGTTCTAGTGCTGAAGCTGCGTCACCTTCGTCAACTAGTCAACCACCTGTAGCTAATGGACACGAGGGCAGTCAAACACCAGATCAACGTGCCAAGAGCCCTCCTCCATTACGTCGTATCACCTTCAGAGATGAAGTAGGTGGAGCATGCCCAAAACTTCCTCTACCGACGGGAAGACGAGCTCCTCCGCCGCCACCCCCTCCCCCTGCAGACCTATTTGTGAGGGCTAGATCAAATTCTTCGACCCTGAAACCAGCGCCACCACGTCGAAGTGAGAGTACTCGCCTGAGTATGAGAGATACTATTGGCGGAGGACATACAATGCCACATAGTCCTGTGACACCTCCAAAGGCATTTTTGGCTGATCTTCGGCGTGTAATGGAGAAGAAGTGGAAGGTAGCTCAGCAACTTAAGGTAGACATCAATTCGACGCCACACACTGTAATGGGATTCCGTGATCCGCCATTGCCGTCTGACGTCTTGTGCTGCACCACGCATGTGGACGAAAAAAATCGTATAGCAGCAGCGAAAGCTGCAGCTCTGGCAGCGTCAACTGGAACAACAGCACCATCACCTCAGTCCCCACCATCCCCATCAAATGGTGGGTTCGTCCGAGGATTCCGTGAGAGTGGCCGAGGTCTTGGCGATGAAAGCCGGGCTTCGTTTGCGAAAAAGAGGTTTCCACCTCCTCCTCCAAAAAGAAGTGATTCTACGCAGCTGACCACACGGGCGCAGTGAACGTGCAAGATTAGGTCCATGATTGTTTTGTGCGAGTGAGTGTGCGGGTGAACTGAATATAACACGAATTGATATCGTAGGCATCATGACCTTGAATTGAGGTTGATAAGACTGAGAATATTTCAATCAGCCTTCTGGGAAACATGCAGTCATCCTCATCGTTATCCACATATATAACGATTGTTGTTCTTGTCTTTGATGTTTTTTTTCTTTTTACATATATGAAGCACAATTTTCAACCTGTATCCCTTCTGCATTCCATATTGAATGGCCTGGTGTGAAAAACTATGGTACCAAAGGTCGTCAGGCTCATTGAATGCCAAAGACCATTGCAAGAAGGCAGTTAAGAAGTACTGAACCATAAAAGGATATGGTGGTATTACTCTGCAGTAAACTCCAGAATATTGGTGAAGTGATTTTGCAGCATGCTGATCAATATGTTACAATTTAAGATTTATCCCTTAACTCTCTAGGGTGACATTGGCTCAATCATTAGATTAATAGAGATTAACCTTAGGGGCTTGAACATCAAAATTATGGATGTTACATAAAAAATAAGGAAACCTAGAATTTTTTGACAGGACCGATTATATCCAAATTTTATGCTGTTGTAATTTATTGTTGTCTTTCATCTACATTTCTTCTTCCTGCCATTAGCACCAAATAGCAAGGAGTTTGCTGTACAGGTAGTACTTCCGCTTTTCATCTTGTGCCATGAAGGAGATCGTCAAGCTAGCAAAAAAAGGCCTCGGTGTCCACTCGTTCACTAACTTAATGGTTAATTAATCAATGAACCTACGTGGGTGGCAACTGTTAAAACGAAACGTTTCCTTTAGGACAAATTGATTTAGAAATCCAGTGACACTTAACTCGTTGATTGACGTTAGCAGAGGCCAAGTGCCAATTCTCTTCAGGATGCCTCTACACGTTTCTGGCAACACGTTAAGGTTGCGAGGGATTCTTAGCTCGAAATTACGGTCAAAACAGGGTCGTTGTTTTCTGAACAAGTGCAAGCCAGACAAGTGCTTCAAGGATGAACCTTCTCTTTTTATTTTGTATCGGGTCGTTTAACTGCTGCATGAAATGACATAATTACCATTGGGATCGACGTCCACATGGAGTTCTGTCTTTTCCTCTTTTTTTGGTAACCCGACCAACAATCAAATTTACCAGGAGTATACTTTTTAGTTATTTGTCCAACTAGGCGGCAACATTCTAGCATGGAATTTTTACACTCGATCGATCCAACGCCAGTGGTGTCCTCTTTGGAAAGTATCATTGCAGTGAGTGAAATGTATTCAGCCTGATCTCTTGGCCAATTTGGAAGTTTTGGACGCCAACATTCGTCTTTAGCAACAAAGTTCGGATGACCTTCAAATGAATGACCATCTGGAATCTGCGAAGGATGTTGTTTGTTACTAGAACAGTATTAAATACATTTTGAACTCATTGTTGATGTGGAAGTGATCCTAAAGTGCTACACTTTATCTTTTCTAAGCCTCGTATTGCTTCGATATTATTTCCAAGGAAGCATCACTGGCAGTCACTGTATAACTACGCCGTGGCCACATATCATTTTCAGAGGTGCAGCTGGGTTGTTCCGGATTCCATTGGATCCTAGCAGTATCATTGACCATGGAACATTGTAAGCTAGATCAGCGTATTTGAACTTAGTAACAAAAACGTGGGTCAGTAGTCGAAATCATTTTCATGTAACTGGAAAAACGCCTTTTGGAATTGGTAGAATGTGACGTGGATGGTAGAATGGTTCATTAACAACTCATAATAAACCGTCTGACGACTACAGGGATTTTTGCTTCTCGAAATCTAAATTAAGTTACGGCTTATTATGACATATTAATGACCAATTATAGATATAGTGGGATTTGTACATTGAAAATTAGCAGAATGGAGTCTGGTCTGCAGCTAATGGATGGCTGTTTTGCCAGTGAACTAAAAGATAACGCTTTAGCATAGAAAAATGTATTTATGAGATGGATATATTTAATAGTTGGGTGATCTTTAAACGCCTCAAAAATATTATTATCATCTGATGGGTGAATTGTTACTTGGCTGTGCCTCTGTTCCAGGTAACCGTTTGACCAGTTAGAAGGGCCTTTGTCGCAAGTGATTGTTCTGTTAAAGATCAATTTCTGTATAGTTCTGTTTGAAAATTGTAACGTGCGTTACGAAACAAATTAAACAATTTGTAATTTTTAATGATTCATGCAAACAATGTTTTATAAAAAATGGGGAGATATTTAATTGAGATTCATGATTTTGTGATGCTGCAAACTGAATCAATTATCTTTGGCGATTGGTAAAGCAGTTTTTCATCTCTGGCATCATGTGGGTGTGAGAAATTCAGGTAGGTAAGTCAATTCAGTGTTATTTAATTTTTGATTCCACTTCAACATCTCGAGCCTTCTGCTTCAACTCTTGGATTCTTTCTAATAAGAAAATCGAAAAGCACAAGTAAAACTGGACAGAAAAGCATAATGAGATCGACATTTGAAATATTTAGAGCGCATCCAACTCACAGCTTTGTTTAGTGGGTCTGATTGCAAACCCAGTCAAAATAAGGATGCGAGGAAGAGACTGAGATAGAGGACAAATGTGTTTTTGTATTGAATAAGAGGTATTTTAATTGACAGATTTTTTCTACCCACTAAAATACCTCGTATTAAGTTCTTAAAAAGTTTCAGGCGGGGAATATTTTCTGTAAGGAGAATTTATGTGCAGATGGCATTTTTCTTTACAGGCCTCGACGAAACGCATACTAGGGACAAGGTTATGCAACCGTATATTCGCCACAAGCATCCCAATGACTTGCTTCAGCAACTTCGAAAGAGAAACCATCCCAATTTCTGGCTAAAACTATGCAGGATTGTACAATATACAGTATAAAAGTTGAACGAGCAAAATTTCATGAATGTCTGGCAGACAATGAAAACAACTTAAGACAAGGAACAATTTGGTGCTAACGAACAGTAGGTTGCAGATAATGGACAAACTGCACATATCTAGGCAATTTTAATATTTTTACATACTTTTTACGTCTTCTTTCACCCGAGTTTGGTCATCCAAAAAATACACATTACTATTTTGCTGTTGTTTATAAACTTTCTGGGAGAAAACATTTCATGAGATTCACGTTAGTACAATTACTTTTAATTTCGGATTTAGTAGTGAGTACTTCTACTTACAGCTGATGATCTCAGAGAATTCAGTTCACTTTCTAAGACAGTGAGCTGGTGTAGCTGTAACACAAAGGGAATTTCAACAATTAACTTTATTGATAACGGATCAGTACTATTCCTAGGAAGGGAGACGGGAAAGAAATTGCTATGTTAGTTACTAAACCCTTGTTCCATTCATTTTCTCCTGAAAGGATATATTGCAGAGGCGTGAAGTTTCCCAAAAACAACCCTAGATGTGGGATTCGCACTTATTATTTGGGACATCCGACACGCTTGGAATTATGAAATACCTCATATAGAACATTTGGTGATTTCAATCGAAAGTAAAATTTTAACATCAAAAATTAATTGCATGTTTACACAAATATTTTATTGATTTTCATCAGGATCCAATATGTTATGACACTAGGCCATTTATTGGAAAAATTAAACTGGTAGGGTTGAATAAGCTGTGGAAGCCACTTGACAAATAAAACGCAATAGGAATACTAATTTCAGTACTGTATGTTGTACTGAGGAGAAAGGATAAAACCAAATTACTTTACACGAAGAAATTTAACCATTTATGAACTGCTACTTTGTCGAATGTTAGATTGATTTTATGATTTTGCATAAAAAGAGGTACCTGAGATTTTAAGAGTTCTGACATCGAAGGGATGCAGAAGCCGTGTTCCTATTATATGGTTATAAATTCTGACAGGATTGTCAATCTGAAACGGACAAAATAATTGTGAAAGTAGCAGCGTGACAGCAACAACGTGATACATGCCTGTATCACTATTGATTAGTAGGATGCCATGGGTAAAAAATCCCCTGCACGCACTTGTCAAGCTTTTGAAAAGCAAAAAATTAAATTACTTGGGAGAGAAGGATGCTGAGTTAAAACACGTTTGAACACTTTGAATGCGACTCTCTACAGGCAAACGAGCAAATTATATCGACCCTTAGGCGTTTAAAGGTAAATTCAAATCTGATAAACTACTCTTACCGTCACTTCCTAGCAGAGCACCTGATTCCTTATTTATAATTCGTATTCTCGACTGCGGTGGCGCTGTAGTTATCAATTATTGTATCGCATCAGATCGATATTAATCATCATGCCGTATTTTGTCAACAAATGCCAACTTTTACGAAACATTCAAACATCGTGGAGAACGAACTGAAGAAATATTTTGCTAATGGACTGAAAGTTGGGTAAATAAATGGTAACGTTGTCCTTTACGGTACTAAATTATTGCGTCGCTGGTAGCAGACGACTTTTTGTACTTCCGACAGACGAACGTATAACTTATACTCGATACCGGGCCTGTTTTTTTAAATTAAAAGTTAAAGTGTATTTTTCTTATTTTTGTGTGTTTTTTTTTCAAGTTAAAAGTTAAATTAAAGTGTATAACCGTTAACCACAATGACGTGTTCATTTCCAATTCTCGACTGTGGCGGCGCTCATTTTAGGTGGAATTTCTGTGATGTCTCTTCTGCATGTTCTACGCATGCTAGCAAGAATTCTCTCGCAACCGCTGTTCAATAATTTTAATAATTGTGTGCCTGAACTTGTACGCCTCCGTAACATGTTGCCTCTCATGGGTTCTATTTTTAAAAAAATGGTGATGGTTTGTTGATGTCTTTGCATCGGGAGTAGCATTTCCTTTTTGGAAATTGCGTTATGTATCCATTATTTGAATTAAAACGTGTACTCAACATCTCGGCAGAAGTCAACCTATGTGCTTGGACTAGCACTGAAGCAATCTCCTATTTAGCGCTCTCGTTGACTAATAGTGAGTAGATGGTTTTAATTTCAACACAGGTTTAGACCTCTATATCTCATCCATCTGTATTTATTTCCAGATACTGTCGTTTTTTATCGCATAAGAGAATGTGTGAATGATAAACCCGTGTTGAGGCAGCTGCCATGGTATGGTCATCCATCAAAAAAGATTGTAGCCCTTTGTTTTGATCCAAGTGGTTCTTGGCTGTTGATTGCGACTAAGGATGCCGCCCTTTACATTTTACCAGCTTTAAAATTTGTCGTGGGTATAGATCATTATTGATTTGTAAAAGTTACGTTTTTAACCTAATTGCTGCATTGACAGCACAATAAATTTGGTATCTGGTCTCTGGTATGTCTTGGTATCTTTCACTCATAGAAAAAGTATTCTATGACTCAGTAGTAATGATCACAATATAGCGTAAAGCTTTGGAAAACAATGTAGTTCGTGTTAAATACTCAATGAAATTATTCTGGAGGCTAGTTGTAACTTTTTAGAAGTCCAATTTTTACTCTTCTATGGAGAATTGCCATTCTTATAGATCTGTTAGCCACATAATGACATCATTTGATTTTTGCCTTCAATTTATTTTAATTGTAGATTTAATGGCATTTCAATCATTAGGGATGTTATTTACATTAATGCAAATATATCAATAAACATAATTGATACATTTATGTTTCTGTTAACGCAGAGCAAATCTGCTACTCTACACCCAACATGGCCACTCGGAGATCTAACAGAAATAAAACTTCCGGGACGAAGAGGTGAGTCGTCTAGAAAATAATTCCGAAAATAAATTCTTAGAATTTATTAACAGTGCTTATTTTTAAGCTGCACCGACGGCCATTTGTTGGTGGACGGCTTCCATTAGTCAACCAATCGCCATAGTTGGTAATGAGGTATGCAATGATAAATTAATGGTGCAGGAATAATATTAGTTTCAGTTTAATTAAAGCGTTTACTGGTCTTAGTTAGGGGAGATTTCTTTTGTTGATTTGCTCCTGAAAGCTGAAGTAGGTGGAACGTACGTTACTGTAGGAATTTTAAATTTGGAATTAATTGATGATGTCGCTAATCAGTGCAGGTATGTTCTGGTGAGTAAGCATTGTTTCATATGAACTTCCATTATACCACACGAACTTCATGTTTCTTTGTTGTTTTCTTTGAAGTTTAACCTAACTCGCAGTAGTTTAAAATGCAAGGTTCATGCGTTAACGTAAAACGATAATTTTCTTTGTTTATTTAATTAGATTACAGCATGCAATGACGTACAGTGGCAGCTTATATTGGAGCAGAAAGGTACAAATTTCCGTTGGCCTCTTGAAAAACACGACTTGGCCAATTCAAAGAATGAATCTTCAAAGGGTCAGTATTGGTATCTATTTACATTTTAGAACTTTTTACTTAAATTTTTGTGTGTCTGCTAGGTATTTGAGTTTCTTATGGAAGGGGAGATTTTTTTATGAAAGCTTTCTTGTTACACTGAACATGATCGTTTATGGCACTTTGGTTGGTAACCAGTGTAGTACTATGTGATCACATTACTTTTGAATCTCAAGGCCGAAAAATAAAGAAATGAGATATCTCTGAGTAATGCCGGTAGCAAATTTGTTTAGTGACAAATATTAAATAACTTTTGACATCCATAAGTAATTCAATGTAAGCCTGGATGTTCAAGAATTATTAATTTAAACTCTGTGACGTAATCAATAATTGTTGGAACAAATATGAAAGTGCATTAGCAATTAGTAAGCTCATAAACAATTCATATGTTTCTGGCACTTTTCTATTGTAGGATCATCATCGTCATCGGCTGCTCTGATCCTGTCCTGTCTGTCATCTTCAGAAGATCGACGAAATGTAAACGCTGCAAAAGACAAAGATTCCAGGCCGAAACGACTGACTCATTTTGCTGGTCACACATATCTACGAACTCAGCAATCTAGAAATGGGACCGTTATCTCTGGGCAGTATTCAGAAACATCGATTCTTACTGTAAGTTGTTTAGTTTGTTAGATTTAAATTCTTTGAAAGTGGATATTTGATTTTCTCTCAGATTTTTCTTTCAGATGCATTCCCCAGATTTGAACATCGTCCCATTGAATATTTATAAACTACCTCCTAACGTTACTAATATTCTCTTCGCTGGTGAATTGGTATTTGCCACTGTTGCCTGTAGTCATTCAGAGTCTCGCCTTTTTGTGATCATCTGTGAGTTTGCTGCCACGTCCATTGATGGGAAGCAGGAATATGATCAAAATGCTACTGCACAGACATTTACCCTTGGTAATGATGAGACTGTTGTCAGAGTGGCGAGGTGTAAGTCTCTTGCTGGAGGAGAGGGTGTGGTGATGATTACAAACTATTCAGTTTATGTATTATGGCCTACGTAAGTTTCATCAAATTAGGACTATCAAAAACTTATCCTAGTAATATTTCTTAAAATATATTGTGCTTCTTATGTATAATCTTAGACCTGTGACAGAGGTATTTCAGTCGATTGTTCTAGAGGAACAGGATTTTGTAAAAGCAGATCGCTTTGGTAAAGCCATGAAGTTAAACGTAGCATCTCTATATGAGAAGATAGCAGATTCAAAACTGAGCGAAGCACAAGTTACGGCTGCAGTTCGACTGTATCAACTAGCGAAAGTAATTAAGAAGTCATTGCTGAAGCTGTAATTAAGCGTTACTTATTATCCCATAGTACTTACGTAATTAATTGCATTATCAGTGTCCGCATGTTCGCAGTGTAGCCAACTTTGCAGTCTTTGGTCACCTACCAGAGTTATTAAGCTACCTGAAGGTGCTATTTTCCACCCCTAACTCTGATTTCACTCAAGGAGACTTGCGGCACTTCTCAAATATGGCATTGTATTGCCATATGCAGCAGCTGCTAGATACCAAGACTGGAACAATTTCCCAAAGACGTACGTTTCGGTAAGTTATACCATCAACATGTTATGGAATTTGCGATAGGTTGAATTTCTGCTGATAATTTGGGTTTGATAGGGAGTTTCTCCGTGAAAACCGTTATTATGACGAGTCATTAGCCATCTGTTTATTGTCTGGTTATGGCGAGTATGACCTCCTCTTAGAAATTGCTGATTGGCGTGGACTTATGGTGGAGCTACTCAACGAAATCTTGCCACGCGATATTAAAGCGCCTGACTATTCATTTAATGAAATTGACCTGAGGCAACGATGGGCGGACTCCAATACTGCCGAGTTGTTTCTACAAATGGGCTATGGTAGTTTAATAGACTTGGATACAAATGGTTAGTTTGTTGTTTAATCTGTAGTTTATGAAGGCAGTCATGCTCCATAGTAATGATTATTTTCAGAGTCGTTTTTAAAGTGCTTACTTCATCACGAATTAAAACTTTGTTTTGGACTCCACCCTGATTTACTGAAGCGTCATCTTGCTGTGATAAGGCGATTATTTACACGTTGGAATCATAAACCAGATTATTTATTCGTTTTGCAGCAGATTTACAATCCCTTGGCACAATCGATGGCGCCAATCTTTTGGAGTCGTTCTTCGCGCAGGTGAGTTGTATGGGGCTCTGTTCTATCTTTATAGTATACTTTTCTTTGTATAGTTCTAAAACCGGTTTCTTTGGTTGTCGCTTTCAGGTCATCAAGCTGCATTCCCACTGATTATGGCAGTGGATGTGGTTTTGTGACGATTGGAGCCTTGGTGAGATATTCGAAAAAACTTGAGCATAGTTGAACGAGGTTTGCCCTTTCTTATTATCAAAAATCACTTTAGAAGGAGATTGATGTTCCAGTAACTTTGACAGAAACCTACCTTCAGTTATTAGCTCTGCTTAATAAGGCGCAGAGTCTAGAACGAAGATATGATCTAACATTGGTGACGCCAAAGCAACTGTCTGATGAGAGACAAATTTCACACCGAGAGGTAACAACTCTCTTAGATGAATAAATTTGTGATTAGAAAGCTGTTTGTAAAACGAATGTTTAGTAGTGTACTTTTTTTGAGTGCATCCATTCTATAATTATCACGTCTCGTGTATTTTAATCCCTCAATCAGGGACTCCTCACCTTCCAAATTTTCTGCGAAATCAAAACTGAGCCATCATTATTTGAATTGTAATGATTCCGTTTCTTTATAGCAAATAGAATCTGAGGACGTAACGAAAAGTCTCTTGACGGTCCCCCAAGTCAGTTGTGGCTTCGCTCATGTCTCTGCTGTGATTAACGGTCGGATTTACACTTGGGGTCGAAGTGCCTATGGATGGTAAGCACAATGTAGTTGTAGTATGTATGATTTTTGAAATCGCTTGTACTTCATCATCGATTTTCACTTGTCTAACAGTCTGGGAACTGGACCTGCAAGAAAAGATTGGTTACCAGCAGAAGTGGTTCCACTACCAAGGCCTCCTATTCTCCGTGTGATTACAGTGGCTTCTGGTGCTGCCCACACTCTGGCTCTTACTGATGTGGGATTATATGCTTGGGGTTGTGACCGATTTGGTCAGTTGGGACTCGGCTACAGTGGAGGGATAATGCGGAAGAGATGCCATCCAACATTGGTTGAAACGTTCTTTCGAATGCATATCGCATCAGTGGCCTGTGGACAGTATCATAGCCTTGTCTTAATGTCTGATGGCACAGTATATTCTTGGGGGTGGGGAGTCCATGGCCAGCTGGGACACGGAAACTCGACTGGAATATCTTCCCCACAAAAAATTGAAGCGTTTTCCAAGTGCCAAATTAAACAGATTTCTGGTGGTTATGGACACAGTATCTTCCTGACTGTTAAGGTATTGGAGTTAGCTAATTATTTGTAGTAACTGATAAATTATTTAAATTGCTAATAAAATGCACACCGTTTTAAAATACTTGCCCATTACTTATCAGTCTCTGGTAATCGACTATTGGGAACCCAACTTTTTGCCTTTAAACAGAAAAGTCATTTTAAAAAAGTCTACCTGTTTTAGTTTTCTGTTTTTCAAGGCTGTAAAGGGTAATTCCCACCGTCGTTTTTATTGCTGATCCATCATTGGCTTGAGAGTTGATGGGAAGATAATTCTCAGTTGCTGACACGTTATTTTGTACAGTGAAACTCGTTTAACACGAAACTGAAGGGACCAAAATATTTTTTCGTGTTAAAATAATTTCGTGCTAGTATTTTGTCCGGACCACAGTGTTATTTCGTGTTCACAGTTATTTCATGTTAAGTGTGTTCGTGTTAAACGGATTTCACTGTATATGAATTGTTGAAATCCTGTTTGTCTCATGTGAAATTTCAGGAATGTAAAACACTACTATTTTCGAGTAGGACTTAAATAGTATTATATTATTTTACCCAACGAATTGTTCCGTTGCATGAAACAAAGTAGTAAATTTCATGCAATTTATTTTATTCTGTAGGGTTCAGTGTATGTATGTGGAAATGGGACTTTTGGACAACTAGGACATGGCCAGACGTCAAAGGTCAATAAGCCTGTTCATGTTGATCTAGGAAGTGAAACAATTGTTTTTGCAACTGCTGGCTACTTCCATAACGTAAGATAATGCCTGCATGCATTTTACTAGATTCAATGTAACTGCAACATTTTCATCTTGTAATTTTTCTGTCAGGTGGGTGTAGGTTGCTCTGGTTCAGTATACGTATGGGGTTGTAATCCCCAAGTGCTTAGACTGAGAACGCAGGTGTCACGTCGGGCAAGATTAGTTCCACAAGCTGTTAATACAGATTCTGACTTTCCATGTGTTGAAGAAATGCAGTTGAATTCTATCTATGATCCACAAAATTCACCAGGAATCTTCACACCTGGCAAAATGGACACATCCAATTTGGAAGGCTGTGTTGTGCATGTGGCGTGTGGATCGACCCACTCGATTGTTGTTACTGATTTGGGACATGTCTATTCTTGGGGAAGAAATTTGGATGGACAACTTGGAATCGAAAGCCGTAAAGAGAAAGTAACCCCAGTCGCATTAGCAGCTTTTGAACATACCAAAATTATTCATGCTGCGTGTGGTGCAGATTTCACAATCTTGGCTGATGATAATGGAAAACTTTGGGGATTTGGTGTGGATGATTTTGATCAGGTAGCAGTAATCTTCAGCTGCAAATCTCTATGTTCTCCCAGAGTAGTCTAGGTTTTAGCTACAAGTTTTATTTCAGATAAGTGGTGGAACCCAAGATGGTGGAAGCTCGATTGCCCAAGCCTCGTTACCAGGGAAGATAGTAACTCTCAGAACTAGTAAGCGAGTAGTTCAAATCAAGTCGCCAACCCGATGTAGCATTTTTAAAGCTCGGCAGATGGATAGGGTAGGATGTATTACTCTTGAAAATTTCCTAACACCAAGGAAGAATAAGTGGATGATGAAAATTGAAGGCCAACCAGGGTCAACGTGCTTTCTGCATAGTGCTATTGAGGTTGTAACTAGTTATGCTGTGATATACAGTACACTCATTTTTCTTTTGAAAATGCTCTTTGTCTGTATTTTCTTAATGGTTTTTAGGAACTTCATGGAAGCTATGATGACAAGATATTTCAGGAATTTTGTGAACAGTTAAAACTTTGGCAAGCTGCTGCTAAAGTTGCTATTATAAGTGGTCGCGCAGAAAATAGTTTTGAATTAAATTTAAAAGCTTTAGAAGAGGATTTATCTTTAGAAAAACTTGCAGAGAATTCTCTAGCAACGGTGGACATATATGTTAAGTAAGATAGTTATTTTTAACTTCCGTTTACATATATACAAAGATCATAGATTAACTGTAATTATACATTACGCAGCCATGTTGACAGTTCACTGGAATTTTTGTCTGCCATGCTGGAAAATATAATTTTGTTTTGGCAGAGGCACACTCTACCATTGGATTATTTTGAAGAGTTTTTCATGAGACGGATTACCACTTTCGGGAATCCTTTAGCCACGACTCTTCTTGGGTAATATTTATATCTTAGCCACACTTGCGTTTTTCCTTGTTTTTATTCATTTAAATCAGATTTTCCTTACTTGAAATTAGGTATGAGGGGCATGCAAAGGAAGTTCCAATTGCATATTAAAAAGTGACAGTTTTTTACGCTTATCAAAAACTACTTTTCTATGTAATTTCCGTCATTGTGTGATAGCATAAGTTCAGTTTTGATAAGCAAATGAAAGTTACATATATTGGCATCAAAATTCTTCAAACGAGGAAAGCAGATGAAAATAGCTTAGCAATAATTCTGGGCTGTAGGGGAATAATCAATTTGTTCCTAGCCAAATATATAGATGAAGTATTCAGTTTGAGCATTTTTGCTGATTATTGTGCATTTCACAGGTGGTGGGCTACTCAATGTTCAGATTGTTTTAAAATGGTGTCTGTAGCTTTCCAATGCACAAAGGAACTTAATATTCATCTAAAGGATCCTTTTCTAGTGGTAACATTTGCAAGTGGAACTTACTTTCTGGATACTCCTCTCTGTCGCCTATGATTGCAATTATTGAAATTAAATGGGTTAATTCTCATACTGGTTCACATATTCCAGCAATCTGGATCCAGACTCTCCAATGGCATACTTTTGCAGTCAACTTTCAAACCAATTTTGTTTGACAGTGGTCAGAAGCATTTATGATAAGATAAACAAAGGTATGGTTGGCAGCTTAATCTAATCGTTTGGGAGGAATGCTCACTGTTTTTATAAGCATGCTTGTTACTAGGTGTTTAGTAATAGATATAATGTTTAATATTAGGTGAGCAGCTGGTGAAGCTTGAAACGTCTCTAATGGGTCTAAGTGATGACGGTTCCTCTTGGGTAAATGGACATGGTTCTGAGGTTCACAAAAAGTCTATCGATCTCACAACTGGTGAAGTGCAAAATTTACTTCAGAATACCATGGGTCAGGACCCTTCTCAAGTCGCAGCTTTCACCTGCGGTCATCACTACCTGTTGTCTAACTTACGAACTTTAATACTACCTCGTTTTGAAGATGTTCTCGCTGAAGTTGCCCCCCAAGCATCAAAATCCTTGAGAAATGCTTACTCAACACCAGGCTTCCAACCACTAGCTTGTCCGAAGTGTTTAATCGAATGGTTAATTGAAGAGACGTTGCCACTCTTGCAATAGCAGATATTGTGTAATTTCAATGTAGTGTGACAAAGATTGCCATCAATCAGATGATTTTTTTGTGCTGCTGCTATCTTCTACTTATTTTTGCCAAAGTATTAATTTATTTAGGAAAAAAAGTTGAGTTTTGAGTTTTCAAGTAATAAAAATTAATTTATTACTGAAAAATTAAAAACAAATTCATTGTATTTAAAAACAAATTCATTGTAGATTAATTGCAGCAATCAAAAGAAAACATCTGCGAGTTAAAAAAAAACGCTATTTGCAGAAAATCTCAAGACTTATTCCACACTACAGAATAATTAAAGCATGAATAAATGCCCACCGACAGCGATTTTGCCTTCCTATTGAATGTTGCCTTGAATTTTCAAGCACCTAACTGGAGTATAACTCTTAGTGAGCTTCAATATGGTACTATCCACTCATCAAAATGAATTGCATGTGATTGGCACATGCAGCCAATTGTGTTGCACGTATACAAACAACATCCATATTACTTTTGCCAGTCCTAGGTTGGTGTCCGTCCATCCATTGCTCTTCAATACATAGATGAAATTCTTATCAGTAGGATTTTGGAGTTTATGACCATTTATCCCTGACAGTCACATCCAGGTATTCCTCTGCGAGTCACTAAAATATTAACTTTAGCCTTTAGCTAGGTACTAATATAGCCTCAAATAGTAACAAACGCTTTTACATGGACACTAATTATTGTCTCTCTTTCAATCTGTAGAATTCTCCTTTTACAAGTTTTCAAATGCCTGTTGTTGCATCGAGGTAAATATAGTATATAATGTTTTGAGTTGTTTATTTTTGATTTCATGGATAGAATACTTACATAAGAAGATTTCATGGTACTGAGATCCATTCACGCCGATAAGTGTTGACAAAGCACTTTTCGTAGCATCATGGATCAAGACACTTTTCAAGCTGCAGATTTCACCTGTGATAAACTTTTCTTGTGGTCAGTTTGTCTTAATGAAAACCGGATTTTTTTTTGCAGTTACAAGAAAAGTAATTTCTTTGCAATATAGACTTAACATAATCAGGAATTTGAGCTAAGCGTGTACTTGGCCTACTAAAGGCCTGAACACAAAGAGCGATATACTGAGTTGGGGCGGTCAGCAATGCTAGAACTCTGCATTGCGAACGCTTCTTTGTATTGCATCTTAGGAACACAATAGGACATGGTAGGCCACAGCGTTCCTTGCAGTACCGCTGCGGTACCAAATACACATTCCTAAGAGCGGTTGAATTGCGTTGGACACCCTAGTTCTCGTTAGATCACTGAAGTTAAGCAATGCAACCCAAATTAGTACTGACGTGGTTGGTTGGTTGGGAGCACTGGGTGCTGCTAATTTCTCCACCCCACCTACCTCCCTCTCATCCGCGGGTACCCTCCATAGGGAGGGTTGTTGCGTCCACTGGCCCGCTGTGGCTGCTTGGTCGACTTCCCCACCCGTTGGCGTAACAAACAAATAAATGACTACACTGCAAACAGTCTTATTAGACCAATTTGGCAGTGGAGAGACTAGTACAGTTGGCTCTCTTTTTACGCGGGTTCTTTTAACACGATTGCATTTCATTAAAAATTTTTTTTCTCAAATATGTATACAGTACTGTATATATGCGATCAGGAGATCGAATGTTGAAACCACTCATAATAAATCGATTTCTTAGACCCCCGTGCCCTGAAAGGCAAAGATTTAAAACAATTACCAGTGCATTGGATGGTCAACCTAAAAGCCTGGGTGACAACTGTTTTTACAGAATGGTTCAATAATTGCTTTCTACCAGAAGTGGTAGTCTATTTGAAAGAAAAATCTCTTGATTTTAAAGTCTTATTAATTATTGATAATGCACCAGGTCATTTACAGTTAGAACATCCAAATGTTCAAATAGTATTTCTTCCACCCAACACAACAAGCCTTCTTCAGCCATTAGATCAAGGCATAATTTCAACATTCAAAAAATATTGCATTAAGCGGACTTACAAATTCATATTGAATAAATTAGATATCCTTCTCTACACTAAGTTAACATTTGCTTCAGGGTTCCTCTGTAAGCATCACCAATTGCAAATACAGGTACGGTGAAGTAAAAGTGCGGGCTGAGGGGCGCAATTTTAATGTTTATACATTACAGTAGTTTTTTGAGTACCGTTAAGCAATTTTGAAAAACGATATATCGGTGGTTTTCACAAATTGCAAACAGCGAAATTTATTTCCATTTAGGAGTAGTTCTGAAGGTAGCTGTCTTGCTTTTTCCGGCAGATGATTGGCTTCTTTTCTTTAAAGGCTCATTTTCAACACGTTTTTCCAAATTAGCTGCTTCTTCGTCATATCTGTCAATTGCAAATAGCCTCATAAATGATAAAGAAAACAATCTCTCCCCTTCTTTAGCCATATTGCTCCATTGCGATTATTACCATTTTCGAATTATTTATAATAGGCCTACTCACAAAAGATCAAAGTTCCCTAGGTTGTCCAAGTCCACAGTCTTTGGTTGTCGAACACTGCAAAGAAACTGTTGCTGGGAAAAATACCGTGAGAGTGAAACATTTTCTGAAGTTTATTCAAGTACATTTCAAGAACTTGGCTCTCGGTCACTCATGTATGACACAGGGATTTCGAAGAGGGAGCACAATAATGGAATGAAGCAGAGACACACGAGATGAACTGAAGGATTGTTTGAACCTCTAAAGCTATGTCTACACTGGTGCGCCATTCTGTTCAACAAGGGCATGCGTCATAGTGCATAGGGTGATGAACAGGAGGCATGCATATATAGCGCATGCCATTGCCTGCTGTTGAAAGCTCATAAATCTGTAGCGCATGCAGAAAGATGAAAGATGAACCGCAAGTAAGAGGAAGACGAAAGCGCACCAGTGTGGTGTGGACATAGCTATAGGTATGCACCTTTTAAATTAAGGAATTGATTTAAAACTTGGCAGCAGTTTCGCGTTTTGCATACCTCCAGGAAGTGCCCATTCAACCGCAGGTGTACGTTTGTCGATAGTCGAAAAAAGCTTCATGAATGATTATTAAATATCAAACCTTTAAATATGCATAAGCATTGTCTGACAGTGATACAGAAGCCACGTTATGTATAAAAAGTGTGTGCATTACTTTTTGGATATATTGTGACTAAACAATAACTAATAATGATAATGTCACTAATATATTGATCTGTTTATAATAAAAATTAATCAATCCTAGCAAATTTGCAGGTCAAAAAATTTTGTATGTACTTTTAATTTACCAGCATGGAAAGAATAATTATCCTAAACGATATTAGAGGAGTAATAGAAAACGGAGGGCTAAAGATAAACATGAAGAAGACAGAGTACTTAGCTTTCAACTGGGGAATACAGGAAAATAATGGTGACCTACTCTCTAGGGGTGAACAGGTAAAGTACTTAGGATGAACGTTCCAAAGCAATGGGGAGATAGACTCTGATGTGACCCACAGAATCGGTGGGGGATGGATGAAGTGGAAACATACAAGTTGAGCCCTGTGTGATAGGAGGGTCCCAATCAAGTTGAAAAGAAAGTTTTACAGGGCAGTGGTTAGGCCCGTCATGCTATATGGATCAGAGTGTTGGGCAGTGTGGAAGAGCCACGTTAATAGAATGCAGGAAGCTGAGATAATATGGACACGTAATGAGACGAGGGGAGGAGGAGCTCGTTAGGTCCATTATGGAAATGCAGGTGGTTGGAAGCACCCGGGCAGGGGAAGACAATAGTAGACGCAATAGTTGAACGTAAGGATATGGTAGAGTTTGGGGTGGACGGGGACGTTGTGGGAGATAGGCGGGAGTGGAAGACTAGAACCCGGAGACCCGAGTGGGATACTAATGATGGTGAAATTACTTACTCGAGTGGATACCCAGAAGGGCAAACAATATTAATAATGTCAAAGATCAACTTGTACTTTAATATCCGGTCACTGGACGTTGTTGCAGTTAATGACGGCGAAGCATTTACCTGAAGTAAAAAAGTAATAATTTCTATTGTATTACATAATTTTCTTAAAAAACGGTTAATAGAGCTTGTACGGCTTACTTCTATAAGCCAAGGTTTTAGATTACTATCAATGATGATGTCATACCTGCAAAGACAGAAAATAGTCATACTTGATTGTGATCCACAAACAAATTTAGTTGTATCCTGTCATTCAACTAGAGTACAATTCCAGTATCTGCTGTTTAGGCGTGTACAGGCCACGCCATGCCTTATACACTGCTCTCACATCTGCTGACCTACTTCTGCCCCGCCTGTTGCCAATAATCTCAGTCTTTCATAAGGACTTAACCAGCTCTTTCTCTTCTTTCACTCTCCATAACCACTCCTAAGGTACTCCTGATATACTGTATTCATTTCTGATCCTGTCTGCCCTTTTTCTTTTCACACATGTACAGTAGGGCACCTTTGCGTATGCTGTACGTATGCATTTATGCTAGTTACCATATACTGTATTCTCAAGGCTATTGCACTGACCACAGGGGCGGAACCAGAGCCTCAGTGCCTCAATGGGGCGCATATTTAACTAATGCACAATTCAACTTTGCAACTGATGACGCAATTCTGCATTTGCTATCGCCATTTCTATATTTCCAGTCCAATCTGCAGTTGGCTAAACCACTGAAGATAGGACATTGTCTAAGGACCAGTAGAGGACCTATTGTAATTGCTAGCAAAATTTATACTAAAGGATTCTGAATATTTAAAATTATTTCGGGCGCATTTCTTGAAGCACTCCACCCTGATCCGCCCCTGACTGACCAGCACGAGCGGCGAATTGAGTTGGACACACCAGTTCTCGTCTGATCACTGAAGTTAAGCAGCGCAACCCCAGCTAGTACTGACATGGGTGGCCGCTTATTACTGTAGTGTCTGTGCAGTCTCTGCATTAAAACTATGCTGTGGACGGGGCTGTAATGACCTAGTAGTTGAAGGGCCCTAAAACACCAACAAACAAACAAGCACTGATCCACACAGCATGTCCAACTGCTGACCTGTAGAACAGTCATATGTACTGTATATTTATGATTTACTTACCCATAGCATTCAAAGCAATGTCTATCATTGACAATTGCTCCCTAAAAATGACAAAGAATGCATAATTTCCTTTTTGCTTTTTAAATATTTCACTCGTATGTTTAGGATTTGTTTAGGACTTACTGCAACAGCTTTTAGAGAATGAACTATGAGCCAGTATATGTCATCGAAAAGTTTGTCTGTGATCTATGCCCGAGGCAGAAATAGACATAAAAGTCAAAGGTAGAATTGTTAGCTATGTATTAGCTATCATTATGTTTTTATGAACAGCTGTCTTTACCTTTTTACCTCTTGTGCCTTCTAAATATAATTTCAGATTTTGTGTTGACCATTTGCCACCATGAAGACTATTATATTCATCCTGAAATTGAAGAATCAAATTGGGGGAGATACAGGTCAGATCTAAGGTAGGAATGTAAACATACTTTCTAATTATTATAATAGTAATCACTTAACACCATGGCGTTGGATAGACACGTTGGTCAGATGAACAAACATATTGTCTAGCTCGTTGACATTGTTCATGTAATGCACAGTGCAGAAACGACAAAAACCCAATCTGTAACTATAAAATATGTACTGTACGTACTTTGGTAGAGAGGTGGGCTTACACAAACGAGAGTACAAGTTTTAAGGCCGGACATGGCAGACTGGGGTCTACCGGTGAATACAGTAGATGGAAATTGAAGATGATTATAAACTTACACGAAGCATTTTAGAGGCCGAAAAGAAGTCACTAAGACATAAATTCTCAAGTCGAATTTTTTACCACCAATTAGTAAAGGATTTTCCAAATATCTGGAAATGACATAAGTGTCTTTCACACCCATCGGCCCCGTTCTGTGAAATAGAAAAATATTGTGAATAGATTCCTTGGACAATTCTGAAAGACTGTGACACTCACGTTGGTGACTTGTTTTCTCGTGACCATCGTTTTAGTTGGCATAGTTTATTTACCAAAAAGATGCCGCTTCCCTGAGCTGAAGAAATGCACATAATACAACATTCAAGGAAGGATACTACTCAGAGTTTAATACTAACATTTGCCACTCGGTTTAATTATCCATGTACTGGTAGGATTTTTGCGAAATTCTTCCACAAATAAATTGTACTCTGCTGGAAGCATAAAGGTGATGGGGATGAAATCTGTAAAATGACGATTATCATTATCCCAGGAAATATTGTTGGCTCAAAATCAACAATTGCTGGATACACCTGCAGCCCGCATCAACCATAGAACCTAACAAACCCTAGACTTCTGGAAAGTTAGGGATGGTCCTCTGATATTTTAAGGCTCAGTAATAGCAGTGTTGCCAGATTGGGCTACTTTTTAAATGTCCTTGCTACACAAAATTCAAATTGAGCGACACTCCGATTCAGATTGAGGCTACCTTTAATTATTAATGGTAGCCCAAAAAGTAGCGTGTCGCTCAATTTGAATTTTTTGTAGCAAGGACACTTAAAAAGTAGCCCAATCTGGCAACACTGAGTAATAGCATCAATGAGAATCATTTAACGAATCTTTGCTGAATTTGTCTTTGTCATTTCCGGACTTGTGGCCACCTATTTTCAGTTTAGCCTTTGAAATTTACATTTGTTGTCTTCCTGCCAAACTGCAGTAGAGTATCCTGAAGTTGTTGATTTTTAGGTTGGATATTAGACGCCATTTCAGATAACTGACATTGAATTGCAACTTTAGTGCATACCCATATACAAATATTTTCCAGTTTCATCACGTTCGCCAAGAGGGTTGTTGTCCTTCTCTAGATCTTTTCTGTATCTCTTAATATTTTTCACCATTAAATCTTTGCGAGTCAACTCGTAATGGTTAGGAAAATGATTAATTAGCCTGTCAAATCAAGGAACTAGGAAAATAAAGTGGAACGGCAATAACATCTGGCTCTTAAACTGTAATGTGAGCCCTACTAACAATCAGTGGCAGGAAACACAATGTGGGGATGAATAGAAAAAGAACTATAGTGATGTCCTGAACAGGAAAACCTGAAGTTTATAGGATGGGTTAGATCAGGCAAAGCAAACAGGTGGCCCTTTACAGGCAAATCTATGACCCGCTCCTACTCGCCCTATAAACAGATGAATTTAAATTGCGCATGCTCCACAATCTAACCAAGCTATCTAAAATAAGTTGCTAAAACAGTAGTATGCACATCAATTAAAAACAACTTCAAATAATAAAAAAGCAAGAGGTCAACACTAATCACCATTGCATCAGTGTAGGTATTTTTCTCATGGTAACGTATGTGTTACCAACGTGGCTCCCAGGGTCCCCCAATTTGACATTCCTGGGTAAGATGAAGTGACTAGGGCGCTAGACAGGAAATAGTTTGATGAATGTTGATAGTAATAATGCTTTATCAGTGACACAAAGGTGGGGTATATGACCCTGTTCACTAGTAGCGTTATTTTCATAAAACTTTTAAGTTTATTTATTTAAAAACGCACACACAATGACTACAATAGTTGCGTTACGGGTACTCTTGTCATCCTTGGGATAATTTGCAGGTGAGCCACAATGTTCCATAGTTCTACTTTTTTTTCTATCATGTTTTAAAAATTGCTTTTTTTTTAACGCCTACATCAATATATAACAGGATTGTGATGAAGTGATTACTCACTGATTATCTCCCAAGCGATATCCATTTTCGAGACTGAAAATATTTCTAGTACTTTGAACTGAAGCCCTAGTGAAGAACCAATGAATTTTTAATCAGATAATAAGAAAGGACTTCATATATTTAGCGATCATAAAATCCATACTTAAATATAAAATAGAAAGAATAGTAACCAGTAGAAGTTCCAAGCATCATCTGGGCCCACAGCGATCCATCCTTGCTTTTCAAAATTATCCAGTAGCACCGACTTATCAAAATCGCAACAATAGGTCATTGGAGATGCCATCTTCTAAACTAAGGTTACACTCAATTACTCTACTGTTGTGCATGGACTCTGATGGCAACTTTCATTTTTAGCTACAAACACTTGAGGAAATGGTACATGGTATGTGTTGTCATAGCAACGGATATAAACAAATCCGAATTATCGAGATTCATAGCGACGTGCTTAACGATTTAGTCCATTAGTCCTTTTAACAGTTCTGCAAACAGACTTTGTGAATGGATAACGGATTTCCTAAGATTTAATTCGTTGATGATTTTAGGTACTAACATTCGTTCGTTGCAAATGATCAGAGCGCACATCTCCTTTCCCGAATACTTTGTCCAGTTTGAGGAAAGTGTAAACAGAGAAATGAATCAGCCCCGAGTGCACCCTTCGTTCGAGCCAACGTAACCCGGTTTCATATACTTCAAACGACTGTAGTTTTATTGTACTACGTAGTAAGTTGCCAAAGTTGACCACATTCATGAAATCTGGTAGGCGAAGAACAAACAGATGGGTAAAAAACGGGAACTAGAATGGTTGAAAAGCAGAATCGGCCACCATAGCCCTTTTAGCAGACACCTCTTGCGAAATAAAGCAGGACAGGCTGAAGGTTCTGCAGGACCAGGGCCGGCCATCCGGGGGGGTGCAGAGGGTGCATTGCACCCGGGCCCCACGATTGAGGGGGGCCCATCAGGGCCCAAATCATTGCTAATATTAAAAGTTTAATACGTTATTGTAGGAGCAACGTCCCTCATTCGACCCTGCCAATGCAACATAACCTAGACGTAACCTAACAACCCTGCCATTGAACTACACCAGGGTTGTACAACCTTTTTGGTGTTGTGGGTCACTCGGCTGTTCCATGAAGTGATTGCCAGCCACAGGCTGTCAAAACCAAAACGGGTGAAGATAACGTTAGGTGTTACATAGCAGGTAGACTACAATGCATAATTAGAAATGATGCACCATGGACCACATTACAAGCCTCAATGGGCCACAGGCTGGACAACCCAGCATTAGAGGTTATCCATCCAGTGTCGGGTATCCATCTTGTCCCTCTGAATGGACACAAGGGTAATACATTGGACAGTGGTTATCCGCTGTTGGTTACCGACAAAAGCTACAACCCTTATGTTTATTTATCGTCGGCCTACTGTTCGTTGACGCATTCTACTGACGCCAGACAGCGAGCTCCTAGACCTGGATATTTTGCCTCATCTACCCATTGCATAGGTTTCTTTCATTTGCCGATGCCATTGTACACCACACGGAGCCTAAGTTTTACTTGTCATCCGAAGGAAGGCGCAATCAGATGATCTCACTCGCCCGAAAGAAACCACCCCACCTTGGTCTAGTATCAAATCTAGAACCACTGACGTAGTTACTGAGCACGCTACCCACTGCATTACCTAGGCGGGGTTCTTTCCTGAAGCATCAAAGTATTAAAAATTTCGTGTTACTTTTGAGTTTGAGAAGGCGGCCGGCCGCCCCATCCGGGCAGACGCCCGCGTTCTTTGCACACTTTGAACCTATGGACGGACCGGCCCTGCTTCCCTATTTCATTCTTTAAAAATTGCATGATAAACAGAGTCAATTTTCAGTCCTCAGATCGAGTCCTTACACATAACTTCTTTCTGAAAACTTTTGGAGGTCTCCCTGCTAGCATTTTCCTTAGGCTCAAAAAACCTTCAGCCAGCACTAATGATATGACTTCATGGATGCAATTAGGCTCCTCTCCCAGTGGGTCAGTTTTCGTGCATCTTCACCGAATAATCAATCTCGCTAAAATTCATATTAACAATACGTAATTGAATAACAGTATCTAAAATATTTATTGAAAATCAGCGATTTATGAATTATTATTTCGCATAAGAAGCAGTGAGAGGAAATAATAGTAACATAATGTTTTTCACTTTCGATTTTCCGATTTCAAAATGATGTCCTTTGTTTGCTCCTTGTCAATAAGGATGTTCATTTTCCTTTATGAGTTTTGATTTTTAACACTTTGTATTCTGACGTTTGCATAACGATTGCTGAACTATTTTATTGAACATTTCCCTGCTTATGAAATATCTTCAGTCTCACTAGAAATCAGTCGAGCATTCCATCTATGAAGAAGAAATAGGAAAAGATATTCTCATAATGTCAAAAATCACATGCCAAGAGTAGAAAGTATCACTTTACTTACCGAATGGTATCTTGGCTTTTTGTGCAATAATCTGAAAAGTTGAGAGTGTTTCGAGTGTTTATTATAATAAATTAAATTTTAAGTAATTGTATAAGTGACAACTTACCAAATAAGATTTTTCTTTTCAAATAGATAACTGTAAGGAGTCCTGCAGTAGTACATGCTAGAAAAAGGACAATAACTGAGAGAACAATGAGAACTGCTGATGAACAACTGTGACAAGTATCCGGTAGTTTTGTAAGCATTGTTGTGGTTATCTGTAATCCTTGACTAGATGAATTTTCAGTAGAGGATTGTTGTTGCTGCTGCTGCTGCTGTGAGCTATCTTCGACATCGTCTTTACTAGCTAAAATGTCAATCGATTTAACCCTGACGTTAATGAAATGGGTCAACCAAAGTACTTCCTCACATCTCTAAAGAAGACTTCCTGTTTTCATCCTAATTTGAAGAGCACTTTGGAGAGCAGGCGAATAATAAAAAAGCAGTTCCCGCCTATGGCAGGGTCGGGTACCCATTTTATCCCTCTAAATAGGCACAAGGGTGATAAATTGAACGGTGTTTTTTCGCAGCCGGGCACAGACCAAAACTGCAACCCCTATGTTTATTTATCGTCGGTCTACTGTTGGTTGGGGCACTCCACCGATGCCAGGGGGCGAACTCCTAAACTTAATTTAATTTACGTGCAACTACAACCGTACACCACATAGGACCTCGGTTTTACTTCTCAGCCGAAGGAAGGTGCGCTCGGGGCATTTCTCTCGCCCCAAACAAGTCAACCCACCTCGATCTAGTATAGAACCTGGAACCAATTGCGCTATCAATCGAGCACGCAACCTATTGCGCCACCAAGGCGGGGTAAAGCTGGTGAATGAGAGAGAGAGACAGAGAGCTGCAGAGAGAGAGAGAGAGAGAGAGAGAAAGAAAATATTAATATTTAATATACAGACCTGGAGTTGATGGTGCTACCACTAATACCATGACTATATCAGATTCAATGTGGTTGCTTGGGTTGGTAACATTGGTACCAATACATGACCATAAACCTTCGTCTCTTGAACTGGCCTTTTCAATCGACAGAGTGCACTGTCTGAACTGGTGTAGGAGTTCCGTTCTCATTACAAGCCATGGAGTAGCTATGTGCTTCCACATGCATCTGACATTGTGACTGAAAGCGCATCGTAGCGTAAAGGATCCTCCTTCTCTCACAATAACATGTTGAGGATGCATTGTTATGGTCAACTGTGTCGAATTACCTGCAAAAATAAGTGAGATTTAATATTTTATTCTACTTCTTTGTGTCTCATTACTTGTTTCCTAATTTAGTCAGTGTGATTATTAACAACTTGTCGCTATTCAGATTATGATCATAGCATGTTATGATTATAGCATGAGGCATGTGAACTACACTTCTGCAATGAGTAATTGGGCAGCTCATGATCAGACTGGGCCATATAACGACACTTTCATAGGGTTAAATGCTTCTTTTGGAAATCCTAATTATATTCTTACCTAGGCCTATAACAAAGTTACTGATGGAATATATCTTTAAACAAAATAAACTAGGCAGTTTACCGGCTTTTGTCGGACGCACAATAACTCTTGTTACTTTCGATGTGATTATACCAGATGGATACTTTTCTTGACAAGTGCACTTCCAAAATCCTTGATCATTCTCTTCAACATCACGGATACGGATTGACCAATCTGAACTATTTCGCATAATGTAAGATTGTCTGCTGTGAGCTAATAATTGAAGTTTCTTGCCATTGTGACTCCAAAGGCAAACAATATAATCCACTGAACCACAATCCAGAATGAAATTATCTCCAATATTAACAAGCACATCAGTATTTCCGACAGGAGATAGCATTTCTGTGGTGAATGATGATGATGATGATTCTGTAGAAAAATCTAAGACAAAAAATAATTTCCAGAAAAATTTCCAATCAATGAATTGTTTTTTAAACTTACAATTTGACATGTCGCTTACTTGCGTCTTGTTTTCGAGATGGTCTGACATCAACGGACACAGCATCTGATAAAATGGTGCTGCCGTTGAGAGACGAATGACACTTGCACTGCCAAATACCTTGGTCATCTTCAGCAGCACTTAAAATATATACAGTATAGTCATTTTCTTGTTTGCTTTGAACGATAGATGGACCTATTATTTTTCTTCTTTGATTCTGGGTCCAATGGCATACAACGTTTTTTACCGGTTTACATTCTAGCACAAAACTTTCTTCTAATTCCACACTAACATTCTTCGGTTGTGTTAGGAAGTCTCGCTGTATCTGGCGTCCATCTGTAACAACAGGTTCTGGTGAGCTGCTAATCACAATTGTATGTAAAAATTCTGTAATGTATTAAAGATTCTTACCTACTGAATTGCCCAGGACTGTTATCCATGCAGTGGCACTTATTAAGTTGCCTGTAGAGAAGTCCAGGCAACTACATTCCCATTTACCCTCATCTCTTATACTCGCATTAATTTTCACTGAATACATATCTTCTCTTTCTGGATATAAGTAAGAAATCCGTTCGTGGGAAGACAAAGCCAAGAAATGGCCATTTTGCTTCCAAATGCAACTAACGTTCTTGTTGATTTCACACTTTAGTGTAAATATTTGTCCAACTTTCACACTAGTATTCGTAGGTGAGGCCACAAATGCGACGTCTGCTGAGATCGCTAGAACGGAGTAAAAAAAAGTAATATGGTAAAACGGGGTAATACGCCCCAAATTAAAAAAAAATCGCTATAACTAGAAATAATGAAATGTGAATCTCAAAGTTATTTTATAATTTTAATAAGGTGACATTAGTCGTTCATAAAACTTATAAATGAAATGTTACAATTTAACTACAACTAGGAAATAAAACAAAGATTTGAAATATGTGCACTGGGGCGTTTTATCCAGTACTGCGGGTAAAACGCCCCACCTCCAAATATTACTTAATTATACCTCTCTTATGTGGCACATTCATTTGTGATTGGCGGGCTGGATTAGGAATTTTTTCAAACCCTGGTTGGTCACAACCCGATTTATGGTGTTATATTTAAAAGAAATCCACAAATTGTCGAAATTGTAAATCCTAAATTGCATGCAGGCTTCTCCAACCTTTATTTAATTAAAATAAATTAAAATGGAATACAGAATTAATTCTGTATTCCATTTTATTAGAAGTTATGACAAACTGTATACTTTCCTTGATAAGAAAAATATTTATAGAAAAATATTTTATTGTTCTTGCTCTATGGCTCAACACTGTTTTATAGAATCCTTCCGCAGGCCAGAAAAAATCGACTGGTGGGCCACATCCGGCCACTGGCTATATGTTGGAGACCCCTGTGCTAAAGCATTATGACTGAAACTAGCTCTAGGTTATTTTAATATATAGGTTTTACCAGTTTTCTGAAGCAAAACACATAAATGTTAGTGGGGCATATTACCCCACATGTTGTGGGGCGTTTTTCCCCAAAACAGGTGCAATGTGCTCCATCATCATAACATATTTTATGGACATGGTACAGAGTTGAAAACTTGGCCAAATTTTAGATTAAGGATCTTAACTTAATACACACCATTTTCAAATTTAAAATATCTCAGTTCGTTTATGAGCATTTACTTTTACCATCTGGTAAAAGTTACCAAAGTTACCTATTTACTTTTACAGCTGACTGCAGTATTTATTTCTTTTCACCAACCCAAATGACAACAATTCTTCTAGAAAGGCATGCACGATGTGCCATACACATAATTTATTATCTTATAGTGTTTTTAACACTATCTCGTCAAAGATAGCTGTCCTGTTACAACTGGGGCGTATTACCTGATGGGGCGTATTAGCCCGTTTTACCATATTTATAATGAGGAATTTTTTGTGGGTCTTAGAAAACGAGGCTTAAGTGCTGCCGTCAGAGAGTGTTGACAAAAACACTTCAATCCCCCACTTGCTACTTAAGTGTCTCATTTCAAGAAAATTTTGATACTCATGAGTCACTAATATTAGTCATAATTAACGTGAACGTTTCTTTTTTTCCTCAAAACGGGACGTCTACTAATTTTAGGTAATAATGTTTATTTCAGACAAAGCATATTTCTCTGCAGTTTTTTTCTATTATTAATCCCTTCAGATTCACACAATCAAATGTAGTCTTAGGTTTTAATATGCATTTCAAGAAATTATATTTACAAAACCGCAAAAAAAACTCACTTTTAATGTGTGGAAATTAAGCAAAACGGCTTTGCGCGTGAAGCGCGGAAAACTGACTTAAAACTATAGCATTGGGGGAAATTTCTGCTGTCATAAACGCTCTCCCTATTCAATGCATGGGGACTGGCCCGAGCACACATACCTCACTGCAAAAGATGCTTGCCAGCAGATTCTTTTAATTTTTGGCACTTATTTTTGAAATTCTAATCGTGGGTTTCTGAAAACGGAATATTTGCCTTCCCGAAGCTGTGCTTGGTTACCTCAAAACGGGACGTATGTCAAGTTAGTCACGGCTTGAGTTATATTGAAAATTCGAGGAAAATTCGTCCCTGACACTGACAACAATCGTTAATGCCGTATTGTGAATTTTAATTAATGAATTTTAACGGATAATTAACAAATTTATAAATCGTAGAATTCACTCAGTTTTTTTACGTTGTTAATGCCGTATTGTTCACAGACTATCGGGACTGTCACAGAATTGTCGGGGACGAATCTTCCGCACGCCAATCCAAAATGTTTAGTTAAGATTTTAGATAACTCTTAACTGTAGTTAATTTATTTGTAGTATGTTCAACACAGTTAGTGTGCAGGAAATTCAATCCCGATCGTGATCAGGTTGTTTTTGTTGAGGTGAAATAAGGAGCGGGTTGTATGTTCAGTGTGGTCTCCATTATCCATATAAAGGAATTCTTTCTGTCGAAAGAAAATTCTATTTAGTAGATTTCCCAGACGTCTGTTCTGTTGCTACTTTGGTGTTGATTAACGGCCTTCAATATTCGGTAGGCAGAGCGCGAGATTGTTACACTAATGGGTTGGGGAGTAAGCCAAGCAGCCATAACAGGCCAAATCCTTAGGAGGCTACTCGCGGGAGATGAGGAGGTAGGTGTAGAGGATGTAGGAGAGGGGAAATTTGCAGCACCCGACGTTCATTACCAACCACCCATGTTGGCACTAACGTGGGCTTGCATTGCTTAACTTCAGTGATCTCACGAGAACAGGTGTATCCAGCGCAACTTGGCTGCACAGTTGGAACAAGTGCTGCAACAAGTTGGAAGTTGTATTTGACTGACTTAAATTACTAAAGGTTGTTGGGGTGTTGTCCCATAAAAAGACCTACTACAGTCAAACTCGGATATAACACACACCTTCGGGACAGCTCATGTCTGTGTTATAACCGAGTGTGCATTATAACAGAAACAATGCTAAATGACGCCAAAGCTATGTTAACTGAACAAAAATATGGTAATTTATAGATGTATTCAAAAAGTCGACCTAGACTTGTATACTTCAAGACGCATACACTTGCAGTCAGCTGCAAATTTTTGGCCAGGTTCCACACTGCTGAGAATTTTATCCTTTTATCATCATCATCATCTCACCCTTCTCCCGCCTGAGGCAGGGTCTGGTCTGCGGGTTCTAATCCTCCATTCCCGCCTACCCCCACGAAGTCCCCTTCCACCCCACATGCCACCATATCCCTTTGCACCATCTGCACTCACGTCCGTTTTGGTCTTCCTCTACCTCTGGTGCCCCCAACTACCTGCAGTCCCACAATGGACCTAATAAGCTCCTCCTCTCCGCTCCTCATCACATGCCCATACCACCTCAAACGCTTCTCTCTCATCTTTTCCACAATATGTGCCACCCGCAAGCTACCTCTAATGTAGTGGTTTCTAATTCTGTCAGATCATGACACCCCACACATGTAGCGTAGCATTCGCATCTCAGCTGCTTGCATTTGTTCTTCATGGGTCTTCCTAACAGCCCAACACTCTGAGCCATATAGCATAGCGGGCCTAATGACCGTTCTGTAAATTTTGCCCTTTATCTTTATTGGGACCCGGCGGTCACACAGGACCCCACTTGCCTGTCTCCACTTCAGCCATCCTGCATTAACACTACAGGCCACGTCAGAATCGATTTCCCCATTGCTCTGGAAAACTGATCCTAGATAGCAAAACTCTTACACCATATAGCCTTACTTAAGCTGTGGGGTATGCCGTCTAGTTGCATGTTATAGCTGTTTGTTATATCCGAGGTCTCTCACACGTTGAAAGTGCTGTAGGGACCAAACCAGTTGTGTGTTATATGTAATATCCGAGTGTGTTATAGCCAATCAATTTCTATATACTTATGCATTAGCGCTGGCTGGGACTTTCCCTTGTGTGTGTTATAAGCCGAAAAGTGTTATTTTTTTGAGTGTGTTATAGCGAGGTTTGACTGTATTTCTTATGATAAATAAGATGTTCATCTTTTCTCGGACGTATGTATGTAATATATGCTTCAGACATGCATGTTTTTACCAAGCAACTGCGAATGAATAGAAAGCCTTCGACCGCATGCATCCCATTTTTGCTGAAACTTAGAATACACCACCATGCTATAGATGAAAAGTGAATAATAACGAGATATGACTTACCAACGGTAGCACTTGTTAGAAAGCACAGAAAATATGTAATCACTAACTGCATCCTTAGAGATTTATTACGTATAGCCCTTTGTTGTCAACGCCAAATGTTCAATGTTTACAATTAACTAATTTTAACAATTAATGAATTTTAAAGACAAGTCTTAGTAATTGTGCAATCTTAGTTAATTATGAAAGTATTGACGTCACAGAGCCATTTTGGACTATTTTCAGGCTTCACCCAAATCGACTAATGTTGGCGGGATAATATTAAGAATGTCATCAGGGTAGGATTGATGCTTCAATACGCTATTCCTTTGACGTCACATCCTGCTTTTTAATATTTGGTTTCTAATATATATATTAACAAGTTATTCTCCTTATAAAAGAAAACATCGTCTATTATTAAAAGTTACTAGTGATTCATCAACATCCTCTGAGTGGTTACTGCATGTGCAGGCCTGATTGAGGGTGGCAGAGAAGTTTAAGAAATCATGCCTTAGTGTGTTCATCCTGTTGTCACGTCACTATAGATCTATGGAACTTACCCATTGCCTTCTCACATGTTACCTCGAACCATAACCACCTCCGCTCTTACCATCCCACTCTGATGTCTTTTTCAGCATATTGGATTTGAACATTGTTTTTAATTACAGGGCAACAGATGTCATATGAAGACTCATCTTCCAGAAGATCCAGCAATACTAGAGTCCTTTGAAATACGTTTTTGGGCATATTTTGTGATTCCCAAAAATCACGCCACTTATTGGTTCCATTTTTTTAAACCAACCCCTGGGGCTCACTACAAGCTCGTTTAAAAATTGGTGTCTTCCTGCTACTGTTTTATTATGTATTAAAGGTTGATCCCGGAAACGACAATTGACATCAATTTATGTATTTGAAATCTCAAAAAGTTAAAATGTAGTCGTTGGTGATGGGTGAGTGCAATTGTTATACATCTCTAAAGTTGTATTTGTGAATCTCCGAAATGCTATTAGATTGTTGTCGCAACACCAGTAAAAACTATTCATCACAGCTCAACTGGTCAATCTCTCCATCCTGCAGCAGGGCCCGCTCTAGGGGGGCGCCACCCGGACATTTGTCCGGGGCACTATTTTGGCTGTAAATGTGAGAAAAATACTGATTTCCCGATTTCCTTGTTCACTAAAAATTTACAGTGCACAGCGTACATATTTATATTGTTTATTTCTAAAAGCTAAAAATATTTGCACTATTATTGAAAATATAATGCAGAATTTGTAAAGGACGGTGATTGGACGCTGCTTAGCACGCAAACACAGCACAGCTTCAAGGGACGGAAATTTGTCCTTTTGTCCAGCGGGGCAATTTGTCTTTTTTTCCAGGGCGGCATAAGCGCTAGAGCTGGCCCAGCCTGCAGGGGCGGATCAAGGGGGGAACACTTCAAAAAATGGGCGCCCCAAATATTTTTAAATATTCAGAATTCCTACTGCTAGGTCCCAACTGCAGATTTCACTGCAACTGTTGGGCTGGCAGTATAGAAATGAGGATAGCAATGCAAAGTTGAATCATGCATCAGTTGAAATATGGGCCCCATTGAGGCACTGTAGGGGGAGCAATTGCTGCATTGCTCCCCCCTCAAGATCCGCCCCTGCCATCCTGTGAGATGATGTTGAAATACCGAAAGTACTTTTCATATGATTGGAAAATGACCCACTGGTTAAAATGAATTTATTGTTTTAACCTCTCCACAACTAACAATCTCCAATGTCATGTGGTGATGTGTGGGAGAAGTCACATGACTTGCATTCATTCATTTTCAGATCCTTGTTTGTTTGTTGGTGTTTTAGGGCCCTTCAACTACAAGGTCATTAGAGCCCCGTCCACAGCATAGTTCTTATGCAGAGACTGCGCGGACACTTCACTAATGTGACGATTTTTTGGATACTAGCGGTACCCAGTTTTCCCAAGCGGCCACCCATGTCAGTACTAATTGGAGTTACGTTGCTTAACTTCAGTGATCAGACGAGAACTGGTGTGTCCAACGCAATTTGCCGCTCCCCTTTTTCAGATCCTGATTTATAGTCCATGGCAGGGATGGCTGGAGGTTTTGCGAGGTGTCGGAAAAAAAAAGTTTAAAGAGACACCCAAAATATTTGCGAGAAGAAATTTAATATTTGTTTCTCAAAATCCATGTACCTCCCTTTACAATACCTGTATTTCTATTTGTTCTCATTATTATCGACTAGCACCGACCTCATTAGCTTAGTTAATTAGTAGATCGGACTACCCATTGATTGTTTGTTTGTTGGCGTTTTAGGGCCCTTCAACTACAAGGTCATTAGAGCCCCGTACACAGCATAGTTCTTATGCAGAGACTGCACAGACTCTACACTAATGCGACGATTTTTGGATATTAGCAGTACCCAGTTTTCCCAAGCGACCACCAATGTCAGTACTAACTGGGGTTTCGCTGCTTAACTTCATTGATCAGACGAGAAGTGGTGTGTCCAACGCAATTCGCAGCTCACTACCCATTGAACTGAATATGAACTGAAGAGGGATATACGAAGTAGGCCGAGGGCTCCTATATCTAGATCCCGGATCCCACATACATTTCGGTCAGCACTGCATATTAAACATATTGCGAATTAAAGTTACGAAGTAATTCTAATTGTAGGCAGAGAAATTATGGTGCCAGTGGCGGATCAAGCACTTGTAGGGCCCCAATACTAAGTAATGATATCAATGCATTACTTACTAAATTAATCCGTCACTCAATCAGTAGTTTCCTTAAAAGTTAATCTTTACTTTTAACCTTTTGCATACTTCTTGCACCGAATGGATGACCCATCACTTTCTGGTATCAGTGCCTTTGGTACCTGTTCAAAATTTCTTTTCAACTTTTCGATAAGCTAGTTCATTCAGAGTCGATAAATTATTAATGAGCGTATGAAGCCCGAATATGTTTTTAAATGTAGTAGTTTTTAATGAGTAGGCCTAATTAATCATCAATTCGTTTTCAACAACAGGTATACAAATAGTGATATCTAAAACAATCTAATTAATATATAAGTCGTTCAAATTGTGGAAATGTTAAAATATCATTTGTTGCTGCTGAAGACTTCTGCTAACCAGTGAGTCAATCTAAATGTGAAAGAGAAAAAATGAGTTTATTTTGGATGAGCACATATTTCTCAAAGTATCAATGTCAAGGTATAAGAGTTCGGTTTCGAACTTAAAATGCCCAAATTTAATCATCGGTCCTACAATGAGTCATGGAGCATACAGAACATATGCAACATTGAATGTCCAAACTCTTCTCAGTAGATTCATTTTTTACGACCTTCAGGGATATGGTAGGATCATAATGATTGCGTACCTAACTTAATACTACACCATTCATCGTTTACCTTTTTCATCATAGAACCTTGCCCTCCCCCTTCCACATTAATTGAGTTCTGTTTGTGTATTCCTGTTATCACAGACATTCGGGATACATGGTCCCTAAAGAAATTGCTGTCGAGAATTGTTTCTTAACCAGTCATTGGCATGATGATGCCTGAGCTCTTGCTGCTTGAAACATAATTCCATGCAATGTTGAAATTATGTACCACCGAATAACACTTTCCAGGAGCCAGTTTATTAAAAAATAGTTTTTCTATAGAAGAGGGGCTTTTTAACACCTGATTGGGATCATATTAGCATTCATCATCCAACCAACTCCAACTCCTAACCCTTTTCCCGCCTATGGCAGGGTCGGGTACCCATTTGTCCCTCTGAATGGACACAAGGTGATATATTGGACATAGTTTTTTCTGCAGCCGGTTGCCGGCCAAAGCTGCATCCCTACGCTTATTTATCGTCGGTCTAGTATTCGTTGGGGAATGCTACCGACGCCAGGGGGCGAGCTCCTACACGTGGAAATTTTGCCTCATCTACCCGTTGCATAGTAGAGAGGGTTCTTTTACGTGCAAGCGCCATCGTACACCCACACGGGACCTCGGTTTTACTTCTCATCCGAAAGAAGGCACACTCGCGGCTTCTCTCTCGCCCGAAAGAAGCCAACCCACCCCTGCCCAGTATCGAACTACTGGCGTAGTTGCCGAGTGAGCTAACCACTACGCCACCACAGCGGGTTATTAGCGTTCATCATATCTTATAAAATAATTCATACCTGTTACTGCTTTGAAGTCTTCATTGTTGATAATTTATCTCCCAGCATCATTCATGGCTTTTGGCAAGCCTAATAAGTTGTTGATCAACTCCGAATTTCTTTTAGAATTAGTCAAATATGTATTTGGGACGGGATGCAATATTCTATGCATGAAATTACTGAAAAACTGTAAAGTTCCAATCTGCATATTACATCTTATGATTATTTATCACAAATTATTCAAAACTTTGTCATAATTAACAACTGCTGTTTCATCCACAATATGAAGTTGTTTTGCAAGAGTCCTGGGGGTGAGGCTAAAATGGTCCCAGTCTTCCATTACTTAGATACTCGTATAAGGAGTTATGTGTGTAGGAACTTTTTAATATCTTTTGCAGAAGAAGGAGGAGGAAGGGGAGCAACGATTTAAGTTTTCTGCTGAACTGATCACTTTGGTCAGTGGCTTACAATGAATAACTGCATTTGGTGTTTTAACCATGATTCAAAGAAAAATAAGAGGTGTAGTGGATGTGAAAACAGCATTTCTTATGATGACAAAATGATTCATTTACATTTCTAAACATATGTTTACTTGTTTGATTTTTTTGTCAGGTTGTTCATAGTCGCTATCTTCATCTTCGAATGAATAAGGTGCTGAAGCAATTTCACATATCAACAAGCAGAGAACGGTGATGGCGAACACAATCAGGTACCTCATTCTGGAACAGTATAGTGTGAAGTCTGTCATATGCAAATAAGATAATTCGCTTATTACAAAATAATGCAAAGTAACTCCCTGGCTAAACTCGATAATTCTTTTCTGATTAGAAGCAAGTCTAAAATACGCCCTCTAATTGGAACAAAATTCATGTAAATGATCTTTAAAATTAAAATACAGTATTGTAAATTCTAGTCAGCACTTGACAGTGAATGAAGGAATAGCTATACAATTAACAACATCATCATCATCACTAACACTTTTCCCTCCTTTTTGTTGTTTGTTGGTGTTTAAGGTCCCGTCAACTGCAAGGTCATTAGAGACCCGTCCACTGCATAGTTCTAATGCATAGACTGCACAGACACTACACTAATGCGACGATTATTGGGTATTAGCAGTCAGTTGGGTATTAGTAGTCAGTACTAACTGGGCTTGCGTTGCTTAACTTCAGTGATCAGACGAGAACTGGTGTGTCCAACGCAAGTCGCCGCTCCCCTTTTCCCTCCTACAGCAGAGCCGGTTGCCTATATTTGTTCCATTGGGACGCATGAACTATCTGTCTCCCTCTACCAACCCAATACTGCAAAAGCCAAACCATCCCTGTCAAGGGTCGAATCTGAAGTCCATGACTCAGTAACCCTGGTCAGCGTCCTTGTTATAAAATATATATTATTAGATAAAACATCTATTATGTGGGGTAGGCCGGCATCGCCAACATGCGGGAGCGGCGAGTTGCGTTGGACACACCAGTTCTCGTCTGATCACTGAAGTTAAGCAACGCAAGCCCAGTTAGTACTGACATGGGTGGTCGCTCGGGAAAGCTGGGTACTGCTAATACCCAATAATCGTCGCATTAGTGTAGTGTCTGTGCAGTATATGCATTAGAACTATACAGTGGACGGGTCTCTAATGACCTTGTAGTTGACGGGACCTTAAACTCCAACAAACAACAAATCGCCAACATGCCTGCGGGTGCCAGTCAGAGCATGTTCAGGAAGCTTAGGGGCCAATCTTCGATTAGGAGCAGTGTGTGAGGTGGACGGGGACCTGGTGGGGGACAGAGGGAGGTGGAGGGCTAGAACCCGCAGACCCGACCCTGCCACAGGCGAGATAAGGGTATGATGATGAGATAAGACATCTATTACTGAACGTAGATTAATTTGGATGTCACTACTACAAATAGTTTTGATCTTCAGCGCGATTTAGTTGCGTGAATTGTTAAATACTCATTTGACACGAAATAAGGCGGCTTTCATGCGCTCGTAATCTAATCTACCTGAATGATGAATTGTTGAAATAAGAATTACGCTATAATCTTCCAAACAGGATAGAGGTAGGCATAAAGAATCGTGGGAGCAAATTGCACACCTGGACTTGGGCGAGTGCGGGTGAATCAAAACCTTTAAGAAGGAAATAGAACATTCAAAACGAATACTGTAATGGTTTCACGTGGCCATGAAAATTGTGAATCATCATCAGCATATTCCTATCACGCCTGCGGGGCAGGGTGGGGTCTGCGGGTTCACTGAACATGCTCTGACTGGAGTCATCCCAGCCAGGCGTCTGGAACCCGTAGTAATAAATGGCTCATTCAAAATTTAAAGGATGAGAGTTATTCTCTCCACTGCCAATTTGGACTATCAGGACTTATTGCGGTGTATTCAATTAGAATATTGGCTGGGTTGTCTGCGGGGGGATGCCGGCCTACCTCACTTGTTCCAACATCGCGTTATACAACCAAACTAGAAATTTTTGGTAGGTAAACTAATGCTTTGTTAGTTACAATATTGCATGGTGCCTGACCTATTACCCAAAAACGATAAAAATCCAGTGCACACACATGCGGTAAAACATTCGCCCAACGTGGGGCTCGAACCCACGACCCTGAGATTAAGAGTCTCATGCTCTACCGACTGAGCTAGCCGGGCTCACTGTGAAATGAGCATGATTACAGTGCATAATTTAATTTTTCTAAAGATTTGATAACTAATGTTAGTAGGGACGTCCTGTCCCTACGCGTTCAATTTAGAAGTTCAAAATGGGAACCGGTATTAGAATTTGGATGTTTTAGTATCAAATATTTAGTCCGCATGAAATACTGGATTAACGTCACAATCTGATATTTTTATATTTTTTCATATTTAATATAGTGAATTTGATGTCCCGGGTTCAAAGTATGAATTTTAGGCAGACCAAAGGCCCTTTTGGAGTTTCTATGTTTAGTAAAAGAAAATATTATTCTTAACTAATGTTCGCCTAACATTACATCTAAAATGCTATTAACCTTCCGTCCACAAGGTGGGGTTTCAGCTTACCCCAGACCTACAAAATTGTATCTGTACGTGTACCACTTTCTTTAATCTTAACCAAGCTTTGAGTACCAGTGCTCCAATGTCTTCTTTACTTAAGTACTGAAGTGGGCAGGTTTCCTAAGTAATTAGCATATTTTATTTCCAATTTTGGTGAAAGGAACAGGTCTGGGGTCATTCCTGACCCCACCTTGTGATGTATGTAGCATTTTGATGGCACCTCTTCAAAACACTTTTTTCTTTATCTATTCTCAGTAATAGTCAGCATTACCCCTATACTCATTGGGGTTTAGCCTAATGGACTTCAAGATATTTAATTGATGTCCTTATTCTGATTATAGTTCTGCCGTGAAAGCCAACAACTCTTTTTTGGGGCCATAACAGACCCCCCCACCTTGTAATGTGTGTCCAAAATCGTCACCTTGTAGACGGAAGGGTAGTAACTAACCTCTGAGTACCTGTTATGCCATGTTTTCTTTAATTATCTAGGGAAGTTGGCAGCTTTCCTAAGTAATTAGCATATTTTATTTCCGGTTAAGTAATGCAACCCAAGCTAGTACCGACATGCGTGGCTGGTTGAAAACACTGGATACTGAAGCAGACGTGGGAACAGGATGCCCGTAAGGATATGGTAGTGCCTGGGGTGGACGGGGACCTTGTGGGATATAGGCAGGAGTGGAGGACTAGAACCCCGTAGACCCAATTCTGCCATAGGTGGAATAAGGGTATGGTGATGATGATGTATGGGGTTTCTTGGGTAATATAGAACTTTTTATCATGTTTCAAAATTATTTTCATTTTTTTAACATTTATATGGATGGCATTTAATTCAATATCCATAATAATGCCCTTATTCTGAATATTTAAGCCTTGAAAATCAAAAACGTTTTGGGGTTATTACAGACCCCACCTTGCAACGTGTTTCGAAAATCGTCACCTTGTGGACGGAAGGTTAATCACTTCCTGAAAAGAGTTTACAATTGCAATGCACCAGATTCCCGGACAAGCTTATCACATAATCACACCATGTCAAGTTAGTTTTGGAGAGACTTTTATAATCGCACCGGAAATGTTATAAAATTATTTGTTGGTGTTGAATTACAACGTCGTCTGTAAACTAGTAAAGTTAAGTGAATAAAAACTTTCGACTTACCTTTAGCCGGGATTCTGTCTGTCTTCTTAGTTCAACGTCTTTGATAGTAATTTCGTGAAAAGACAGGTCCACATCTATTTATATGATCAACGTAGCATTTGTGGGAATTGTTGAAATCAATAGGAAGCGCTTTTGAGACATCTTAAATACACGTGTTTGTGAGTGCCATTCAAACAGAAAAGAATTTATCATTCTGCTTACGCCCACCTGAAAAGGCTAGGGCTCATTTCCGTTTGCAAAACTGTTCAAATTTGACAGAAAATGTTTTTGAAGACATAAAATTTATTTTCCCCTCAACATTTGCAATATCTGCAACCTAAAATTAGTTGCCCGCGCACTTTAACTACATTCGGACCTTTAGGCCCCTAGGTACAAATATTCACCCTCTTTGTGGATTGCTGCTATAATATATTAAGAAATGACGAAATTATAGAATTATGTTGGGGATTTTAGAATTGATATGACAAATTTTATGCTCGGTTTTACTGAAATGTAAGCGCAATTATTCATTTGGAAAAAATCTTCAGTAGAATGAACTCCAGGGGGCCTTTTGTGGCCCAAATGAGACTGTCAAAAGCACGTCGTCACGTTAATATTAATTAAGGACTGGAAAAAGCTATTCTACATCTTTATTGATTTCTTATCCAGATTCTGATAGTTTAGGAACTGACGGAAGGATGTCTGGAACATGCTATAACAACAACACTTAAAATTTGGAGTCCACCTGTCCTTTCAGTGAAATGGAACCTGTTGACAACAAAATTACTGTTGTTCCCAAACGCAGTTATTAATAGCCTTTGAAAAATAGTGTTCGAAGCCCTAATAAGTGGACTCCAACTTAATACCAGCGTTAGGACACTGATAATAATTATAACTGCTAGGGGAGGCACCTGAATTATAGCTTAGGGTTTTAGGAGAATTAGGTTATCATAAGTAGGATTGGGAGTTAGTCTCTCAACTGCCATATTGGCCGAAGAAATGGCTGCTTGCAGTGTAGTAAATTTGAATTAGAATAAAACTGGTGATCGTCATTTCCTGCCTATGGCCGGGTCGAGTGCCCAATTGAAACATGAACTAACTACTGGATGACGCTTTTAGGCAGCTGGCTGCCAACTCAATGCTACAACCTCCCCTATGCTTATTTATCGTTGGCCTACTGTTCTTATGGTCCGTTCTGGAGATGCAGGTGATCGGATGCATCCTCGGCATAGGATGAACTACTACACCTGGGTAATTTTGCCGAACTACAAATATATTTTGCATCATGCCATAAGGGCTCTATTACATGCAGCGACACGATTTTAATTTTCATCCGACAGAAAGAGCACTTAGGTCCTCTCTAAAGAGCATTATTTTCGGAATGAACATCAGGATCCACTCTTTCCCTTCAAGATCCACTCTTTCCCTTCAAGATCTAGGAAACGAGTTGCTGGTGTTTTTGAGAGATATGCGTCCTATGAGTGTATGCTCTTTAAAACTTTAGATCCCATTAACGTTTTGAGGATTGACTACTTAATTATTTTTACACCTACCAATGATATACATGCGGGCATTAACATTAAGGAATCTTAGAAATTTACATTTAAGTAATCTTTCTTTGCTATGGAAAGCTTTTCTTTCGCGTAATCATTACGTTGTGCACCGCAACGTAATGCACCACTCATCTCGTTTAAAAGTTAAAGTAGCTCCAAACCCTTCTATCGCCTATGGCAGGGTCAGGTACCCATCTTGCCCCGCTGAATGGGCACAAGGTTGATATATTGGACGGGGTATTTTCTGCAGTCGACAGCCGACCAACGCTGCAGTCCCTATGCTTATTTATCGTCGGTCTACTATACGTCGGAGCACTCCAAAACGCCTGGGGCATGCTCCAACACCTGGGGAGCGGATTATTATGTTGGGCACTCCAGTTCTCGTCTGATTACTGAAGTTAAGCAACATAACCCCAGCTAGTACTAACGCCCAATAATCCTCGCATTAGTGTAGTGTCTGTGTCGTCTCTGCATAAGAACTATGCTGTGGACGGGGCTCTAATGACCTTGTAGTTAAAGGACCCTAAAACACCAACATACCAAAATCAGTGCCTCAATGCGGCGCAATTGATAAGGCATTTTTTCATTGCTATCCCTATTTCTCTACTGCCAGTCCAACAGTTGCAGTCCAATCTGTAGTTGGCTAAAACACTGAAGATAGGACATTGTCTAAGGGGTAGTAAAGAACCTATTGTAATTGCCAGCTAGATTTATATTTGGGGCGCACATTTTTTGCGGTGCTCCCCCCTGATCCGCCCCTGGATCCCCATAGAGGGGCCAACCACTGGCCAAGTTTTCTCTGAGTAACCACTAGCAAGGCCTCCTAAACAGTGGCTTTAACTCAAGCGGCTCCTCGTTGGCACACACGCCAAGTAGGGCCCTACGCCATCCAATAAAGCACCGCGAATCTAAACGGTTTCTATCCACTCGCTAACTCATTTCTTTCGGCCGAGCACTATACTTTGTGTTCACACCAAGCGAGTACTTGGCCGAGTACCGTATTTATTCTAATAAACGGGGCGCCGTTTATTTTTTCAAACGCTGTTTTGTTGTGCCGTTTATAAGAGGGCGCTGTTAATTAGAATAATTACGATATTTGTCTGGTGTAAACTGGGCTTAATGCTTCAACCCCTATACTTATTTATCGTCGACCTATTTTTTTTTCATTGGGGCACTTTGCCTCCACCGGGCGAGCTCCTACACCTGGAATTCGGTCGATCTATACCACACGGACCGCGTCTTTATTTCCCATCTGACGAAGGGCGCACAAGAGGCCTCTCATTCGAAAGAAGCAACCTACCTCGATCCACACTACCTCTGCGCACCCGAGGCGGGTGATGCTTCTCAGTACAGTATTATGTAAAAGTCTAGCTTTCGTCAGATCTGAGAGAAGGGGTCAATTTTTGACCTGACCAAATCCTGTTGTTATCATTATCTATTTTACATATGCCATAAATGTGGATACTATATTACAGTACTTCTTGTACGTGCATGCATTTGTTTTGTTGGTGTTTTAGGGTCCTTCACCCAGAATGGTTATTAAAGCCTCGCCCACTGCGTAGTTCTAATGCAGAGTCTGCACAGACACTACACTGTTACGACGATTTGGGTATTAACAGTACCCAGTGCTTCTAAGCCGTTACCCATGCTAGTAGCCTATTATCTGGGGTTCCGTTGCTTAACTTCAGTGATCGAACGAGAACGGGAGTGTCCAACGCAATACAGCCCCTTTCTGGTGCATGCAGAGGCATGCAAAATTTGGTTGGGAAAATTGGTCCGGCGCTAATTCGCGGTAGTTGAAGACCAAATTAGACATGACTGTTGATGAAGATCCACCTGTTGTTCATCATTATATGGACTCAGAAATTATACAAATGGTTATAAGTCCAGCGCAACAAGCCAGTGAAGGAAAAAGTAGTGATGAAAATGAGGATGATGTAGCAGAGAGAGTTTCTATTGATCGGTTAATTCAGCTGACAGGTGAACCGCTGAAAGGTTAGAGAAGTGCAGTTTTCTTACTGAGCTGGAAATAGAAATGAATATTTACATGCTGAAGGATAGACTAATCAAAGAAAGGCCAAAATATATGAAACAGCTAAGCTTACGAGATATATTCAGAAAATGACTAGAAAGCGTGCAACAGAGAAGTCAACATCTGCTCACCCAGATGCCAATCCTGATATCCCCTCATCACTTGCAAATCCACTGCCTTTAACAGCTACTCACCCAGATGTGTTACAATCGTCACCATCAGTTCCTGATATCACTCACCTTACAAGATGATGACGTGAATCTCGACAGCCCTCCACCTCAAGACATGTAAATGCCACTTTGGAAGTGGCAATGATGACCGTTCTTGTGTAAGTCAACAAAATTGATTTGTATTGTACCTGTGCCTATATATCAGTAAAACTTCACTTGAATTTATTTGATAATTGTCTTTTCTTTATTAATCAACCTGTAGGCCCTACTGATTTGTGGGATATTTTAATTTTAAGATGAGGTGGTTGGCTAGTGGATTTGGTGTATTCTAACTCAATAAATGGCTAATCCGGCACCCTCCGATTCTCAATGATGCCGGACTATATAGTGATGGTCAACCTGTACTTAGAATCAAATTTATTTCCCATAGTTCCATTTATGAATATGATGATGATGAGTTCCAATGATGAATAATTGTAACGAAAATAGTCAGTAGATGGCACCATGTCACTTTTGTTCCGGACGAGTACCAAGAGATCGAATTAGCAACTGTCAGGTTGCCAAAACTTCACTGTATTCGTAAGTAAATGTCTGTCAGTACAAACGGATCATCGGTGCCATTGTAGATTTGACGTTGTTTACATTATATAACTAGTTATTTTTAAAGATGATGATCGGTATTGGCAGCAAACAGGGCCGGCGAGGCCCTGTGCCAAATAGTGATGCGGGGCCCTGTGGAATATATATAAGGTACTGAGAAAAATTGCACCTCAGAGAGGGCCCCGCGCACTTTCTGAATGCGCGGGGCTCTATGCCGTCGCACAGTTCGCACACCCATAACCCCGGCCCTGGCAGCAAATATATCAATATTTGCAAGCACTATAATGTAAATTTATATTTGTATGCTATTAAAAGTGTATATAGTGACTTAGTCATTTAACAGTTTAAATGTTTTCAAATGGAAACTGAAAGTGGGCGCAGGGGAGACATTTCAGTAAAGAAATCCACTTTGGCCTATCGCAATTAGATCTGCTTCCGGTAACCTGCCTGTAAATTATAGTCAGCTCCATACCAACAGCTTGTTGTTTTGTCAATTTAAAACTTTTAACAGGGCAAGTTTCAAGTTCAATTTTCATGACTATTCTGTATTAACATAAAAATGTGCTTGGAATAAACTGAATGAATACATATTTAACTTTAATTTATTCTACTGTACATCTTTTTTGGTTGATTCAGATTCGTTTGGTGTGAAGGCAACCTTAGGCCGGCGGGAATCAGGCTGACAGAAAGGAAGACAGGGAGGAACTGAAAGGCTGGCAATCCAAGAACGGAAGGCTGGCTCTAAAGACGGAATTCAAAGAAAGGAGCTCTAAGGGAGGTACTTTAAAGTCGGAGAACTAAGGCCTGCTCTTTAAGGCAGGCCACTCTAAGACGAACTGTAAGACAGGTGGTCTAGGGCAGGCACAATAAGGAAGGTACTCTAGGGCCAGAACTCTGTCTGGAACTGTATAGCTTGCACTCTCCCGTTAAGGCCGACACTATGATCGGCGCTGTAATACCGACAGTAAAGGCAGGCACTCTAACTGTGACACTTTATGGACGACAGTCTACCCAAACCCGCAAGACCAATTTGCACCGGGCTCCACAACGGATCCACACGGGCTGGTCATTTGATCACTGTTTCATGCGGTATATATTTTTAAATCATGATTTTTTAAGCCCCAGAAATATTGATCAAGCATTTGGTAGCTCGTTATCATCAATTTGAAATACTCAGGTTCGCCCTTAGACTAAGTTAGTCTTCTTTGTGACGAATAGGAATGATGAAACTATTGGTAACAGTCGAATACACTGTTGATGATGTTAGGGAAAGGAAAGTTTAAGTCCTGTATAAAAATGCATGCAAAATTATTGGGATGAAATGCTATTGTAGCTTACACAGGATTTCCCCATCCGTCGTTTGTCTCTCAACTGCTTCATTGTCCGGCAGTTTGACCAAGTTAACCCTTATGGCTTATGCGTTTAAAATTATAACCAATTTACCCAGAAGATTGCTTCCGTATGTTAAAGAATGTACTGTATAACAATCATTCACTGTTAACATCTAATTTACGTAACCGGAAATGTTTATCTGTGTACTACCTTTCATGCTACTGTCAATATTGTATCTAAGAGAGAGGTTGCAAATGTTCCACATGATGTTTTTTCAGGAAACATATCATTTATTACATGTTCCTGTATAGTTTCTGGGGGTTGAATACACAGGGTTAATATATCCACTCATGACCCTAATACTTAGATAACCAAAAAGGTAGTGAGTGATTCAGGTCGCCTGACACTCGGATATCGTGTGGCTATCTTTGTCACTTTCGCTTTATATATTCTACCTTTAGTCTATAGTATCTGGAATTTGTAGATATTGGACAGTAATTGTAAAATTTGCGCTTTTTCTACACAAACTGAGTATATTCAGTAGTATAGCATGTAGAGTTATCCCTATCCCTGTTAAAACCTAACCTTTATAAACAGAAATAAAATCTGGAAACCTTCCTAACGTGTAATTGTTGACCTTCAATTTATGGGGGGAGCGGCGAGTTGCGTTGGACACACCAGTTCTCGTCTGATCACTGAAGTTAAGCAACGCAAGCCCAGTTAGTACTGACATGGGTGGTCGCTCAGGAAAGCTGGGTACTGCTAATACCCAATAATCGTCGCATTAGTGTAGTGTCTGTGCAGTCTCTGCATTAGAACTATGCTGTGGACGGGTCTCTAATGACCTTGTAGTTGACGGGACCTTAAACTCCAACAAACAACAAATTCAATTTATGGAGTATTTTTGTTGTAGGTTTTATAAGTAGGCCTATGTTGTAGCTATGTTTGGCTTTCACTCCGTTATAAAACTTTCACTCAAAATTGATCCTATTATACTTCCCTTTGACGCACCTATGAAACAAACCAATCAAAAAAGGAAAAGTATTTTTTTTTATCCCAGGCTTTCATTTTAGGAAGGTTTCGCTGTATATTGTTGACAGCCTGATAGAATTGTGTTGCGTTTCTAACCTTGTTTTCTTGGCGAATATAATAACGCCATGAAGATATGACCAAAAAAAGCAATATTTAAGCAGTTACTTGAAAATTAACGTCGATAATAATTTCGACTTTGAGTCCTCTACCTTATCTTGTCTGTTGTCTAGAAATAGTAGTGTCTACTATTTTAACTTAATACTTCTGCATTTTCTTTCCTGGATATCACAACTATTGCTGGCTATCCTTGTCATAAGTGGTAGAGAAAACGGGTTATTAGAATAATGTAACTAGAATTTTTATGGAATCGCTCATTCGCGCTTAGAACTGTGTGACATTGTTCTCATCCCCTAGGGTTGGGTCAGGTGTATTACTCATGTCCCGTTGAAACCGAAAACACGGAATGCCAACTTAATAGTGCAACTCCGTGATTATCTTAACGTCTGCATAATTTTCTCTCTTGCTTTAAAACAGCCATCTGCTTTGGCCGGTATAGATCCTGCAATCGTGAATCAACGTAGCTAAGCAGGCGAACCATTAATACAGCACAGCTCTTAAATCTGCTCTAGAGGGGTGAAGTAATCTGAAGGTTCAGGGTTACTATTAGAGTTGTTTGTTTGTTGGTGTTTTAGGGCCCTTCAACTACGAGGTCATTAGAGCCCCGTCCACTGTGTAGTTCTGGTGCAGAGACTGCACAGACACTACACTAATGCAACGATTTTTAGGTATTAGCAGTACCCAGTTTTCCCAAGCAGCCACCCATGTCAGTACTAACTGGGGTTGCGTTGCTTAACTTTAGTGATCAGACGAGAACTGGTGTGTCCAACGCAATTCGCCGCTCCCTACTATTAGAGACAGACAGACACCCGTTTGGTTTATTTCTCGCTACAGCAGCAATAGTGAAATTCGGACTTTAATGATATTTTTATATCTTAATTTTTTTTAATCCTTTTTTTTATCTAAAAGGGGTGTCGCGCCTAATCGCCCGTGATCATTTCAATCCATCCTCTTCGGTCCAGCTGAGTTGGACGTCTGAATTGTATCTGCAATCAACCTTACTCATCAGACGTTCGATTGAGCTTAATAACCTCAATCTCACCAAATGGGCACAAATCTTGACCTTATGAAGAAACGATGCCAAAAAGAGAAAACGTCCATGGGGCTGGCACATCCGAATTTGGCAGAATCACCATCTAACGATGAATTAATAATGAGAAGACGAAGTTTTGGGAAATTGGAATGTGACTTTCGGTTGTTAAGCAACCGCATGAAATCGTCGTCAAAGCGTTGCCACTTAGGACATAGCCTAAATAACAGTTCGCCTTTCAGCTTCGTTTTTCGCTTCCTTTATCTTTCTATCTTCTTTCTTTCCCTCATCCTGCAATATTTTTCAACCATTAGGCTACTTTCCCAGTTCTAGTTTTCCCCTTCTGTGTTTCCTCTTTGTTGTCCCGAACTCAGGTACGCGACCCTAAGGTAGGCGAGAAATTAAGTTTCCGGAAGAAAGAATAAAAGAACTCTTACAGTACTTTTCTACCGATTACATATAAAATGAACCCTTTGCACGCTGAAAAGAAATGTGTAGAATGGTAGGACATTGTTGTCAAATTTCTTCATCTGGCGCCAGCTGGGGAGATTGAGCAATCAGACCATTACTAAATCTGCGTGCTTGCACACTTCAGTAGGCGAACACCGTACTTTATTTGTTGTTAAGCGCTGTAACTCCTTACCTTGGACCCTCATCTCTTATTATTTTTCGGGTTTGACTCCTAATTCCCATTGCATTAGCTCAACTTTACCTCTCAACCATGGTGCTTTCTTTTCTTTTGACAAAAACTATGATGTAGCTCATTCAGTAGCGGATCAGGGGGGAGAACTTCAAAAAAGTGCACCCCAAATATTTTTAAATGTTTCGGATCCCTTAGTATCAATCTAGCTAGCAATTACAATAGGTTCTCTACTGCCCCTTAGACAATATCCTGCCTTCAGTGGTTTAGCCACCTGCAGATCGGACTGGCAGTAGCCTTTAGGAATAGGGATAGCAATGCATAAATGCCTCATCAGTATCAAAGTTGAATCATGCATCAGTTGAAATATGTGCCCCATTGAAGCACTGATGGGAGATCAATTGCTGCATTGCTCCCCTCCCCATGGATCCGCCCCTGCTCTCATTGGCCCACCACGTCCTTTAGTCAACAAGAAAGCCTTAGAATTTCTATGATGCTTGAGAAGTAATTTGCATGACAAAAAGTGCTTTTTTATCAGTCGCGTTAGGGTCTGTTTCAATATTTCAATCGAAAATGCAATTTTTCTGGATCTCAAATTACGCAGGTTCTCGCCTCACTGACATCGATCATTTCTATGTAAATATATAAAACTTTATGTTGTCTTTGATGCGATGGTCAGCTGAAATGTACGATGTTCCATTCACGTCAGGGAAGCTTCAACGGGAGATGAGGATTGAAATGTAGGTGGCTGTATGTAGGGTTGCCATACGTCCCGCTACACCTGGACATGTCCCGGTTTTCAGGTCTGTAGAATGGTCTGTAGAGAGGTCGAATTAGCAACTGTCAGGTTGCCAAAACTTCACTGTATTCGTAAGTAAATGGCTGTCAGTACAAACGGATCATCGGTGCCATTGTAGATTTGACGTTGTTTACACTATATAACTAGTTATTTTTAAAGATGATGATCGGTATTGGCAGCAAACAGGGCCGGCGAGGCCCTGTGCCAAATAGTGATGCGGGGCCCTGTGGAATATATGAAAGGTACTGAGAAAAATTGCACCTCAGAGAGGGCCCTGCGCACTTTCTGAATGCGCGGGGCTCTATGCCGTCGCACAGTTCGCACACCCATAACCCCGGTAAATTTATATTTTTATGATATTAAAAGTTTATATAGTGACTTAGTCATTTAACAGTTTAAATGTTTTCAAATGGAAACTGAAAGTGGGCGCAGAGGAGACATTTCAGTAAAGAAATCCACTTTGGCCTATCGCAATTAGATCTGCTTCCGATAACCTGCCTGTAAATTATAGTCAGCTCCATACCAACAGCTTGTTGTTTTGTCAATTTAAAACTTTTAACAGGGCAAGTTTCAAGTTCAATTTTCATGACGATTCTGTATTAACATAAAAATGTGCTTGGAATAAACTGAATGAATACATATTTAACTTTAATTCATTCTACTGTACATCTTTTTTGGTTGATTCAGATTCGTTTGGTGTGAAGGCAACCTTAGGCCGGCGGGAATCAGGCTGACAGAAAGGAAGACAGGGAGGAACTGAAAGGCTGGCAATCCAAGAACGGAAGGCTGGCTCTAAAGACGGAACTCAAAGAAAGGAGCTCTAAGGGAGGTACTTTAAAGTCGGAGAACTAAGGCCTGCTCTTTAAGGCAGGCCACTCTAAGACGAACTGTAAGACAGGTGGTCTAGGGCAGGCACAATAAGGAAGGTACTCTAGGGCCAGATTACTTCACTGCTTGTGAAGTAATTTGCATGACAAAAAGTGCTTTTTTATCAGTCGCGTTAGGGTCTGTTTCAATATTTCAATCGAAAATGCAATTTTTCTGGATCTCAAATTATGCAGGTTCTCGCCTCACTGACATCGATCATTTCTATGTTGTCTTTGATGCGATGGTCAGCTGAAATGTACGATGTTCCATTCACGTCAAGGAAGCTTCAACGGGAGATGAGGATTGAAATGTAGGTGGCTGTATGTAGGGTTGCCATACGTCCCGCTACACCTGGACATGTCCCGGTTTTCAGGTCTGTGTCCCAGTGTCCCTGTCAGGCAGTCATTTGTCCCGGTCGATTTAAAATTTTCGCGTGTTAAACAATTATTTTCCTATAATATCATTGCATTCAGTATTGCGCATATACTGTACATACAGACAAACCTCTCATTTACGGACCCCCACCATCAACGGACATCGGATGCAACGGACTCAGAAGAAGAGGTGGTAGTGAAACCAAAAATGTCTCGTGTAGAGATCCCATTGACGCTGTTACAATTCTTGATACAACTGATAGTCATTCCATCCTCCGCACATTAAGAAAATTAATAAATTTGTGAGCAGTAAAAGTGTGGAAAACAATTAAAGTTGGATTCATTTTTAAGCCCAAATCCACTCCCTATTAGTCCACAAATGAAAAGTTTGTCCACGATGCTCATCACATTTTGCCAGTGAACTGACTGTCCAGGAATGATCCAACATTGATCCCAACGCTTTTTTGGGTCATCTAGAATATTTTATCCTTCAATGAGTTAGTGAAAGGATTATGCAATTTTTTTTTATAATAAAGTTATGAATGTTTATAAGATGAACTCTTGTTATTTCGTTGAAAAAATATTTTTAAGGGGGGGGGGGTTGTCCCGGTCGGTGGTCCGACAATTATGGCAACCCTACTGTATGTCAAGTGCTAGTTATCCTTCTTGGAAAGGTACATGACTTGCAAAGCAGTTAGCGATGAACTTGAAGATGAGTTCTTTGAAGGCATCCCTCACACTTGGGAGTATTCAGTCTTAGACTCATGATGGGTGTGTGATATGGAATGTGGATAGCTTTATTTGATTAACAATAGCTTGCAATTCATAACGTATATTTATGAATATTGCAATTATAAATAACTTCGCCGGAAATAGGATTTGAATGATATGTTGTTCTGAGGGTATGCCTGACGCTTGAGTTGAGCTGACGCCGGTGTTGTCGATTCTGATTGCGGTGAGTGAATTCTACAGAGTGAAATGAAACCAAAATTACATTTAAAACTTTGGTCACATGTGGTGTGCAAGATCTCACCTGTACGTAAAGGAATTCCTTCTATATGGAGGATTTCCGGGTGTAGAAGCTCGCCTTCTCCCGTCCTTTCAGAGCGGCCGTATTGCGTTGGACACAGCGGTTCTCGTCTGATCACCAGAGGCGTAACGAGGGGGGGCCGCGAAAGGGGACAGATGTCCCCGGGTGCGGAATACCCTCGGAACGCCACTGCTGATCACCGAAGTTAAGCGACGCAAACCCAGATAGTACTAGGATAGGTGGCTGCTTGGGAACACTGGGTACTGTTGATACCCAATCGTCAAGTCCTGGCAGTTTAGTGTCTGTATAGACTCTGCGTTAGAACTGCGCAGAAGAACAAGGCCCTAATGACCATTGTAGTCGTGGGCCCTAAAAAGAACAGCAACAACATCCCCTTCCTCTCTGGTGTCTCTATTTACCTCTATAAATAGATAATATGTGAAATAAGCGCTTAAGTGAAATGAAATTGTGTTCATTTATCACCTTGTTTGCGAACTCAATTCGACTTGCTTCAAATGAGTTCTAGGCATGGCCGTGTCACGGCTTCACCCCATTATGATATGGCGTGAGAATTTCACAGCCGATGCGTAGAAGGAATACGCACTACCTTACGTCTTCTGACTCATTTTGAATTTAACTAGTGACTTATTCTTAACATACATACGTTGGTGGTGACGTTATCAATTTTGGAGGTCACTCAGGTGCTTCATTTGGCATTCCACTCACGTCGTCGTTGTGTTAGACCTGTGTCATTGACATGACAATCACGTGATATTGAATCTCCCTTCACGCAGAAATATTTGAGTCAGTATTATCCTTTTTGCCACCTGAGTCGTTTTTTTAGCAACCTGATAGTCATTTGAACCTATTGGTTAACCGAGAGTCTTCCACAAAAAATGACGGCAGTAGACGACCTCCCCCAGTGACAAGAGTAACATTTCTTCATGATATTTTGTAGAATTTGGTATTTTAATTGTTTCTTTGTCGAATTGGTGAACGCGGGTTGTCGAATATTTTTTCTTTTCAACAACAAAAAAAGGGTTAGGGGCCTACTAAAAGTCAAGTCTACATTTCTAATTGAAGAATACTGTATATGCGGTGGCATTTTGAATAAATTTGCAACAATTTGAGTTTGATATCTGATCGCACACTACATCCTCAACGAAGGGAAATGAAACGTTGAGATAGGCCCCTATATCGTAAAAGTATCACTTTTGTATCTCAACGTTTCATGTTCAATAATTTTCAGTTTTAAGTGGCTCGTTTCATAGTTACATCACTAATCCTACGGCGCGGCGGCGTTTCAATCATAAAGGTGAAAATTAAATAACCCATTAACCGTTTTCCAAACTTGGGCAATTTAGACCGCACGTTTTAAGGTCGGCCTGACAACAAAAGAGTATTTGCCAACGCTGATATAGGCAAGGATTTTGCAATTCTGACCGAGCTTGTTATTGGAAAAAAAGTTTAAGATATCACCAATGTTCCGCCACTCATATGAAAAGTAAAAAAAGCAGTATTTCAGGTGTGAAGTGGACTAAATTGAGGACGAGAAATAGGACGGTCGGTTGGCCTCCTCTATTTTGTATGGTGACCAGCCTTCCTCCGAATCAAGCATAATGACTTGGATATTTGCTCTAGTCCAGTAAGCAACAACGCTTTTCTGTATTTCAAATAGAACATCTTAAGTCATCATCGTTTTAGTACTCCTCCACCTAATTAGTTCAGGAGTGAAGTAGTCATCTAAAAGGAACGTTGCATCAATTATTTTCAAACCACCTGCATCTTTATTTTTATTTATTTTTGATTCAGTTCATACCCTGACTGCCTAGGCACATCCTGAATTCTACCCGCACATCCGGCTACTGAGCATGTTAGTATGTTACGCTAACAGGTTGAAGAGAAAGCCAAACAGCCATAACAGGCCGAGCCCTTACGAGGCTGATCGCAGGTGAGGAGGAGGTAGGTGTAGGGGACGTAGGAGAGGGGAAATTAGCAACACCCAACGTTCACCACCAACCACTCATGTTGGTTCTAACTTGGGTTGTGATCTGACGAGAACTGGTGTGTCCAACGCAACTCGGCCTCACCGTTTTCTGATTTCCTCTTTCTTCAGAAAGATACGAATAACCTAGACCAGAGATGAACATGACAGCATTAATTCCATGGAACTACATGCCAAGGACCAGTTAAGTGCGTTGAGGTTCCTAGGGCTCTACTGCACGACCACTTCAAACAAAGTGTTGTGTTGCTCGCCGTATCCAATCCGTTGTATCGAAACGTCTTAATTTTGAGTTGCAAAAGGTTGACCCCTGACGTCAGCAAATACTCTTCAAAAACTACTTTTAGTTTGTTGGTGTTTTAGGGCCCTTCAACCACCACGCCATTAGAGTCCCGTCCCGTCCACAGCATAGCTCTTATGCAGAGACTGCACAGACACTATACTAATGCGACGATTTTTGGGTATTAGCAGTACCCAGTTTTCCCAAGCGGCCACCCATGTCCGTACTAGCTGGGGTTGCGCTGCTTAACTTCATTGATCGGACGAGACCTGGTGTGTCTAACGCAATTCGCCGCTCCCTTCAAAGTCTATATTAGCTACTACGCCTAGCTGAAAAACGGACGTTACATAACTCTGCAAACAACAAAGCCACAAACAACTCATGAAAGTTCTTGATTTCACTTCTGTTGAAAGTCACCCGGATATTTGATCATTTCCCCTTACACCCGGTGTTCTGCTTCAAATGGAGGCTAGTCTTTTGATACGTCCGGTCGTGGAGGCCTTAGGTAGAGGTCGTAAGGCACTGGGATTCATGCCAGCCATTGTTAAAAATGGGGTTTCGTGGAATCTATCTGCATTCTGAAAAGGTACCCAGACTGTTTTAAGGTGGGTAGGGGTCGGCGGGCACTCAGCAGCTAAGAAGTGACATCATTGCAATCTATATTTTCATCATTGTGATTACTGCAGAAGCCTAATCCATCATCTCACCAGCAATGGACTTACAACAAATGCCAGGTTGAGAATTAAATATTAATAAATAGAATACGTGACAAAACGCGGCGCTGGGTCGATTCCAACTTTTCGTTACACCTACGACATACAGTACATATTTACTTTCTTTCCATAATCAAATATTTTTCCTGATTTTTAGCATGAAATTATGATGAAATTGAAATCAGTATTATTTTTTTAAATTCACGTACTGTAAGAATGTCTATTCTTTAGTTGGAAATGACAATTCAGAATTGTAAAGATTTAGTTCCAAATTGTTGTAAATATTTGGAGATAGAGGGGTGCCGACTACAATTCAACCAAATGGTGTTAGATCCTACAAAGGGGCAGTGACATGAGTAATTGCCCCGAAGGCAAACGTAACGAAAGAGGCGTGACATCTTTTGGGGTGAGCCCTCCCACTCCTTCCATAACAGGCAAGAATTTCCGGTAGAGGACGTTTGAAAATTTCGCCAAGTGGTTGGCCGGCTCAGCACATTTCTTAATCCAACTGCATTTTATTTGATGATATGAATCATTTCAAGTTTGTCATTTCTAAGATGAAATATAATTTTAATGCATGAAGTTTGGAAACATGACGACACCGTAGATGAGATCATTTGAGATAAACACGAGAAAGAAAGTGGAACTGATATTGAAGTATATTATTTAATCTGACTTTCAATGAAGTTAGATTAAGTCAAGCACTTGTTGAACAAAGTCTTTGGAATTACTGTGACTTTTGTGGATTATAGTGTAGCCCGTTATAATACCAGTTAAGGGTTTAAATACCAATTAAACTCATTAAAACGGTAATCATGGATTATATAATGGATAAACTGCGGTCAACTACGAAGCAGCGATTAACTGTATTACCGGTTTACGTCATTTACGGATTGATGCTTCTCACATCCACTGGGAATGGGTTTAACATCGATACAGAATATCCCATCCGATTTGCGAGTGATCCAAATAGTTATTTTGGTTATTCGGTAGCCATGTTAAGTAATTCTCGAGGAAATTGGTAAGTTATAAACTTTTAACGTTTTTTTAAGAAGCGGACGTAGATATTAGTTAATTGGTACCAAACCACGTGTGGTTCAAATTGTTTGCGAGTTAGCATCGGAGAAAATCTTGGTGACTGACGGAGAAGGATGACGGCTACAGCTAGGACTGTCCAAAGGATAACGAGATCTTCCAGATCCATCGGATAACTTGGACACCTTTAAATGGGTTCATTTCAATTTAGTGCGAATCTTAACCACTGGCGTTCGTACCTCCTCGGCGACCCTACCCCACCAGGAACCGCTCATCGCTTTTTTTGGAGCCTCGGAAAGAGTTATTAATGGGACCCCCAAATTGCGTACAAAAAACGAAATGCTGTGAACAAATTTTCTTAGAAATTTTAAAATGCCGTAACCCTCTGTTCGGGCCTCAGTTGGAGGCCCGAAAAATTAACAGGGCATCAATTTGACTAGTTAATTACAGTGTAAACTTCGTCTTTTCAACTCCGTAGACTAATTACCGACGATAGAGGGTGGGTAGGTAGTTTACCGTGGCGTCCGGGAAAAGGTTTGTCGCCACATGCATCATGCACTCCACTCTAGATCCACTCTAAAAGCAACTCCTAACCCTTTTCCCGCCTATGGCATGGTCGGGTACCCATCTTGTCCCTCTGAATGAACACAGGGCGATATTGGTCATAGTATTTTCTGCAGCCGATTGCCGGCCAAAGTTGCCGATCCACTCTATAGTTGTGCTAAGTTGGATTCCCGTATTAGAAGAAGGCCATTAGACTTATGTACCGCCTTATGCCAGAGGGCAAAGCCTATATATTGGCACTGTAGAATTAATTTGTCACTGTATATACCGTATGGGCCTCATGAACTCTTCGCAGAGGTTCAATTATTAGACTGAAACGCCAACCCCCTTTAGTTAATTGGTCAGGTGTCTTTCCGTTTATTGGTTCTCGACCGAGGATGGCGGTTTTCTCAGCATGGGTGGATGATGGCACTTGCCGCCCACGAATCCTGAACTTCCGCTTTCAGGACGAAGCAACTCCTAACCCTTTTCTTGTCCCTCTGAATGGGCACAAGGGCGATATATTGGACAGTGTTTTTCTACAGCCGGTTGCAGACCAAAGCTGCAACCCTTATGCCCATTTATCGTCGGTTTACTGTTCGTTGGGGAAATTCCACTGACGCCAAGGGACAAGCTCCTACATCTGGAAATTTTGCCTCATCTGAAATCAAACCCACTGCCCCAATAACTCTACCTACACGTGGAAAATGTATCACAATTTCAGTTTTTTAGTTCCTTATAACGAAATACAGCATTACTCTCATTTAATTAATAAAATCATAGCAGTACAGCGATGCAGTATCGTAGCTTTCCCAGTTGCAAGTCCGTGGCCACTAGATGATCTGTGGGATATATCAGGGTTGTAAGTTTCAGATTCCGGAATGAAATTTACTGGTTAACGCCCGCTGGGTTCCCATGTGCTGGGTTGACGAGCTTCAGAGATGTTGAAAATGAATGTAAAATAATATCTTTTTCTGTCTGGCAGGAAGAAAAAATGTTCCTTGTCGATGAATGATTTTTATCTCTCTGTAAAGCGACATAATATAACTCCACAAACATCCCAATCGGGTGTTGCATTAAGTACAGTACTTATTTGTTCAGGCTGAGAACAAGGAAAAATTCTTGACAAAGCATTTCCTTCTTAATAATAAATGTTACAGCCAACAGTTACATGACACGTTAATTTCGTTATCAACAAGCTAGCCCGCATTTGATTTAATTTTAATGTTGTCTTGCTAGTGTTAAAACGACCCGCAGTGGATAGCACGTTCGGTAGTACTAGGTTCGATACTGGACCTGGGGGGGGGGGGTCGCCTTATTTCGGGCGAGAGAGAAGCCTCTAGTCCGCCTTTCTTCGGGTGAGAACTAAACCCGAGGATCATGTGGTGTACGATAGCATTTACGCGTAAAAGAACCCTCTCTACTATGCAACGCGAATTGCGTTGGACACACCAGTTCTCGTCTGATCACTGAAGCTAGGCAGCGCAACCCCAGCCAGTACTGACATGGGTGGCCGCTTAGGAAAACTGGGTACTGCTAATACCCAAAAGTCGTCGCATTAGTGTAGTGTCTGTGCAGTCTATGCATAAGATCTATGCTGTGGACGGGGCTCTAATGACCTTGTGGTTGAAGAGCCCTAAAACACCAACAACAAACAAACAATAACTATGCAACGGGTAGCTGAGACAAAATTTTCAGGTGTAGGAGCTCTCCCTCCTGGCGTCGGGGGAGCGCCCCACCGAACAACAAACCGACGAAAAGTGAGCATAGGGGCCGGTTCACGAAAACACCGTCGAATATAGCACTCTTTTGCCCATTCAGAGGGACAAGATGGGTACCCGACCCTGCAGGAAAGGAATTAGGAGTTGCTTGTTAGTAATAGGGAGCTTGAGTTACACGTTGCGTACAACGTACACCGACGCAAAGCAGACGAATTCCATACTGCGCAGATGCAACATTCCTAATAGGGGCATGTGCACCTGCGTAGTACGCAATTCGTCTGCTTTACGTCGGTGTAAGTTGAACACCGACGTGTAACTCAAGCTCCCTATTAACGAACTTCCTTCGGTGGCGCAGAGGGGGGGGCGTTCTTGACTGCTGCGTCAGAAGTTCCAGGTTCGATGCTGTTTCGAGGTGGGTTGCCTTTTAGCCGGCTGCTTTTTTGGGCCTGAGAGGCCCCGAGTGCGCCTTCCTTTTGATGTCATGGGACACACCAGTTATCGTCTGATCACTGCAGTTAAGCAATGCAACCCCAGTTAGTACTGACATGGGTAGCCGCTTTGGAAAAGTGGGTACCGCTAGTATCCGAAAATCATCACATTAGTGTAGTGTTTGTGCAGTGTTCTGGTGTCACCCATAGGGTGCGGCCCGCATCCTATAGTGACGCCACTGCATAGCTAGCCTATATATCTCATGGGATGGAAGACGCACCGGGTGGACTTAGTTGCAGTTATTAAGCTGGGTTTACACTGCGCGCAACATACTCGTGCAACTGTTTCATTAAAAAAAGACTCGCGCAGTGTAAACGGGGACTCGCCCCGAAATTTGCTGCGCGAGGCAGCCTCGTGGTGAGCCACCGAACTGTCGGTTTTTGGACACTCATCAAAGGGTTTCGCCACTCCCACTTCGTGTACTGATACTCTAGATTCGTTTTGCATGCTTGCTTCGCGCAATATTTCGCTCAATGTAAACAGGGAGGGCGAGACGGGCGAGATTGCCGCAAGCCTGTGGAAACAGTTGTGGCGAGTATGTTTCGCGCAGTGTAAACCCAGCTTTAGAATGGAAGACTAGAACTCATGAATCTGATTCTGCCACACCGTGGCACACCACTGTGTCACAGGATAAGTGTGATGATGGTAATGATACCTCTTGACTCACAAGGTTATTTAAATATCTAGAATCTTCGACCTCTTAACTAGACGGAGGAATTTGTTCTGCAACTGAGGGATTAACGGTTTCAAGCACTGACGATAGTGTCATTAAGTTGAGAAGTTGTTCAACACCTGATTGCATCTGAAAATCGGAATACAGTAAAACACGTTTATAACGTTCATGGCTACAACGTTTTCGCAGTTATAATGTCTGTTTGGGCTGGTCCCGGCAAAGCCTATGGCTTTTTAATGGTAGAGGGTCACGGATATAGCGTTTGCTTTCACGGCTGTAAAGTTTGCAAGGCCCTGGTGGGCAGCCAACTTTTTCATATCCTATCATGGATAAGAAAAACTTCCAACCCGTATGTGCACATGTCCTGATTAAGAATGTTGCATATGTGCAGAATGTACAACATAAGCTGCGCATTACATACATTGCACATGAACAGACCACTCAATCTTGCTAATGACACAAGCGACTTAGAATTGAGGTGGCAAGACAATTTACAATGAACTTGTGTAGAGGTCAGCTAAGATACCAAGAGGATATGTGTGCCTCAACATCCAGAGAGGGAGTGGCAAATTGCATTAGACACACCAGTTCTCGTCTTATCACTGAAGTTAAGCAGCGCAACCCCAGTTAGTACTCCCATGGGTGGCCACTTGGGAAAACAGGGTACCGCTATTATCCAAAAATCGTCGCATTAGGGTAGTATCTGTGCAGTCTCTGCATAAGAACTACACTATGGAAGGGGCTCTAATGACCTAGTAGTTGAAGGGCTGTAAAACACCAGCAAACAAACAACATCCAGAGGTGGAAGTAGCCATCCACCATGAAGCAATCATCAATTCTTGATTGCTGTACACATCATTTATAGTATGTACCCCAACATGACGTTTTACCACTATGTGGTATTATGGATGGAAAAGCACAAAAAGGCATATCATGGCTATAGCGTTTTCACGGTTATAATGTTTGTTCTCTTTCGTCCCCAACAAAACGTTATAACCGTGTTTTACTGTATAATTTTAGTCACTCTAAACATGAAAAACTAGAACGTCGCGTTACTTTTGCGTATGCCCAATCTAGTTCTGCCTCTTACTGAATTCAGCAGGAGTCAGAGGTCGTGTCGCATTACGTAACACAACAGCCGCCTTCCCGGAATGAATAGGGACACTCAGGAGTTCCCATAGGTAGTATACAAGCTGGGGTAGTATCTAATCCGAAACCGAAGGCGCCCGGAAACTTTCATAGACTTGTCTGCCAACCTACTATAATTTGTGACCTTCACTGAAATAAGAAGGAATTCGACTGCGACCTAAAATTCCAATGTAGGACGGCGTGCATTAGGATATTCGTCATCGTAAGCAGGTGCCCCGCGACGACGGTGGTCGACCTTTTATTTTTATTTCACCACCCGTTGGCCTAATATCTCGTGATGTTTATTTGTAGCTTCCCCTTGCCATACAGGGTCATGGCTATTGGAATATAATAGGGTCAGTCAGTGGACGACCTTTTAAATTTTGGTGACTTTTGAAATCCAATTTGGAGTTTCAGAGTTCTGCAAAATTTAATTTAGATCCTCTGGTCACTTGAAATCATTCTGAAAAGCGTCCGTGTGTTGATAGATTGGATATGATTATTTTCTGGAAAGGAGGGCTTTAGATTGTTTTACTTTGAACAGCTGGACTTTGGGTCTAATCACAAACCTCAGTCAAATTTCAATGGTCTCTTGCATTGAAACAAATGAGGTTGTTTTTTAAATGTTGAATAGGTACATTATCCACGGTATACACTTTTGGACTCGCATCATAGAGATCACATTAATACAGGCACGTGCTCATGACTTTGAAGACCACTGATATCAACAATGTGGGACAGTATCCGTTTTTCCTCATTAAAATCGTTTTCAAAGTAGAACCATCCGCACTATATCATGGCTTTAATTGCCATTGAAAGAAAACTACTTGAGGTATCCTTCTCCTCTGTTTTTCTTGTTTTATAGGTGTTTTAGGACCCATCAACCACAAGGTCAGTAGAGCTCCGTCCACTGCTTAGTTCTAATGCAGAGACTGCACAGACACTACGCTAATGCGAAGCTTTTTTGGGTACTAGCGGTACCTAGTTTTATCCAAGCGATAACCCGTGTTAGTACTAGCTGGGATCGCGTTGCTTAACTTCAGTGATAAGACGAGAACAGGTATGTGTCCAACGCATTAAGCCGCTCCCCTTCTCCTGTGTAAGAAACCACAACTTCACCAATGAGGTGAGAATCGTAGATATCCCTACCCAGGTTCTTCCCCCCCTCCCACAGCAGAAAATGTTTTGTCCATTTAATGTGTGGGAGTGGGTAAATATACCAGGTTTGAAAGGTTTTTGGATGATATTGCGTCGTTACATGGCTATACACCACCGTTCCACTCATGATGAAATTATAATTCATGCTATACTCAACAAATAAAACTGCAATAAATGCATAAATTCTCCAAACATCTGAAAAACTGATCGTGCAGCCATGGAATACCACGCTATTTTCCAGAGTCATCGAAAAACACTTAACACCGCATTCTTGCCGCCATGTTTTTTGACGCTTTCAGAGCTCAAAGCACGCTGCCACGCTGGACACTAATGACAGGCAGAATGGTAGCGCTTACACTCTAGACGCACGCCCGCTCACGCTAGACGCTGCCACCTAGGACATAGCCTTATAGGATCAACGTTCCTTAGTAATAGGGAAATAGATTCTGATGTTACCCATAGAATCAATGGTGGATGGTTGAAGTGGAGATGGGCAACCTGTGTCCTGTGTGATAGGAGGGTCCCAACGTAGTTGAAAGGGAAGTTTTACAGGGTGGTGGTTAGAACACCTATTTTGTATGGATCAGAGTGTTGGGTAGTGAGGAAGCGTCACATCAATGGAATGCAAGTAGCTGAGGTGTGAATGCTGCAGTACATGTCAAGAGCTGATGGAATTACGAATGAGTATATCTGAGGTAGCCTGGGCTAGCCTGGTATTCTTTTTTGCACATATGGAACCTAAACCACTGTTTGAAGTTGCCATTGTAGAAGTCCAACTTAGGGTAATCAAAAATCAAACGATGAAAAACTAATACAGTAATTTGGATGAGAATCCTTCAGTAAGCGCCATAAGTGCTGCAAGCGGCAAGCGCCATAAGAACTGCAAGGGCAGCGGCGATTATTAGAGGGCGGCCTTTATTGGAATAAATACGGTAAATAGCATAGGTTCCCAAACTGCCCCCTTAGGAGGTGATATGGGAGCGGCGAGTTGCGTTGGACACACCAGTTCTCGTCTGATCACTGAAGTTAAGCAACGCAAGCCCAGTTAGTACTGACATGGGTGGTCGCTCGGGAAAGCTGGGTACTGCTAGTACCCAATAATCGTCGCATTAGTGTAGTGTCTGTGCAGTGTATGCATTAGAACTATGCAGTGGACGGGTCTCTAATGACCTTGTAGTTGACGGGACCTTAAACACCAACAAACAAACAGGAGGCGATATAGCTTACGTTGGGAACCACTGGTATATAGCAATGGGTAGGTTAAATCACCTCCTGTGCAATGCCGAGTTCACACTTCCCGCGCCAAACTGCACTGTGCTGCGTCCTGCGACATTGCGCTGATCGAAGCGGGCGGAGCAGAACTGCGCAAAAAAGCACTGAACAGCACAGAACAGATCAAGGTGTTTGCAAATTTAGCAGTCTGTTCCATGTGGAGCGCGGGTGTCTTTATCATTGTATTGATAATGTAAAATTTAAAATGTCTAAAAACCGTCTAAATAGCAGGCACAGGAATAAACGCATTCCTTTGATGTACCGACATCAAGTGGATTATGTTCGCGGGTGCGCGATTTTGCACAATATTGCGCGGTTTGCCGTCAAACCTGATCGTTTGGCGCAGCGCGGCCGGTATGGACTCAGCATAATGATCAAGCCGTTGGGAAGTGAGGATAATTAAAATAGAATTCGAGCGGCAGAAATGCGTGGAGTGTCAAGGGCAAATGGATTGTAACGAATATGGTAAGGGTAGTGCAGGGGTGTTACAACAAAAGGTGAGAAGGATGTCGTTAGGTTCATCACAGGATTAAAGATTATAGGAAGCAGACAGCTAGTGTCAGGGCCGGTCCTACAGGTTCGACCGCCCGCGTACAATTGTGTCGAGGCCGCCCACCCTCATGATATTTTCACATATTTTGAGTAAAGAAATTGCCTTTCTTTCCCGAAGTGTCAAAGCAAAAGCAACTCATAACCCTTTTCCCGCCTATGGCAGTGTCGGGTACCTATCTTGTCCCTCTGAATGGACTCAAGGGAGATGTATTGGACAGTGTTTCTCCGCAGCCGTGTGCCGACCAAAGCTGTAACCCCTTTGCTTATTTATCGTCGGCCTACTGTTCATTGGGGCATTCCACCGACGCACAGTGGGGCAAGAGAGCACAAAACCTGGCAGAAATTCAAAAAATGAGTGTCCAAGAGATAAAATTTCGGGTTGTACTGGACCCTGGATACCCTCCTGCACCATGCCCTAGCTGATTTAGAGATGTCTGCACAGTTTTGTGCAACATAACAAGCCACATTTGAGCCTCTATTTTGCAGTTAAGATTACTTGGTCTGATTGCAGTTATTTTCAGTCCTAAAAGTGTCGTCATTTACATATCTAGATTCAAAAATGGGAAATTTTTTCTATGGGGTCTTCATCTTCATTAATATTTCAGTGCAAGAAATTTATATAAATAAGCTTCAAAGAAGGGTGAGGTGAAATGTTGGATTTTCACACCTGTATTTGGAAATACATCTAGTTAATAATGTATCCAGTGAGATCCAGCTTGGATTCTTGCTTTTTTCGTTGTAATATTCATTCCAAATTACAATTCAGGTGATTTCTTCTGCCCGTTTTTGCCCCATTTCAAAATGCAGAAGGTTATCTAGGAACAATTTAACCCTTAATCCATTTTCTGAATTTTCTCTTATGGACCTCATTAGCTTCCTACTTTTTGGCATTCAGCCATTTGCTGGAGAGATTATTTATTCCATTGTGTAGGTTTCTTTACAAAAATCGCAATTAAATTGGGTAGTATGCTTGATTTACTGCGCCAGTGATTCCAGGTTCGATACTGGATCGAGGTGGGTAGGCTTCTTTCACATAATTTAAGGCCCTTTAACAAAAATGGTCATTAGAGCCCTGTCGAGCGTTTAGTTTTAATGCAGTCTACACAGAGTCTACACTGTTATGACGATATAGGGACAGTATTATCAGTATCAAGTGTTCCCAAGCGGTCATCCATGTTAGTACTAACTGGGGTTGCGTTGCTTAATTGCAGTTATCAGACAAGGAATGGTGTGTTCAATGCAATATACACCCACGCGAAACAACCCGAGTATGACTTCCTTCAGATGAGAGGTAAAACCAAGGTCCCGCATGGTGTACGATGGCATTGGCACGTAAAAGAACATTACTATGCAACAGGTAGATAAGGTCAAATTACCGGGTGTAGAAGTCCGCCCCCTGGAATCGGCGGAGTGCCCCATCGAACAGTAAACTGACGATAAATAAGCAGTGCAGTTGCTGTTTTGCTCGTGCAGCCAGCTGCAATATATCACCTTTGTGTCCATTCAGAAGGAGATGATGGGTACTCAGGTCCCTGCCATAGGTGGGAATAGGGTAGGATTAGCTTTCTTAAGTATACCAAATGCCCTTAAAAGAAATGTGCAACTTTGAACATTCGTTGAATAATACTGGAATTGATGCCAGTTTTGCTGGTCTCCTGCCCCACTGTGCGACGCCAAACAACGAGCTCCTACACCTGGAAATGTTGCTCATCTACCCATTGCATAGGGTTCTTTTATGTTACTTCACACGGGGCCTCTGTTTTACTTCTCATCCGAATGAATGCGCTCTCGGGGCATCTCTCTCTCTCCCGAGGAGCCAACCCACCTCGGTCCAGTATCGAGCCTATAGAACCACTGACGCAGTTACTGAGCACACTACCCACTGCGCCACCGAGGCGGGATTCTTTCCTGAAGCATCAAAGTTTTAAAAGTTTCGTGTCATTTTAAGTTTGAGAAGGCGTTCTTGAACACTTTGAATCTATGGACGGACCCGTCTCCGGCTAGTGGTAGGGCGAACGAAATACAGAAGCATTTACGGTGGGGTTGAATGAGTTCAGTTAGGGAAATAAGAAGAAATGGAGGGTCAGAACTCGTAGGCCTGACTTTGAGATAGGTGGGATAAGGTGTTGATGATCATCGGAATATTGAATAGAAAATGGAATAGAGAACGGAATCCACATTTTCTAACACCGGTATGAGTTGGATAAATAACAACGGCTCTGTTGCGTTGGACACACCAGTTCCCGTTAGATCACTGAAGTTAAGCAGCGCACACCCACGTCAATACCAACTTAGGTGGTTGGTAAAGAACGTTGGGTGCTGCAAATTAACCCTCTTCCTCCTCCTTTCACCTACCTCCACATCTCCCGCGGGCAGCCTCATAAGGCGTTTACCTGTTATGGCTGCCTGGCTTACACCCCAACCCACAAACTAATCATCAAGCATCCCGTCGACCGTCTACTAGACAGGGTGTAATTTTTAAAGTAACCAATTCGTTTCTTTCGCAAACAATGAGATACAGTAGGGTATAGGATACAAATGTGTCGCATTCTCGGGCAAGGATAACGATATTCATACAAGAAAAGAAATCAGAGGAACGTTTTGTGCTAAAGGCCATTTTAGACGAGGACAGAGTTGGAGGAACATTCCAGGGAAGGCAGGTATGGTGGTGGAATGATGAGGTAGACGCAGCCATCAAGCAAAAGAAGGCTGCTTTCTACACATAATGAGTAGACCGGAGGAGGTAGTTAGAAATGGTTGGAAGCACCCGTGGCAGTGGGAGACCACAGAAGTGGGAGGAAGTTGTCCATAAGGACATGGTAGTGTATGGGGCAGTAGCGGATCCGGCGGGGGGGGGGGGGAGGCCATGGGGCCATGGCCCCCAAAAGGTTAAAAAAATTATGAAATCGAAGCGCACCCGCACAGAAGTACACCCAGATTACCTATCCAAAGTAGTTCCCCCAAAGATCTCTACTGGATCCGCCATTGGTGTGAGGTGAACGGGGACCTGGTTGGAGATAGGCGGCAGTGGAGGGATAGAACCCACTAACCTGACCTACAGTATGTAATGGGAATCATGATAGCTGGGTTTTCACTCCTACCTGGCATGAGTGGCTAAGAGTGCAAAAGCATTTGCTTCCTTGCTAACAACACTTCATTTGAATTAATAAACATACACATTCATGCATTTTTGAAGGCTTATTTTTAATTTTAAGCATAGGGATATGGTATATCAAAATATTGCACTTTGTTACCGCTATGTGATCTAATGGTTAAAATACCCTTTTCAAATTAAAAAAATGTAATGTGTTCCCCTATATCAGTGGTCTTCAAACTTTGTCGACTCACAGAACTCTTAGAACTATAAGATGTTTTGGGAACCCCATCCCACCTTTTGCCGCTGCTAACGAATTTTCGTTTTGACTCGCGGAACCCCCAGAGATGTATTGCGGAACCCTGGGGTTCCGCGGAACACAGTTTGAAGACCGCTGCCCTATATCAACTAAATTTTTCTTACGCATCTTCCTCTTTATCTTACCATTATCGAAGTAAATTCACTGGATACTTTGAAAATTTCCAGTCTCCTGCATTTCTCCTGAAATTCTGGGTTCCTTGATGTTCTTGGTTCCTTTAAGTTAACGATACATAGACTTTGAGAGACGACCTCATTGTAAAGTTGGTAACGACGAATGGTTTTTATATTGATCAGAAATGTTGAAAAGGAATTTGACCTGTCGTTAGTGTTTTCGTTGTTTATTTGGAGAAGACATCCCACAGGCCGAGTTTTAATGTTAGCATGATAATGTTGCTAATGCGATTTACTTTCCATTTAGCCTAAGTTAAGTTATATTTATTTGTTGGTGTTGAGGGTGAGGAAGTGCTAATCCCTAGAGAAGTCACCAGCTTCTGCAGGATAGAAATACTCTAATAGCATTCCCATTCCGAGATTAAATGCTTTGTTTTAAACTCCTAAGTTTTCTAGAATCTCAGCATGATATTATTTTGTATAAATGTTACAATTCCGAACAGCCATTAGCTACAGTATGTATAAGCTCTTTATAAGGTAAAAAGTTAAATATAACGGTCAACAGGGTCGGCCCAATGCAGCAGGCGATAGCGGGGCCCCAGTGCCACGATTAATGAAGTTGACTGCTTACCAATGCAGTACTTTAATGTCTTTACACATCATCATCATCTCACCCTTCTCCCGCCTGAGGCAGGGTCGGGTCTGTGGGTTCTAATCCTCCATTCCCGCCTATTTCCCACCAAGTCCCCCTCCACCCCACACACCTCCATGTCCCTTTGCATCACCTGCTCCCACGTCCGCTTCGGTCTTCCTCTTCCTCTGATGTCCCCAACCACCTGCAGTCCCATAATGGACCTAATACGCTCCTCCTCTCCCCTTCGCATCACATGCCCATACCACCTCAACCGGTTCCCTCTCATCTTCTTCGCAATGTCTCCCACCCCCAGGCTACCTCTAATGTAATCGTTTCTAATTCTGTCCGATCGCGTCTCCCCACTCATGTAGCGCAGCATTCGCATCTTGGCCACTTGCATTTGCCGTTCATGGTTCTTCCTAACTGCCCAACACTCTGACCCACACAGCATAGCTGGCCTAACGACGGTTCTGTAGACCTTACCCTTCAACTTTATTGGGACCCGGCGGTCACACAGGACCCCACTTGCCTGCCTCCATTTCAGCCACCCTGCATTAATTCTATGGGTCACATCAGAATCTATTTCCCCATTGCTCTGGAAAACTGATCCTAAATACCTAAACTTTTGTACCACTGGAATCCTGTCTCCCCCACAGTGAAGCTCACCCCCTTGCCCCTGGTCACTAAAATTGAAAGCTAGGTACTCTGTCTTCTTCATGTTCACCTTGAGACCCCCACTTTCCACTGCTGTCTTAATGTCCTGTAGGCCCTTTTGTGCATCCTCTTTGGACTCCTCTAGCCGTCCCACATCATCAGCAAATACCAGGCACTGAGGAGCCCATTCCCCTACTCCCGTCAGCAGCTCATCCATTACCAGAGTAAATAGATATGGGCTAAGTGCTGACCCTTGATGCACCCCAACCAGCACGTTGAAACCTGCAGTGTTTCCCCATGCTGTCCTCACCCTAGTGATGCAACCTTCATACATATCCTGCACTATCCTAATAAGGCCCTCATCAACCCCTTTCTTCCTTAAAACGCTCCACAGTACCTGTCTAGGGACACTATCATAGGCCTTCTCCAGGTCAACAAATACTGCATGGAGGTCCTTCTTTGTTACTCTATGCTTCCTTATCATCTGTCTTAGAATAAAGATTGGTTCCATGGTGGACCTACCAGGCATAAACCCAAATTGGTTTCCCCGGACCCTAGTTTGCTCTCTGAGACGACACTCTGTGACTCGCTCCCACAGCTTCATAGAGTGGCTCATTAGCTTAATGCCTCTATAGTTTCCAAAGTCCTGGGCATCCCCCTTGCCCTTCAACAATGGAATAATCCAACTCTCTCGCCATGCTGTTGGCATCCTATCACCTTTTGCTAACTTATTAAAAAGCTTCCCAAGCCATGCAAGGCCTGTGGTCCCCAAGGTGTGCCAAACATCGATGGGTATCCTATCTGGGCCTACTGCTTTGTGACCTTTCATTTTGCGAAGGGCTGTGATGATTTCAGCCTCACTCACCCTGTCCACGGCCTGAGCACTTTAATGTCTTTACACATGAAATCAAAATACTGCAATGCCGTAACCGGTAGCCTTAGGCAAATTTAGCAAAATAAAAATTTTAATTTTTTTTTCTAGACACCAGCGCGAGGCCCAAGGCGGTTGCCTTGGTAGCCTTGCCCTAAGGCCGGCTCTGACGGTCAGTTAATATAAAAAATGCCGAAGTATGATTGATAGTCAAAATCCCTTTTCTAAAATGGTAAGAATTAACGTTAAAAATGTATTGTAAAATGGGGCCGTGAGGGACCCAAACGCATTGTTGCCAAACGCCCTGCTTTTGGAGTTGATTCTGAATGTTTGAAAACCAAAGTGAGCCAACATTACAAGCTAAAGAAGGGAATTGAAGGGTATACGAAGGAACACGTCCATCAAATAAATAATTACCAAGATATGATGCATTTTAAGATACTTTGGGTCACCGGTAACCCCATGTTGTGATTCTAGGGTTGAATTCGTCATGTAGCAATTGAAAGAGAAATAAAAACTGGAAAACATATTAAACAAACAAATTATTCAAACGAAATTGGTATGCCATAGATTTCGAAATGAACTCATATACTAAAGAAATAGGATTTTGACTCATAAACATCCGCCATTATTTTGAAATCACGACGTCATCGTAAATGGCGAGCTTATCTTTAGAATCCATAATTACTATAATAGGATATCCTTTCACAATTATGACATCCAAAATTAGTTCGAAGTCAATATCTTTAGAAAAGTAAAAAACGATGATGTAAGAAGCAACTGTTAAATTGATTACTTTATTAATTTTTATGTCCACCTCTCTTTACTGATAATGCTCCAATAGATGACTAATATGATTGCAGTTGAAATCCTTAAGTGCAATTCCCAGGGACCGACTTTGTTGCCTAGCTCGCTTTCGCGACTCAGTAGTAGCATGCTTGATTCTGGAACTCCGGTGAGTTACCTTCGCCAGTAGATAGATCAACGTATAATCAAATAAATGAAAACAATCTCCGATGCCTAGACAATAATAAATGTTAAGAAGGTAGGATAGAACTATAGCTACTTCCGTATGACAGTTTGCAGACTTGATATTCTGCGCGCATCGACAACAATGGAGTTACTAAAAGCTTTAGACACACACCAACACTGTCGATGTTAAAATAAACAAGCTGTTTGAAATGACGAAATATTTTTCGTGGGAAAAACCTTGTGACCCTTGTGACTCCGCTTACTGAATTATCAGACACTAGGGAATCAGCGGCTCTATATTATGGTCCTATCAAATGGCACATTTATGCATCAACATGAGTAGTTACGTGCACGCGAATATACATCAGTTCTTAATAGTAGTCAATTAAAGTTAAAAATGATTCCATCGTCCTTTCAACCCTGCTTTGAAGCTCCCATGTTTGATATCGGCTTACATTTAAAAGGGGTGTAGTAGGGTCCCAATGGGAGCGATCAAAAAGTTTCCATATTGAATCTACAATATATTAGACATTTTGTATACCACTGTACATCTAACTTCTTTTCCACATTTGAAGCAGAATTGGAAGCCCACAAACACCCGAAATCTAGTAATAGATAAGGATAGGTAGTCGAAATTGGAAGTGTTAGAAAGAGGCGGAAATTCAAAATGGGAACTGTTTTGCCGCGTTAGTTTCTTAAGGACGCTCGCACAAATAACCACTTGCAACGGCCACTAGTGGCGACCACACGCTGTTGGCTGTTTTCAATTGAACGCGGCGTTTGCAGCAGCGCTACTGAGCCGCAAGCTGCAGCAGTGGCCGTATCTCGCTACTTGTGGGTGGTGGCGGCGTTTTCCCTATTCCGCAAGCACGAGATCACATTGCTGCCGCCTGTGGCAGCCACTGGTGACCGTGTACAGTCACTAGTGCTCACCCTAGTGTCTACTGTAAGTGGTTGTGTGTGCCAGCGGCCTAACTTCTCACGTCGAAGTCCCTATCACTTATTCTGTCTGAACACTCTAGAGTGCATTACCATAGCTGTAAAGTGTGGGGCCCATGAGCTCTAGTTTCTTCAACCGATAGAAGTCAAACCACCTTGATCCAATATTGAACCTGCAACTTCTGACGCAGTAGTCCACACTTCACCAAAGAAATCGAAGTTGTGCATCATATATTGTTTTGGTGCATTTTATTCTGAGCGTTTTGCTTTCGTTTATTTCATTATAGAGTTAAAGTTGTAGGGACAAGAGCCCTCATTTACCCCTCAGCCCACAGCCAAGGACCTCAGGATTGGCCAGTTAGGATATATAAAAATGACATTTTTTTTGGGCGGGGGGGTTAGAAATAGCCTCTACATAATAGGCCTATAGTACGGGTGCCCTGAAAATTGAAATGGTATTGACCCACAAATTATGCCTCTGATTATTTTCGTCTGTTTGTAGGCCTATTTATATAACGTCATCCTTGCCCGAGAACGCCATAAAGTTGTTCTCTCCAGTGGCGTCACTAGGGGGTTGCGGAGGGGGGTGCGGCTGGCTCGCACCATGACAAATGAGGTGACACCAAAGGTTGACCGGTTGACGCCAACCCTAGCGACGCCACCGGTTCTCTCCCCTCCCCAGAAATTGCAGACATCGTTCCAGAATATCTCACTTTTCATTAAAAAGGACTCCAAGCACCAATGCAACTAGGAGCTTTATTAACCCTGGAATTACAACGTGACATTTCCATGACAAACTTTTTAATTAATCGGTATTATGAAGAAATATGACAATTTCTAATAATCTTTAACTGTAGGCAAACTGTTTATAATGTGAAAAGCATTAAATATTAATGTTATTTAATATAAAAATGCCAAAGTTTGGTAGGATGTCAAAATTGCCGTCTATTTGTATAATGAGGATTACTGGCAGAAAAATTATTGCAAAACAAAAAAAGTATGCAAGATCAATAACACAAAATGGTGAATAAGAAAAACAAGAAAATTTAACTTTTAAAGATTTAAAAAAAATTTAGCATTAAAAACTGGCTTGGAGTGGAAGGCAAAAAAAGTTACACAAATAACAACGTGGGGTCACCGGTGACTCAAACGCACTTTTGCAGCTGACTTTGAATGTTTAGAGCAGAAATTGAACCACTATTACATGTTAAATGTGGAAATTGAAATGTACAAGAATGCACAAGTCAATAAATTAAATAATAACAAAGATGGCGAATTTTAAAATGTTTGGGGGTCACCCGTGACCCCATGTTGTGATTCCACGGTTAAATTGAAAATTGGGAACTTCAGTAGTAGAGAGGGATGGGAAAAGAGGGAAAAAGAGGGACCTTTGTTTTACTTCTCATCCGAACGAAGGCGCGCTTACATTTCACTCTCGTCCGAAAGATGCCAACCCACCTTAATCCAGTATCGAACTTGGAACCACGGGCGCAGTAAATCGAACACTATTACGCCGCCGAGGCAGATCTTATTTAAAACAGCCACATGCGAAATATAGAATGAAATTGAATGCCTTAATATAAAACAAAGGAAAAGTGAAAGCGAAAATTGAATGAAAAGATGAATGGTTTACTTAAACAATAAAACCCCAGACGTTTCAATTGATCTACTCACACAATAGGTACTGGAACACAGGTGTGCTTAGAGCAGGCATGTCAAACTGGGGCTGCATTGTAACACATGCATTGTCATGAGTGCCACCCTCACACTTCGACAATGGTAATTAGTGTTGACCTTTTGTAATTTCAATTCTAATTGAATACACTGAAAGCAGCCCTGATAGGCCATATTGGCAATGGAGAGAATGACTCTCATTCCTTCTCGTCCCTTTCGTTTTTCATTTTAATACTTGATGTTGTTTAATTACCGTATTTTCACGCATATACCACCCATATACCATCCCGCCTATGGCAGGGTCATTGCCCATTTTGTCCCTCCAAATGGACAGGCCGGTTGCCGACCAAAGCTCCAACCCCTATACTTATTTATTGTCAGTTCACTGTTAGTGGGGGTACTCTGCAGACGCCAGGGAGTGGGTTTGTATACAGTATCTGGAAATTTTGCCTCATCTACCCGTTGTATAGTAGAAAGGGTTCTTTGAAGTGCAAATGTCATTGAACGTCACACGGGACGTTAAGTCTCGTGAAGGAAGAACTGGTGGCTTCTCTCTCTCCCGAAAGAAGTCAACCCACCTCGATCCAGTATCGAACCTGGAACCTCTGGCGCAGTCAGTCGAGTATGCTACCTATTGCAATGCCAAGCCAGGATTTTGCTGCATTTTTGGCATGCTGACTCTCGCTCGCATTCTCGCCCACAATTACTGTATGATACTTTAAAAAAAAATGCTAACTTGCTGGTTCGTTACACGGAGAACGAGCGAGACCGATCATGTTTGCACTCATTAATAAAATAAGAAATAATCCGGTTAGCTTGTGGAGCATGCGCAACTCGAATTCATCTGCTGTTAGGGCGAATAGTTATACTGTATTCATTCACTGTTGTAGGATTCTTTTGTGCGCTGCAGGTTTGCCGGTAAAGGGCCGCATGTTTGAAAAGCCTGGCTAACAGTTTCCACAAACTCTACCCTTGAATTCCCTCATGTGTCTAAGGACTAAATACGATAGGCGGAGGGTCTCAAATGACCTTGTAGTTGATGGGACCTTAAACACCAACAACAAACACAACGATAGGCGGAGTGTTTTATAATTCATTAAATCCTCCTACAACGTAGGACTATGATCCTGGTAATCGTGACAGTTAAAGTGGAATAGATTAGGGGTGGTGAACCAATGGCACGCGTGCCAGGGAGGGCACGTAGAACAATTTTATTGGCACGTGGCATGTAGATATACAGGGTAACCTACAGTATACTATATATAGCCAAATCAATCTGCAACTCCTAACTTTCCCCACCTATCAGAGGGTCGGGTACCAATTTTGTCCCTGAACTGCCAGTTGCCGACCAAAGCTACAATCCCCACGTTTATTTATCGTCGATCTACTGTTCTTTGGGGCATTCCACCGACGCCAGGGGGCGAGCTCCTGCACCGGTAAAGTTTGCCGCACCTAGCCGTTACATAGTAGAGAGGGTTCTTTGACATCCAAATGCCATCGTACACCACACGGGACCTTGGTTCTACTTCTCATCCAAAATGAAGCGCACCTGGGACCCCTGCCCCCCTTCAAAAAAAAAAAAAGAAGTCAACCCACCTCGGTCCATATGGAACCTACAACTACTGACGGAGTTGACGAGCGCGCTACCCACTGTGCCATAAAGCCAAACCAATCAATTGGTGAAATTTCCATTTTCTGTAACAAACCGGAGGTAAGGGTACCCTACTATCTGGCACGTTAGTACATCAAGAAGTATAACTTCAAATTTTTGGCACGCCGTGCCGGTTGAAATAGGTTCGCCACCCCTGGTTAATAGAAAGTAAGTGGTTAAGTAAGAAGTAACTGATTAACCGATTAACGTAGTATTCATTCAGCATCACCACACGCACCCAAATCAACGTGGTCATATACGGCCCTTTACTTGAATATCATTTTCAGTTCCTGATTTAAACCGATACGAGAGTTCAGGTTTCATGAACGTGCAGGTGGCATTACTCCCACACGTGGAACCCATGACGGGAGGCCCACTTGACATGTTTCATTTCCTCAGACAACAAGGAGATTGACCAATCTCGATATCTCGTTAAGTATGCTTGACTTTGAAAAGGTGGACGCAGGTTCCATCCTCATCGAGGCAGGTAGCCGCTTTCCGAAGAGAAGGGAGCCCAGAATTTCATAAATGTATTTTCCGCCGGTGTGTGTTGGTGTATACGTTGCCACGTGTACCTAAAAATATTCTTGCTATCCACAAAATTGACAAACTGCTAACATTGGGATTATTGGTCTAATGGGAAATTGTATTTTGTCTTTTCTAGGGTAATAGTCAGTGCACCAAAGGCTAATTCCTCAAAACCAGAAGTTGTGAATGAGCCTGGTCAAGTCTTTCGGTGCCAAATTGACACTAACAACTGTACAGATATAGTATTTCAAATAGGTACAGTATTTCCAACACACAAAACCTTATCTGAACTGTTCGTCTCCAATATTTTTTCAAATGTTCTGATAAAAGGATGATTAATTTTAGGCAATGAGCAACGAATAATAAATGACCAAATTCTGTGGGAAGACATGAGAAATAACAGTTGGTTAGGAGTAAGTTTGGATACGACTACTGTAAACGATGGTGTTCTATTGGTAAGTTTATGTTTTCCATCAATAAAACCATGATTATTAGCATAGAATGAAATATCTTATTTGATTCTTATAAAATTTTGTTTCCTGATAATAGCGTGTAGAATAACTAAGTCCACAAAACGGAGAAATGCTTAACTGGCATTTTCCCATAAATTGTCACCTAGAAATTTGTCTGAATTCTTCAAAAATCACGTTACTTCCTTCTGTAAATAGTTACCTTTGCATCTTTGCATAGTCGCGAGAGGCCTCCTTTCTCTCATTCCTAAACCCATTACTTCACCAATGGCAAGTTCCAGTAGGCTACTCATTTGTCCCATCACAATTGGAAATATACGGACAATTTAGTTTTACATAGCAGTCTACCGGCCTAATGCAACCTCTTTCTTAATTTCGAGTTACGTAATTTCACATCATGTGTAGCTGATATCTTCCACACCACACAGGGCACAAGGCCCATTTAGAGTCTTATACTTGCCTGAAAAAAGCTGTCCTCCTTGGCAGGATCGAACCCGCAACCATGAACAACCAACTGACTAGCCAAGTCCGTTACCTTTGAAATGCGCCAGCTATTAGAATAATTGTAAGCTTGATGAATCCTAGAAACATCATCACCACACTCTTATCCCGCCAATGGCAGAATCAGGTTTATTAGCTATGGCCCTCCATGGCCTCCATTCCGTCCACCCCATACGTCCACAACACTACGTGTAACTCGTATTTACATAATCCATCACCTCTATCCTGTTCTGCTACCTGTAATTTGCTTCCCGGTGATGGACCTAATCCGTTCTAAGGGCTTCCACCGCCTATACTTTTTGTTGAGGGTAATAGTTTATGACTATAGCTTTATGACCACAGTTCAATTATGTCTAATTCACTGCTCTGCAAGCATCCTCTTTTGGCCAATTGGCAGTGGAGAGATGTCATCCCCGAAATTACGGTCTGTCATCTCCGAGAAGATGTAATCCCCGAAATTATGCCACCCGGTTCATTGACTGATGTCTATCGATAGACTATTGTTCTGTATAATCTTGTCTTTTTCGCAGGCTTGTGGTCATTTGTGGGTGAACTCTATACATGAAAAGCACGGCTATTATTTTACAAATGGATTGTGCTACACCATTAATTCAGAATTTGATGAGTCAACTATTCAAAAATTAACACCTTTAATCAGGAAAGGTTAGAAAATTTTCAAAAATTCATTCTTGTGTCTCTTTTCTTACAATGAATTCTGTCCTTTTAATGTAGCCAATGTACAGTTGATCCCCAAGTGGGGGTCAGTTGGTTATAAAATGTGAAATGGCCTACTACCACTGCTACACACATCCATTCTGACTCCCACCCTCTATTACATATGGGATTCTCCTGGATATACAGTTAGTAAATGAGGAAATTTAAAACATTTAAACGTGACATCATTTACAAATTGCACTCATTCCCTTCTAAGTTCTAAAAGTAATCAGGGAAAAAGCATTCCTGTCAGTCTGCGTTGTTTTCCTAATTCTAAGCGATCTATAATTTACCTCGAAATTGAACATTTTGTGAGAACATGAGGGAAACCCGAATTTGTCCCTCCAAGATTTTGATTAATGAATGACATAATTCTAAGTTAACAATTCAATGATTCAATGTGTGTTACCGTCAAAGGACAACATTGGAACTCCCGAATAAAATTAAATATTGCGCCAAGCGCATTTTATGGATATTAAGCCGTTTTAGCGTAAAATGTTCCTATTGATGGCCCAACAATACACCTAAAGATCAAAGAATTCGCTCTCGGATTTGGCTATAATGAGGACGAATTTTCAAAGTTTTTTTTGTCAATTTCAAAGCAACTGGGCTGGTCAATCTTCAGGCTTCTTTACAAGTTTACACCCTTTATCATTTACTTACAAGAATCAACATCAAGCTTCACCTGAGAAAAATTATTGATAGTGATGAAAAATGAAAAGGAAATATTTGTTCACAACGATCTCTTGCAGCAAGAAAATGCTGGAAAAGCTTAGGAAAGCTTTAAGGGTATTTAGGGCGTCCTGAACGATTGCAAACTGAAAAAATTGCTCCACATGAGTATCGGTGATGTTTGTATGTTTCTTGTTGTTGCCTTCTGTTTCTGCATTTTCCTACGGAACTCATGGGGACCCAACAGACAAGAAACTTTTACATTCGAAGGAGGGAAATACAGTGGATGCACTAGCACAGAGCAGTGATAAATAAATTTTGACAGATATGTAGAGACGTCCTAAATCCCACTGCACCGTTGTGGGCATTATCAAACACTTTATTTGCAAGATGTTTAAAAATGTAAAATGAAAGTACAGTAGAACTCAAAATATCCGAATCAATTAGGACCGGATCTCCTTCGAATACCGACCTTAGTTTCTTACAGTGCCGTAACTGGAGTATGAAACGTGGCAAGTGTCTAACTTTCGCTTGTCCGTAACGCAATAATGACAAAAAACTTAAACATTTTGCGCTCCAAACCCAGTTGCGCCCGTGGCGGCCGCCTTCTTCGCCACGCCCTCGTTACGACCCTGGTTTCTTACACACTAGTGGGTTGGGGAGTAAGCCAAGCAGCCATAACAGGTATCGATATATTTATTACAAGGCTGTGGTGACCCTGTATTCCTTTCCGGGACCCACATGACGTCCTTTCCTACCCTATAACTATCAATATTTGTTTTGTATACACCTTTTCACATTTTAAGTGTTTAAAGTAATTTTTTAATTTTTATTTTTAGCTGACCAGGTTCTTATTAATCTAGATTATAAGTATGCATACGCGCAAGCAGGAATGGCTGCCCAATTTGTAAAGGTAAGTTAAATGAACTTATTTAATGGCATGGTTTTCTTTCTTTAAAACGATGCAACTTCATCATGATTTCTAACTGGGTTATAGGGTTCTGACGCTTTGTTACTTGGCGCCCCGGGAATTTTCGATTGGAAAGGTGAGCACAAAATTCTGTCATTATTTGAGACTGACATGCTTCGGATCTGAAGTCGTTGTTTGTTAAAGGATCCTCTGTACTTATGAGTCGCGAGGATTCTGGCCTTATCAGTAAAAGAAGTACTCTAAAACAATACTCTACACGAGCTGTTCCTGGGGTTGTAGGAGATTTGGAATTCACAGCCTATTTTGGTAAGTTGTCAACTGCAATAGCATCACAGGTTGCCATTTAATCATTGTATCCGTAATGATGGATACAGCTATTTTTTCATGTTATTCGTAAGGTATCACCTTCAAGCGACAAGTGTCTTTCTGCATAAAAATCCCAAAATATTTGCTAAAAAAAAAATCGGTTGTCAAATTGTCTTAGAAATTGACGTCTGAACCGGGTCTGGTTCCAGTAATGGTTTGAAATTGATGAAGGAAATGGATGTTTTCTGTTTGGCTTGTAGAGGACCATAGGACAGTCTGTAACACCTGTAGCCAGTCCTCTAATCCTCATCATGCCCTTATCCCGCCTGTGGCATGGTCTGATCTGCGGGTTCTGGCCCTCCACTTCCGCCTATTTCCCACCTGGTTCCCATCCATTTCACACACTTGCATATCTCTTCGTACAAACTGCTCCTTACGTCTGCTTTGATATTCCGCTGTCCCGGATGTTTTCAATAGCTTGCATCCCTGTAATGGACCTCACCATCTTCTCTTCCCTTTTTTTTCATTGCATGACCATGCCACCTCAATCTATTCTCTTTAACCTTTTCCGCGATGTATTCCATACCCCAAGCTACCCCTAACATACTCATACCTAATTCTGTCTGCTCTCCACACTCCACCAATGTACAGCATCATTCGCATTTCAGCTACAGTCCATCTAGCATAGCCGGCCTAACCACTGACCTATAGAACTTTCCCTTCAATTTTATTGCGACCCTTCGATCACACAGGATTCTAATTGTCTGTCTTCATTTCGTTCATCCTACCTTGATCATGCGAATCGCATTTACCCACTGCACTGGAACACTAATCCCTTAAGTCACAGAGTAAGTTACAATTCAAGGCTATATCCCCTGTCTTCCTCGTATTCACCCACAGGCCTCCACTTTCCTTCGCTGTTATAATTTTATTGCGCCCCTTCTTTAAGTCTTCTTTTTAGTCACTACGTTTAACTACACCTGCTCGTCCATAACCAGAATGAAAATGTATGGACTTAGAGCTGAACCTTGGCGCATCCCAACCTTCACTTGGAAGCCTCTAGCATAGCCCCATTTAGTCCTTACCCTGACTATTGAACCATCATAGATGTCCTAATATACTCTTCTCCCACCCCCTTTTTTCTTAATACATGGGACACTAGCCTTCTCCAAATAGATGAAAATGACATGGAGAACTTTATTTGCTGGTCTATGCTTTTATAGCATCTTTCATTGTAGACTTACTGAGTAAGCATAAACCAGAACTGATTTTCCTGGACAATCAGAGGCAGATTTTCGCACAGGCGCATGAGGCGCGTGCCTGGGCCTCAAAATTCAACTATCAAAAAAAAAAATTAATTTATCGAATTATTATTTTTTCATAATAAAAATAATTAATTATTTAGCAGTATTAAGTTGACAAGGGAATAACGCCAGCCAGAGTAAAAACGTGCATGTAGAATGCAAATTGTAGGTTGTAGGACTAGTGAAAATATTTAGAGGGGGCCTCAAAATTGAATTGCGCCTGGGACCTCTCAAGTCTAAATCCGTCGCTGTGGACACTAATTCTAGCCCGTAGGCGACGCTCTATAATTATCTCCCAGTTTCACCAAGATTCTGGCGGCCCGACTTTTGTTTTCAAGAGCAACATAAGAATAACCGATTGGTTGCCAGTGCGTCTACAGCGTTACGACAACCACGCATTATCGTACAGTAAAAATCGGGTCCCCGATACTGTAAGTATGCCCAAGTAGCATTCACTACTCTAAGGACAAGTGTAGACTACTTCCTTCTTAAATCAACCAAAATAACTTCTCCCAATATGTGCACTCGCCTACCTTTCCTAACAGGTTTCCTACTGGTGAAGTAAGTCACAAGGCGAGAAACTGGACTGATTGAAATCTGTGCGCAATTTTATCACTGATTAATGGGAGTTTACATTTCCATTGTTAAAATCGTTACATTTGGGTCGTTGGTGTTTTACTGCCCTTCAACTACAAGGTCATTAGGGCCCGTCCACTGAGTAGTTCTAATGCAGAGACTGCAAAGACACTACACTAATGGGACGATTTTTAGGTATTAGTGGTACCCGGTTTTCTCAAGCGCTCATCATATCGGTACAAGCTGGGGTTGTGTTGCATAACTTCACTTCAGCCATCAAACGAGAACTGGTGTGTCCAATGCATTTATTTGTTACTTTTACAGGATATGCTGTGGCATCTGGACATTTCTTTAACGAAAAGGAAATTCAATTTGTGTTTGGAGCACCAAGACAGAACTACAAAGGAAAGGTAATTATAATATGTACACTCGTTTTCAAAATTGAGACAATAAAATATCTGAAGATATTCATCCGCCATTTGGGCCTACGGGTATTGTCATCCATAAGAAAGAAAATGAGAGTCAGTTGCATTCCTGACTGGTCAGGGAGCCTGTGTTGAACACGTAGGGTAGCGTGCGGCCGTCCAACTTGATGCTTGCCCACACCATGATACCTCTACCACCGTAATGATCCCTTTCCCTGATATTGGAGGGTGATAGCGGTGCCAGGTTCTCTCCAGATAAAGGGAATCTGTGTCCAGGCCGAATCTTGACGCATCACTGAAGACAAGGTGGGCCCACTGAAGGTGGTGTTCTCTGCACCATGCAAGCCGTGCCCTTTTGTGTGAGGGACTGAGTGGGATGCAAAAAAGCAGCTCTTCGGGCATAAAGCTCTCTCCCACGAAGTTTTAGAAAACAATAACCTTTGTAACCAGCTTCAGTGTCAGCAGGGAGCTCACAAGAGATGGCTTATAGACGGCATTAGGCGGTTACCTTGAGGTCTCTTGCAACCTGTACTTGGGATTCATGTCCTTGTAATCTACGAATGATTCTACATCTAATTCCATCATCTAAACCACTGAGGGGTTCCGTGGTGGACAACGTCAGGGGGTCCGTTAAAGATTTAAGAAAAAGTTAAAAGTAAAATAATTCTGACTTTTTCATTAATATGGCAGTTAAAAATAAATAGCCGGTAGCCACCTTTATACGCCCTGAGTGATGGCGCAGTAGGAGTCAGGCAAAAGCGTGTTGGATAAGGGAAGCGGTTCCTAAAAAAGGTCAACAAGTTGTCGTGAGAACGCTAACATCCAGGGTGGGTCCACGGTCACCTTGTTGTTATGCTAGGGGGTCCGTAGACATACAATAATAAGTTTAGGAACCACTGATCTAAACGATGGTGATGTCATTCTGCCCTACTGCTTTGCAATGTAACACAAAGAATTACAATTACAAATTCGATACCTGCACTATAGCATTATTATTTGAAAACATAATACCGTATTTATTCCAATAAAGGCCGCCCTCTAATAAGCGCCGCATCATCAGCGTGAAATCATGAAACAACAGACGCCGCCCTCGAATAATCGCCGCTGCCCTTGCAGTGCTTACGGCGCTTATTGAAGGATTCTCATCCCAATTACTCCCCCTGTCCACCCCACACACTGCCATATCCTTATGGACAACCTGTTCCCACGTCTGCTTCAGTCTTCCCTGCCCTGGGTGCTTCTGACCACCTGCATTCCTGAAATGGACCAAATGAGCTCTTCCTCCCCTTTTCTCATTGTGTGTTCCTATATTTATTATTTGTCCATTTTTTGGTGATGTCCACCACCCCAGGCTACCTCAGATATACTCATTCGTAATTCTATCAGCTCTTGACACTCTATTCATGTACTGCAGCATTCACACCTCAGCTACTTGCATTCCATTGATGTGACTCTTCCTCACTACCCAACACTCTGATCCATATAAAATAGCTGGTCTAACCACCACCCTGTAAAACTTCTCTTTCAACTACGTTGGGACCCTCCTATCACACAGGACACTGGTTGCCCATCTCCACTTCAACCATCCACCATTGATTCTATGGGTCACATCAGTCTATTTCCCTATTGGTAAGGAACGTTGATCCTAAGTACTAGACCTCTTTCACCTTCTTCATTAGTTCGCCCCTAGAAAATATGGCACTGTTATTTTACCATCCAGCATTATCATTTATGAGGGATCACAAAATTAATAAGCGCCGCCTTCTAATAAACGCCGCCCTCTAGTAAGCGCCGCACCAAAAACGCCACGAAATAAATAAACGGCGCGGCGTTTATTGGAATAAATACGGTATCCAGTTTTGAGTTCAGTATTTTTGCGAAATTTTAATAAATGCCTTTATTCTCTTAATCTTAAAACCTATGTTATAACTGTTATGAAGCTCATTTTACATTTTGCTATCTAAGTTATAAATGATATGCGTTTTCTCCTGTAGATCTACTTGGTTGAAATTAAAAATGGAAACTATGAAATAAAGATAGAACGAATTGGTGAACAGGTATGCGTGGACAGGGATTTCAAAAATATGGACAATGTAGGAGCCTGATTTCCATTTAAAATTAATATTATTTTAGATGGGGGAGTATTTTGGTTCTGCTATCTGTGCTGTGGATTTTGACAACAACAAACTAGATGATATTCTTGTCGGAGCGCCACTTCATTCTAAGCATTCGGATGAAGGAAAAGTGTATGTCTACAAGAACCTGGGAAATGTAAGATCTTCTAATTTGGTAAAGCTTAAGGGGATTTTATATTGGTATCTTATAATTCATTAATAGATACACTAAGGCTAAAAAGGGTCGAACTATTTAGGGTAGTATTTTATTGGATGTTGGAAGAAATCGCGATTTATTTTGCAGACAATATTCCATTTAACCCATGGATTGATGGGGTCAAGTGTCGCTGGAGCACGATTTGGATCCAGTATTGCTGTAATTGGCGACGTCAACATGGATTCATATCCAGGTATTATAATTGGTTTTCCTGTTATTGGGCTCTAAGGTACTGTTCCATTCTGACTGATTCACGATTTTAGATGTTGCCATTGGAGCTCCTTATGAAAATGATAGAGGTGCAGTTTACATTTATCACGGAAGCGAACAGGGGCTGAGGTCCACCTACCAGCAAAAAATCTTAGCTGCTGATGGAAGTCATTTGGCGAGAGGATTTGGAATATCGATTGCAAAAGGGATGGACATAGATAATAACAACTACCCTGGTAAGTACAATGTGTCATTTGAGTTAATTACGTTTCCCCCTTTCGCCAAAGGATTCAGTCCGTGTTCAGGACAGTTTCTAAGTAGGCTTGCGCCTGATACTGAAGTATTGGTGATAAAAGTCACATCCGCTGGCTAAGAGGTCCCATCACTTTATATCACAGTTTCTGCAATGCAGTCATGTTCCTTTCTCCACCGCTCTTTAATGCTCGTATAATTGATTTCTTACAGATTTAGTTGTGGGAGCATACATGTCTGACGAAGCCTTTGTGTTTCGGTAAGTTTGCTACTGCTTAAGACTTCATACCTTCTAGAGAATATTTCTTCAGAGTCTGATTCTCATCCAGGACCTCAATCTTAATTCTTGAATTTTAACGATACACACATCAAAGACCAAAAATTGATTTCGAATATGGTTGGCTTTGTGTAACGAATGAGCTTCAAATTGTTTGTTGTTATGTGTGGCTGGTTAACTATATCAGAACTTTTCAAACCTTTTCACTTTTTTACATGAGGAAATATTTTCGCTACTTTGGGTATAGACGTTTACAAACTAAGAATACGATTTAAAACTTTAATTGATAATAAATCATAAAGAAAATGTTATTTGAAAACAAAATACAAATATAAATTCACCATATCTTAAAGACAAAGCCTTTCATCCTAATAAGCAGAGTGCACTTGTTTACTATTACATAATGACATATCGTAGTTTTGGCGAAATTTCTGGGACCCCGATATTTAGTTACGCGACCCACACTTTGAGAAGCCATTAAAAGCCCAGCGCAAAATGAGACGCAGTCTCCGCAGGTGACTCACTATAAATTTCTGTGGCTCACATGATAGTATGTAGTTGCGCATGTTAAGTCGCAGGGTGACGTGACCCTGCGGAACGCAGTGCCAATATCCGCAGTTTCCTGCGTGAAGCTGGCGTTACAATAACAAAAAGCGGTGCGAAGCAGAGAAGTTCTCTTGTTATTTGATGCAAGTATGGTGAAAACTGCGATTCAATGTGAGGTGATTGCCTGCTAGCAGAATTGCACAGGGCTGCTACACTTTCGTCACCCTGCGTCTCATTTTGCGACTTGCCTAAACTACCCACATCGGTTGCTCAGAGGTAGCGTGCTTGGCGTCCACGATTGTAAGCTCGATCCTGGTCGAAGAAGGGAGCTTCTGTAGGGTATGAAGAAGTATGTGCGTGTACGATGCCACCTGCCCGTAAACAATCCTTTCTGTACACGTGTAGACCAGCAGAATTTCCAAATGTAGGAGATCGCTCCTCTGGTGTTGGTAAATCAGAAGTAGAATTATTGAAAGGGGCCTGATTTGTGTTTGCATTGGTAACTTTGGTATATATGAAAGATAGATAGTAAGATCTCTAGTACTCATTAAATTATCTTTTTCAGTACCAAACCATTGGTCTACTTAAAGGGAAGTTTGTCAACAAGTCGACAACAGATAAATATGGAGATAAAGGAATGTGGGCCTGAAAACGCAAAAGTCACTTGCATCACGATAAAAGCTTGTGTGGAATACACTGGGAAATTCATACCTGAAACTATAGGTGAGTTTAAATGATTCGGTCTTCTAGCTTATAATGTCAATTTGAAATTTTTAAGATTGCCAAATGCAGGCCCCGCTCTAGCATTTATGACACCCCAGACAAAAAGACGAATTGCCTAACATTAAACATATATTCAGTGATCAGAGCACAAAAGTTAAAAACGTGAACATTTTTAAAACTTCGTCGCTGTTCACCCAATGCTATTGTTTTTTTAACCTCATGATAAAATTTTGATGAAATTTTTTAGTAAGTTTAGTCCTTCTCTACATGGGCAGGCGGAGTAATAAACTGGGAGGGGGGGTCCTTATGGGAACCAATGGGGCGAAAGCACGCATGAGTAAGCGATTTAGTCGAAATAGGCCTTCAACTGCAACTCTTAACCCTTTTCCCGCTTATGGCAGGGTCGGGTACCCATCTTGTCCCTCTGAATGGACATAGAGCGATATATTGGTCATAGTTTTTTCTGTAGTCGGTTGCCGGCCAAAGCTGCACCCCTACGCTTACCGGTATTTATCGTCGGTCTAATGTTCGTTAGGGAATGCTACCGACGCCAGGGGACGAGCTCCTACACCTGGAAATTTTGCCTCATCTACCCGTTTCATAGTAGAGAGGGTTCTTTTACGTATAAGTGTCATCGTACACCCACACGGGACCTCGGTTTTACTTCTCATTCGAAAGAAGGCACACTCGCGGCCTCTCTCTCGCCCGAAAGAAGCCGACCCACCTTGGTCCAGTATCGGACCTAGAACTAATGACGCAGTTGTCGAGCGTGCTAACCACTACGCCACCGCGGCGAGTTGAAATAGCCCTTGCATACTAAATTTAATATCTAATTGATTAGGTGTGATAGTAATTATTATGCTTAGATATTTTGAGGTTAGGTTGGATTAGGTTAAATTGGATTAAAGACTGGGGTACGGTTGGGTTACTTCGACAAATTTAGGTTGGTTGGGTTGGTTGAGGGTGGGTAGTTGAATTGTGTGTTCTTACCTTCCTGAGACCCAATGTGGTTGCAATTTGGCTTTTTTTTTGCCAAACGTAAGATATATGCACTCCACCAAGTTGTCGTATTCACCTGTCCAGTGAATGAACACTTTGCATTTGGATTGTAATTATCTGAGGTCAAAGAATAATTTTCTGTGGTTCCATAATTATTTTTGTTGCAAGCGATGGGTTGAATTACTGAGTTATTTGGTACAGAACAAGATATATGCACCATTTGTAAGATTCGATACAAATAAATTGTGTAAAAGATATTTAAGTTGAAGATAAGCAAAATAACCAGTTATTGAACACCAAAATCTAGTGAATGAACAGCAAATACCCAGTAAATGAACACGGTATTTTTCTGTAGAAAATAGAAAATATGCAACGTCAAACATGCAGTATTCAAGTGAGCAAAATTTTATTAACAGTCTTTAAAATTATATAAAGGCTTATTTTAAAATAATAAAAAACAGAGGTGGGTTTCACACTAAGAAACAACAGCAAAAAACCTATTTATCTAGGTTACAATAATAGGGCCTACTCGGCCTAGAAACATCTGTGAAAAATTTACAAAGGTATGTCGATAGGTACTGCAGTTACAGAATCATGACAAGGTTTACCTATAAACTGTTTCAATAGTTTGAAACAATCCCCCTTATAAAAGTTATTTAATAATATTTGTCACAAACGAATTTTCCATTCCCACTGTAGGTTGAGCAGTTCTCATGCCACCACAAACGGCATGATGTGCACTCAATCCAAGGTTAAAATTGCAATTGACGTAGATCCGATAGAGGAAAACTATCGTTTGCATTGAAATGGAGTCCATTATGAAATGCTCGTGCTTTCTGATAGTTTGATGCTGCAGTTTTTCTGTGTCGCGAAATGGACAAAAATTAAGAATTAAGAAATTAAGATTTTTTTATCGAACATGTGGTTTCAAACTAACCCTGTCCAAGGCCCGCTCTAAGGGGGGGGGCAACCCGGACATTTGTCCGGGGTGCCATTTTGGCTGTATGCTAAGTGTGAGAACAGAGCACGCGAACAGAGCGCTGCTTCAAGGGGCGTCAATTTGTCCTTTTGTCCGGGGCGGCTATTTGTCTTTTTGTCCGGGACTGCATAAGTGCTAGAGCAGGCGTTAACTCTGCTTAAAATCTAACAGTTTATCTCCATTCCTTTATGACCACGTTTTCAGCTTCGTCTTGGTTTTAACCAAATAATGTGACATAACATTGCATTTATTTGTGATATTAATTTCAAGAGTTGTTGATTTTTATCACTTATTGACATCCATATGGATTTACTTTCCTGCAGATATATCATACATACTGGAAATTGACACCTTGAAAGGAAATAATTCTGGTCGAGTACTTATTCAGACAAATTCTGGCCAGATGCAAAACGTATACGGTCAAGCAACAATTAAGATCAATTCACCTCATTGTGTCCCTTATAAAGTTTTAGCACCGGTAAGTCATTGTAAAGAAATTCTTATAAAGACTTTAAAGCAGTATTTTCAAAAAAAAAAAAAACATAAATGTGGTGAATCTAAAATTATGTTATATTTAGAATGAAGATTGAAAATTTAGTCCTTGTCTTTCCGATTCTTTTAAACTTTCAGCTAACTAAAATCATTGCTTTCTTGTCTCTTGAGTTCACGCAACAGTTTAAAAACTGAGAGGAATTTTTGTCCTGCCATCTGAAGCCACATGGTGTTGATTTTCTATAACTTCTGGTGTTAAATCATTATGACGCTGTCTTTAAAAATTGGGAACAGGCAACATGGTCCTTCAGGGGAGGGAGAATAAGAGAGATAAAACCTTGTGGATTTGTAGAAGGTTGATAATGGGAGGTGGGGTAGAAAGGTTAGCAGAAAGGAAAATTTTGGCGAACTACTACGCTGTGGTTTTACAAGAATGTCACAACTCTTTCAATCGCCTCTCTTTGAATTCGGTATAGGTTATTCCAAGAGATTACCTAACGCCTATCCAGATGAGTTTCACTTACAACATGAAAGAAGTAACGACTCCTGCACCAGGCTTCTGCAAGACTTGCCCATTAGTTGATCAATCAGAACCCAACAAAATCGTTAAGCAGGTATTACTGCTATTTGTGAGATATGTAAACGAAACAATTCCGGAATTGAATTATGAATTTTGTGAACTACTATAGGTAAGATTTCAAAAGCATTGTGGCGATGATGAGAAGTGTGATACAGACCTTCAGCTTCAAGCATCAATTCGTAACTTTAGGCAAGAAACCTGTAAAATCATCAAAGGAGCCCCAGCACTGTGTATTACATGTTTTTTTTGTATTATTATTATTAGTTCAAGTAGCGTTCTAATCATTGGCTCACAAAATAAGATGGTAGTTCAGACATCTCTCTACAATGCTGCAGAACCAGCCTATGCTGCCACACTGCAATTTGACCTTCCTTCATGGATGACAATTGACCAAAAACCACCAAGCTGCGACTTCACTCTGAATAAAATTGGCGTATACAAGACACTTCTATGTCTGGTTGCCAATCCTCTGCAACCCAAACAAACGGTAATATGCTTTAATATCCAATAATTTAAATTTATTTTTACGGTTTTAAAAGTTATTTTAATTCTAAAAGTCATTTAATTTTCTTCAGGTTGATTTATCTTTAAACCTTAATTTGGAAAAAATACCTTTAGAAGATGGCAGCTTTATGATAAACATTACAGCTGTTACTGACAGTAATGAGGATTCTCTGAAATTACATGATAATCATTTTAGTTTTGAAGTGCCAGTGAAGATGATGACTGACGTTTATGTCCTTGGGTAAAAATTACAAAGTATTTCAAACACTATTTGTGAGGTTTTATCAGAAGAATAATCCAAATGATGAATCACAGTTCGCATTCGGGTTACAAAAAGTATTTTTCTGGCTCACACGGATTGTATAAGCCTCAATACTGTGGTTAGATGCCTTTCACATGGGCTGAGCCCCGAATCAGTCTGATTGGTAACCCCTCATTATTCCCAAAGTCCTGACCAAAAAATTAACCCAATGAGTTGTAACAGAAATGCTTGTAACTTCAAAATTATCGTCATTTTGCAAAAGTAGTGAAGGTTTCAGACAGAAGTTCACACCCCACTTCCATGTGTAAGGATTTTATATTTAAATGCATAGTTTCCGAAATAATTGGTGGTTCCGGAACTTTGTGACAGTGATCCCACTATATTATGCTCAATCCAACCATTATGCGCATAAAGTTTGCTACGAAACTACAGTAGAACTCCAATTTTCCGAACTCCTATCATCCGAATCGCCAATTATCCGAATAGCTATCAGAATTTCAGAAAAAAAAATTATGAGGAAACGTACTGCGATTTTCAAAACAATGCGCGACTTGGCTGCCTGAAAACGGATCCTGACAGTCAAACAGCTTACTTTGACCGAGATGTTCAGCAAGCAATGACTTCCATTTACAGTATGGTACACGTACACGTCCCATTTTCTCCCATTTAGACCCTTTTTTCGGAAAAAATCCAATTATCCGAATTTTTGATTATCCGAATGGGGTCCGGTCCCAATTGATTCGGATAATTGGAGTTCTACTGTACTGTACTTTTTCATTATTTGTCCCATTTATTTTAAGCTATTCTGCATCCCTCCCACATTCACTACTCCTCTAACTTGGTAAACCGTTTAATACGTTATATTGTATTTTTATCATGTAGAACCACACCAAATGAACAGGCGTTTTACCACACTGATTCCAAAGGTATCGTTGAAGAAAATTCCACAGCTGAATTCACTCATATTTATGAGGTAATTGACATACTGTAAAACCTCTAATTCACCGCCACCTCTAATAGGCCGCCACCCTGGCAGAGGGGTTGAAAAATAGAGCGCCATGGCGGTCATTTGGAGGTTTTATGGTAAATGTTATGCACTTGTTACAGCTGAGGGACTAATTTGAAGTTTCAATTCTACAATTTTAAGGTTATTAATGCTGGTCCTAGCCCTGTGAAATTTTTGAAACTAGTCATAAACTACACCATCGCCCATGCACCCAACGACAAGCCAATTGTTCAAATCATTGCTATTGAGGTAAGCACTTATTTGAAAACACCTTAAAAGAAGCAAACATAGTTTTAAAAGGACTCGGCATATCTTTATAATTTCAGAAAAAGGATGGATCAAGGTCTCTGTTTGGTAGTTGTGAAGGTCAGATAATTTACAAAGTGGAAACCCAAGATTCACATTCACTAGGTGTGAATCCTGTAGATGAACAGCAGCATCGTCGTCGACGTAACATTGAAGTATTAGATCAACAAGCATTTGAGAATGACACCACAAAAGTGTCAGCGACTAACAAAGAATCTTATCCTCTTGTAAGATCACGTTTTTTAAAGCATGAGAGGCTTATTTTATCTAACCATATCACTTTCCTTCCCCACGTGAAGGAATTCTTCAGCGTTTAGTAACGACTCAACCGACTCTCATTAATGATTCATACCCTAAGTGCACATCTTGGTCCTTGTTTAACAGCATCAGTATGTTGGGCAAGCCGTATTGTCATTTCTACTTCCCAACTACTCATGCACCTTTTATTCAAAATGGGGACATTTAGTAACGTATTGTAAGTAACAGGACTTTTTTCTGTGGATTTTAGAATTGTTCCACTGCCCATTGTGCCAATGTTACTTGCTTTGCTGGACCTTTCGGTAAAGACACAAGTGCTGTACTTATGATATCTTATGAAGTCAATGTTTCTAATATGAAAAAAGTCATTGTAAGTATATGGGAGCGTGATGGTCTAAGAAATGTTTTGTGTGGACTGTATGTAGGTAGCTACTTATCATTTACTTACATTGCTGTATCGTTTAGGGCAAGAAAGATTCAGCGTTGATTTTTACAGAAGCTCAAGTTGTTCTTAGTGGATCTGGCAATCAACCATATGACCATAAACCTGACGTCGTCCAGGTAAATGTTTCCAGCTGTGTGCTGTGATGGTGCTATAATGGTTAGTCGACCCATCAATTCCGGTAATTACTTTCTGACTTGGTCAGTAGTTTAGAACCAGAAGACTTCGCTTAATTTTATTGAAACCAAGCTCTTGTTTGTAGAACACTACGATCTAAACACATAACTATACCTAGATAAATGCCTTTGTAGAGGTCCTAGTAATAGATTTCAACAGATCATCATAAGAGGGCAGTTGCAGTGGTAATGTCTAGTGATAATCCTGACTATATTTTGATAAAGATTCCCTTTATTTCCTTCTTCCTGTTTCTATCTCTCCTTTCTTCCCTTCCTCCTTTTATGTAACAGACTCATGGGTATTTGACCCTACTTTGTACAACTCAACTAAGTTGCAAATATTTAAAACAGTTTGAACTTGAAGGCCAACACTGCTCTCGTTAGAGTTCCCGCAATGCTCCTATTCATCAACATCATCATCATACCCTTATCCCTCCTGTGGTAGGGTCGGGTCTGCGGGTCCACTGAACATGCTCTGACTGGGGCCACCCCAGCAGGCGTCTGGAACCCGCAGGAATATTGGCAAAGTTGTCTGTGGGGGGATGCCGGCCTACCCCACGAATTGAGATGATGCAAACGAAGTGCTAGTATGTGGTAAAAAAATAAATCCTATTCATCAACATGTTGGAATAATATTGACGCGTGGTTTTATGTTAGTAAAACTTATTGATGGACTTTGATTCTTCATCCTTTATATCAGGATTCTCGAATGGTTTTCCATGATCGGATAAGGGCAAACCCCTTTGGATATTTCTGAAAAGACTTATATTTTATGATGGAAATGAGTTTTTTACTCCGGGGAGCAAACCACTTTTTCCATTTTCACTGTTCATAATGAAATACCCAAAGATTAAGGGAGGATTTACACTGTCCAATGCTCAATATGTAAGTATAGGACAAGTAACACATTACTTGGGCAGGGACTGTTCAGGATGTTGAGTAGGGATCATCAACCGTTTTTCTGTTCGTGGACCCGACGCGAAGTATGTCGGGTGATTTTCTCATTTCAGTCATTGTATAAGCACTGCCGCTGCTTCGCAATAATTTTAATATGACTAAGAAAAGTTTATCCCTCTTTACATTTATTTATTAACATGTTAAAATTTATAACATTATTAACAGGTGTGGACTGAAGTAAAGTCAGGAGGACCTCCACCACCAAAAGAAATGGCGCCATGGATCATTCCAGTCAGTGTGATTGGTGGCCTTCTTCTTCTCATTCTGTTGATTGTTGCTATGGTTAAGGTAAGAAAAGTTTAAAATGTTTTAATATATAAATTATATTTAAATTTGGAAGCTGTCTAAAGAGAAAACGAAGGCATTTTGGTCCAAATAAATCAACTTAAAATGAAATAGGAAGTAAACTCAAATATGGTGTGTTGAGCAAGAACCTAGGGCTTGTTCTGCAGACATTTTTCCTCCTATTCAAATACTAAACGTTACATTCCACTTCCGGTAGCAGTTTTTTGGCTAATTTGCCATTACCTAAATTTCATTGAGGACTACATGGATTGTGGCATTAGGTATGCATACAGTCTTTGCCCAAGACTACTGATTATAGCATTTGTCTAAATTAGTCATAGAAGTTGGCAATCTCCAAATTCCAACTGGGGCCACCTTTAATTCATAATCAATTAACTATCGCTGGATCAATGATTGATGTGCACTTATTAGTTATTCACCCATTCCTTTCTTTCTCATGTTTCCCTTCTTAATTCTGTAGATGGGATTCTTCCGCCGAAAGAAGAAAGAAGAAATGGACAGAATGAAAATGATGTCAAATGAACAACCTGCAAATCAAGATACAAATGCTCCAAATCAAAATTCTGCACTTCTTGACAGCTAGATGCAGAATTCTAACAATTCAAAACCGAGAGTTTTTATGTGCTGCAAGAACTTGTTAATGTGCACAGCATTTTTGCACTAGGTAATTTTTCTAAGCACAGAGAAGATCTTGCATTTTTGATACCAAAGAATTTCTAAAACATTGACTTCTACTAGAATAGTATTTTAAGCAAATCTGCCAAGAAGTGATTCCTTGGCTGTTGGTGGGCGATCAGTGCCATGATTTACTTTAATTTATAATTTAAGTTTTATACAACTCCAGAAATTAGTTTTGATTTTAAAATGTAAGTATGAAGAAATTTTGTATGATGTCATTGATTATGTTACCGTATTTCTAATTTCGTACAACATCGTCCGACTGTGGTATTCCGTCAACAGCACCACTGTTGATAAATATTATTTGAATCATTAGACGAGTAATCGATTGAAAGAAAAATAAACTTTCTGTAATTTTTAATGTTCCCATATTTAACTAAAGCTAGTGGCATCAATAGGGACACTACAATGACGGAAAAGGAGTACTCAGCACTAGGCCATACTCATTCGTCTTCAAATTCTTTTAGTAAATACCGTCACTGTTCATGGTTCTCGAAAAGTAGGTGGCATCCCACGTCCACGCTCATCATCACCATAGCTTTAGATCTTTATTTGACGTGAGAAATAGTTTCTCTTATTCCCTTACCAAAGAGTAAACTACAGTATGAGACAATAGTTTGGAAACTTTCAAATTTGAAATGTTAAGCTTACATTAAATCTGAAATTAAAAAGAAAGTTTAACATAGAGTGAATTAGTTATATGACCTTTATTCTCCAAACATTTAGCTATCTTCAACTAAAAATGCAGTGAAATAGAAAGACCTATGCGACACAAAAGTTTGTAAATTTGATTTTTCTGAGTCAAAAGTTTGGAAATTCGTGAATTAATATTTTGTCCAACTACCTTTTACTTTAATGACTGGCCCCCTCCATCAACTATAACTTTTTCCTGAACAATTCTCCCTATTTCTTGTAGTTTTTGAAATAAAGGCATTGGTTACTTTAAAAAATTACACCCTATATAGGACTGCACTCTAAGAACGGCACTCGAAGGCCTCCACCCAGTGACCTTACTGTAAGGTCGGCTTTCTAAGAACAATGCACCATTGGTGCAGCACCAAGGCCGACGCTATAATGAATGTGCTCTACGGCCGGCACTCTAAAGCTGTGACTGTTTGGCTGGAACTCTTAGGCCTTCTAAGCCTCGATTTCTATGGCCGGCACTGTAAGGGCGTCACTCGACGGCCTGCACGCTATGGTCGGAACTCTAAGACCGGCACTCTATTGCTAAAAATTTAGTGCAGGGACTTAAAGCCTAGCATTCGAAGGCCGGCGTTATAAAGCCGGCACGCTAAGGCCTGAACTCCAAACTGGTACGGCCGTAACTAATGCCGGCACTCTATGATCGTAACTCCGAGACCTGCTATCTTAGGCCGGAAATCTTCAGGAAACGCTTGACTCATGTTAGTTATCACCTCTTTGCATATTAGGTGAAACATCTGACCCTAGAATTGAAACGTATTGACGTTCAAACGTGAAACTTGACGGTTAAATTACGATCTTCCAATTCTGCAATAAGTTGATTAAAAAATCCACTTTCTTGACGCTTAGCAATATAAGTTTTAACCCAAATTCGCTGTGATACTGGCTTGTGATTTTCGCCGTACAAATGAGTGGGGTGAGTATATCAGAGGTAGCTAAGAGGTGGGCGACGTCGCGAAAAAACTGAGGGAGAGTAGATTGAGGTGGTATGGACACGTGATGCGAAGAGGGGAGGAGGAGCTCGTTAGTCCATTCAGGAATGCAAGTACTGTAGTTGGAAGCACCCGGGGCAGGAGGAGACCGAAGCAGACGTGGGAGCAGGTTGTCCGTAAAGATATAGTAGTGGGTGGGGTGGACGAGGGCCTGGTGGGATATAGGCGAGAGTGCAGGGCTAGAACCCGCAGACCCGACCCTGCCACGGGCAGGATAAGGGTATGATGACGATGATGGAACTGTGTTGTAGAAGCAGTTTGTCATTCTTACCGCTCGATGGCAGTAAAAGGTATGTTGACGCAACTTTCAAATTGAAGAGAAAAATCCATAAAGCAGTACTACGCGATATTTTTAAATTCTTAATGACGTTATTCAGCTTAACAGATGAGCAGGTTCTTCTCATTTAAATCATTCACTGTCCATTACTTCAGGTGGTGCAAAGTCTTCATCAGTGGGAATTTGCTTTTGCTTTGATGCTTCAGGAAATTTTTTCCGTATGCTGGCAAACCCTCCAACCACACAGGACTTCACCCTCCACCTTTCATCCACCCTACATTGATCCTATGGTTCTAGGACCTCAAATTCTTGAAGTTTTTCATGGTAGGCACAATTACTCGTACAATATGTGAAAAAAAGATAAAAATTTAAAATTCTGCAGATACTAGTACTTCCCTTGCATTTAGTTATAGGCGATTAAAGAGGTTATGGAATTCGATCTTGCCTATGGTTTGTGTTTTCCTGTAACAATTTCCGTTCTTTTTGCCTTTTGTGTGGTTCTTCTGAATTCATGGGTGCATAATGTTATCATAAGCAGATAGTATGAAAGAATAGAGCTTCTTAGGAATTTTGTTCGGGGTAACACGTGTTGTTTTTTTATTACTTCTCTAACTTTTTTCAATATAAACGACAAATTTGGGTGATTTTTTTTAGCCTAACTGGTCAATGAAAAGTGTCTCCATTGCTACCAGAATATTGCGTTGCGTTGGACACACCAGTTCTCGTGAGATCATTGAAGTTAAGCAGCGCAAGCCCAAGTTAGTAGCCACATGGGAGGTTGGTAACTACGTCCTCTACACCTACCTCCTCATCTCCCGCGAGCAGCCTCTTAAGGGTTCGTCCTGTTATAGCTGCTTGGCTTAATCCCCAACCCATGAAATTAATCCAATCCAAATATGGAGTTCCGATACTGATCTGTCTCGCATATAGGAGCTGCCAGTGCACCGCGGCATTAGTTTTTAGATATGCTAATCGTTGTACCCAATATTTTGCGGCATGAGACATGCGCAATAATGAAACTAATTTTTTAATAATATTTCATAAAACATATTTTATTAATTACAAAACTTGAAAGGCTTCTCCTCTTTCTCATTTCCCTACTACGTTTCTGGTTGCGTGTACTCAGCTTATTATGCTAACATTACTATTTGCACGACGTTTTTTATTTTTCCAATTCATTTCATATTGCGAGACATTTTTTGTTGCTTTTCAAATGTAATTACATTAAAAATTACATTATTATTGATGCTCTGACTATTTTTAGAAATTTCATTTTGATAATTAAATGTATAACTGCAAAAGTCCAGTGGATCATTTCACTTTGAACCACCACCCCACATCCCGAAAACCCTCAAACTCCAACGTTTTGCCCTAGAAAACCTTCAGACCTCGGTAACCCTAAGGGGTCGTTTCAGATCCTACCCAGTAACTGACTCCTCTCCTTGGTACTAAAAAATAAGGTAAAAGAAAGGTCTCTTTCCGATGAATGAGGCATAAGGAATTTATTGTCCACGTAGCGTGCACACATAGTACTTCTACCACTTTTCCTGTCTTTGGCACTGTCGCTACCTATTTTAACCTATAGGGGCGCATGGGCCTTCTGCATGGATGGTATTTTAGGCAGTCGGCTGCCAACTTAATACGGCAACCCCTATGCTTATTCATCGTCGGCCAAATGTTTGTGGGAACGGCAAATTGCGTTGGACACACCAGTTCTCGTCTGATCACAGAAGTTAAGCAACGCAACCCCAGTTAGTACTGACATGGGTGGCCGCTTGGGAAAACTGGGTACCGCTAGTATCCAAAAATCGTCGCATTAGTGTAGTGTCTGTGCCAGTCCCTGCATCAAAGCTACACAGTGGACGGGGTTCTAATAACCTTGTAGTTGAAGGGTCCTAAAACACCAACAAACCTAATGTTTGTTGGGGCTCTCCACCGATGCTGGGGAGCGAACTCCTACACTTTTGAATTTTTGCTGAGATGCACGTACAGTATGTTGTTCCAACCAGAAGGGTTCTTTTTGCGAGGTGTTGACGTCATACAGGTGGAGCAGTGTAGCAATTCCTCTCCTCTCAGTGCCTCAATATTTTTGGATGCATATTTCAACTGATGCATGATTCAACTTTGTAACTGATGAGGCATTTTTGCATTGCTATCCGCACTTTTATACTGCCATTCCAACAGTAGCCGTGCCATCTGCAGTTGGCTAAACCACTAAAGATAGGACGTTATCTAAGGGGCAGTAGAGGATCTACTGTAATTGCTAGGTAGAATTATACTAAAGGATTCTGAATACCTTATTTATTTTAATTAACAGCGCCCTGTTTATTAAAGGTGCTGAATTCATCATCATCATACCCTTATCCCGCCTGTGGCAGGGTCGGGTCTGTGGGTCCACTGAACCTGCCCAGCCCGGCATCTGGAACCCACAGCAATATTGGCTGGACTGTCTAGAGGGGGTGCCTTATTAAAGGTACTGCAATATAAACAGCGCCCTCCAATAAACGGCGCAACAAAAATGCCTTTGAAAAAAATAATAAGAGGCGCGCCGTTTATTAGATGAAATGCGGTATTTAAAATATTTGGGTCGCACTTTTTTTTGAAGTGCTCACCCCGCTAGTCCGCCTCTGACGTCATACTACGACACAGGGCGACGCGTTACTTTCCATCCGCCCGAAAACGCACTGAGGGTCGTCCTACCAGAATAATGTCAAACCACCTCGATCCAGTATTTATAGAATCTGAAACCACTGCCACATTCCTCGAGGACGCTACCTCTACACCACCGAGGTGCGCCTATGTAGAAAATACTTCCTCTACGAGCGAAAAACATCCTCATATTGGAATAATCACGTCTTTTGAGAGATCGTATGCCGTTGTTAAATGACCAAATAGTTGCAGTTAAAGTATAGCTCTATCAAAGAACTAGCTCCGTTTTATAATCTGATGGACGTGGCCACTGCAGCGTGTGTTTCTTTTTGCATGCTCTAACCCTTGTTGGACAAATTGTGCACATCAAACTGTCTGCTGTTAACTGCAATCTTTCGTAAATACGCTTGCAAATGGACATTTAGAGGAGAAAGAAGCCTTTTTCACTAAATTTCAATGTGGTGTGCAAGCTGCATTCAATTCTATAACTTGATCAATTCTGTAAATGACGGTTTCGCTAATTTACTATGTCATTTAATCGTGGTAATTATTTAATTTTCTCAATTAGTCTTGTGCCATTTGTATCAATAATTTCTGGATCGTGGCTGGATGTGACATATTTGGAACCAATTTCAGCGTTGGCTGGCGATAATAATTTCTTCTTAAGTTATAACTGCTCACGTGTCCAGTTGGTCAGATATGGTCTTTAAGTTAATTCACTTACATGTGATCATATTTCATTGCTTGTGACATTATATTGAAATGAGATCTACTGACCATTATAAAACTGATTCTCTTGACAGAAAAGAGATAAGATTAGTCAGCTATTTCCTTGTATGCTACCATCTATTGTACTCAAGCACAGAATTCCGATTTGAAGCTGACACGCATCGAATTTCAATTGCAAAGTCGGAATTTAAATAGTAAAAGAAGCTCCATCTTTATTCTGTATGCCTAAAATGAGAATGTTATTATCACCAAATACAAATCTTGAAAAATAGATAAATTTGACTTGAAATAGCTATCTGATATTGAATCGATGGTGATTTTCGTTTTTACGGAGATTTCAACTTGCATTCCAATAGACGGATACTTATAGGCACTATATGTGATGGATGCACTTTAACTCCCTAACAGATAACCGAAACCGTTGCAAACAGCATCGTACAATGATGGCTTCCTTCCGACGTCTGTTTCCCCGAGAAAGACAAACAGCTTTCACGTTGAGATAGTAGTACAGTGGTACCCCGCTTAACGAACGTAATTCGTTCCAGCGATACGTTCATTATGCTGGGTGTTCATTGTGCGGAACAGAATTTCCCATACATTTCTATGTTATATTGTGTAATGCGTTCCGGGTTGCCACGAAAAATTGTGAAAATTGTTAAGAAGTTAAAAACAAAGTACAGTACTGTATTGTTAATGAGCAAAATCTCTCTTAGGACCCATTTTTCGGGAGTTCATACTTCACAGAAACAAGGAAATGTCCTGCAATGAGAAGGCAGTCAATTACTTGCAGTGTGCGGTTGAACAGTGCTCATCGGCAAATGCCATGCATTGAGGAATCCATTCTCCTACTCCCGTCAGTAGCTCGTCCATAGCCAGAATAAAAAGGTATGGACTTAGTGCTGAACCTTGGTGCACCCCAAACCTCACTGGGGCGCCCGCAGTATTTTCCCCAAGGTGTCCTTACCCTGGCTGTGGAATGGAACCATCATACATATCCTAAACTATTCGAATAAACCGTTTTTCTACACCCTTTTACATAATACCTGTTATGGAACAGGCCTTCTCCAAGTCGATAAAGATGGTATGGAGATCTTTCTTAGCTGCTCTATGAAGAATGGTTCCGTTGTGGACCTGCCTAGCATGTTATTAATGAATAAAGTTTATTAAAGGAGGAAATAGAGAACATCATCGTCATCATCACCACACCGTCATCCCACTTTTATTGCACCTTTAACATCATCTCATTCACACTCGAGTCAATTAAAATTGCATGATGGGTCGCAGGTTCGCCACCATTGTCCTAAACATTTCCCGGTTCACTTTATACTGTGGTAATGAGTGCGCTTTACACAAAGTAAATAAAAGGTTAAGAAAATTTATATGATATACACTTGTACAGTGTATGTAGGGTGACCATTTTGTTTCTGCAAATCTATCCGGGACAATGTTTCCCAAGAAATCTTTCAAAAAGAAAAAAATTAAATACGCCCTCGTAAATGACAATGAAAAATGATTAGTTTTAATTTGCCGATATGCCATCATATGCCCAATGTCGTCAATGCAAGGCTCCGAAAAGAATACGGTCTGTAGGTGGAAATACGCATCACCACCTCACCCTTATCCCACCTGTGGCGAAGTCGGGTCCTTCACTCCCGTCTAGCCCCAACAGGTTCCCTTCCTGCTCCTACGTCCGTTTTGGTCTTCCGCTATATACTCCTGGTGCCACCAATCACCTGCAGTCCCATAATGGGCTGAATACGTTCCTTCTCCCCCTCCTCATCACATGCCCAAACCACCTCAATCTATTTTCTCTCATCTTTTCTGCGGTGTTTCCCGCCCGAAAGCTACCTCTATTGTCATAGTTTCGGATTCTGTCGGCCTGCCTCCACTTTGGCCATCCGTACGTGGAAATACTATAAAAACTAAATTTATTTTGACGAAATCTTTAACCGAATTGCTAATTCCGGGACGCGTATCCATGCGGGACGCAGAGCTGGAATCCGGGACGAATGGTCACCCTAGGTATATGAAAATGTAATGAAAACAGCAATGTGATTGATCATTACTGGGGGAATTCTACTACATATAATTTTCCTACCGCCCCCCCCCTCCACGAGAACCAATACTTCCCCTGTTTTCACACCACTACTGGTTAAAATAACCATTAGAAGGATGGGGAGTGCTTGGGTTACCAAAGTAATTGAACTAAAACCTCAACTATTGGCAGTGTTGCAAAGGAGATGGAGACTTACCAAGAAAATAGAAGTGTGTCCATTCTTAAATGCGTGAGTCTATCTGTTATTGAAAATTGGAGGAAAATAACTTTAACACTAGTACTACAGTGCGATTTTTCCATAATACATAGGCTAAGAAATTCATCGTAGTATTTCAATGGTGGGGTGAAAGGAGGTGACCCGTTGTCACCGTGGCTGTTTTGACAACATGAGAGATGAGCTACATGTATTTGGATACTCATCCTCGTCCGCTATGGATAAAAATTATTGGATTCTTTAAAATTTAATGATTAAAGTACCCGGGAGCAATGGTGAATCAATGGAGCGTCGATACTGGAAAGCTTGAATATTTACTTAGACGTTATTCTGTTGCTCCACATTAGTTGCAGTGTTCTATCAACATTGTCAGGTCCTGATTCATATTTTATATTTCATGAACGGGAAGTTGGCATCGCAAATCCACGCAGGGAATCATAGCTTTTTACTCTAATATGACAAAAGGAACACTTTTATCTCTAAATCAAATTCTATGTGGCTGACGCTAGGGGGCAGGTTGCCACAACTTGGATCACTACTTTAGAAATTATTGTTGATATGTCCTACAATACTACGACTTTTCGTTGGAATCCGAAAGAAGTTTCAAAGGCTGGAACATAATGATGAAAACCCTGGGCCATTTTCCTCCACGATGCCAGGGGGTGCACCAATGCACATGGGAATTTGAAAAACTACACGTTTTCCTTCACACAGTAAGGTTCTTTTACGTGCAAGTGACATCATACACGCCACGTAGGTCCACCTTTGGGCTTGCTTCCCTCCTGCCTCGCTCTCTTCCTATTGGCCAGGGTAGACCCTGCAGCCAGGGTCGACTCAGGTTTTATTTCGGCTTCACAACGAGGTTCTATAATTTAAATCTTCTTAAAAGATGTGATAATAGAAGTTTTGGCAAATATTCTGTGGCCCCATTTAATAACTCATTCAATGGCTGTCTTGCTGGCTCAATGATTAGAGTGCATGGCTGCAAGCAAGGCCGGCTGTCATTGCTTTGCCATAGGTGGGAGAGGGTTAGGAATGATGATGTTGACGACGACGGTTGACTGCATATTTCATAAATCGCCACTAGATACAAAATTGTCCTTTGCTCCTTTTCTCCATTTGGAAAACGGGGGAATAGAAGTGGGCGTTGCTGTCTTTTCTCGTGATAAAGATGGTTCCCTTTATCATCGATTAACTTATTCTCAATTTGCTTATAAAATCCCATAGGGCAATTTACATTCAACCGAATATCAACTGACGTTGCTAACGGAATATTTGCTACTATGAATAGCGTGAGCGATATTTCGATGAAGTTTAAACGATAGCCAGCTTATCGATGAGTTGTGGATTTTTCCTCATTGATAAATATACAGAAAGGTAATATTATCTGAAGGGCAATATAAAGAAGTCATTTCCATCTTCGAAATCCTTGCGACAAGTACAGTAAGTCAGATGAATAGTGCTTTTCTTGCATATGAAACAGCTGAAATTTAACTTCATCACAGCAACATGCAGTATTTCAACTCAAGCTTCATCGTAGCGGTTAAATTAAGCGAATGAATTTTAAAGATTAATTAATTTCTTTTATAGCAATTCTATGCATTCCGCCTCGGTGGCGCAGTGGGTAGCGTGCTCCGTAACAGCGTCAGTCGTTCTAGGTTCGATAGTGGACTGAGATGGATTGGCTTCTTTCAGGCGAGAGAGAAAGGCCCCGAGTACGCCTTCCTTCGGATAAGTAAAACCGAGGTTCCGTGTTGTGTACGATGGCATTTGTACGTCAAAGAATCCTCTATACTATGCAACGGGTCTATACTATGCGCCCACTCTAGGGGTAGGCCACCCGGACATACGTCCGGGACTCCCAAATTAAGATTTCCAATATCGTCGGCGAATGCCGTACACTGAGGGCCCCATTCTCCTACTACCGTCAACAGCTCATACATAATCAGAATGGAAAGGTATGGACTTGGTGCTGAACCTTGGTGTACTCCAACCTTCACTGGGATGCCGCCAGTATTTCCCCAAGGTGTCCTTACCCCGGCTATGGAACCTGAATGGATTCTAAACTATTCGAATAAACCCTTCTTCTACCCCCTTTTTCGTAATAGCTCCCAAACTACCTGTCGTGGAACACTGTCATAAGCCTTCTCCAAGTCGATAAAAATGGCATGGAGATCTTTCTTTGCTGCCCTATACTTTACTACTATCTGCCTCAGAATGAAGTTTGGTTCATTGTGAACCTACTTGGCATGAGCCCACAGCGGCTCATGGGGCAGGCAAACCTAGGCGGCAAATTTCAATGGGACGGCCAATTTCAGACGTACTTCCCTGCCATGCCGTCTAGCCGTCATTTAAGATGTTCATAGTTCTGGGGTTCCCAAACTTATCTGATTGGTGGGGCCTTTTCTAAATGTTGACTTTCTCGAGGCGCCCTGTTGCACAACCATAGCAATGTATTTGGCAATGGGACAAATGCCAAGGACGCTCGGACAGTTTCGAACTGCATTATATTTAATGTGAGGGAGGCGATGGACCCACTTGCCTAGGGCGCCTGAAACTCACGATGAACCCAAACTGATTTCCACAGACACTAGTTCCATCCCGGAAGTGACATTCTATTACTCTCTTCCAGAGCTTAATGGAATGGCTCATTAACTTAATACCTCTGTAGTTACCACAGTCATAATGATAATATATAGTACGTAGTATTATTTGTTTTATTCAATCAATGTAACATTATAGAACTTCAATAAGCCCTAGGCCCCCAAAATCCTAGATCCGCCCCTACCAACTATGGTAGTGTCACCATGTCATGCCTGGACATCAGACAGGGATTTTGTGAATTCATCCACACTCCGGACGCAATAGCCATGTACAATAGCAGTGTAGTTTAAACTTGGTCAAAGTGCAGTGCTGTCGACCAGCATCACTGATGTCTGACTGTAAATTCTTCCTTTTGTGGGCCTTATTTTCTCGTAGGCAAAATGTAAATCTAAACTGTACTTTCCAGTTAGATAATAATCTATGATGCAGTGTGCACTCAGTTGTACGTTGTCCCTTCCTGTGTGCATTACAAAAAGAAATAAAATGACAAAACTCCTTCTGGCATCTGTTATCGCCATAGAACAGTTCACTGTCTACACAAACCTTGTTAATAACAGTTTTTGACTAATACCCTGAAAACTTATTAACTTTTTTTTCCTTTTACTCCGTTCACTGCCTATGACAGGTTCGGACAGTTCAATGCTAAGGTTCTACCGGGCACTAAAATCCGAACGCCAGATACTGTATATGGGAGCGCTAAGGACAGGGACACAAGGACACCCAGGACACCCAGGGACACAAGGGTGATATATTGGACAGTGATTTTCCGCAGCCGGCTGCCGACCAAAACTGCAACTCCTACGCTTATTTATCGTCGGTCTTCTTTTCGTTGGGGCACCCCATCCACCCATTGCATAATAGAGAGGGTTCTTTTACGTACAAATGCCATCTTACACCACACGGGACCTAGGTTTTTCTTCTCATCTGAAATAATGAGCACTCGGGGCTTATCTCTCGCCCTAAAGCACGTTACCTATTGCGCCACCGAGGTAGATCTTTCCCACTCTGACGTGGGGAACATCTTGCCTTATTAACATAATCAGTAGCGACCTGAGTAGCGACCCGCCTTGGTGGCGCAGTAGGTAGGTTAGTCGATTTACCTCACCAGTGGTTCGCGGTTCGGTACTGGAGAGAGAAGCCTCGAGTACCCCTTCCTTCGGTTGAGAAATAAAATCGAGGTCCCGTGTGGGGTGCGTTGGCATTTGCATGGAAAAGAACCCTATCTCTATGCAACGGGTAGATGAGGCAACGTTTCCACTTGTAGGAGCTCGCCCCCTGCGTCGTAGACAAACGATAAATAAGCATATGGGTTACGGTTATAGTCTGCAGCCGGCTGCGGAAAAACACCCTCCAATAGATCGCCCTTGTGTCGATTCAGAGCGACAAGATGGGTACCCGACCTTGACAAATGCGGGAAAAGGGTTAGGAGTCGCCTTTATTAACGTAATCAGTAGTGGGCTAATCTTAAAGTGCTTCTTCCGTTGGGTAGTTAGTTACGCAGTTATGCGTACACTGCTACCAACGTGTAAAAGGAATACCGGGATATCTATCTGGAGAGGAACCTACTTACCGCTTAGGAAGCAAGTTATATTAATTAAATAACCACGCGAAGAGGACGTTATTAGTAAATCTAGCACAGTGTTTTTCAACCGGGGTTCCGTGAGGTCCGCCCAAGGGTTCCGCCAATGGCAAGGTAAAATATAAAAATAACAATGAAAACACAAGAAACGAGAACTTTTGTCAGTCAAAGATGAACTTCAGGTATCTCTCTCAAACATTAGGCCACGAATTCAACTGCTTATGCTAACACACACATCTGTATCAATTAATGATTATTTCTGTCACTGTATGGGGTTCCGCGAAAGGTCTAAATGTTCCAAAGGGTTCCGCGAGAGGTCTAAGTGCCCAAACGGGTTCCGTTTCTATAAAAAGGTTGAAAAACACTGCCTAGCAGTAGCTTGTGTTAATTTCGGCTATGTTAAAAAATCGTATTGAACTAAAACTACACGACGGCAACATTTAAAGCACTGGATCGTATGTCAGGAGGGGCTCTTTCAACCTGAGCAACATCTCAATTAAGTACAATATAAATTAAATCAACTTACATATTTAATGCATTGTTATGAAATTTTTTGAACTCTACAATGAGACTCCCCATGGTGTAAGTGACCCTGACCTCACTTTAGCACTGTGAAACTGCAGTTATACATCTAGTTTTTTACTGTACAAGGAAGGAATTCAATTGGAACAGTCGCTTGAGATTTGAACTGATATGCATCCTTAAATGACCTAATAACCAAATAAACAACCAGAGACCTGTTCTTAACGGATTCGACTATTGCAAATGAGCACATTTGAAGTCGTAGTCATCGACGAACCAATGAAATTACTGAGATGAGAGTTGTTTACATGGAGTTGATTTTTGAGTTATTTATTTTCTCATCAACGGTGCTACATTCAGTAAAAAGGGAAGGGGTGGGGGACTAATTTGAAGTTATTTAGATGTCGCATTCGGTGTTGATGAATTGGTTTTTAATGAGATAGGAATTGGCGCTCATCACTTGGAAGCTTAGATGAAATTTCTAGCTGCAAAACGCATGGCAAGATGTAAAGAAAGAGAGCGAGATAGAAAAACGATAAATAGATGCAGAAACTTAATCTGTAAACTAATTACTTTGCGATGGGAAAGAGTATGTGGTTTTTCAAGGCGACGTTGATGTATTCAAATTGAATTTACATGCAAAGGGGGGAGTATGTAAGAGGTTGATTTCTTCTATGAAGTACACGATAGAATTTAGTGCTGTTGGTGGATCCGATTTGAAGGTAAATGATGTTAGTTTTTTTTTACAATGAGGTGGAATGGGGCGTTTAGGAAGTTTCCTCTTGTGATGAATCAGAGAGAGAGAGAGAGAGAGCAGGTGGAATAGAAATTGCTGAACGAAGAATTTGCAAAACTCCAATGAATGTCAATAGAAAATGTTCTGTAAGACATTCTGTAAAAAGAAGGTTCTCTGGAAAGTGATGTTTTTTGTTACTCTGTAAATGTCACGAAGACCTTAAAGATGCCTTTGTTGCAAATCAAATTGCCCATCAAACTTAGATTGTGCGAAAATCCAAATGAAAGTGCAGAAAATTTGGATGTCTAAAATCGATTTTGCGACATGTGCAAGAAGGATGAGGGATCTATAGCTCCATATGTTGATGATATAGCTTCATCATCGTTCTACAAAAACCCTTCCATACAACAGGCTCATCTGGCAGGATAAGCGACTATAGTTCGTGTCATCCACTTTCTGATCTCACTAACATTTTGCAACGAATACATATTATAGGTGAATTCATATGAGGATAGTAGAGGTTTGTAAGCTATTCGACACCCTTAGGTCAGCAAATGTATTTTAGTATACTCAAACATTGCCTTCTTTAGTGTTCATCTACTGTTGTCGACATGTCTATCTTCTCACGCTATGCGAGTTAATTACTGAACATGTACTGAAAATATCCTCATTTTTTACGTACAGAATAGCTTATATGACATGCAAGTCACATTATAGCTTACAAACTGTTCAAGAACAAAGCATTAATAAAATTCATAAAAACACAGTCGTTTATTTCGTTTGTCAGTATTAAAATATCAGCTACTAAAGCGTATGTGGAAAGTTCTTGACTTTGTAACTGTTGTCAATTTCCTGAGTCTTATGTACTAATGACAACCCTCGCTTGGAGTCGTGTGTCAGGGGTTCCAGCAGTGACGGATTTACCACTAGGCTAAGTAGGCTGAAGCCTAGGGCCAGTGCCGTATTTAGATATTGAGAGGCCCTAGGCTATTTCAATTTTGCGGTCCTTTTCAAGCCCTTTCGAACCCATTTTCTTAAGTTTTGAAGCCCGCTAAATGTTGAGGCCCTAGGCTTCAGCCTAATTAGCCTATTGGTAAATCCGGCACTGCCTAGGGCCTCAACATTTAGCGGGCTTCAAAACTTTAAAAAAGGGCTTGAAAAGAGCCTCAAAATTGAAATAGCCTAGGGTCTCTCAATATCTAAATCTGGCGTTGGGTTGCAGGTTCATTCCTGACGGAGGCGGGCAGCTTCTTTCGGCCGAGAGAGGGGTTTCCAATACATCTCCGTCGGTTAGGATATACACCCATGACCTCCATGGAGTTTTTCAGCAAACTTTCCAGGTTTAAGAGCTTCAACGAAAACAAATAGGTCGACAATAGGGATTGCAGTACTAATAATGTGTAAGTGGTAGAAATCAACTTGACTGCGTAGAAATATCGTTCAATAAATCGCCCGACCCTCCCGTGAGCAGGAAAGGGTTAGTGATGATGATTAATCGTTTCCACTATTATGTCTTAGCCCTAAACGAAAACGGGATTTCATCATTCAGCCTTTGACAGTGAACGAACTTCATATTCAAATAGCATATCTGTATTGTTATGCTAATTTTTGGATTAACCTTTTAGGTTATTTTTCTGACGAACTATATTCGCGTGTTATGTAGTGTGGGAACCAGGGGAACGTTTTCAATAGTGAGCTCCCTAACCCCGCCGCAGAATAATTCTAGAAATTCAATTATTATTCAATTAGTCTACATTCAGTCTTCATTTTAGAGTTGTGTGAATTGTCAGCTGGGAAACCAATTTTCAGCAGCAGTTATGTGGTGTTCTTCGCGCCATACGAGAATGCTCCTCAAGGATCGAGGGATAGCTCCAGGTCCCTCACTGACGGGCTGTTTTAACAATTAGGAAAAAGTACTAAATTATGATTAATTTTCCAGAGGTCACCTCTCTACGCCCCCTGTGTTTTAGTAGTAACGGTGAACAAGTGCCTTGAAGGTTTTCCTCGTGGCTTCGTGACCCTAAACTGAATTTTTAATTAATATCGAGCTAAAATTTACTATCAAAAGTTACCTAGTTGGACCTGGGGGCATCTTCTGCTGGTAAGGTTATCTTGGTCTAGTGTAGGCCAGGCACAGAATAACCAGGTCTGAAAGTGCTGGGAGAGAATGGGAAAGATATGCGCTGAATGGATTAGCTTGCTAATACACCCGACAAATGACTTCTGTCATTGTCACCAAGAGCCACGGAAAAATATTGGACTGGTAAAACACTATCCCATGCCACAGCTTCCATCAAGCTTATGTTCTGTATGTGTACGATGTTCCCGGGTGCTAACACGTTGAAGAGAAAGCTTAAAATGATACTGAATTTACTATAGATGTCATACAGCACTCAAAATGAGGTTCTATCCTGATCGTGTGTGGTTGCCTTCAGACAAGAAGAAAACCCAGGGGAAATCTAAAGGGTACTTTATTTTGGATGGAAAGTACTGCTGTGACCCTATGAGGTTTGTTTGCCTGTCACCTGTTTGTTAAAGAATCTTTTTTAATGGCAAAAATGTATAGATCGACAAAATTTACAGGCCTAGGAATTAACCTTACCCTCTCTTCAATCTCCCTCAGTAAAAGTCTTCTGGAATGTGAGATCGTCGTAAAAGAACCCAATAAAGTAGCAATCTCTCGAGGTTTACACATTTTTTTACTATCTGATGGACAGCGTGCATTCCTTGTGCGGTAGTTTTAAGAGCTGAAAGTACAAAATCTAATAGTGCAATCCTCCCCACTAACTATCCTATCCTCAGATTTCTACTCTTGACTCCCCACACTAGGCTGTCCAATATCATTAAGCTACTCAATACTAGGAGTCCCACTTGCTACATACTGTATGTTGTCCATCTCAAAACCCTGAAATGATCACATTCTATATAATCATTGGAATCAGCAGGGCCGTAACGAGGGCGTGGCCGAAGAAGGCGGCCGCCACGGGCGCAACTGGGTTTGGGGCGCAAAATGTTTAAGTTTTTTGTCATTATTGGGTTACGGGCAAGCTAAAGTTAGACACTTGCCACAGGCGATTCATACCTTCGTTACGGCACTGGGAATCAGTTCCATTTCAGACTCATTCCCTCAAAAAGTTCATTTAATAAAACTTCAACCTTCCCCGCCCTTACAGCACCCTTCATCATGACAGTGTTATGAAATTGAAGTGCGAGTGGGTTCAAAAATAGATAACTCCCATGTAGTGCCTTTCTTAGAAGTGTAGAGCCTAAGAATTATGATAAGCTAGACGAGTGTTTCTTAACTGAGATTCCTCCAGAGAATGCAAAAGACATTAATTTTTAATCTCGTTCGTAGTAGTAGAAAGCTCCATCAACTCCAATCCATTTAATTTTTCCTGAGTCCTTAACATCTTTTCATAAGTTCGTTCGGAGGCGAGAACCCGAATTCGGTTAACCGATAACAGCTAGCCGATGTTTGTAATTGAATTCATAGTTTACCTTTTAACGACATGGTGCACTTTCTTTCATTATTTCAAATTTTTAACCTCTTAAAAATAGTGAATGTCTGAAAGCCTAAAATTGCCGTCCATCTACTGACTATAACATTCAGTTGCATATCTCATTTTCTACCAAAAGTCCATTTCTCATCTACGGTTGGGTCAAGTGCTATCTGTTTATGATACACATGGATAAATTATATAAAATAACTTTGTTATTCCAGATGAATTTCCATCGTAGGGAAAACTTTTAACCACAGTATTGAGAAAGTGTATCTGGAAGGGCTTATAATAATGATAACTTAAATGTTTCCTACAAATTGAGAGACTTGCCAGCGTGAGCACGCCCTACCTAACATTATATTTACGATATCATTGTCAACAAGATCAGAGATCAACCAACTATAGACTTGGGATTGATCGGTCTTGAGCAAATGAATAAATGATAAGCTTAACCTACTAATTTTGAGGACATCATGTTGATTTAATCAATGTTCCTTTCTGGATGTTTGTCTCTTAACCAAGTTGTTTGTCAAAAGCAGAAAATAACGGCGGACTTCATGCCAATAATTATATTTTCCATGCTATTGATCAACTTGGAGGAATTCACATTATACGTTTTAAACCTACTAATGGCTCATTAGTGCAACCAAGTTGCGTTAGACACACCAGTTCTCGTGAGATCACTGAAGTTAAGCAGCGCAAGCCCACGTTAGTACCAACATGGGTGGTTGGTAAAGAACGTTGGGTGCTGCAAATTTCCCTTCTAAATCCTCAACTCCCTTCTTACTCCCCAATACAGCAATTAGCTTTGGAATTACAATGGCTGAAAGTTACCTTGTCATACTGAATTTATTCGCCTTAATTTCAAACCTATTGAGATGGCGGTCCACTTGTACATTGCATGTTACTCAGTTGCCCTTAGCCTATCGCAGTGCTTTAGTATTAAGATTAGATATTTATTTAGTAATAAAATCTGAAAATTCTCATGGTCTAACAGTCGGCCATGGATTTTTATTCATTATGCTATTTTGGAAGCTTTTTCCTATTTTTTGGAAAGGACCAGAATTTACACCTTGCACCTTGGCTCTCTATTCCTTTGTATTCTCCTCCAGGTCCTTGTCCACCCCGCACAGCGCCAGGTTTCATTGTATAACCCATTGTGTTTTACCCTATCATTACCCCGTTTGAAACATACTGTATAAACTACATTCTCATATGGAGCTAACCAGCGGCGTGTCCTTTCCTCTTTCTCCCTCCTCATTCTAATTTCATGTTTTTCACAGTGTCCCCCTTTCCTTGCTTATAAATTTTAAAAATATTTTAAAACTGGAAAATAACTTCAAACTTAGGGACTGCAGGTGACGAGTTGTAGCTTGCCAACCCCTGGCTCAACATGTTATGAATAGTTCCTTGAGTTTAATTGCTGGATTAATTTATGGGTTGGGGAGTAAGCCAAACGGCCATAACGGGACGAACCCTTAGGAGGCATTTTTATGACATTTTATGTTATTTTTCATTATACAAAATATCAATCCTCATATCTATTGTTGGTAACATACTGTACTTCGAAAACCTCTTTAAATATTCAATTTATAGGATCAATTTGCAAAATGATTATGCTTGTCCCAATGTAGAATGCTATAGTTCTCCGATATAGGAAGTCTTGGGATATCTATCAAAAACGTGTATGTACACAGTTTGGGTAGCAATGATCTGATAGCCCGTCTTCACACACAAACTGCGGAAATGTATAATCAGTGGCGTACCGGGGGGGGGGGCAGATGTCCCCGGGCGCAGAAGACAGTGAATGCAAAAATGCGGTTCGCATTAAGTTTATAGGGCACAGATTTCGGTCTTTGTCCCCGGGCGCAGAATACCCTCGGAACGCCACTGATTATAATTGGTCAACCATAGAAAATTTTTCAGAGGGACAGTGGCAAAACTATGAAACAATGTTCCAGGAATTTATCAACTTGTGTGTCCGGAAAGCTCATGACCATTCAGTATAGTGACTGCTGGCCTTGGTGGCAACCTGTCAGACAAGCATAAAGTACAAACTCCGATCAATCTACCATGGTAACCTTACGATGATGATTATTCTATAATGGTTCCTTACAAATGAGCTATTGTTAGTCTTTTGAATTGAACTGCGCACTTCTTGGGCCTAATGGCCGAGCTGTCGCTGCAACTGCAGCGTCATAAAAGTTTGCAAATATTTTAGAACATTTAATTTTGGAGCACTGCGTTGGTATGAGAGTGCCACGGTATCACTGGCATTGCTAAGAAAGCACTTTCTTCAAGTAACTTCATCGACTGTTAGTACACCTACCATTATTATGTTTCTGCGTGACGTCAATTATTCTGCACACCCTCTTGTGAACCGCGTTTTTCTAGTTAAGAGGTCCTGTTGATGATTGATTTTGCATTTTTTATGACGATGTACTACTGCTGCGTGAGAAGACTATATACAAACTGAAGCGACGGTGATAGGCCACCTAAACCGGGGTATTTGAATTTTTCGATCGAATCGATGACAGTAGAAATTGCACGTTTACATTCTGATGACATACAAGCAAATGACAACACATTACTGTTTAATTTTCCATTCCCTCGTTCGCTTAAGGTTTGTGTGTAGTTTCCTCAAGCCTTACAGTACAGTGTATCGAAACACAAGAAAGTAAGTAAAAATACGTAAAAGGGAGAGATGTCTGGGGAGATATACTGTATGGGAGCATGAAAGATTCACTGACAGAAGGTTGGTTCTCTGAAGGTATTATGATGCTTTCTGCCCATTATCTTCATACATTAGTCCAGTGTTTTTCAACCTTTTTCTTGAGACGGAACCCTTTGGAAAATTTAGACCAGTGGTCTGAAATTCACTTTATTGGAGGGCCATATTTACAACAGTGAAACTTTCTGCGGGCAGCATGCACTATGACCTAAGTTATGTGCATTTTTAAAACGTATGAAATACATACAGTCAGGGTCCGCTCTAGTGCTTATGTCGCCCTGGACAAAAAGACAAGTTGCCACCCCTTAAGAATATAATACAAGTTCAAGCAACACTTTTTCTCATACAGCCAAAATGGCGCCCCGGACTAATGCCCGGGTTACACCCCCCTAGAGCCGGCCCTGACAGTAACGTTTTATATAGAATTTATTTGAACAAAACGTTAACCTATACGTTTACTGTCAATTTTCCAATTTGCCTATAATTCTCGAAATTCTCTGCGGGCCGCACGAAAGACCATCGTGGGCCGCATATGGCCCACGGACCGCGTATTTGAGATGCCTGATTTAGACCTTTCGCGGAACCCCATACAGTGACAGAAAAAAATCATTAATTGATACAGGTGTGTGTGTGTGTGTGTTAGTAAAAGCAGTTGAATTTGTGGCCTACTGTTTGAGAGAAACATTGAAGTTCATCTTCGACAGACAAAAGTCGTTCACCTGCATTAGTCAATCACTTTCGGTTCGCAAATTTCTTAGGGATGTCTACGCATCCTGAATGAAAGAATACTTTATTAGGTTTCCAGATAGGGATATTTGTGATGCAGTGCCCTACTTTTAATAGAAAAATAAGTAACAGTTGTTAAGTTAAAATCCAACATTATAGCATTGAACCAGAATCTATTCTACACTTCTTCATTTAGTTTCACTGCCGAAATTTAACCTCTGAGTGTCTCCTTATGAGCCCATTGACTGAAGTCAGGGGCGAACGACTTGTACCTGAGAATTATGCTACCCAAAAATTATCTTTCTCGGGAAAAGCTATCTTTGACCTTATAAAAGAGAGGGGGGAGACTTCCACTGTCTTGTTGTAGATGTGCCCGAGAGTACACCTTCTATCACAGCCCTCCCTAAAATTCTTAGAATATTTATAAGTTACGTAACTTGTATGATCTTTTACTAGAAATAAGTAATTCCTTGGTCTGCCATTAAGTATAAAATATTCCTAGGTCATTTTTGATTCTGGTTATATCTGCCCTTAGTTGAACATTTTAGTCTGCGGGTCAATTTACGGAATCCCTCTTCTGGAATTTGAAAACTTTTTATTACCTTTTTTGCAATATATATAGCTCAGTCCTCCTTTTCCTTTAAGCATGATAGGTTAAGTAGAAGATGTAAGTTGATGAATGAAACTGAAAAAAAGTCCGATCGATAATCTAATTGGATTGTCCCGAAGTAGATGACTTTTTGATGACGGCTCATTTTACAGTATGAAAATACCATAAAGAGCTCTTTACGAAATATGTCCGTATTTTTGGAAATTTCTAGATGGTAGTGCAACGTTATTTTTTTCCTGTCTCCCTTTTTATAGGTCCTGTACAGAGTTATTCGGTTAGATTGGACTATTTTGATGGCAACTTCAAAATGACTTTTTATAACTCAGTGTTTTGTAACAAAAATGTTAGTAAACAGACGATCAATAATCGACGACATTATTCTCGCGGTTTGTCCTAACAATTTTGATAGTATGCATTTGGTTTTTGGGGGGGAAAGGACAAGAGAGGGGAAAAAAAGCTGAAAAGGCACAATTCCACAAAGGGGCCATTAAGCGTAATTCCATTAGAAGTTATTTCACTACTTGTCCTAAATTTTATTCTCCTTCCCATTTTTTTTCTTTCGGACAAAGTACAGAAATAGTTTGCTAGATTTTGGACTCGTAAAATGTTCCAACGTCGAAATGAAACCTCAGATTGTTAATTTAAGATTGGATGAACGCCGTCGTTTTGGCCTTATAATGGTTCTTTCAAGGTAGAAAGTCATATCGTATTATGTGATAGCGTTTTTTCACTACATGTTAATTAATTATTAACGATGTATATACTGTATGCCGTTATTGTTTCTTTCTGAAGTTCCCTACCCCTTGACTTTCCTCTCATGTTGAAAAGACTGCCCTTAAAGCATGATTTTATTATCTACCATTTTCCGTTTAGATGCTTGAAAGTTCTTGTTACGACATAAAAGCTATTTCTAAACAGCTTTCGTATTATTTGAGTCTTGTTGGCAAAAATATTAGCCAAAACAACCGAAATAACAATCTTTCGACTAAAACACCTGTCTTCCTTGCATGTTTCTAGCCGAAAGGAAAACGGTTTATTGGGAGAATGAGGCCCCTTTTTGTGATTACTGTTATATCTATGACACTCTATGTGTGTGAGAGTTGTGGTTCCTAGAGTCTCAATCCCAGACAATATCCCTATCCATCCGACACATTGTCAACGTTTCTTATTGCGTCGTTAAACAGCCTTATAAAAGGTTTGGTCAGTGCCATCCTGGAGGCAATCGCCTCCTTTCAATATAATTTTAAAAATTAGAATTTGTAATTAGGCATTTTATTTAAAGAACATCCATATTTTCCTCTAATATTGATAAAGTGCTAAGCATTTCTCCCTGATCAGACCCATTTTGAGGTAAAAAAGACAAAAACCTGCACACCAGCCACTAGCGTCACTAGGGGGTGCGGGCCGCACAGGGTGACACCAACCGCACCATGACAAGTGGTGGGTGATATCAAAACAAATGAAGGAAGCCAAGCAGAGCAGACAGCGGCCGCTCAAGTCCGTTTTATGAGCGCATACGGTATGGACTGATATACCAGGAAGTTTTTTCGGGGAAGGGAGTGACACCATAGCGTCACCGCACTGGGTGACGCCAACCGTAGGGTGACCCTGGTTGTCTCACACATATCCAGCAGTAAAAAGGCTATTGATAATATAAAACTAATAAAACAATGAACGATTATCAACATAATATCTAACGACACTGATGCGCTTTCTTGATCAAGAATCCTGACCGGCGAATGGTGATCAGTGCTGTACTGGATAAGTGTGCAGAGGTGGAACCTCGCCGCAAGTTTAGCTTCCTGTTAGCAGTAAGTGACTAATGCTACAGGAGCCAAACTTCAGATTGCAGCTAATTTAGCTCCCTGGAGAACCTCCACCCCTTCTCTTTGCTTGTATCTGCCGTTCTTACGTACCTAGCATCATCTCCGTACTCCATTATGCCAGTCTACTGCTGACATTAAAGCAAATCGACATCGAAATGACTATTCGCCTGTTTTTAGGCTTGTGTTGGTCACTTCTAATTTCATTCTTTCTTTAACGTCTTATTCACTTTGTTATTTATTATTCATTCACCTATGGTTTGAACGACTGATGGAAATGTCAGAGGAGACGATGTCTCTTGGGTGCAAGAAGAAAAAAGAATTAGGACTATGAACCTTAAGCGTTCATCTTAAAACAAAATTTCAGGTACGCCTATGAGTTTGCCTAGTAGGCCCGAAGATAACACATCCCTAAGCTCTACTCAATCCAAAATCATCATCGTACGCATAAAGAGAAGATCCTATTCTAAGTAAGCCCTGGTAGTTGGTCCCATAATCTTGCAAAGACTATTTGAAGAGTTGATTGAAATAATGAACGATTCACATTTACCTGTGTTTAATTTTTGACTGGCTACAAACTCTCCTTTCTAGCCATTCCTTGAGGCAACTCAATTGAAATTGCTATGCCTATGGGTACTAAACGCGAGCCTGATCTACTATGTGAATTGAAATCATAACTAATGAAAATTATATTGGCAATTTCTTTTGATGAACTCGTACTGTATTTGGCAGTCTTTATTATGCAATTCGTTACTTCAAATAAATAACTTTATTCGTATTTTTAACGATTTAGAAATTTACAGATGCATGGCCAGGAAAGCCTAACGGATTGGCGTGGGTAACAGGGTAACATTATTTCCCTACAAACAGGTGCAAAACGACACAAAGTAACACATATTTAAAACCATAAATGGTAAGCTTTATATACTGATTTTTTAAGAAGTCTACACTTTCACAACTTCCTATCAAAACGGGGGATGGGTAGGGGTGACGCTTGCCTATTTCATTCTATAAGATTTAATAAATAGCCTATTATTATCAATAATGAATTCCATTGATCCATTTATACAGCAAGCCTTAATGGTGTTGACCATGATTGCACAGCATTAGCAATTTAAATCAATGTATTGGATCGAATTTAGAACCCTGCAGTATTTCCAAAGTAATCGAATATAGCGTTTTTAATGCCTCCAATCTTAATTGATAGTATTCTCATCATTAATGTTATTTCTGAAGCTGTCGTTTGGTGGCAGCTGAATTGCATCAAAATTATCACAAGAGTACATGTAATCGTAAAAAGTAACCTTTTATGCACATTAGCACTGCTTTTTAAGAAGCATCTTTAGAGCACTACATTAATATCTTCGGAGACTGCCGATATTTCACTATATTGACGATATTATGGCCAGTCTAAGACGTGAACAGAATATTAATAGCATAAATGCTCTCATATTATGTTTCATTGGTAAATTATTGGATTTTTCAAACATTATAACCTGATGTCAATTTCCTGGTTATGTTATTATTATAACATTCAACAAGTTTTCTTGTTTTAGTGGCCATAATCTGTCTAACTGACGAGTATCTGATCAGTTTCTAGCGTAGACAAGTTTGTACACAGCACCTAAATATAAATCCAAACTAAACAGTGGTAATTACTTAACATCCCTCTTTAATAATCCATATGTCGTCATTATTAGAGCTAAGGCTGGTTATGTTTTATGTCAACCAGATCCTTAGTCATTAGGAGCTTTAACGCCATGACTTTACTACCAGTACTGCATGATTTTACTGGCTTTATTACTACCGTATATTTACATAAAGAGTGTCAGTTGAATACATAATACTATACTCATTGTATTATAGTATACGCAGTTTTGACATCTTCCAATAATAAAAACGGATCATCGAGCAGCTATGACAAAAGCACGCTTTGGGACGTCGCAGTTTCATAGCTGACTTCAAAAAGGTAAAAATAGAGAATATTTTTAAGGAAATGATTTATATATCAGTATATTTCATTTAGCAATAAATTAATTTGGTAGTGCAGCTTAGTATTTAACACAAGGGGGTCTCAAAAGTAGGTTACGCTTGGGGCCCTCCAAGTGCTTGACCCACCACTGTCTAGTAATAATTGGGCGTTAAGAATTTAACTTTCAGGATTCAGACTCATTTGTACTGCAAAATTTCTTTTGAGTGTCTGTACATCTGATAGTAATAGCCTTTAAAGTAATTTTTTACGCATACCTTTAGTATACCCAAAAGACTCCAGTTTAAGTTCTCAACAGGAAACCGAAGATCCTTTGAATCAGGGATATCAAACTAGCGGCCCTAAAAACCTAGAGTTGCGGCCCTCACAATCGATATCATGTAGTATACTGTACATATGCAGTATGCTACTCAGAGGCGTAATGAGGGGGGGGGGGGCAACTGCCCTCGCATAGTTGGATGCCATGTGCCATGTTTTGATTAAAACTATTGTTAAATACCACTTCGACAAATGTCATGTTAAATAAACTCAATACCGTCAAGCCGGGCCTCTTGGTACTTTTAAAGCCAAATTACATAAAAAAAATGGTCAACACTGCATGGCCCTCATAACAACGAACTTGATACCGATGTGTCCCTCGGGGTACCCCCAGTTTGACATGCCTGCTTTAAATGATCATGAGTGCAGTCATATTGGCAATCTTGAGTTTTTGACATGGGAATCTGAGCACAGCAAAGACGACTAACTACTAAAGAGCTCTTTTGTATTGGGGAAATACTGATGAAAAAATCTACGAGTTATTTTCATTGAATTTTATGAACTCCAGAGACCCTGGTACTGTGCATCAAAATTGCACAAATCTTGTGTAACTATTATACGCATACAACTCTTTGTTTATCAAAACCATGATGTTTTATACCAATTTATTCGTTATAACTGCCGTCATTTTAATCCAATCTTTTTTCCTTTGCGGAACCATTTAAGTATTAGTCAGTATTTGGTAATTCCTACATAATAATTATTATATCATTAGTGATATAATTATTTTTATATACTTGAACTTTTACTGATAGCTAGTTTAATAAGAGCTCACGTTTTTCTCAAAGTTATTGACAATACATAAACAAGGATCGCATAGTAAAAATAGAGACTGTGATTGATTTCTTGATATTTTAGGGCCCTTCAACTACTACGGTCATTAGAGACCCGTCCACTACATAGTTCTAAGGCAGAGACTGCCCAGGTACTACACTGATGCCACGATTTTGCGGTATTAGTAGTACCCGGTGTTCCCAAGCTGCCACTCGCGTTAGTACTAACTTGGGGTTGCATTGCTTCATTTCAGTGATCAGACTAGAACTGCTATGTCCAACGCAATACAGCCACTCTTGAGAAACGTGAAATTAAACACAAAAATGATTCAAAATATATTGCCATGATTAGCTTAATCGTACTCAGGAAACCAGCGGACATCTAATAGAGCAAAGAGGGCCAGACCACTGAAACGTTCATCATGTCCGAAGGACGAAGAGCCAATCAAATGTAAACAAAATGACACAACAATTGTTATCTGGGACTTCTAAACATCAGTTGATGGAATTCATCAGACGGCCATTCCTAAGGGACATCATTTATTTAGGTACTGCGGTATTATCCCAATTGGCCTAGGTGTACCTAGTTACGGCTTCTAAATCAGCCACAGACTTTTCATTTCGGTTAACAAACGATCCAATTAAAACTACTAGAGCGTTAGTTTAGTGCAATTGTCCTTGGGCAAAGAAAGTACTAAAATGTCTTTTTAGATTCGGTTAGTAAATACCAAAAAGAAGTGACTGCTTCCTCCCCTAACTGCTGCTGTTTCAGAACAAGTCACTATGCTGGCTACTATTTGGTCCAAAATGCTCATAAACTGATGCTAGGATTGTCAGTGCCTTGTACTTAACGTTTTAATACCAAGTTCTTCTTGACCGAGACGGATGGCTTCTTCCAGGCAAGAGAGGCCTTCCGTAGAAATGGGAAGTAGGGTATTCACAGTGTCATCCGTAAGTAAGAACCATTTATCTTCTAGGAATAAAGTAAACATGTAGATCGGAAAAATTTCTAGGTGTAGAAGCTCGAAATCTGTTATTAAAAAGAACGTTGCAAGAGATTGAAGCGCTTGGTCACAACAGGTTGCATAAAATCACTGTCCAAAGGATCGCGGGAGCGACTGTATTGCGTTGGACAGACCAGTTCTCGTCGGACCACTGAAATTAAGCAACGCAATCCCAGCTAGCACTAACATGGGTGGCGGCTTGGGTAAAACTGGGTATAGTTTATACCCAAATATCGTCGCATCATTGTAGTGCGGCTAGTGCCTGTGCAGTATCTGCATTACACCTATGCATTGGACAGGGATCTGGTGATCGTTGAAGGTCCCTAAAACACCAACAAAACAAATCCAAAAGATCGCCAGTATTCTTCCGCTATCCAATTGAACAAATGAATATCCGTTCGTCAGCGAGCCTTTGAAAATTTTTCTGAGCTGTAACCGGTCAGTTACCCGGTTGATTATTGGATACCCGTTGCTTATTGGAAATTTACAATTGACAATAGTGAGCGTCTACAGAATCTAGCAAAGGTCCATAGTTTCACTTTACTGAATTCTAGCAGTAATCAGACATTGCTCTCTAGTGACTGCTATTTGAATAATAAGATACTCGTATTACTTATTCAGCTAACCAGAATTCCATTAACTAATTCAAGGACGTCGAACTCCTTTTTTACTAGATGGTTCTGGAAATAAAGGAAGGACCAATTTGATTAAATGCATTCCACTGAAGTGAACTAGACAGTTGTTTAATTCATATGGTATCTATTTCAATACTCTCAAACTCTCCACATAATCTTCATAACTAGGTGGTAATGCCTACTGGACTAAAGGTCTTTCTCTGGCGGACCTAAGTCTCCAATAGTTAGTGGGCGGTGATTGCTAAAGTTGCCACTATTTTGGAATTTGTTTTTAAATAACCCATATACCGCATGCTCAAAAAGTCTGTCGTCCCCCCCAAACCGAGTGAGAAATGGAAAGATGGATACAGGGAACAAATAGGAAGTAAATGGGTCTTTAACCAATGGTGACCTTTTCGTGATTTTGAACCTAAATTTTCGGCCCTTTCTGGGACCTATCTTGGGACCCAAATGCGATGCACAAAAAATGTCAATTGCAAAGTTATTGGGCATATCAAATTATACGCAATAAAAAAATCATTCAAATCGGACCAATAGTAACCTCACAAAATGGAATACATGCCAGCTGCAACAGAAGCAATAAGTAAGATCAAAATGGCAAAATGGAATGCTAAAGGCAATCATAACCTGTAAATGCACAATTGAGCACAGTCCCAAAGATGCCATTACCCTCAATACCTTTGCTGGTGTTATGGATTGGCAAGCAGTAAATATTACTTGTTGTAGATTGATGTAGTTTGGGTGACATACACCTTACCCTTTAAGCGAACCCCACAAGAAAAAGTCAGGTGAGCGTGATGGCCAATGATTGGGACCACTGTGACCAATCCATTGACCTGGAAACATTACATCCAACAGTGTCCATGCAGCTGCTGCTGAATGTGGTGGTGCTCCACCAAACCCTGTAGTCTATCATGCTGCAGTTAATGTGCCTTCATAAAAAAGTGGCCCAACAAATACACCATTGATGATTCTACGCCATACATTGCCACCATACAGTTCATCATTGGTTGGAGACCCATATACTTCCTATTTGTTCCCTGTATCCATTTTTCCATTTCTCACTCGGTTTGGGACTTTTGGGGGAGGGAAATACTTTTTGATCACGCCGTTTCTAGCTTGTTGTTGCTCTTTTCCCCAAGCTCCAATTTTTGCCCACTCGATCCTGTTCCAGAAGTAAGCTTTGGTTTGCTAACGGTGTGGTTAATATTTAAGATTTGCTTTTTGACATGCTAATCTCATGATAATAGGTATTCAGTATTATTTGACAGATACGAAATCCCTCATTGTTCATGGTTCAATATTGAAGATTGACATCACTATACTACATATTAAAATTGCTTTGTTCTTTGTAGTAAGACACCACTCTCGTCAATAGAAGAAGTATAATGTACTGGCTCACTTTTATCCGCTGTGAAAAGCAGAAGGAGTTGGTCACAAAGCTGGGATATTAGCCAGTCTTTTAAGCTTGCCTGTACCATTACTTTATGAATTCTTCATGCCCTAGCTACTTAAACTTTCGTGAAGGGTTTCCTCTCGTCGTCGCCGCCCCCTCAAAAACATTGGGAAGGATCGACTCCATAGATAAACGGTATAAGGCTAACCCTCCTGACTTGTCTCATGTCCAGCTGCTCTGTGTGGAATCCTTAATTTTTATTTAAAATCGTCTCGTGAGGGAATCTGAGAGCTGCTATTACCATGGATTGCCTGCTGACTTACAGTCGTGCGTTTAGGTACATTCCAAATTGTGAATGGTTAAAGCGCTGATAAGTAAAGCCTCTACAGAACATCACAGTGGTGAAGCGACGTTTATACTGTAAGAACTTTTATTTGAATTTTTATCCCTGCTGTTGTTTGTTTTGTTGGTGTTTAAGGGTCCTTCAACTGCAATGTCATTAGAGCCCCGTCCATCGCTTCCCCGTCTAATGCAAGAACTACACAGACACTGCGCTGTGGTTGTGTTGCTTAGCTTCAGTGATCAGACGAGAACTGGTGTGTCCAGCGCAATACCGCCGCTCCCTTTTATCCTTGCATTAGATACTATTTCGATCGTATAATGTAGGTAGGATAAATGTTTGTGTGATAGGTTAAACAGATATACCTCATTATCGTAATAAGGGCGATACGAGTTGTGATAAAAGTCAGCAGCAGTCTTGTAGAAATCGGTCTGGCAGTTGGCGATGTCTATCGTCCTTTCGGCTGCCTGTCAAACTTCTCTATTCTCCGTCTTCCTTTTTTTCTCTTTCTATTGATGTTGTCTTCTCCGTTACTAAAGATTTGGAGCTCTGTCTGCAAAACGTAGAAAGCTGGATAATGGTAGCAGTAACGGACAGGTCTTCAATCTATAATCAGCTGGGCGTGAACGGTCGCAATCATTATCCTGAAACTGTATTCCGAGTTATACAGCTACATTGAACCTATATTGGTAGCAAAAGTGTGAATTACACACTCTCACCCTTTTCTGGAATCGATCTTGGCATTCAGATGTGCAACTCGTAGTTTCTTTGACATGGCGAATAAAAAAAGTTTCTTTTAACGCACTTTAAGCCAAGTTGACGCTGTGGCTTTACGATTTCCAATGACTGTCATGTTACGTCAACGGAATTCAAATCAATTTCTTAAGTAGACTCTGTGCGTGATATAGGCAAGAAGATTGAAACTACAATGAGTTTAGATAACCTATCTTTAATGTTAAATATATTCATAATATTTTGATAGAATTATTCAAACAGTAAGTTTTTTATTTACGAAATGTCTTCTTATGCAAGTCCAATGTATTTTATTAGAGTTCGCAAAGGTGTTTTAACCATTTGCTGTATTTCCTCAACAGCAGATAGAATAGCGTAGTGAAAAAAAGATGTTTGAGTGCATCATCAACAGAAAATTCTACGTGACACCTAGCTAACGACTGCTGTAGATAACTCTACATAAAGAATGCTTTTTATGCAGTAGTTCGTTTAAAAATCTAGGGTACTTTAACGGTCAGTAGCACATGTCCTTATAAAATTCCCTCGTGTGGATGCAACCGTATGGTGTGGAGTAACATTCAAAATTCTTTCTGCACCCCTGAGGTCTTCAAACACTTACTGTTATAAAGAGCTCTTAAGCCTAAGTCTAATAATAGCAAAGGGTTGTCTGGAGCACTTCTAATATCGAAGGTCACATAGGCACTGTTTAGTTATACGGTATTGTGGTTGTCGCTCATTGTAACATCTTTTGCCCTTAGTAAACGTACGGAGGTGGGAGTTTATTACTTGGCCTATTGATGAAACTCGTAGATGATATTGGATAAAAAAACCATAATTCCATAATGGTGAGGATAAAATTTATTTTATCAAATCTTAGTGAGATGGAACTAGGTTAAAGGGCGCCACTATAAAATGGTTGAAGGCTTTTAAAGTCATATCTTATTCGTCCTGTAGTTCATTGTCTCATTTTCAGCGATTATTACAAATTGCGTTTTTCCCTATTACTCTTTAAGTCTTTCGGCCCTCCAGTTATTCTTCCCGTTTATGATTCCTTTGGGATGTTGAAACAAAGTTAAATTATCATTAACCATGAATATTTAAATATTCTACAGTATATTCACCACTCTCGTTTTAATATATTCGTTGGCAACCGAATGAATTATTAACGAAATTTACTTTTCAACTTAGATGCATTATTCGTAGCTCATGTGGAAAACGACTTTGCCTGCTAAAGTTAACGGATTTGGCGAACACTCGTTCAAAAATAGACATCTTTGAGCTTGTCAGTCTCATGATGACACCTTACTTCTTCGCCCTAGGCCCGTTGGAAAAGGGATTATTATACATGTTATCAAAAGTGTTTCACGTAGTATTGGTTTTAGTGCTCTCAGGAAATTTTCGTATGCAGCTTATGTAATAAGCTTGTTTGTAACAATGTCCCAGCAGAGGCCACCTTAATGCAGAACGTTGGCAGATGAAGGTCATCGCGATTCCTCATTAATCAAATGGAAGTATCCTTGTGGTAGGGCAGTAGGGCTACATCTGAGATTCTTGGTATCTAGTTTAGGGCTAGAAGACAGGTCAGCCATATGCAGGGGCCTGTTGTGGACTTTAGTTGGCGCCCCTATACCTTCCCCTCTACAATCAAAATCACTATAAAACGTATAACAAATGCAACAAGAAATACATTAATAATCATTTTATTGAACAATAATTTTATTACTGTCCTGGGTCAGTCATTAAAGTGGTGTAAAAAGTGTAAACACACGTGATTTAAGATCAGCTCAGCGTTCTTCCGCAGAGTTCTTAGTTCAGAAGCGACGCTGGGCAGGGGAGGGCGGCAAGCTCCTACGACTATGAATTTTACCGACACGTGACATTTCTTTCCACAATGTGCACCGTAATAGGCCATAACTATCTCCTATTCTGGAACGTTCTTTCAGGCAAGTACAAACGATTGTAGCAATACCGTATATCGCCAGTTTCGAAATTCGATCTTTGGTATACATATGGCATTTACGTGACGTTTACGAAATAAAGCCAGGTGTTGAGGAAGTCATGTCGCAATCCCGTGTTTTTTTAAAAGAGGGATTTGAAATTAGTTATCCACATGTAGTCTGGAATATCCTGGTTGCTTACTGTTATTATGCAAGTCAGAGCATGTTTAGTGGACCCGCAGACCCAATCCTGCCACAGGCGGGATAAGGGTGTGATGATGAGATTTGAAGTTAGACATATTCTCTCCTACTTCAACGACAACCAAAGTGGGAACACAACAGTTGGTTAGACACCTCGAAACAGCTGAAATGTTGCAGCTACCGTATTGATCTCCCTTGACTGATCCAGTGTTTAATGACGACGTTACCGCGATGGATTCATTCTAAGGAATTTCTCTAGTATGCAAAAGTAGTTAATAGAGAGTTAGACAACAGGGGCATCATCATCACACCCTTATCCCGCCTGAGGCAGGGTCGGGTCTGTTGGTTCTAATCCTCCACTCCCGCCTATCCCCCACCAAGTCCCCCTCCACCCCGCATGCCTCCATGTCCCTTTGCACCACCTGCTCCCACGTCCGTTTTGGTCTTCCTCTACTCCTGGTGCCCCCAATCACCCGTTGTCCCATAATGAGCCTAGTAAGTTCCTCCTCTCCCCTCCGCATCACATGCCCATACCACCTCAACCGTTTCTTCATCTTTTCCGCGATGTCTCCCACCCCCAAGCTAATTCTAACATAATCGTTTCGAATTCTATCAACTCGTGACACCCCCACTCATGTAGCGCAGCATTCGCATCTCAGCAACTTGCATTTGCCTTTCTTGGTTCTTCCTAGCTGCCCAACACTCCAAGCCATATAACATAGCAGGCTTAACGACAGTTCTGTAGACCTTGCCCTTCAACTTCATTGGGACCCGGCGGTCACACAAGACACCACTTGCCTGTCTCCACTTCAGCCATCCTGCGTTCATCCTATGTGTCACATCGGAATCTATCTCCCCATTCTCTGGAAAACTGATCCCAAATAACGAAACTCTTGCACCACTGGTATCCCCTCACTCCCACAACGAATATCACCCCCTTGCCACTAAAATTGAAAGCTATGTACTCTGTCTTCTTCATGTTCACCTTAAGGCCCCCTCTTTTCATTGCTGTTTTAATGTCTTGTAGGCCCTTGTGTGCATCCTCCTTGGTCTCCTCAAGCCTTCCCACATCATCTGCAAAAACCAGACACTGAGGGGTCCATTCCCCTATTCCCGTCAGCAGCTCATCCATTGCTAGAGTGAATAGATAAGGGCTAAGAGCCGACCCTTTATGCCCACCCACCTTAATGTTGAAGCGTGCAGTCTTTCCCCAAGCTGTCCTCACCCTAGCAATGGAACCATCATATATATCTTGCACTATCCTAATATGTCCTTCATCAACCCCTTTCGTCCTTAAAACGCTCCATACTAACTGCCTAGGGACACTATCATATGCCTTTTCCGGGTCAACGAATACTGCATGGAGGTCCTACCTTGCTGCTCTATGCTTCTCTATCATCTGTCTTAGAATGAAGATTGGTTCCATGGTGGACCTACCTGGCATAAACCCAAATTGATTTCCCCAGACACTAGTTTAGTCTCTGAGGCGACCTTCTATGACTCTCTCCCACAGCTTTATAGAATGGCTGATCAGCTTTATGCCCCTGTAGTTTCCACAGACCTGGGCATCACCTTTGCCCTTGAACAGTGGAACTATCCAACTCTCTCGCCATGCAGATGGCATGTTGTCCCCATTGGCTAACTTATTGAAAAGCCTCCCCAGCCATGTAATTCCTGTGGTCCCCAAAGTGCACCAGACATCCATAGGGATCTTATCAGGGCCTACTGCTTTTTGACCCTTCATCTTTTGGAGGGCTCTGACTATTTCAGCCTCACTCACCCTGTCCACTGCCTGTGAACATGTGTTCAGTCCCTGTGGAGTGAGTGGGTTGCTGTCTGTGACTGTTGCACAGTGGGCAGCATTTAAGAGGCTATGGTAGTGTTCTTCCCACCTTTTGATTACCTCTGCTGATTGGAACAGGACCCTACCATTGGTACCCTTGATTGTTATGGCTCTGGTAACATCCTTACTAGTTCTATCCCTGGTCTTGGCAAGTCTAAACATTGCTGTCTCTCCCTCCCTTGTCCCCAACTTTTCATATAAAGCCTCACACTTCTGGTACTTAGCCTGTGCAATGGCCCTCCTGGCATTTTTCCTTGCTGGACATAGTCTGTCTTTGACACCTGATCCCCTATTTCCCTCCATTTATGGAAAGGAAGACAATACAGAGGCAGCAATACGATGAGGCAAAATGCTCACTGCGCATGCTCACTTGCTTGTCTGATTTTTGTGAGGATGTGCAGTTGCCTCATTTTGCCTCTTATCGTATTGCTGCCTCTGTAACGTCTTCGTTGACGTTCACCACTAATAAAGTGGTAACATACAGTATCAAATTATTGAGTTCATGGTACGCTTTCTGACTCATTGCCGAAGCCAGTGAGTTACTGTATTTCTGACTGGAGGGCAACATCCATTGAGCACATGCTGCCTTGATGGCCTAGTAGACTGGTGAGTTTACCCTAGCAAGTTCGACTTTCGTCAAGGCAGTCCGTTTTGGTGGGAACGAGTCAACTGCATGTAAAAGAATCCTCTTGCTGCGACTTTTTTTGCCGAACTCATTTTCGGCCTACGGCGAGTCCGTATTTCAAGGACCGCAGAAACAGACAAGACAGCAAACACCAACTCCTAACTCTTTTCCGCCTACGGCAGGGTCGGGTACCCATCTTATCCTTCCGAATGGACACAAAGGTGATATTTTGGACAGTACTTTTCTACAGCCGATTGCCGACCAAGTGGCAAATCCTATGCTGATTTATCGTCGGTCTACTGTTCGTTAGGGCACTCCACCAACGCCAGGGGGGCGAGCTCCTACACGCGGAAATTTTGGCTCATCTACTCGTTGCAAAGTAGAGAGGGAAAGTGCACCACACAGGACCTCGGTTTTACTTCTCATCCGAAAGCTCTCACCCGGAAGAAGCCAGCTCGCCTCGGTCCAGTATCGATCCGAGAACCAGTGACGCAGTTACTGAGCGTGCTACCCAGCTGCGTAGCGTGGGTTTCAGCCGCCTGGGGCGTAGGCCAAATTCGGCGCCCCCTTATTTAGGTAGGGGAGACCGGGGCAAGATGACTAATGCCTTAATTAGCGATTTTCCTGATATTTAGCAGCATCATATGAATACTACTAGTAATCCTCATGACTAGACACTAAAAAATCATTTTGTCAAGGCTCTATTGCCATTACTATATTATTTACATGAGTTTCATTGTTTTCCTGCTGTGTGCTATATGAAACCAAATTTTGGAAATAAGATATAATTAATATAGAGGAAAGCTATTTAAATATCTAATAGCATTTTCATCTACCTTAGACAACTGGCTATTCATATTCAGTATTCGTTATTAAAATAATTTTTTAATCTTATTGCTATAATATTTAAACTTCTAATATTTTCTTCCTTAGCTCTTCTTTTATTTTAATGGGTCTGAATTTTAGGTGCGCCAAAATTATGAAAAGAAATGGTTCAGATTTTTAGTTCAAATTACGCCCGCCGCCCGGGGTGGATCGCCCCACCGCCCCCGGCACGCTATGCCAGAAACAGACAGGACATGGAAAGACGAAATATTTCCTAGATTGGTCGAAAAGGAAGCTTATGGTCATTTCGGGGGAGAGGGTATGTAAATAGGAATTCAGTCAACTTTTGTTTTAAAATCGTCAACCTGTGAAGTCCCTTGAGGCATCAGAGAGGGGCAAGTCATAAACCATGTGAAAAATACTTTATTACAATGCAATAGCGCTGGAAACTCCTCGACGAATAAGAAGTAGTGCATAAATAAATCAAACATAACGTAACTAAAATCATCTAACAGTGTCAAGAACAGAAAAATTTTAGTGACAAACCGAAAATTCCATATACAGTATTTCGAGTTGCCCTCATCAAGTTGCGCGACGTTTACACTCCCCGTAAGCTAAGATCAAATGAGCATCTGTCTATTTACATTTGGCTCAACCCCCCCCTTGAAATAACTTTAAGGCAGCACAATAGCAAGCGGGAGTTCGGGGTGGTAGACATTGCGGAAAGGATGAGAGAGAACGACTGAGGTGGTGTGGGCATGTGATGGGGAGGAACTTATTAGGGCAGTCATGCGACTGCAGGTAATTGGGGGCACCAGGAGAGAGGAGGACCAAAACGGACGTGGGAGCAGGTGGTGCAAAGGGACATGGAGGCTTGCGGGGTGAAGGGGGATTTGGTGGGGATAGGCGGGAGTGAAGGATTCGAACCCGCAGGTCCGACCTGCCTCAGGTGGGATAAGGGTGAGATGATGATGATGAGTTTGGGCACTATACAAGGATGAGGTAGTCCTATGGCCCTATGCCTTCTATACCTTAAAATATGTAGTTTCATGTGAGTTCAGATATGGTCATTGGGATTTACTTGGGCAAATCTGGGGATTCTCAAAATTTATAATGGATTTTCGTGGGACAAGCAGGGGATACCTGGAGTCCCAAAATATTCTCGTGATAACTTATACAAGAGTTGAAATTTTCAGGATTTCTGGTACCCTGTACAGTAAGTGGAATTTGTATAACCGTGGACTCGCCCGTCAGGTAAGCGTTGCCAATGTTGAAAAAGTGGACTATTCCAAGAGCATAGTCACATAAAAGATCCGCGGGCAGCTGGATTGCGATGGATCAGTGGAGTCGTACAAACTCTCTAAATGATCAACGGCTCGGGTTTGGCGCGCAACACGCTTTATTCCTTAGTTGTTTACAAAGAAATAAACTACGAAATTGTGAATCAAGTGCACAGTTCCAGTGTCTTTCAGTACTTAGGGGAATTCACAAATATTAAATTTGCGTTGGCAAGAAAAAAAAAACTGCTTTTGGAAAGACTTGTACTGCATTGTGATTGTCGTTCAAGTGCTATTGATACTGAAAGCTGAGAAATGAGTTAGAACTTCTTGAAATAGGAGGAACTAATATCCTATAAGAACTTTGTCAATAATTTACTTGCCCTGCTTCATAGAGTTTGATTAGTTATCGCCTCAAGAAAATTTGAAGTGATTAGTGGAATAAAATTTCAATGTTGAGAACTCTTGAAATCATGAACTTCTAATGATTTGATTGACCTAATGATCGACTTTGTAACGTCGACTAATTCCTAACTGACTGCAAAAATGGCGACTTTTTGGATGGTTTCACTGATGGTTCTATTGTTGGATCAAGGTAGGAAAGTGCACTTCTTTATGCTAGTAGGCCTTCACTTAACTAAGAATTCGTAAACTTTCCAGGTACTGTATGTATTATGGAGAACTGTTAGCAATTGTGTTGGGTTTACTAGTTTACTGCCAATACAGTAGACTCCAATTGGCAGGACCTCGAGTCAGATCGACGACTGATACCAATACGGTTGAAAATGCAATAACTACATTCAAATGTGTTACATTTATCGACTTAAATGAGTGATCTTTTGTCGTTTTTAAAGAGTTTATGACTGGTCAAAATGTTCTTGGAATTTCGTGTGATCGAAGCATCAGCTGATTTGCGATTAATAAGACTGAATGGAGTCTGTGGGGTTGAACTCTGAACTTCTCGTATAGACTCAGGAAAATGGTTTACGGAAGTTTCGCCTGCGACATTTCGCCCCCGAAGTTTCGCCTCCGACATTTCCCCCCCCCCCCCCCCCCCCCCCCCCCCCGGAGCTTTCACCCCTATACATTTCGCCCGTGGGAGGGCAAATGAACATTTATTTTTTTCCCCTCTGTTTACTATAATAATATTATCATCATAATACCCTTATCCCACCTGTAGCAGGATCGGGTCTGCGGGTCCGTTGAACATGCTCCAACTGGGGGCACCCCAGCCAGGCGTCTGGACACCCGCAGGAATATTGGCTAAGGTTGTCTGTGGGGGGATGCCGGCCTAAGCCGGTTTACTATAATAATTTTTAATAAAATAAAAAAAGCTCAAATATAAAGCGAATTCCTTGAAACACTAAGAAAAAGGTTCTAACGAACAAAAATTTTCTAAATAAAAACAGAATAACAAAAAATACCGGCCATTTCCCCCCCCCCCCCCCCCTGGGGGCGAAACATCCGAGGGGCGAACGTTCCGGATTCCAGGAAAATTACATCCTTCAAGTAAGGAAAGTGAAATAATAAGATAGACTTCCTGATCTTTAGCAGTATTTAGCGATGTTATATTCCATATGAGGCTAAACCCAGAAAAAAATTCCGCTTTATTTGAATGTCCCACTCTAAGCAGGAAAAGTTTGGCCTTCGTGGAGCTGTTGTCGACAAAATGTGGTTCATAATCATTGCTTGTTTATGATATATTTTCTCTCTAATTTGTTGGATAAATTGTAACACAAGACTTTGATATCAGAAGGACGAATATCGAAGATGTATTCTTATTATGTGACAAGGTCACATAATAGAGATTCAAGAGGTTGGGTACCGTATCTTGTGACTTGAGAAGGATGCTTGCTTCCGATTCTAAAATTGCACCTTAAACATGTATGGCTCATGGCTTGGAGACAAAATGCATTTAGCGAAAATATAAGAAAAAGCGTTGCTTCCTGTTTATGGTTCTGAATCAGCTAAGAAGCTGTGTGATGCTGATCAATATGCTCTCTTACCCATCTCGAGGTATCCGTTCCACAATTGAGACTTTTCGAATTCTGGTATATCCCGTGTAACCTAAATAATTAATGATTCGTTGTCCAATGTGATATGCAATTTGCTATCCTACCCCATAATAACTCCCCCCGCCCCAAAACTTTTCAATATTGAGCGAACTTTCCCATGTATAGTGCTTAAAACCCGCTATGTGTGTATACCTTTCATTATACAGTATATCGTTCAGTTGTTTCGAGTCTACTCGTATGAAAGTGGATTATCGAGAAGGGATGTGTTTCCGTTTTGCGTAAAGATGGGCCGCCCATCTTAATGACCTGTGGCTTGTTTTAGTGAATAGCACTTTTGATCGATAAACAAAAAGACTGCTTTTCCGGAGTTGCTGGGAGATAATTGATTCTTGAAGTTTTACGTCGGAAATGAGAGGAATTCCGTTACGTCCGCCAATTATAATTGACCGGAGACAACGATAGGGGTCTTAATACCATTGGGGGAATTTCAGCTGTTGTTTTAAAGACGTTCATAAGGTCGCTTTTACGAAGTTCGCTGCATTCATGACTCCGCTGCATATGAAGTGACCTGCAGTGGTGCGTTTATGAAGTTACAGCTTGACTAAAGCTCACAAAATGCATCTTCCTTCATCTTTACTAACGGATTTTGATGCATGAAAAAGGTGAAAGTGGCAACGGATGAAGGATTATCAAATGGAGGAGTGGGAATTGGACTAAAGAGGATTGTCACGCCTCCGAACAATAACATGTCGACATACACGAGAAGTTTCTGATGTGTCCAAACTTCCTTAAATTTAGACTGCTCTTATTATTCTTGCTGTTAAGGTAATGGAGCGAGAGCAGTGTGGAAGAACGAGCTTTTCCCGGAAACTATTCTTGACAAGGATGGGATGATGACTCTGTGTCTGCACCATTTTTCCATCCGACCGTGGTCATAATACAACTGTTACGGATGGAAGTACTGGGGTGGTCTAAAGGTTTCCCACTAAACATTTTTTTGGCATCTTTCATAACGAGTTATGCAACACTTGACTAATACACTACATCAATTTGAATTAGGGATTCAATTGCTGCAGGCATATTTAAATGATGAAAAACGCCTGGAACTGTCATTATTATTTTAAATTCCAATACTGTACAGCAAAAATTGCTTGACGTTTTTAACCGTGAAATGACAAAAACGACCATGATCCACCCCATTTTTCAGGTGACAGCACATTGACAGGTGGGAGTGTTTTGAATTTCACATACGCTTCACTTTTACTTCCTTTCATAAAAAGGAAGATCCCCTATGATTGTTTTTTGAGGCATTAAATTACTTTAGAACCAATCTAATTTGGATACCTTATGAATCACGTTACCCATATGAATAACCGCATCAAGAAATGAAAACTAGCATTTTCTGTGAATCTACTTTGGCAAGGCGGGGTCCAAAACAGATGCCATGTCCATCCATGTAGCGAGATGAACAATCAAATCTGTTGTAGTTTGGCATGAATACCTACCTACACTCAGTATTATTGCAGTCAAAATGCTATTAACAAAATCTATATCTTCCTTTCAAAAACTTATAACAAAACTGACAGCATTTTTTATTACTCAATGTTGCCAAAATGTTAGTAAAAACTCGTATAAGTGTTACATTTATACATGTTACAAATTACATGCCACCACTCCGAGGTTAAATAAAAATGTTTTATGTAGGGAAAATTCCTTTTGAAGGTATGGCACACTTGTGAGGTGGAGCGTACATACTTTTAATAGACGACACAAAATGTTCTTCAAAGTAAGGAGTAACTGCTAATGAATGGGCTTTTGTCAGTGTTAAAGTACAAAGAGAAGCTAGCTGGGCTCTTCGCATCCATTAATAGGGTGCTGTCAAGCATCATCATCATCATCATCATACCCTTATCCCGCCTGTGGCAGGGTCGGGTCTGCGGGTCCAATGAACATGCTCTGACTGGGGGCACCTCAGCCGGGCGTCTGGAGCCCACAGGAAATATTAGCTAATTTGTCTGGGGGGAAGCCTGCCTACCCCACTGTTCCAACACCGCATTACACAACCAAAATAGAAATTTTTGGCAGGTAAACTTAATGCTTTGTTGGTTATAATATTGCATGGTGTCTAACCTTTCGCACTATAACTACAACGCAAAAGTGGGTCAGGCTCATGCCCTTCAGTGGTGTCAAGCCGCCCCAATTATAATACTTCGAGGTTTTTTGCCCATTGAGTGCAAACGTCGCGTTGAGAGGATGAAAGAGAATATGTTGAGGTGGTATAATCAGAATGAACTTTGGTGCACCCCAACCTTCACTTGGAAGCTTCCAGTCTTTCCTGAAGATGTCCTTACCCAGGCTATGGAACCATTATACGTACATATCCTACACTATCTTAATATTTTAATAAATTTTACCTTATACAGTAAGGTTAAAAATTTTTGTAACTTAATATCGCTTCAATTTTTTAATGAAAAATAATTACAAATTAATTTTTTGCATGCGTATAACTTGACACCCTGAGCCTGTACCCCTTTCGCCCATGCCTTCCGCCGGCTCTGCAGACAATAACAAATTAGCGTGATCAAGGAATTGTGGTGTTAGACACCACTAAGCTCCCTTTCCATGTGTTGCTGACCAGTTGATCAACAGATTTAGTGCTACTGTACATACAGTAGATTGAACTGCGCATTATTCATTAGCCCTTCTAGCATTCTATTTCTGGGCTGCCAGATATACAGAGACTATGATGTTTCTACTGGACAGTGAATCGAAACCTGATACAAACTAAGCAAGCATTACTGTCAACAACTGTTTAATTTTGGGCACTGTTTACTCTTATTTATTCGAACACGACTCAATTGGGATGAGAAGTCTGTTAAAATGTAACAAATACAATACTGCAGGTGGTAGTGTCACAATAAATTACGTAGTGGAGGAGAATTGGTCTCTGGCGAGCTTCAAAATAAGGTGACGCCAAGACTGGAAAGGAAATTCGGAGTGTTATCCAGTGATGATAATGTTGGATGCGATATGGTCCTCTTGTTTTCCGCCCTGCACGATCGATCCCACAGCGACATCTTCATGATGAGTTCAAATTTGGGTCTGTATATAATATAGCCTATGGAGAAGGCAAGTCGTGATCACCACTAGAATTAGCCAAACAGAATGTTATTCTACGCAATCACCTGCATGCTGTAGATGTTATCGAATCCCAATAAATCTGACAGAGCTTGCAATGCGTTACAATCACATAATTTTGTTAGCCCAACGCACATCGGTGCACAGTGATCCCAAATCCCAAAAAGCTGGCCAAAATATCAAACTCTGCATGTATGTGCATAAATATTTGTATCCATAGTTTTTTCACCTTGCTGATTATGAATATGTAGAAAAAAGTGAGAAACATTAAAATGACATTCAATATGGTGGGTGAGATTCAAAATAATAGTCAGAATTGTTTAAAATAAAAAAGATGGTTTTTAAAAAAAATTAAAATAATTATAAGAACTCTCGTCAGATATGTTATCTGAATTTTAATCAGACTCAGCAGGTAAAGTTGGTATAAGGGTTCCCGGTATGAGTAATAGTTTCATTGCATCCTCTGAGAAAGCTTTCACTTTCTTTTGGGGCAGTTTTCATAAGTCCACTCTTCTCTGACAGGTGATTTTTAAGACTTTCCATATTTACCTTTAAATCACTATTTAGATGGTGTTTCATCATATGAAAAATCCCTTTTGTTGAAAATATAACTATTTCATTCCATGATTCTGAAATTATATCATCATAATCATATCCTTATTCCGCCTGTTGCAGGGTCGGGTCTGCGGGTTCTAGTCCTTCACTCCTGCCTATCTCCCAACCAGGTCCCCGTCCACCCCACACACACTACCATATCCTTATGGACAACCTGCTTTTGTGTCTCCCTGCCCTGGGTGCTTCCAACCACCTGTATTCCTGAAATGGACCTAATGAGCTCATTCTCCTCTCTTCTCATTATGTGTCCATACCACCTCAACCTATTCCCCCTCATTTTGTTGGCGATGTCCACCATCCCCAGGCTACCTCTAATATACAGTACTCATTCCTAATTCCATCAGCTCATGACACGCCAATCATGTACTTCAGGATTTGCATCTTGGTTACTTGCATTCTTTTAATGTGGGTCTTCCTCACTGCCCAAAACTCTGATCCATATATTATAGCTGGCCTAACCACTGCCCTGTAAAACTGGCATGATCATGAAATTATATGCATTTATAAGTTATTTCCTATTCAGATTTGTACAGTTTGTCTGCTTACATAAATAAAATGACGGCCTTGCAGTTTATACAATATTTAATAAGCACAGTAAAAGGAGCAGGTTGGAGCAGACAATTGTTTCAAAATATTAATGCTCATACTGTAACGTAAAGGCCCCCAATATATATTTTAGCTCAATATTGCACGATATATAACTTTTCACTTAGCTTAATGACATTAACACATGTTTTTTTAGCATTTATTTTGTACAGAAGATATTACAAAAATAAAGTGAAAAACTAAAGAATTAAAGTTAAATAAATACTCTATATAGCCTACTTCCAGGAATTACCTCCATTTGAAATAATGTGAATTGATGAACTCAAAAATCGTTGTTTAACGTTAAAGACCGAGTCTATTTTATGCAGTTTCGAGGGACACACATAGACCAAAAAAATGTCTACTTTGAACTGCAATATCAGCCCTTGTATATGCAATATGTTATTTTTAATGGCAGGGTCTTATAGCGCAATTGTCTATTTGGACATCCCACTTTTCAAAAATCCCCAACTTGAAATTTCATTTTTGGGTTTTTGGCCACGTTTTACCACTTGGTACCACTGTGCGGTGCTTAAGTGCTGGTGCGATATTGCGTTGCCCACACCATTTCTCGTCTGATTACTGAAGTTAAGTAACGCCATTCCAGCTAGTGCTAGCATGGGTGACCGCTTGGGAATACCGGGCACTGTTAATACCCAAAATCGCCCTGGCAGCGTGGTGTCTGTGCAGACTCGCTATTAGAACTGGGCAGTGGACAGGACTTCAATGACCGTTGTAGTTGAAGGGCCCTATACGCAAAAGCATTGCCCAGGAAAGTTGTGTTTAAGTATTATTCATGATATTAGAGAGCTTGAGTGATTCGTTAGAGAACAACGTATATGTTACGCAAAGCACACGAATTACGTACTGCGCAGGTGCACATGTCCTTATCAGGAATTTTGCACTCTCTCTGACGGATCACTCAAGCCCTCTATTGATAGGGTGTTCCTAAACTGCGGAAGTTGATTGCCATGAACTTGGACCTGTTCAGTACTGGACTGCACAACCATCATTTCCACTTATGGTAACATGGAGCTTTTCTATCTGTAAAAGGGAAAGCGTAAATTTAGATCTTCTTGTAAGAGAGTAAAGAATGGTAGGACGTCTCATGGAGAGTGCTCCTGACATAACAACGTATTGCTAATTGGGGGGTGCGGGGGCAAAAATGTCCGGTCGATTTCTACATTATTAGTGCCGGACGCAGTCATCAGACAATATGGGAGTAGCCTTATCAATTAATGCGTTGGCCGTAAATATGCGAGCAAGGTAGCCAGTCAGTCACTGTAAATTATGTAATGTCATGGTTTCATTGTAGTTAATTAAATGAATGAATGAATATCGCAAAAAACTTTAAATCATAAGCGGCGTTAATATAATGTATTTTATACAGTATGTAATTAATCTAGAGAATTAAACAACATCTCCAAACTGCCAGTAAGTTATCGAACTGAGCTGGCGAGTAAATGAGTTAAAGTCTAAAAGTTCATTAAAAGACCATTGAGTGCGTTGCTGTGTTTTAAGTTTCAATTTTTTGACTTTTATTTCGGACATGAATCTGTGGCAAATTGGATCTCTATTTTTCATCGTTGTAAAGTGATGAGGAGGAAAGACTTATGAAAGATGGGGTTACAGTTACTATGATATAATGTGTATAGATGACTGGTCTAGAATTTATATCCATACGATGACTTGCAGGCCAGTACCGAGAGCTTGCAATTCGAAAAATAGCCACGGGAAATGGAGGCATGAAACAGCGATAATGGGATCCGTGCGCAGATTTTGGGAAATTGCATTTTGCTTTTGTTTCGGTTGATCCGTTTACTAGAATTGTGACGCTTCTGAAATGTTTTGAGTGGTACTAAGTGCTTAAAGGGATATTATCCCTTTCTTACCCACATCTTTGATATCCTTACATTCCCATAGGCAATGGAATGGAATTGTTTCAGCAGCTAAGTCCTTTTCCATATTTCATGAAAATTTCAAACGACCAAAATGAATTGAGTTTGCTTATGGCGATTGATTTTTAATTTAAAATGAACTTGTTAGTAGGACTTTACCGGTGTATGGATGAGGAATATTTCAAAAGGTCTCGTATTACGTCGCTGTGGTAATTAGCAATCATGCACTGTGATGCAGTGCCGTAACGGGGGTATGAAGCCCCTGTGGCAAGTGTCTAACTTTCGTTTGTCGTAACCCAATAATGACAAAATCTTAAGGATTTTGCGCCCGTGGAGGCCGCCTTCTTCGCCACGCCCTCGTTTCGGCTCTGGTGACAGTATACTCTAATTCCGCCTTTGACAACGTCAAACTTTTGAGTTCTCTCCCAGCCCTGTCTATTCCCAATCATGTTTCTGTCCACTGTCAACTTTCCCTCAAAGCAAAGTTTCCAACATACTAAGGCAGCGTGATTCAAAATACTGGCATTTATTTGTTTAACATATATACCAAACCTCATAAATGTTTGAAAATAAAATTTTGGAAGCCGTTTTGAAAACTCTTGCCGACTTCAGAGGCAAGTTTGATGAATTTTCCCCGTGTTTGAACAGCGCTCTTTTTTATCATAAATAGCCTTATAGGCGTTACAGATTTCAGCAAAAAAATGGTATTAAAATTGTTTTGCGTAAGGAATTGCTCATCTATTGATGTAGCTGGTATTCTGTGGGCCTCTTATGTATCAGGAACAGTTCTTCTATAGAGTACTCAGCACCCCTGTGGCCAAGGTTTTGTAGTGTTGGAGATACTATACCTCTTAGTGGACAGGTGGGAAGATCTCCATTCGACGTGGTGGTGCAGGGGGCTCTTGCACCCTTGGCTATTTTATTGCACATGATTTTCAAATACTGTTGTTTTATGAAGGAAAGTGCTCATCCTAAGCAGTGGCCAACCTGTTGCTATCCTTGCCATAAAACAATCACGTGTGTTTCCTGGCACTTGACAGTAAAGCGAAGATCTTGGTTCAAAGTGACTTCCATATATACAGTAGAAGAAAAGGGGCATCATTATTTAAAATTTGTAGGCTGCGCTCCTGGACGTGGGTGCATACAATCAGCAAAATAAGTATTTGCACGCCCAAAAAATTTTCAACTGTGGTCAAATAAACTACGATTTCTAGTAAAAGTATTTTTATAGTATTATTTTAATGCATTTGTTTCAATATTTAAAATAAGACAAAAATAATCAATAAAAGTTTTTTTATATATAAAAAATTTCAAAATTGCATTTGCACAGTATGTAAATTTTTTCTTAAAAAATCTTCAAGAAATTAAATATAGTAGTTTGATAATTAATAATTGGTGTAATGGTCTAGCTTTAATAACTGCTTCAAGCTGTAGCTAAAAATGGCTTGAGGCCGCCCCCTCATAATATTTTATCATATATTTTTTTAAATTTTATAAGTTTGAGTGGCCAGGGGAGCCACCCGCTTTCCTCGCACACTTTGAACAAATGGACGGCACTAAGTATGCATATTGTGGTGCAGTGGATTACAATATGTAACAAGTTATGGTGTGTTGGACACAGACACAACGTGATTTTGGTGACAATATAACTATTTCCTTATCATTTACATACAGTACATTCATGTCTAAGTTTTTATGACGGTCAACACAAAATAGAAATTCGTAATCGAGCGGCTCGACCTTACGGAATGATGCTGATCATCATTATTACAGAAATAAATACAGAATACACAGGGGGTCCTCGGTTTACAATGGTCTCGACCTACAACATTTTGCGGATGTCATGCGATCTCCCATAGATCATTAAAAAAGTTGTTTGACTTATGATGGAACTGTTGAGGTTATGCAGGGCGTCGAACCGTTTTTTTTTTCTTTAAAATATGCATATACCGTATTTTATTTTGAAAAATTTTAAAATGAAATGAAATTGTGATATTCATCCTCATCATACCCATATCCCGCCTGTGGCAGGGTCGGGTCTGCGGGTCCACTGAACATGCTCTGACTGTGGGCACCCCAACCAGAGGGTGGCCTATCCCACTGTTCCAACACCGCATTATACAACCAAAATAGAAATTTTGTAGCAGGTAAATTTACCTGCCAAATATTTGGAATTCTGATAATACATGATGAAAATCTGATGTTATATTTTAAAAAGTCCTAAAATTATCTATAATTGATTCATCATAATCATACCTTTATCTCGCCTGTGGCAGGGTTGGGTATTAAGGTTCTAGCCTTCCACTGTTGCCTATCTCCAACATCTGCTGTGGTTTCCCCTTGTCCCGAGTGCATTCCTGTAGTGGACCTAACAAGCTCCTCTTCCCCATCATGTGTCCATACCACCTCAATCTACTCCCCCTCACGTTTTTTGCGATGTCCCCATCCCGAAGCTACCTCTAATATACTCATTCCTAATTCTATCAGCTCTTGACACCTCACGCATGTACTGCAGGGTTGGTATCTCAGCTATTTGCATCCTATTTACGTGGCTCTTCCTCAGTGCCCAATAGTCTTATACACACACCCTACTCAACACCTTATCACACAAGCAGAGTCTAGTGTGGTAAGAGGGTCCCAATCATGTTGAAAGGGAAGTTTTGCAGGGCAATGGTTAGGCCAGCTGTTATAGGGATCATAGTGTTGGGCAGTGGGGAAGAGCCACGGAAATGATCTATAATTGTTTCTTATTTAAAAATATATTTTCGAAATATTATGCAATTTGGACAAAACATGTTTTTTATGCTATCTGAGTGAATTTTAGAAAGGAAAAAATGTTCCAAAGCTCTTTGTTAAATAAAGCCGGTACAATATGTAAAATCCCGTCCACATTGGCAAGAATGAACATGGGGTCCAAAATCATTCTAAACGTCTGAACACACGCTGTACATGCACATTTTCTGTATATACAGCGTGTTTCTGACTTTTAGAGTGATTTCGGACCCCACGTTTGCGCTCATGTTCGCCAATGTGGACACTCCATTAGTGTAAATAGTGATCCAAGATATAAAATGGAGAGATGCATTGCACAGAAGACAACTGAACCCCAACTGACACGTTGACACTGAACAGCACGCGTTTATGCAGGTTTTTTACATGTGCCGAACTGATAAGAGCGATATTTTTTCGGATCAGTTGTGGTAGAAATAATGGTTTTACTGGTGAAACGCACGGAAAAGGGCGAAAGACCACTGGACATCGGCCGTGCACTGCAACTAAGGCGTTCGACTGTTGAGATGATCATCAAGGAAACAGATTGTATCTTTGAACATGGTTCTTTGGCTGGAAGACCAGCATCAACGCATATCCCAGGGTGCCTTACGTTTATTTCAGGAATAAGCAAAACGATTGTTTGAGGCATTGAAGAGTGAAAAGGGGGAATGCAGTGAAAGTGAACAGTTTGTGGCCAGTAGGGGTTGGTTCATGCAGTTGAAGGAGTGTGGTAATTATCATAACCTTAAACTTCAATGTGAAGCTGCAACTGATGATGAGAAAGCAACAAGTGCATATCCTAGTGCGTTAGTTGGAATAATTCCGCCCTAGTTACGTTTTCATGTCATACAAGTGTCTTGTTATGTTGTAGATTATGACGTTAATATACAGTACATACTACATTAGCTTAGGTGAATGACTTTGATGCTTATACGTACATACTAAAAATATGTGTGCTCCAGCTTTCACTAAAATTCGGGTTACAATGCGTTGTAAGAACGGATGTTTGTTGTAAGTCAAGAACTCCTGTTATTTAAATAAATTAACTACCCTGAAATTCATAAAATAGCTTTAGAACTGTGGCAAATATAGATTAGATTCTTGTCATAATGTTAGCAACTTCTTAGGGTAGGAGACGGTTGATGTAGAGTTGGGACGTCCCCAGTTGGGACCTCCCCTTCTGGATCAACTGATGGACCTGAGTGCATAAATTTTTGAATTATATCGGTAAAGCAAATTAATAGCTATAATGCTATTAAAATTAGCATCTTGTGGTGAATCAGTTTTTCTATCCAACATGCATCAAATAAGGAGAAACGATTAATTCTTTCTAATAAATTTGCATAGGAAGCCATACCACATATTAGGCAATCAGTAACGCAAGCATATTTTAAAATAATATTCAAATTTGAGGGTTGAAATGACAAAATTGGTTGAGAGTTATGAAATACCGCTTCTTAACTCTGTGATATACAGTAAGTGTAATTCTAAGATACGTTTTTCTCAGAAGTGCAGTTCTTTATGAATGCAGAAATATACCGTATACGATTACTTTCTATATCATCATATCGGGTCTCTCCCTCCCTTCAATAAGGTTCTTCAAGTAATTTTAGGTAAGCATTATTAAAAGCTTGCATTAAAAAGAATAATTTATTAGCTCTCTATCTTTTTTTTTTGCTGCAAATCAAAGGTTTAATGAAACTTCCTATAATATAATCTTACAAATATCTAGGATGCTGTGAGCTTGTTATATTCACATCCTCATTGATTTAAATAAAAGTGGTTTCAATTTACTCCAGGTCGCTCACGAGCCTTTTTTCAACAGTTAAAAATGGAATTCTCTTCCGACTATAGACCCTGGAGTCGGTTGCACCTCTTTTAACTAAGTGACGCCAACAAAAGAAAGTGGTTTCCTCACCGCTCCACCATGGTCATGCATTTCTCTGCTTTCATCGTTGCATATCGCTCCACTTTCATCTCCTCTCTCCTCTCCGCTCCACCATGGCTGCAGCCTTAACCTCTAGATTTCCTTTGTGTTGTTGTTTTTAGGGCCCTTCAACTACAAGGTCATTAGAGCCCCGTCCACTGTGTAGTTCTGATTCAGAAACTACACAGACACTACAGTAATGCGACGATTTTTTTGGATACTAGGGGTACCCAGTTTTCCCAAGCGGCTACCCATGTTGGTACTAGCTGAGGTTGCGCTGCTTAACTTCAGTGATCAGACGAGAACTGGTTTGTCCAACTCAATTTGCCGCTCCCTTCCTTTGTGACCTGCGCACGTTGCTATTCTGAGTTAATTCAGCATTTAGATCCTCTACAATTTTCCACTTTCTCACTTAAAAATTAACTACTTAGAGCTAGAATACTAACATATCTTATTTGAGACGCTCATCACTGGAATTGGGTAGCAGAATTATTCAAAAAGATTTTCAAAGTTAAAGGTGCACATGGACAGTTAATTATTGCACCTTGAAAACAATGACAAACTTGATGAACACGGACATGCAACGGTAGTGCCTCCTCGTTCGTTGTGGCAAATCGTTATTGATAAAAACTTGTATGCTTTTTCTAATATTTGTTCGTTATCCTTCCTCCTGAAGATTCTCAATAAGTAACGCTCAATGGCATGTGGTCGATTTCTGTTTATTAATGAAATGTTGACGATAGTGTAGCAATTGAGTGATCATTGTCGTCTTTCGATTACCTGATCTTATCTTTTGCTCTTTTTCTCTCCTTACAAAGTTTCGTTTTGTTATCATCGAGGAAAGAGAGATAAATAATTGAGCCGAGGCTGATGATGGTGAAGTAGTAATGGAAAAGTTGCTAGTGAAATTAATTTGGTTTCAGCTCTCTTCAAGATGGAGTCTTTATGACGCCATTGAATCTTAAGTTCCTTTGTGATTGGACAGTGAGACTTGAAAGAGAAAAAATGGAGACGTTTGGGAGAGTTAAAGGAGGGAATCGGAAAGGGTATTTCAGGGTGGTCAAAAGGCTAAAGTAGGCACTAAGTGAAATATGGCTGCTATAGAAGAATGCAAAGATCGTTGATGGTCTTTTTTTATCCAAGGACTGCAACTGAGTGGTTTTTGTCGCTTGTGGAATCTCAAATATTGACTTTTGTCATTTGCTGACATCTAATTATTGCCAAGAACTCGTCGAATTCAAATGCAATCGCCATTGAATATTAAGTATTTGATGACTTTGATTGGATATTGCCATTCTGGTCACTCGTGGGATGTTTTCTTAGGAGTTGCAGTCAGCCAAATGTGGTCAAGATTTGCTAGACGAAGTTAATCAAATATAGATTCAACGAGTCGCTCCTCGAATTTGATAGCTACCCAGAGGAATAAACTTATGTTTTGGAGTAGTTGGTTGTAGATTCATATTACTCTAGAAGGCGGAGTACTTATGTAAAGAATCACCTTAAAGCACGTACGAGGGGGTCTATGCAAAAGGTCACTTATAACATTTATGCATCATCCTGTCTAATCTTCTACAAGATATGAATTTTTTTGCTTTTGAAGGAGTTTTGCTCCTCTATGCAGTAGCCTACTTGTAGTCTTTCTAACACAGCATCCCTTGATGGGATAATTGAACTTCCATTGAGCCTCGGGCATACATACTGGAGTGATAAATTTCAAAGGAATGGCAAACACTTTTGGGAAGACTATTTTTTTTCTGAAATCAAAGATGATATTTAAGTGTCACTGTCGTTTTTTTTTTTACTACAAAGTTTGAATCTACCTTCGCCTCATCTTTTGGGGTTGATCTCCATCTCGCTTCGAATGATCGATCGCTTTGTGATTGTAAATTGTTGTTCTTTAACTGGTTGAATCTTTAGGACATTTTTCATGGTCTGAACTGTTTTTGTTGATGAATTTCGTTTATCCTATACCAAGAGGTCTTTTGAACATATAAACTTCACTCTCAAGGCCTTGCACAAGCATAATTTTTTTTGCATACATTGTGATCGTGTGCCCATTCTAAATACTAAATAATGTTAACAAATAAATTAATTCTTTAGGGAAGCTACTAATCATTAAATCGTTTCCTTAGTGAGAAATATTTATTTTTGGTTTTTTTTTCAGTCAAAGACCCACCTAGGTGATGCAGGATGTAGCCTGCTCGTTGACTGCGTCATTGGCTGTAGGTTTGATACTGATGGAGGTGGGTTGATTTCTTCCGGGCGAGAGGGAGGTCTCGAGTGCTTATACCCTCTCTACCATACAATGAGTAGCAAAAAGCACCTCATAACCATTTTCCCCAGCCGGTTGCCGACGAAAGCTACAACCCTTATGCTTATTTATCATCGGTTTACTGTTCGTTGGCGCACTCCACCGATGCCAGGGGGCGAGCTCCTATACCGGGGAATTTTGCGTCATCGACCCGTTGCATAGTAGAGAGGGCTCTTTGACGCTTTTCCACACCTGACCTCGTTTTTTTTTAACTTATCCAAATTGAGGCTCACTCGGGGCTTCTCTCTCGCCCGAAAGAAGTTAGCTCACCTCGATTCAGTATCGAACCTAGAACCACTGGCGCAATAAATCCAAGGCCATACCTATTGCGTAGTCGGGGTAGGTCAACTATGCACCGAGTAGATTAGACAAAAATTTCCAGGTGTAGGAGTACGCGCCCTTGGCGGCCCACCCAACAGTTGACCTACGATAAATCAGCAAGGGAATTACAACTTTGGTCTGAAACTGACTGCTGAAAGATACCGTCCAATAGATAACCTGTGTGTCCATTGAGAGGGACAAGATGGGTACCCGACCCTGCCATAGGTGGGAATAGGTTTAGGAGTTGCGTTTAGTTTTGTTGACAAATGGCAGGCTATCACATGCGTTTTTTAATAACCAAATGAAAAGTGTTGTTAAAGACTCTTAGTTAACCCTTGTTTCAAAACCAACTTTACCTAACTGTTCGATAACCAGGATGCAAGTGTACCCGAACCTCGAAAAGCTCATTTACCGACCTATTCTTTGTTAGAAACTGGTGCACATTGAATATCTTTTATTCATGCCAAATTTCAAACAAATCGTTTGTTTTGTGTAGTTTAGAACACAAAATTAGGAATGTGTTTTATTTGAAAATAGTGTAAAAGGGTTGAAATTATGGATGAACTGTCTGAAAGTCTCTAAGGTAAAATGTCAATTAGATAACATCCGTTAAAGTGCATTTAATCATGTTTACTATCATTAGCCAGTATTTGGATATTTAATAGGCAGAGAGATTACTTTGACGCAGTTGTTAGGGTATATTATTATGAAAATAATAAATGTTAGCCACAAAAGCATATTAGCAGTGAGCATATATTCAACTGTTAGCAGAAGAATTGTGCTTGCCTCTGATAGAAGAGCAAACTCGAACTGCTCAAACGTTGAGGCATTTTTCTAGAAAACTTGCCATTGAAAGCGTTCTCGGGAGACCTGTCAGTGTTATGGGTTCAAATGAAGTCCCTTCTTCACAGCAAGTACAACGACCAACTAGCCCAAACAAGTTGCTGGATCATGCTATCTTTGCTGCCAAGCTGAGATAAAATACACCGGAAACAACCATTTGGACTCCTCAAGCCCCCCCTAATCAGCAAATATCATGCACTGGGGTGTCCAATCCTCTATTTCCGTCAACAGCTCATCCATCACTCGGTTACGTATCAGGTTGCCACCAAAAATTCGCGCAATGCTCCATCAATGACTGGCCACCAAAATGGAGGATTGCCGTTGGTTGATATCGTGTGAACGGACCTTAACGTGCTGTCACCACCCTTCCCCTTTCTGGAGCGGCTTTATTGCGTTGGACACACCCGCTGTCGTCTCACCATTGTAATTGAAGGCCTTAGCTAAAACAACAGCAAAAGCAAAAAGCCGCCTACCCTCGGAAGCTAGCTGCCACTGGTAACCTACAGTAGTTCCTGGTGGCTGCGTCTTTTTGCACTGACAACCAACGCCCACCAGGTTGAGGGTGGCTGGTTGCCACCGGGCCGTGTGAATCGGCCGTAACATCCTAATGGTTCTATAATTTTAACTGGAATTTTGAATTTGTTAGACGCTTGCAAAGGCGTCTAACGCACTATTAGTGAGGCTGGTCTTATATTTAACGAAATGTGAAGAAACTATCCATACCAGAAACACGTCAGTACTACCTGGGGTTGCGTTGCTTACCTTCAGTTATCAGGCGAGAAGTGGTGTGTCCAACGCAATAAACCGCTCAAAAGATTTCCATTTTTGTTGTTGTTTGTTGGAGTTTAAGGTCCCGTCAACTACAAGGTCATTAGAGACCCGTCCACTATATAGTTCTGATGCATATACTGCACAGACACTACACCAATGCGACGATTATTGGGTATTAGCACTACCCAGCTTTCCCGAGCGACCACCCATGTCAGTACTAACTGGGCTTGCGTTGCTTAACTTCAGTGATCAGACGAGAACTGGTGTGTCCAACGCAACTCGCCGCTCCCAAAGATTTCCATCATACACAAGATTCCCATGCATATGAATCATGTTTAGGGTGGTTAAGATTCCCTCTCAGTTGCGGAACCATGCCCACTGTATTCCTTTTCAGCGTTCTTTCTAATTCGCACTGAAATATTGTGCCCCTAATAACCAAAGTAGAATGGACCCGTAGAAACAAACAAACATCCTTGATATATCTTTAGGATACTTACTTTCGGGGGTGTTGGGTAAGTGAAATAATGTTTGCGCACTGATTATCCGAGTGAGCCAGGGACAATTAAGGTGAGCCTGGGACGTTTCTCAGTCCAGCTCACGTAGTATATCCTCGACATATTCAGAGATCATGTCTCAGTGGTCCCTTCCTTCAGATGCACACCCGGAGCTGTTCGTTGGGTGGCCCATCTGCCACAGGTATTAGGGGTAAGGTGACCCAGCATCATGCAATGAGCAGTCAATCTGTTGCATGCAAGCAGCGTGTGATGGGCGTCGTTGTCCACCATTTAGCAGACCATGCACTGCACCGAGTTCGCTTCCTATCTTATGCAGGTAGGCGCTGAAGTACCGTGTCCGCTCAGGAACTGAATAACGCAGCATCCAATCACTATGTCTCCTCCCAATCCACGGCCTGACGTCTGGTATAAACATCACCGTCCGTCCTCCTCTGTGCCCCAGGTCCCAGATTTCAGATGTGGAGTGTACCTTTCTTCTCCTCTGTGGTCGTTCTCTTTCTACGGACCTCTGCCTTACTCCTATATGTTGTATGACGTTCTCTAACGAGGAGGGTGATCGGGAGGACGCCCGTGATCACCAAGTCTGCTGGCCTTGAGACCATGCGATATTCTGAGGAGACTGTGAGGGCTTCTCATCTCTTTACCACCACCAGTCATTTTCGGTGCTGGTGAACAGCTTGGAGACTACGGAACAGTGGGGTCCCGAAGTTAAAATCATTACGAAGTACGTAATATTGAGAGAAGAGTGATTACCCCTATCTTGTGTCCAGATTTGTAGGAAGACACGAAGACAGCACAGATGCCATCTGTTCGTATGAAAAGCTGAAACATTAGAAGTGGATTTTTGGCGGAAAGATCATGTGAAGAAGTACATGAAATTAGAGTAGCTGAGTAATTAACTTTCTGAAGAATACAGTAGATTTACTTTCTTTACCTCTAGTGAAATATAGATGCGAAAGTTATGCATTAAAAATGCCTACTGTACAATTGTAGCGACCCACAGCAGAGTTTATAGCACTGACATCTGCATTTCCAACGCTAACTACAATTTTCAGTCCTTCATAGCATTTAATTAACATTTTTTGACATATCGTTAATCTTGAGGGATGCGAAGGTATCCAAGGTGTTGGTTTATAATTCATGCATCTTTTCTGGCATACATAGCCTAGGCATACCATATCAATTGGTAATAATGCAATGTACTATTCTTGAAGTACGCGTTGCATGTACAGCGCAGTTTTCAGAAATGGCGTTTAAATTCCAGAAGGACGTCCCTTAGCAGGACTTTGAACAAATGTGATGTGACAGCTGTCAAAATCACGCGCAGAAAGACGTCCTGAGAAATGAAGACAATACAATTGGAAAAACGCATGAATATTTCTTGAAAAATGAAAAAGAATAAAGGAGGAGAAGGGCATGTTTCTTTAGAGTTTGGGGAAATCGTATTGATTAAAACAGCAGTATATAGCTCTAAGGAAATCAAGGAATGGCCAAACCAAGTAATCAAGAAAACGATATCACTGCGAATTTCTGCAGTGAGGTGTGTAATCAATCACTATTGAATGGCGACGATTTTACTCTCTTTATTAGTGACTTTGCAGATGTTGACAAGTCCAGAGACCACTTCCATTTCGCATCAATTCAAAATCTAATCGATCATGAGAAACTGTCCGACATATATATTTCCGAGCTATACAAGGGAATTCAACTATCGTTTACAGCACTTCACCATTAGTACTGTAGTAGGATTGAAAAAAGTTACTTCACAGATCGATGCTTTAATCATCTCAGGTACCCTGCCGCCCAAAATATTTAGAAAGACGCAGCGGCAACATCAACAAGAGAGCAGTTCCTGTTTTAGACGTGTATGGTGGGCATAAATCAGGATTCAATCCTGCTTGGTATTTCGCTTATTTATGAGCGTCTAGTTATTGGACTTTCTTATTGCTATCTCTATGATTTGTAGTAACATGCTTTGAGCGCCAAATGCCGGTCGTTTATGGACTGCAGGTGGATGACATCAGATATCATAGTTGTTTGGTTCTTGCACAGTTCAGCAATTTTAGTGTTCCTTCTCTATCCGTTTTTCAGAACCGTCGTTGAGCCTCATGTTGGTTGCGCTGTCGTTAAACTTAATTTCGCCTTGTACATCGTTTATTCCTGTGGATGCCGCGTTAGGCCCTAGGACAAGGCGAACACGGTCGTCATTGCTTAGGGTGATAAGGTCACTTCCATTTTATTGCTTAATTGAGAATTGAGTGAGGTTGCTGTGCGAAGTTATTTAGCAAATATAATGGACTCTATCGATTACTTTTGATTAACGTTTCTGTTAGATTACATACTGCACGATCATGACCACACGTACGTAAAATGTAAAAGGAATTTATTGATACTTTCCACGCATACAGTTATTACAAAATGGGGCGGGCCTAACCACAACATTAAATTTCATAAGATTGTTTCTTGATAATGCTGCGTGCAAAGGCAATTGACAGGGCATGCATGTACTCAGTTTCTCTATGTACAGTTCATGATCTATGTACAGTACGTGGTTCTTTAATCAGTAAAATGTAAATACTTTGTCTGATGTACAATTTTTAAATAAAAACCTATATTAATGGTGGTTGGGCCAATTTCATTAGGGAAATGGTGCATGCAGTAAGTTGAAAATATTTTTAAAGCCCAGGATGTGAAGTTGCTCTCTCAATAGACAGTGCGCGTCTAGAAAGTCTAGACGTCCTCAATTTCAGGTATTGGGTCTCACCTTTTTTACCGCCATGAAGTCTTCTTGTCAACTAAGTTGAGACTATGGCCCATTGGTTATTCAAGTGAAGTACTCGAAAGTGGTCATTTTTCAGTAGGACGTCAAATTCAATGTCAGTTTTCAATTGGTTGTGTGATGGACTGGGCGTCTGCATAGTGTGCTGGCATTTTGACTTCAATTTCTTAAGTGACAGGAGCATATACGGCGATAGTGCCGAAATTGGACTTCTTAAAGGACCAGTTTTCAAAATAGTGCAATACTTGATATAATAAAACACAATCGAGCATTTTCCTTTGACATGAATCTTCTAAATTAGGCCTGACATTTACCTTTAGAGTAATGATTTTTAGTACTTATAGATTGGTGTGCTTGGTAGATTATCAGGATAACGTGCTCTGGATCGCCCCTGGTCAAGGGGAATAAGTCCCTAAATAATGCAATCCAAGTATCTGTAACGACTTCTTTCACGCTAGAAGGAGGCTACAAAGTCTATCTTCAATGGAATAGGGGGAGTGAAGCCAAGGTTCTGAATGGTTTGAATGATTTCACCTTTAGGTAAAGTAAACCTTTCTTCATTTGTAAATGTATATCAACACTTCCAATGTATAGGAACTCTCTCCTCAGGCGTTGCCAAATGATGTCAAAGGTAGATGGAAGACATAAGCAAATAAATCAGCCTAAATCCAGGGCCTGGTTTAAAGTGTTATCGTATTGACTGTGGCTGCGACTTCAAGACTATGGCTTATTGTCTGCCTCAGCTATTGCACTCATGCTTTTCCTTGCTTTCTCGACTATGTAATCACTTCCTAGACACAAACCCTTTTCCACACCTACTTAATTTAACTCTATTACATCAAATTATGGAAAAACCTCCCCTATTAACATTCCTTAACAATATATTACACTTGCAAAACAAACTTGCTCTAAAGCATCAGGCGTGTTTTCTGGTTTTTGGAACCTCCGTAGTAATAAATGAAAAATGTAAATCAAAACACTCCTGCATCTCAATGAACTTTCAACGAACTTGTGAATAATTGCTCTGCTTGTTTTAAGTAGCTTCATTTTGCACTTTACGTTGCTACATTGTGTTGACGTGAAATCTTCCTCGCGTCCCACAAGGATTGTTCAAATGAGGGGTTGTGATGTTAGGTTTGTAATCAATTTTTAATTATTTCCACTTCGCGCTTATATCCCTTCCAGTCTTGAAACCAACATTCAACCGTTAATCCCATAATGGTGAACCATGTACTTATACGTATATAAAAACGGCAAGCGTAAAACTGTGATTAATTGAAGAGTTGAAAGTTAGAAATGAAATTTTTTTATGCCCATAGCGGTTTGAGTTCCTTATATGGTTTCATTCCATCTTGAATTCGACATCATTATGTGACAGTAAGAAGAATGAACAGTTTCTTCCAAGATTCATGCTGCTAAAACGATATTTATTTGTGGCCTGAAAATAAATCACAATACATGCACATATCCTGGTGTGCAGTAAGATGTAAAATTAGTAGTGTTCATTCCAGATTAGCGACTGATCTGAATGGTCTAAAAATGTTGCTATCGTACACTGTCATTTGTGTCATTCATTTAATAGCAATTTTCAGGTTAAATGAAAGCTGAACATCGGTAGAAGATCTGTGAAAACATTGAGGTTTTATTCAAAAATCCGCATAAAAATTTTATATTTTGCAGAATATTTATTGACGTCAAGACCAACTTCACCTGGGGAATTTTGGAGATCGCTCTGTACATTTCCATTCTCACCAATAACGTTTTTTTGTAGATGCCAGTTACATCTTTCCCAGGGAACATGTGGCAACAGAGTCCATCACAATATTTATTGGCAGATGTGTGATTGTGATGTTCATATGTATCAGAAGAATTCGCGGAGTTGCTTACTTTACTAACATGTAGTCAAGTTATTGTGGTCAACAGCACCCGTTCTATAACCACGTTGAAATACAGTGGCCACAGAAAGTATTTGCACACCCACAAAAATGCCAATAATTCAAAAACTATGAAACTCTAAACTGTACAGAAAAAGATAATTTAAAGTTGTGAACTAATTAATCATGTGATACACGTTGCATTTCATAATGCGCATTTGAATTTTTAAGTGAAAAAACCTGAACATGTAGGGGCAACAGTATTTGCACAATTCAATGAACATGATAAATATGCTAAGAATGTGGAGTGTAATTATTACAAAGTGTTTAAGTACAACAATAAATGATGGTCAAGCATTATAGAATATATTTAAAGAACCAGTTTTACTTTCAGTGTTGCACAGTATGGCAGAAATGTCTGAAATACCCCAGGTTTGGTTGTTGTTGTTTGTTGGTGTTTTAGAGCCCTTCAACTACAAGGTCATTAGAGCCCCGTCTACTGCGTAGTTCTTATGCAGAGACTGCACAGACACTACGCCGATGCGACGATTTTTGGGCATTAGCAGTACTCAGTTTTCCCAAGCGGCCACCCATGTCAGGACTAGCTGGGTTTGCGCTGCTTAACTTCAGTGATCAGACGAGAACTGGTGGGTCCAACGCAATTCGCCGCTCCCTCCATGGTTTTGTGCTGCAAAGTGATGGAGTTAAGTAATGGAAACACAAAGTTATCGATGAATTGGTAAAATCCTTAAATTACCATTCTTTATTATAACATAAAAAGCTCAGTAGTGAAGCAAGCCAAGATAAGAACCTTTTACAAGTGCAGGAAATGGTAAATATGGTCGCTAGTACTTTCCCACAACAAGTGGGTAAAAGTACGATACGGAACGTCCTGCAGGAATCCCATACATTTGGCCCTGCAGCACGGAGAAAACCTTATATAAGTCAAGGAAAAGAAAGGCGGCACAGCCCCCCCCCCCGTACCGCCCCGAGTAAACTAATTGCAAATTGCAAGACCTAGAAATACCATCTTGTGATATCCATGTGGTAATAATCTAAGAAATTACCTTTTACTCTATTTTGATGACATGTGGGTTATCATTGTGTCAAGAGGTCTATCTTTGACTTAGCTGAATGCCTATTGTATATTTTGTCAATTGAGCTCTCAAAAATGTCGACTACAGTCTACAGATAATAGTATAATGTACATTGCTAACGGAAACTTAAACGTTTCTCGTTATTTCTAGATCTACTGTTATAAAACTTTGTCAAGTCACGTGATTAATTTCAACATTCAGCACCAAACGCTGACCTCGGGAGCTTAATGTTTGACAGCATGATCGATGTAACCAGGCCTGGATGTAACCTTGATGCTAGCGGTACTGGACGAGAATATTTAGACTTCCTAAAGTACTTGCTACCGGATAAACTTCCTTTTATTCGGTTATGTATGTTAGGTGATGTATTTTTGCTATCCCTGTCGCTCCAAATTCTAACTAACATCTAGCTTTAACATCCTTAACTCAAGAATAAAGCATGTTGTTAGTCACATTCCGAAGGGCGATTCCTTATTTAATCATCGGCATTAAATTCGTGACTTCCAGTAAAATACATGATGCCTACTGCACATCAGAGCATCTTTAATACGCTCTGACTGGGGGCACCCTAGCTAGGCGTCTAGAACCCGCAGGAATATTGGTAGGGTTGTCCGTGGGGAATGTCGGCTTACCTCACTTGTTCCAACATCGCATTATACAACAACCAAAATAGAAACTTTTCCAGGTAAATTAATGTTTTGTTGGTTATATTATTGCATGGTGTCTGATCTATTGCACAATAACAATAAGCAATCCAATGCACACACACGTGGGTAACACCTTTCACATAGCATTAGTAAAATGATTGCCTTACACGTAAATGGGTTGGGGGAGCCCGTGTCGGTTCCTCAGTTGTAGTGTGTTTAACTCAAATGGCCTTTAGAGCTCAAAGTATCGTGAGCGGGGCAGTGATGACTTACACTACAGTATCCATTGGAAATAATGTATGGGGTCAGCGAAGAATCCCTTGGACGACTTGGTTGCAAATGTTGCTAGGGCGTACGGACGGCATAACGAAGCTGTAACCGTGTGATTTCTCCTACGTCCCTTGGAGGTGAAATTATTGAACGATAAACCACAGCGACTTTTCTTGATGTTGCACTTTAAAGATCCGTACAAACAGCACTAATCCTGTTAACAAAGCAATTGGTGGTTTCCACCGCTGATCTCAAAAATGAGTCATTAACTATTGCCTATGTTGGCAGTATTTGTTGCAGTTGTAATGTTAAATGGTGGAAAAATTGCAATTTGCTTGGTTGATTTGATGTCAATAGGTTGTCCAATGTTTGTGACATTTAATTTCGATCATCACCATCTTGATAGTAAACTTACTGATAGCTTTGATAGTGTCATCCAATGAGAAATTTCATTTGCATAGTGGCAATCAGAAACATCTGCGTGTGGTTAATTAACTTTATTGCCGGTAGGTTTAGTTTTTATTATCTCGCAAATAAAAGCTGCCTCCAAAACATGTACACTGTAAATGTATCTGTCTTATATCATTTAAGATGTGCTAGAGATATTATAGGAGCATGATGAAAAGGCAGACTAAAGCCTAGAATGCAGAGAGGAATTTGTGAATTAATTCTACTTTGTAGGAATTAAAATGAAGAAACCAGTTATGCATTTAAAGACTGACATTAATACACTACTTGGAAAAATTCGCATCAATGGCCGCGTATCCGTCGTTATCTGCTTGAAGAGTCAGGAGATGAATTACCGGAAGTCTTATAGGCTGGTACTTTTAGGAATAGAACTGCCTGTACGTTGGTTGTAATGAGGCGAGATGGGCCTTTATTTGGGTAATATAAAATTGACCTGTTTGCCTGTCAGTAAGTCCTCGTCAGGGCTACTACTGCTAGTTTGGTCTGCTACTACCTGGTTGGAACTACTACTGTTTGCCCGTAGTTACTTGCTGGGGCTTATTATCTCTATTTATTTTAATGATCGGATAAATTTTTAATACATTTTGCAGGAAGATGCGACAAAATAACTGCATATTAATTAATTAATTAACCTTCGAGCGGACGCGTCACACGTAGTTATACCGCCGGGCGCATGCTGTACCTCCATTCATACACTAGAATTACTTCAAAATGACTTTTTTGGTATTAAATGTTTGACAAGTATTGAAATGGCATGATAATGTGAAAATGCTAACTATAGTAGGGTATATGATGTACAGACAGAATTATTGATGCTGAAAAAGAAATTTTTGGACTACCGTGATTGTTCTTCACCTCACGCATTGGTGAACTTCATTCACAATTTTTCGACCAGATTGATTTTGAACCCACAAAACAAAAAGATAGCTGAAGGTAGAAATTTGAAATTAAACTGTGACCTAGAAAATTAAACTATTTAAATGTACCTAGAAGGGCACTAGATTTGGTCCGGATTTAACCCTAGAGAGCTAACCATCCCATTGCTGTTACACTGTAGCTAACCAGTAGTTTTTCAGACTACCAAAATCAAACACATTTTTTTTTGTAATTAAATCGCAAATCCAATAAACACCTTTAGTCCTAAGACATTATTAGGTATATCCAAAACATATTTATATTATAGTAATCATAAAATATTTTTATTTATGGATTTAACACAGACTTCCCCTCAATGGTCACCACATAATGAATTGAACACCACTGGCAGGAATACCTTGTCATACTTATTATTTTACTAGAAAAGAATGAACAAATCCTGCTTTTTCTTGTCCTAGAGGTCCCCTAGGAGAGTTTCTTCCAAAATATTTATTATTGAAATCCTCAATAATCATGGTAATTTTCTGCTTCTGAGATGCATTCTGATTCAGGGTTTCATTAGTTCCAGCGTCGACAATTGAGCAAATTTTCAATGATCAATTGGATTTTGCTTCATTTTAAATGAATTGTGGTAATAAAAAACCATAACTATTCACCATAGTAATGTTAACTAAGCCAAAAATATGGCTGAGGAAGAAAAATGATATTAGAAACGTTCATTTTCTCATCATAATCACCACCATACCCTTATCCCGCCTGTGGCAGGGTCGAGTATGCAGGTTCCACCCTTGCACACATGCCAATTTCCCAAAAGATCCCCCATTCATCCTATCCTCTCTCTCGGCAGGAATTAGAGAGACTGCAGAAATACTGTCCCCACTCCTTTACCTCAGGAGGAAACAGGACTCTAAATTTTCTATCCTTCACTGTTATGGTTCAGAATAAATGTTTAATAGCCTTATCTCTGGTCTTGGCTAGTATACATTATCCCACTACCATGGCTGCCTGCCCTGGAATGTGCCTTACTACTCTAGCCTCACCTAAAATGGCTTCCCCATATTTTCTGGAGAACCCTTCCCACATTGCGTCAGCTGTTTCTTCCAAATTCCAATCTACTTGCCTATCTATTCCTGCATCAATTCCTCTGTTTCCAACACCTAAACACCTGTTTCTATCACATTAAATGTACGAATACTCGAAGTGAAGTAAGCGTAGTGTATTTATTACAGGGCAATACATTCACCCTGGAAAAAGGAAGGAATCACATGTTTCCAGTGGCGTCGCTAGGGTTGGCGTCACCCGGTGCGGTGACAACATGCTTGTCATGTTCTTCTGCTTTGGTGTCACCCCCTTTTCTCATGGCGCGAGTGGTGTCACCCGGTGCGGCCCGCACCCCCTAGTGACGCCACTGCATGTTTCACTTATTCCAAATGTCCAAATGTTGTTAGTGATTTCTTACCTGTTGCTGTCGGCTTAAACCTACTCACTGATAACGAGTGTTCTTTCTAAGCCTTTGTTGTTGGTGCAATAGTGGCAAACGTTGTGGTTAGTTTTTCTCAAGAGAAGTCTTCCTTCAGATGTGAATTTAGGAGTAATGATGTGGCAAAGTGCTTCCGTGTTTGATGCACATGTAAAATACGTGCCAAATCGGCATATAAAACGATCAGACGTAGGAGCTAGCTCATGCAATTCAATTTCTGTATGGATTTGTGCTTCGACCTTTTATCAGTTGATCAAATACTCCATATATTGATGGACGGTGAAGGCTTAAGTTAGAGGCAACTTGAATGCATCGTTGTTTCAATTCGATTCGGATGTAACACAGAATTAGTGGGGGATGGTTGACGTAGAGACAGGCAAGTGGAGTCCTTTGTGATAGGCGGGCCCCAATAAAGTTGATTCTTTGTTTGGTAGTGTTTTAGGGCCCTTCAATTACAAAGTCATTAGAGCCTCGTTCACTGCATAGTTCTGATGCAGAGACTGCACAGACACTACACCAATGTGACGATTTATTGGCGTTAGCGGTACCCAGCTTTCCCAAGCGGCCACCCATGTCATTACTGACTGGGGTTGCGTTGCTTAACTTCAGTGATCAGACGAGCACTGGTGTCCAACGCAATAAGCCGCTCCCTCCAATAACGTTGAAAGGGAAGTTTTACAGGGAAGGGGTTAGGCCAACTATGTTACATGAATCAGAATGTTGGGCAGTGAGGAAGAGCCACGTAAATAGAATGCAAGTAGCCGAGATGCGAATGCTGTGCGGTATATGAATAGGGTATCGAGAGTTGATAGTTGGGATTGGGTATATTAGAGGTAGCCTGGGGGTGGGGGACGTCGTGGACATGGGCGGATCCGGAGGCTGGCTCGGGGGGGGGGTGATTATGATTCTAAAGCAAATTGCAAGTTTCAGTCAGTCCGAATTCCCAAAGTAGCCAGGCCTTCGGCCCGGCCACAGGGGGGGTGATCACCCCGATCACCCCCCCCCCCCCGTGGATCCGCCACTGATCGTGGAAAAAATGAGAGAGTAGGTTGAGGTGATATGAACACATAATGCGAAGAGGGGAGGAGGAACTCGTTAGGTCCTTTACAGGAGTGCAAGTGGTATAAGAAATAAACGATGCCGTGTGCGAGATGCGAACCGAAGTAGAATAAGGACAAAATGCATACATTGTACCGTATATTTGTGTGGGCTAGTGGTGATCCTATCTCCCTACCCCAACGTTGCTCATCATCATCATCACACCCTTATCCCGCCTGTGGCAGGGTCGGGTCTGCGGGTTCTCGCCCTCCGCTCACGTCTATTTAACACCATGTCCCTGTCCACCCCACACACTGCCATGTCCCTACGGATCACCTGTTCCCACGTCTGCTTTGGTCTCCCCCCACCCCGGGTGCTACCAACCACCTGCATTCCAGGGATACACCTAACTAGCTCCTCTTCCTCTCTTCTCATGACGTGGCCATACCACCTCAGCCTATTCTCCCTCATTTTTTCAGCAATGTCCACCACCCCTAGGCTACCTCTAATATACGCATTCCTAATTCTATCAGCTCTTGACACACCACTCGTGTATCGCAGCATTCGCATCTCGGCTACTTGCATTCTAGTTGCATGGCTCTTCCTCACTGCCCAGCACTCAGACCCATAGAGCATAGCTGGCCTATAGAACTTCCCTTTCAACTTCATTGGGACCCTCCTATCGCACAGAACGCCACTGGCTTGCCTCCATTTCAACCACCCCCCCATTGATTCTGTGGGTCACATCCGAGTCTATCTCCCCATTGCTTTGGAACATTGATCCCAAGTACTTTACCTCTTGCACCTTTTTCACCAGTTCACCCCTGGAGCGAACGTCACCGTTAATTCCCTGTCCTTCCCAATTGAAAGCTAAATACTCGGTCTTCTTCATGTTAATCTTTAGCCCGCCCTTTTCCATCGCTTGTCTGACATCGTTTAGGCCCTTCTCTATCTGTTCCCTGCAATCACTAACTTTTCCAATATCATCTGCAAATGCCAGGCACTGAGGGGCCCAGTCTCCTACCCCAGTAAGCAGCTCGTCCAAAACCAGGATGAAAAGGTATGGGCTAAGTGCTGAACCTTGGTGCACCCCAACTTTCACTGGAAAGCCCCCAGTATTCCCCCAAGGTGTCCTTACCCTGGTAGTGGAGCCATGATACATATCCTGGATTATTCTAATGATCCCTTCCTCTACCCCCTACTTTATCGATGCGTCCCTACCCCAACCTTGCTCATCTCTCTCAAATGCGCTTACTGCGATTGCGTGTTTGATCTTCAGGTCCTGCACTCCTAGTAGTTATTTCTTAAGTGGATTTAACTCACATATAACAATAAAAGAGCAAAGATCTATCCGCGACCATTTTTTTATTGTTTGGAAAGCTGATATCGATTGCCAAGATAAATGACTTGAAACCAACATAAAGTTTTGTAGAAGATTCATTTCGTCTATTTCCGGTAGGAATTTTAAAACACTTCCTCGTTGACGTTTCAATGGAGATATCGTTTGATTCAAAGACCCTATGCTCTTAAGGTTTTTGTTTGATATATCAATTATTCATTTGTTGTTCACCAAAATTCATTCTTATACGAATTTGTAGATGAAGGCATATAGCTTCTTCCAACTGTTTGTTAAGGTGCAAAAACTTCTTTGTACAATTTCGATACGAAAAAGAAAATTAATCTAATAATGGAGTCTTGCCTATTTTGAACTGTCATCGTTTACTAAGAATTGAATTCTGATTGGTAGGATGCTTTTATTGAAAAAAATACGCCCCTGGGCACAATACAGGGTGCTTGTTGTTTCTCAGCCATTAGTTTTTGATAGCAGGCTAAGTATGCTGTGTAGTGGTACCGTAGCTAAATATCCTTCTTAGGTCATGGCAGTTATATTCCAGCCGAGGAGCAATGATTTCGTTATGAGTATGTGATTACAGGGTAGATTCTCGAAAAGTTGCCATGTTTTTGGAATGGGAGAAATCTGAATTCTGATCTGATGCTACTCGTTGATCATCGACGATCAAAAAGACCGTTGCCGTATTCCGTATAGCAATAAGTTGAATCTAACCCTTTTTCCCGCCTATGGCAGGGTCGGGTACCCATTTGTCCCTCTGAATGGACACAGGGCGATATATTGGTCATAGATTTTTCTGCAGCCGGTTGCCGGCCAAAGCTGCACCCCTACGCTTATTTATCGTTGGTCTAGTGTTCGTTGGGGAATGCTACCGACCAGTGGCGTACCGAGGCAGGCCGAGGGTATTCGGCGCCCGGGGACAACGACCGAAATCTGCGCCCTCTGGCACCCGCTAAGCGCATTTTTGCTGTACATTTTTGCGCCCCCTGCCTTTTGCGCCCGGGAACATCTGTCCCCCCCCTTGCCCCCCTAGTTCCGCCTCTGCTACCGACGCCCGGGGGCGAGCTCCTACACCTGGAAATTTTGCCTCATCTACCGGTTGCGTAGTAGAGAGGGTTCTTTTACGTGCAAGTGCCATCGTACACCCACACGGGACCTCGGTTTTACTTCTCATCCGAAAGAAGGCACACTCGCGGCTTCTCTCTCGCCCGAAAGACGCTGACCCACCACGGTCCAGTATCGAAGCTGGAACTACGCCACCGCGGCGGGTGCATCAATTTAGTAATATAGTTACTTGATTAGTGGTGTTTGTGAAAGCGAAAAGTAACATTGGGATGGAACTTTCATCATTATCCAACGCTTCTGAATCCAACATCCAGATTTATATTGACCAACAGAAGTGCTGTACTGATTTCGCTGCAGATGTGAGGCGTGTAAATTTAAAAGGGGGCTGGAAGGTAAGGTCGCCAAGGCCAAGTTCGCGAACATCACAGAGGTAGGACAAGGATTCACGATAAGAGACTACTGTCTTTTGGGAAAGTTGCTCGGCTAGTGGCTGAGTAGCTTTGAAGCCATGAAGTCAAGTGCAACAGCAGTGAGCTACCATGATACTGTAAGTCCTAATATGCGCACATGATAGACCCTGACATACTCCCTGAGCGCAGGGACTCTCATTTCCCTTGGAGTCGGCAAAACCCCAGAGATATGGGACCGACAGTAAATGACACGATTTGCAGTAGGCCTACTGATGAAAGAAGTCCTATTCCACTTTTTCATCTCCTCGTGGGTTGGTCAAACCTACAGTACCTGGTAACATATAATTTAATACCATCAGGCACTAGGAGTTTCCCCCCCTCTGGGGCCGGTAGCAAGAATCTTAGGCAGTTATCTAACGTTAAAATGGACTTCAGCCAAATGATTCAATACTAAACATTGGAGTTCGGACTGTTTTCCTGGGCGTCGGCAAATAATCTTAAGGAGCAGGTTGTATATAAGGATATGGTAGTGTGTGGGGTGGACGGGGACCTGGTGGGAGATAGACGGAAGTGGAGGGCTAGAACCCGCAGACCCGATCCTGTCACAGGCGGGGTAAGAGTATGATGATGATAATGAGGCACATAACCTTAAGAACTCATTTCGGCGTCAAATAGCAAATAAACCGGCTACTGTAGCTGCTGCCGCCACTTAAGCATGGTATACTGCCCTGCCGACGTTCTTATTGCTAATTTATCATATTAACGTTAACGTAGAGCCAACGATTTACAAGAAACCTGTCAGAATAATATTGTTTATCATAGTCTGATTCTTTGATGTGCTGCCGGTCTTCGCTGCATTTAATGGGGCCATTAACTTCATCGCGTGCGCGCATCTGTACAAGTCATCACTTTCGAGAAAATGGCTATTGAGCTCAGTCATAAGCCATCTCTGGGGTGGCAGGGAAAGATTATTCCCCGTCTTTCGGAAGTAATTTTTTTCAAGAAGCTTGTTTACCAACGTTGATAATGAATAGAATGATGAACACGACTAGTTGTTAAGAGCTTGTGGCTGAATCCAATGTGAGCTTCATCGATCCTAGTATCTTTAGAGTGTCTGTTTTCATTATTCCAAGTTGGTCTAGAGACCATCCTGGAAAGAACCTGTTTGTTCAAACAATCGCTTATTGTCGCCACTTCTCTCTCCCTTTAGTTTGGTCACTTAAATCCTAAGGAAGCGTCCAACGACCTAGGATCAGATAAATATTATTTCTTGAGCTGATGATACTCGAGTTTGTTTACAGGCTCTTAGAATGAATTCCACTTTCTGATATATTTTGCTATCCGTCGTTTGAAATGTTATGGATTAGGACTTATAGTTGCACGTTTACTTAGATTTAATTGCTGAGGGGTTCTACGCTAGACTACTTTGATGGGTCACTTGACTCACGAAGACGCCAGCGCCGTCTCATGTGAGAATGCATTAATTAGTAAAACCTCGATATTGAACTATCATTACTCCTTTATCCTCCAACACGA
>JAAFCE010001036.1:40618745-40778352 GCA_013389805.1 Trigoniulus corallinus | reverse complement strand
GCTATCAAAGTGTAGCGTCAGATGAGGATTTTTTTAGGTGGGATGCAGACTTTGTTTTCGTTAAAGTATTTCTGTAAGACAAATTATAGGACAACGATAGGTTATAACAACACAGCAAGTCAAATACAGAGGCAGAGGCGTTCACTTATTGATTTTTACCGACTGAAGTTCAATTAAGCTTACGCGGTCCAAACAACTATCGCCAAACATGTAATTTATTTAGTAAATAGAGCTAGAGAGTCAAATTAACAGACTTCGACTGCTGTTCTGATAACATTGAATTTGTCTGCCTGTGGCATTATAATCATAGTTCTGCACATAGGTGTGTCCATTATGTGCGTTTAGAACTGAGAATTTGGACATAAGCCTAGGTAAATACTCAATTAATTGTAGTTTTCCTTCTCATTACCCGATTTCTGCTACTGAAACTAATCAAGGAAGTCACCTGTGTGCATCTACAGCACTTGCATCAAATATCTTGTTTCGAGATAAGAAACAGACTGACTAGGGACAGTATGGACAACGGACATTCCACCTCTCGTCAGTGAAACTTTGTTTTATCTGTGTAGGATAGAAAGGGATTCTCCAACATACATTATTATAAATTGACCCTCCTTTCGTACGTCCCACATTGGACTGTGTGGGTTCTTGGGAAGAGGCTAGCCTCACACTGGATAGACTATGTGCAACTCTGCCTACGCACGACTTATCACATTGAGACTTCGTCTTCAGACTTGTTCAGAAATGATGAGGCGGCACTGAAGAAGATGACAAAGAAGGATCGAATGGGTGAATGAAATATACCGATACCTGAACAGAAAAACCTATCATCATGGATATATCCTGCCTTTGGCAGGGTAGGGTCAGCCAAAAACGGGCAAATCCTAAACAGACTCAAATAAAAAGGCAAAAGCCAAAAGAGATAGAGACATAAAAAAGACAGCATATGCGGCCCGCCACTTAGAGGCGTACCGAGAGGGGGCATTAACCCCTTCGCACGAAGTCGGACGAAAAAAATCCCAACCACAAGCACTAGAAGTCTCGGGGTAGTCGGCTCTAGTGTGAGGCAAACCTTACTCTCTGGGGAAATCAACTTGGATTCAGGCCTGGCAGGTCCGCAGTGGGGCTTATCCTAACCATGAGGCAGATGGTAGAAAAATATAGGGTAGCAAGAAAGGGTCTCATATCTTCAGGTGCATGTTATTGGAAGCATCTAGGGCAGTGATGGCGAAGTCGGGTTAAGTGCAAGCACTATTTAATTTTATGAATTAAAATTTTTTATTAATAATGAATAAATTAGTTTATTAAAGTAGCAACTCAGAACATCATCATAATACCGTTATCTCGCTTGTGGCAGGGTTGGGTTTGTGGGTTCTAGCCCACCACCTTGCCACCTCTGATCTAGGGTGTAGGAATGCCAAAGCAGACTTGGGAGCAGGTTATACAGAAGGATTTGATAGTGTGTGAGGTGAATGGGGATGTGGTTGGAGAAAGGAGGTAGTTGAGGACCAGAATTTGCAGGATCGACGTTGTTAGAAACGGGACATGAGGGGACGGTGTTTCAAAATACGGGGAAATGGGTAAAGAAAACCTTAGCTCTGCTCCTGGTGATCATCATCGTTTGTATGGTTTATGGCTGCACACTAGAAATGACTCAAAACCATTTCTTTACAGCTTTTTAAATGCGTAAAACAGCTGTATTTCCTTTGTCGTTGCATAACAAACCCAGCACTAACCAAAGACGTTTGACGTCATCTTTTCTAAAGGGAAGTTTCATCTTTTCATTTCTACCACTTACAATAGCTACGTAATAGTCGAAACGTTATTTTGACTTCGTGAATAATTCAGTCGTGTGTAATGGACTAGAAACGTCCTCGTTGAAAATGTAGATTTCTATATCGATTAAGGTCGCTTTAGGTCTTTTTATTATTCGTTTATATGTACTCATAAATAAAACTAATGAATCTAATTATGTGAAAGAAATTTATTTAATCTGGTTTCTTTAGCATTTGAAATATTCATACACGACTTCTTTCAAAGACGCAATGCACAATTCCAGAATTTCATTGTGGTTTACCTTACCAAGATGAAAGAATAGCGTTACTTCAGTTCTCCACGACCAACCCACGTATAATAGGGAGCTTGAGTTACACGTTGCGTACAACGTACACCGGCGCAAAGCAGACGAATTCCATACTGCGCAGATGCAACATTCCTAATAGGGGCATGTGCACCTGCGCAGCACGCAATTCGTCTGCTTTACGTCGGTGTAAGTTGAACACCGACGTGTAACTCAAGCTCCCTATTATTATCGTCGACCTTCAGTTTCTGCCAAAATGTCACATGTTCCAGTACGCGTGAAATGTCTTTTCCGGTGGGTAACTATAGTGAAATTTCGATAATCCGATGTATATAATGTTTGCGGGAGTAGGGCCCCTCAGAGCATGGTATATGCTGATGATCTAGGAAGGCTGGAGAAGTCCCAAGAGGATGCACAATAGGGCTGACAGGACATTACTACAGCTATGGCAAAGGGGGGGCTGAAGGTGAACACGAAGAAAACAGATTACTTAGCTTTCAGGTGGACCAAGAGGGTGTAGTACATTGTGGGAGCGAGGTGATACCAGCAGTGCAAGAGTTTCAGTATCTAGGTTCAGTGTTTCAGAGCAATGGGAAAATCGAATGAGACGATACCCATAGAATCAATGCGGGATAGCTAAAGCCGAGTGCTCTGTGACCGCCGCGTCCCAATTAAATTGAAAGTAAAGTTTACAAAACTGTAGTTAGGCCCGCAATCCATTTCCGTCACAACCAATAGCCACTATAACCATAGCCTTATGATGGAACTCCAATACTTATTTATATTCGTCATATTTTTCTTCAACGGGGCACTTTTCCCCCACCATCGCCAAGGGGAGAGCTCCTACACCTGGGAATTTTGCTGTGCTTTACTTCCTTTTCGCAAATTGCGATAAGCCAAAATGACGTCGACCCGTTTAAGCCTACCCTTTCATCATACGTGGCTCTTGACCCGAACTGTGTATCTCTTTGCATGCCATTTCACAAAATATCGCAATAAATGCACTCTATAGTATAGGTGGCCCGTCCATAGCTATGAGCCTATATTACACGTAGCCGCTGGTTGAAAACAGGATTCTTTCGGTGAATTAATCTAGTTAAAGGTCCTATGTCCAGAGGTGTCTATAATGAACGTGGCATTCAATAAATATCCAGTGCTGTGAACGATGATTTTGTAATCTCTTTCTGGGATTCCTCTTCCTGAACTCATGAGTACCCAAATTATAGGTCCCCACTAAAGGAAAGCAAAAATTCCAGCACTGTACAACAGTCGCACAGCGCTGGGGAAAGAAACAGTTTATCGGAAAGCATAACAAAGTCATAGGCACTCTGCGCGAACCTACGGGCTTGAAGTTGGAACCAGTGAAATTATTTCGTACTGAGTGATGTACATAAAGTCAATTGCGCCTGAAGTAGTTCTTTCATTATGAAAAAGCATATGTATAGGTCGAAAATTCGCAAATATAGGAAAATTCGTCCCATTGCGTCAATAAACAACCTGTGGGGCAGAAAGACCGACGTTAACACAAACAAGCCGAACCTACACACTGGATTCCGTCTCCTCGCTCAATATGCTATGCTGTTTGTAGGCCTCCAGCATGATTTTTCGCTTGTGCATCTGAAACACAGGCATTTAACGCTGTAGTGACCCTGGACGCTGGGCTAATCATCTGTCTCTTGAAACAAACAAGTAAAAACCCACGAATCTCATACGAATATTTTAATTTTCATGGCACTAGCCGTCACGCATTTATCCGCTGCAGTAAGCGGAGGTAGCGTGCTGGAGTACAGTTGGTGATACAGGACCGAGATGATTGGGCTTCTTTCTGGGAATAGAGGCCCCCAATGCGAAAAATTGCCTTATAAGGCTTTTTCTATAAGGCATAATCTAAATTTAATTTTAAAATAGTGCACGACTCATTTGCAAACACATTGTGCCTCACGACGCTGAAAAGGCCCCCGAAAAAGCAACACCTAACCCTTATCCCACCGGTGGCGGGGTCGGGTACCCATCTTGTCCCTCTGAGTGGACACAAGAGCGATGTATTGACAGTGTTTTTCCACAGCCGGTTGTCGACCAAAGCTGTAGCCACTATGCTTATTTATCGTCCTACTATTCCTTGGGGAATTCCACCGATGACAGGGGGGCGAGCTCCTACACCTGGAAACTTTGCCTGATCTACACGTTGCATAGTAGAGAGGGTTCTTTTACGTGCAAATGGCTCGGGGCCTCGGCTTTACTTCTCATCCGAAGGAAGGCGCACTCGAGCCCTTTATCGCCCGAAAGAAGCCAACCCATTTCGGCCCAACATCAAACCTAGAACCACTCATACAATTACCGAGCGTGCTACCCACTGTGCCACCAAGGCGGCTCGTAAACCACCCCAGAATCCAAAAAAAAAGATCTAAAAAGTAATTACTTAATGAAACCTGGCATCAGGGCCGGCCATCCGGGGGGGGGGGTGCAGAGGGTGCATTGCACCCGGGCCCCACGATTGAGGGGGGCCCCATCATCAGTACCCATCAGGGCCCAGATCATTGCTAATATTGAAAGTTTAATACGTCATTGTAGAGGCAACGTCCCTCATTCGACCCTGCCAATGCAACATAACCTAAACGTAACCTAACAACCCCGCCATTGAACTACACCAGGGTTATACAACCTTTCTGGTGTTGTGGGTCACTCGGCTGCTCCATGAACTGATTGCCAGCCACAGGCTGTCAAAACCAAAACGGGTGAAGATAACTTTAGGTGTTACATAGAAGGTAGGCTATAATGAATAATTAGAAGATAAATATAATGGGCCACAGGTTGGACAACCCAGAATTAAAGGTTAAGAGTCAATAATTTAATAATGCTATTATTTTGTGGTTGTTAAATCCAAAATACCTTTAACAATCAGAAGTGTAATAAAAAATATAATGACACAGGTCCAACTGAAAATATTCCAAGGTGTGGACGTCCACATAAGCTTTCAGACCAACTCTTAAATGTAATAGCGACATATTGGGACACATGGCATCATCCAAAAATGTAATACCTTCCAAAATTAGGAAGGATCTCAGAATGGGATAGGAGGGCATCGAAGAGGAGTCCATTTACTCTGAATCCTTTTATTTTTTACTTTTGGAAAAATATTTTGGGGCCCCAAAAGGATTTTTGCACCCTGGCCCCTTTATACAGCAGGCCGGCCCTGCCTGGCATAACACAAGTAATCCAACCTAACCTTCTCCAACTCAACTGAACCTAACCTGCATTTCTAACTCAACCTCACCCAATTCAACTGCCTACCCTTAACAAACCTAAACGACTGAGTTGCTATGGACACATCAGTTCTCGTCAGATCGCTGAAGTTAAGCAACGCAAACCTAAGTTAGTACCAGCATGGGTGGTTAGTAATGAAAATTGTGTGCTGCTAATTTCCCCTCGCCTACATACTCTACATCAACCTCCTCACCCGCGAGCAGGCTCTAGTTCTAGTTGAATACACTGCAAGCAACCGTGATAGGCCAAATTGGCAGTGGACAGAATATTTCTCATTCCTAACAATTCACTCATTCAAAAACCCCAAGGAACCTGAAGCATAGCATCTATTCGCTTCCTTAGGGTTCTGCCTGTTATGGCTGCTTGGCTTACTCTCCAACCCCTTAGCATGACATATACACCCCCCATTATGTAGATACAATATGTCGGTCCTTAGCCCAATATAACGTAACCCTACCACATCGAATTTAAAAATATCTAAGCATTACAATTACTATCACACCAAGATTGTTGAATCTGCCAAATGTCCTACACCAAATTGACTGGATCCCGGCGTAAACAAAAGCAGGAGGCCGTTAAGACTGATTATAGGAATGCGTGGAGTGGGACCATGATGAGAATAGGAAAGAATTGAAGACTAAAACATGCAGTCTCTAAATGGACGGAATAAAGTTCTTATGCATGTTCATGAGTTTCATAACGGTATTATGAGATGTACTCTATGTACAATATCCGTTTTGTGTGTTGTTGCAATGTCCAATTCACATTACGCTTCGACTGTCCTACTTTTCGGTCTCTTGGTCAGATAATTGATTTCTAAAATTTGGTATTGGATGTAGTTTTATGGTTGAGAAATAAATGTTATGATTTGAAGTCGATTTGAATTGAAACGATGAGAATGTCAAGCGAATTGTTGTTTGCCACAAAACAAATCGTGCAACGTTTGAGTTGAACATCTTTTGGATTTATATCGGCCTTTGGGGTCCTCTTTCTCATTAAAAGACCCATTGTTTCGAGTTCATTGTCAATATCGATTTCTGCCTCCTCTATTTCTTGAAACTGCTACCACCTATTTTTCTGATATGTAAATATTATTGCCCTTTCTTAGTAGAAAGGATAAAGATCCCTCGGACTATTATGCTAGGGATGCCATTTTTGTCTTTTCAAAATGGTCTCTTAAATCGAAAGTGGTTGGTTGAGGTTTGGAGATTTTTTTTCTGGAGGGCAACTGGAGTGTTTCCAATCTCGAAGACAAACATTTTCTTTGTTTGCTGACAATACCACCATTAACTCGATGTTGCGTAAGACACTACATTGTCTCATGAAACCGGAAGAACCAAGTTCTTGAAAGTCACATTTTTTCTTTATCTCTCTCTCTCTTGTAGCACTTTCTATCGTAGAGACTTCTTTATTCTACAAATAAAATTCTACTGCCGACTTTGATTCAGATTTTTTGTTCCAATTCGTTGTCTATTGTCGACGCGTGACTATTTCCGACTGCCAGATGAAACTGCAGGGATTTCGTAAATTTTTTCCACACAAAAATATTGACACAACTACAAGCTTAAAGCATTTCTGAAATGGGAAGTACTTCGACGAACAACGAGCTTTGGTTATGTAGAAATATCTTCTGTCTTTGCACCTCACGTGCATAGACATAAAGGGCTGATATACATCGTAGTAGAATCTGAAACTGCGTTACAGTTTTGTTTTTAAATCCTTGATGACGACTGACAACTTCAGCTCGGAATTCGATGAAAGTGCAGTGTTTTAAAATGCTAGGAAATGTTCGATAGTCATACTGGCATCAGCGAGGATCCCATCGAGCTTTAGTACATCTAACCAACATCATCATATCCCTATCCCGCCTGTGATAGGGTCGGGTCTGAGGGTCCACTGGGAAGCGGCGTATTGCGTTGCACACACCAGTTCTCGTCTGATCACTGAAGTTAAGCAACGCAACCCCAGTTAGTACTGACAAGGGTGGTCACTCAGGAAAACTGAGTACTGCTGATACCCAAAAATCGTCGCATTAGTGTAGTGTCTGTGCAGTCTATGAATTAGAACTATGCTGTGGACGAGTCTCTAATGACCTTGCAGTTGACGGGACCTAAAACACCAACAAATAAACAGCGGGTCCACTGAACATGCTCTGACCGGGGCACCCCAGCCAGGCGTGTGGAACCTGCAGGAATATTGGCTGGGTTGTCTGTGGGGGAATGCCGACCTACTCCAGTTGTTCCGACATTGCATTATGCAACCAAAATAGAAACGTTGGCAGATAAATGAATGCTTCGTTGGTTATAATATTGCATGTTGTCTGACCTATTGCACAATAATAATGAGCAATCCATTGCACACACATGCGGCTTTAGTACATCTAATGACTTTCATTTATTTCGGTTAAGTGTTCTCCTCATCAACTTCTGGAGTACAGTCTTCGGCCCTGCAGTATTTCTGAAGGACTGATTCTGTTTTCGGCCAAAACGATGACTACTTCTATGCACCAGATGCATCCACGGCGACGGACGCCCAGTACACTTACTTATTCCATGAGGCGCGTCAGCACGTACCTTCCTATGAATGAGAGATATTACTGTGGAGCTAGACTCGGGATTCTGTGGTGTCCCGGACGAGACCGACAGCTTTTTCAGGAGAGAGGGAAGACCCACTTCACCATAATAACCAAAGTAGTTGTAGGCCCAAAAATACAAACAGCAGGGAAGCCCCTAGTATAATTTCTGCTGTAGTTCAGCGTTGTGAGCATGATGCCATCTACAAATTAAAGAATCCTTTCGAGATGGAGTAAAATATACGCGAAGGGGTTCGCCTTCTTCAGGATTAATCGACCTCTTTCGTTGTGGAATAAAGTCTGCCAATCTTGGGTGGAAGGGAAAATGATAGGCTTCCATTCGATATTAGAAATATCAAGAAAATTAAGAATAAAATGGGTTTCTCGAGAGGGTACACAGTTGTTTAATTTTTATGTAAGTCGATGCCTGTGTTTCCAGAGGCATAGAAATAGTTCCTACATCCTTGCTTCTGCATGTTGCAGTGGTATTGATGCATTTTATGACCGCTCCCTCTTTTTATATTACATTGTTGGTTTTTACAAATTGTTTATAAGTACAGCACCTACAACATTTTGATACATTTTTGTAGTGCATGCAAGTGACTGATGAAACTTTCCAAGGATAGTAAATGGTCCATTGATGTGAAAAGGCCTTGTTTGCTTTAGGGCTTTCAAGTCTTAGCAATATTCATGGTTCAGAAGTTGGTTTGAGATTAAGGGCTTGAGAAATGGAAAAGGTACTAAGATTACTAAACAGAAAAGTTTATCTGAAATTGCTTGGTTTTTGGTCCTTTTCTCTAAGGTTCCTTTTATATCAGATCTGTATACAGATGATTCATCGGAACAAAATACTAAGACGCCCTTTTCTTTAAGGTATTTAATGAATAATTGAAAGCTCTACTAAAAGGGGCGATGAAGACTTTTACGCCTGTTTTTATTTTGAATTTAAGGATCCTTTTGCTTTTACATTGTGTGGTGAAGTCCTATTTTTCTTAACCTATCACAGAGGCCAGATTTAAGTTTTCAGATTGTGGTTGTCAAGGGCTTCTTAGAGACCTGAAGAAAATCTTTGTCATTCGACTAAATCTTCTGTTTGTTGTTTAATCGATTTGGTTTTCTTAAGAGGAGACTAATCTTCTCTTTATTTTGTCTTACATTTTCCCATTGAAGACCAGAAACTTACAACTTAGAAAACGTTTTAAGAGAAAATTGAGGTCCAAACCAATTTGACACCAAGCTGGAAAGAAGTACTTGGACCTCTTAAGCTCCCCAGTGTATTTCTACACTCCTTTGCACGACATCTAAAACATTTCGACTGGAATATAAAGACGTCTACAAGAATTACCAAAAAAATCCCTGTCTACGTCAGTAATGCAAGTACTTGATTGTTAGCAAAGGCTTTTACTCGGTAAACGGGTTATGACTTTTGTAGGGATAACTTGTTTGTACATTTCTGAGATAGAGTACCAATGAAACTCAAGGGAAAGATGTAATGTCTACTGTGCGACCAGCAGCTATGTTGTATGGATCAGATTGTTGGGAATGAGAATGGAATATGGATTGGTGCAATTCTTATACTGTGGTATATTTGTGGTTTGAGAAGAGCAGATAGAATCGGAACTAAATATAGTGGGGCAGTTTAAGCATACCAGTCATATCTACTGCTGAAGGTAATTTATCGATACCAGGAGACAAGTTCCCACACCGTAGTAACTTTGCCGATCTACGCATATATTTACTCCATGTAGACAAGGTTATTTTACGTTCAGATGGCGCAGTACACGCCTCATAGGACCACTGGCTTTACTTCCCATTCGATGAAAGGTGAATTCTCACAGGAAAAACACTCGTACACCTTTACCACGATGAATCCTGCAATCACGGAAGCCGCCTAGGCGAGCTTATTGCAGAGAAGATCAGTGGGGTGGGGTGGTGTAAGAATACCATGAGGACGGGGACCATTTTAGTTCCATCGCAGATTCCGGATGGAATCTGGACATGGAAGATAAATGAATGAAAGGCATTATCGTTTATTGTTACTAATTGAAGTACTGTCATCATTTCTGGAGTTGTTAGGATTTTGAGAACTATACTGTATACTCTGTCATGTTAAGTACCGTGCTTGATTTACTGCGCCAGTGGTTCCTGATTCGATACTGGATTGAATTCTTTCGGGCGAGAGAGAAGCCCCGAGTGCGCCTTCCTTCGAATAAAAAGTAAACCCGGGGTCCCGTTCGGTGTACAATGGCAATGACACGTAAAAGAACCCTCTCTTCTATGCAACGGGTAGGTAAAGCAAAATTTCCAGGTGTAGGAGCTCGCACTCCTGGAGAAGATGGAGTGCCCCAACGAATAGTAGACCGATGATAAATAAGAAGCTCTGGTCGGCAACCAGCTGCGGAAAAGCACTGTCCAATCAAAGGGACAAGATGGGTACCCGACCCTTTCATAGGCGGGAAAAAGGTTAGTAGTTGCTTTTTGCTCTGTCATGTTAATATGAACCTGAATGTCCAATAGTTCGTGCTATTGGTTACCAATGTTGGTCACATGCACATACAGACATACACAGTAGGCCTAAGCTAAAACACGGGAAATTCATATGTTAAAATTGACCCCAATAAATGGTCTGAAATAGTAGGGACCATCTGGTGAAGGTCCTGGACCTTTAACCCGAACGGAAATTAAGTTTTAATTTATAAAACTGCTTAGTCAAGTTTTCAAGCAAGTTAAAAATTTTTTTTGGACGGGACCCGCAGCTTGTCCTTAAAATTTAGCACCATGTACGAAAAGTGCCCCAAGCAATTTTTTAAAGTTCTATAAAACTTTCGGCTGGACATTTTCTTGAATCCTCGAAGGCATTTTGGAGAATGATGGACTTGCAGTAATGTGGGTGCATAATGACAACTAGCTTTAAATTCCACCAACATCGTCAGAATTGGATTAGAAATCACTGGGCACTACTGCTCACCTAGAGAGGCAGGTTACTTCCGACACACAGAAGTCATAGTATCAACTTAATAGCTCCGCAGGAAAAATATCGTCAGCTAGTAGTTTAGTGTTAATTAAGTGCTAGTTGTTAGGACGCTAAGTCTTTGCACCCCACCTAAGAAAGCAGGCCTCCAAGCCCAGCGACTTTGTACGTTTGCAATAACAACTCGCAATTCAACTTCCAATCGATATGCGGTACCAACGGATTATTGATTGTGTCATGTTTCTGCAGCACTCCAATTCTGCGAGAGTTGCGGGCTTTTCCAATTTGGTGTGACTGTAAAAGAAAAGGTCGCTCGCTTCTACTAATTTTGAAAGTCACCTCTTTAGTACTTTGTTTAACTGCATGTTGCCATATACAGTAGCTACTCGTTCAGTTTCGTTTGAGAGAGATCCTATAATTTTGTTGAGTGGTAGAGCAAGGCTGTTGTTCAAATGTGATAACACCGAACTGCTGACTGAACCACAATTACTGCATTTTAATTTCTAACCCTGTAAGCTTAAGAAATATGCTGCGTTTCTTGTTTCTTAGTTGTCCCAGTAAACGTCATTATTTAACATTCAACTCACTTGACGACCTCAAACTTCAAAGTAAATGGAATGGCATGAAAATATATGCAGTGTCTTTTTAGATCATATGCCAATTGGATTCGATTCAGTAAGCCTGCACTCATATTGGTAATATTGAGAAGTCATGATGATTAATGGGCATTAAAGGTGTGTAGCAGTGTACAAAGTTGCATCCTGGTACACCGTGTACTCGGTGGCCTTGGTGTACTCGTCAAAATGGAGAATCCCGAACAACTTCTTACTGTGTTTTCAAATGAATGAATCCCAGGAATCCGTTAGAAAAAGTTTCAAGGATTAAGATAAATTCTTGGTGAAGGCAAATGTAAGCAGAAAATCAGTCAATGTTTGCGTTGAAGTCGTCAACTCGTGACGTCCTTTGAAGAGATCAGAAAATGGCAAGTCAAAAAATATGTGAAAGGTTCCGGATTTCTCAGCTAGATACTTTGGAAATTCGAATAAAAATTATTTCTTGTCATTTTCAACATTTTTTTATTATTATTCTTTATTTTAAAGTTACTACTTCTAGCTATAAAAAATGTTTTGGATTTTATTGCTTTTTAGAGAGATTATATTATACTTTTTGTGTTTTTTTTTTGCATTTTGCAGAATTACAGTGTATCTGAAAACAATAAGAAAAGTTATCTCACAATTTTAGGAATGGAGTAAAATTCTTATAATTGTGTTGTATGAATGTAAATGTAGTTAATTTGTATAAAAACGGGGGTAATACTCTTTTTAATTCAAGAAATTAGGATAGAAAAGGGATGGGTCAGATATGACTCACATTGTTACAAATGGTACAGCAACATGCCTTGTCTCCGGAGGGTTAAGAAGTACTGTAATAAAAATGAGTATGTCCAGTTATGTCCAACAAATTAAAACATTAAAACCCTAAAAATTGTTCAGAATCGACATCTGAAATAACTTGCAACTGGCAAACTTACCCTGCGTATTATACATGGGTATTGAGATTTTTACAATAACGTAAATCTTGAAACTTGGAGTGCCGATTATGTACCGGTGCGTATTATACGCGAGATAATACGGTATTTCCTAAGTAGAGCAATGCAAATGCTAATAAACTTGATGACGACCAAAAGTCTAACCTCGCCCATCGCATATTGCTGTATTTGATGAAATGCGCTTACCAGATACCCTCAAATGTCCGTTCAGATTAAAGACCTTAGCTCTGAAAGTGACGTTTTGTCATTGTAATTGCTGAACTTGAATTTCTGTATTTTACATTTGACCACAGCGCAGTTTATTTACAAAACGCAGACACCAGATAGTACTTCAATGATCACGAGATCAGAAATTGTCACTTGGATCCCCAGCGTAAATCGCCTGACAGCTTCGGTATTGTTTGTCGAAGGTGATCAAAGACACGTCGTCATCTGTTTAATTAATTTACAAGTTTAACCTGTTCTTTTAGCCGTATTTATGTCTCTTCTGGTCGCCATTACTTATTCAAAATATTTCCATTCCTATGGCAAACAAGATATTGTAGCTAGAGTTACAATTACCAGGTCACTTTATGCGCAGGGAATTTTCCTATTTCATCTCACAGGAAACCAAAATGAAATGAACCAATCATCTAAGTACTTGATGTGAACTGAATCTTTTGGGCACTAGAATCAATTCGTCTGTGATGAATACTCTGACCATGTCATTAGGGCTTGATTCTAGGCTTGAACAGTATTATTTCGACATGCTGTAGGCGTGTCATGGGCATCTTTCCAAGGACTCTTCATGGTCTCTGCAGGAAGAGGAAATATGGCTTTATAGGCGGTGTTTGCTACCATTGATTAGTGAAACCGAATGGAAGTGAGGAAAGAAAAAAAAAGTAGAAACTGTTTAATCCGATTAATCATGAAGAGTAGAATTAACGGCAGATGTAGAATCGCTCAGCTGGAAGGTAAGCCCTTCCGGATCATTGTTAGAAGCGGAAACGCTCAATTAGAATTTGGCATGTGGCTTTCTAAGGGCTCATTTGGCAAATGTGTATTACATTGTAGTCCGTTGGGGCACTTCATTGAGTTGATCGAAAGTGGTACTATATATAGTTTATTAAACCAATTGTGCGTATGGGAGCACCTGTTGGTTGACATTACCAGTCAATTTATGAGTTTAGATTTTTGATAACCAGAAGTATGTACGTGATGATGAGAATGTGCGATTTGGTTGTTGCGTTGGTGTTTGGGGTTCAACTTTGTTTTTCTCTAGCTGCGTGATTTATTGGAGCTGGATAACGCACGAACCTCAAATCGTGTGACATATACTTAGTTATCTACAACACTACATTACTGGAATAGATTTATTCCTTTAGACAACTGCGTGAAACAACAGCGGAATGTGGAGCCGCGTCGAAATTGAAGTTTCGACTGAATATTATCAGAACATTAAATGCGTCAATGGTGTGTTGGTCTTTAAATGAATGTACAGTCAAACTGGACCAAGAGACACGAACTTACAAACCTCTATTTGCTTGATATGCTATAATTTTGTTTCTTTCACACCTTACACAAAAATAACAGTAGGCCTAACTGCTTTAAAATCTGTTGGAACCTGCAGTAACCGGAGTTATAGATGTTCGCCGCGATTCTCATCCACTGTGCCGCGATATTCTTGAAATGTGCCGCCGCCACCGCTGCGAATACCCAAACATAAGCGATGACAGCCAAGTAGTTCGTTCAATCGGTTCTTCCCTCGTAGGAGGGACTAGCTGAACCAATGGGCATAAATACTTCAGTTCGGACTACTGGCTATAAAAGGCTTGATGTGTGCATAGGGTTAGGTTACAACGTAACTCCTAACTCTTTTCCTGCCTACTGCAGGGTCGGATTCCCATCTTGTTCCCCGTGAATAGACACAAGGGCGATATACAGGGTGTCCGTGAACTCGGCAAGAAAAAAAAACGTATTGTAGAGGATGCCAAACTAACCATTTTTAGCATAGGAATGTAGGGTCCAAAGTGAAGCCTTAAAAAATGGCAAGCAAAATAAGGTGTTGTTAGACATAGTCAATTTTCATGTAAAGTTTTCACAGTGAATGTTCAAAGTGGTTACCACTTGCAGTTATGCATGCTGCACAACGTCTATTCAGTGATTGTCTCTTTCAAACATCCCTGCCATGGCCTGTACATCTCCAGCAGCAACTGCAATTCTGGCCATAAGATCCTCAGCTGAGTCGACAAGGGTTGCATAAACTTGGCTTTTAATGTGTCCCCACAGAAAATAATCAGTTGGTGCCAAATCAGGCGATCATGGCAGCCAAGGAACAGGTTCTCCTTTACCAATCCAGCAGTCCCGAAAGGTGGCATTAAGATGAGCTCGCACATTCAAGGTAAAATGTGCTGGGGCTCGCTCCATCGAGCTAAAACCACATCTGTTGGCGAATTTGAGGTGGAATGTTTGCCATAAGTTCTGGCAACTGTTTTGTAGAAAAACGTGATTCATGTGGCCTGTTAATTGATGTGGAAGCAAGTATGGCCGCATCAAATACACCACCTTCTTTTGTTTGCCATTGGACCCTACATTCCTATGCTAAAAATGCTCAGTTTGGCACCCTTTACAGTACGTTTTTTTCTTGCCGAGTTCACGGTAGACAGTGCTTTGCCACAGCCAGTTGCCGACCAAAGCTGCAACCCCCTATGCTTATTTATCGTCGGTCTACTATTCGTTGGGGCTTTCCAAAAAGCCACAAAGCGAGATCCTACACCTTGAAATTTGGCGTCATCAACCCGTTGCATAGTAGAAAGGGTTCTTTTAGGTATAAATTCCATCGCACACCACACGGGACCTCAGTTTTACTTCTCATCCGAAAGAAGGAACACTCGGGGCCGACCCGCCTCGGTCCAGTATTGAACTTCGAACTACTAAGTTACCAAGCGTGCTACCCACTGCGCCATGAGGCGGGTTTTTGCATAGGATTAGGTTACAACTTATATACTGTATTTCTTTGGCGTTTGTGTGCCCCTAAATTCATTATTGTTAGTGCGCCGCCAAATTTTTAAATTATTAGAAGTGTGCCGTGACGAAAAAAAAAGGTTGAGAATCGCTGGATATTCGGGAAAGATGATAATCGATAATATAAAAGAAGTAGGCGAATGTGGAAATTGTGGTCAGCGTAATGTTACCCTGAGTATAAATTATGGGTTCTCTTCTGGCCGACATCTGTGGTTTACTCTCTGCTAAGGGAATAAACTGGAATAACCCAAGCTAAATATTGTTGTATAGTAGGCGAGTTGTGGTGTTGGTGAGAAATATCACAACCCATCTACAAACCTTGATTACACATACAATATGCCTACCAACCTCACAACAGGCGCAGAAAGGAAAATTGAGGTTCTCTCTTAGGGGAGAGAATGACAGGTAGTAAGAGGAGGGTGACACCGTGTAGAGCGAAAACCCCTGTTAGCTTAATTTTTCGAAACCCCTGTTAGCTTAATTTTTCCAGACGGATAGTTTTCAAAAATATAATGTGGAATAAGTCTTTTAACCTTCTGTCAGGCCCATTTGATCTCAGACACAGCATTCAGATTTTCGTGCCTCTTGCTTCCCACATGAAAAGAAATATATTTGAGGAAAGTTAAAAGTAATATAATGGAATATAATTTTAATATATGAAAAAATATCATTATTTGGCACACATATAAAAATAATACATTTGACATATATAAATTTTATTTTCTTAAAAATGTATTCTACAAAATATAAAACCAAGAATATTATTAGTCAATTGCAAATATATTTCACCAATTAAGTACATTTCTGTTATATTTGAAACATAAATCTTTTCAGGTTTAATTAAACCACTTGATGGTTCTACTGCTGTTGCCTAGTAGCTTCATATAACTACATCACAAATATCATCCCAGTATTAATTTTGGAATTAACCACAGCAATGAATGGTGGCATCAGTTTTGTTCAGTTTTGACCAGCTTTCATCCCATTGCCTTCAATGCACCAGGTCACATAATTTGCTCATGCAGCTACCTGCATTCAAATGAGCAAAATATAATAATAGAGTCCTTTTTCTTAGTAAACTGAACCATGTTTATTTTAATTTTTTTACAAAGGAGCCTGCTATACTAGGAGAGAAATAATTTAAGGAATAAAAATATTTTTGATATTTTAAAACGTCGTTAAAAGTGTGCTTCACAGGCACATTGTGCCCGCTTTCGTCTGAAAAAATATTGCGCCTGACGGTAGGTTAAAATATAACTATCTTGAGGAACTAAACAAATATAGAATAAACAAATATATTTTTCTTCAAATTATTAATTCTACGATTTTACTTTAACGTTGTAGTATGTAAATATTCAAAGATTGCATTTCTGGGATGTAGGCTAACTATGAGAAGAAAACAATATAAAATTCCAATTTTCTTAATTTACTCTTAGTTATTAATATAGGCCTATGTAATTTTCCCTTCAAGGCACGCACAATTAATTTAAACTTGTACTGCATTTCTACTGAAATGCTGAATCGCTTGAAATTGTAGTCTGAGAATAGCATCAGAATTAATTTGTATTAATTGAAACTGGAGATGTTCCCTGAAATGTAAGCACATTTAGTTTAAATGATTGAAATTCTATTTATTTTGTAGCTTTTGAATAATAATATTGTTATACAGTGGCAAATTAACTAACTTGGATTTTAATTCATTATAATATGAGAAATTATACAGACTGGCAGCTTTCATTCAATTTCATGTGAGCGTTTCGTTGATTCAAAGTGCTTTCTTTAGCAAAAGTTATTCGTGGATATCCTTTTATTACTAGCACTATAAACTGATCATCTCTCATAGTGTAGGCGTCACCATGCTTCTAGGACTGGCTATAAAAACGCGAGAGTTGGGGAAGAGGTATTAAATGGTTCCAGAAATTATAAGAGGATTCGGTGGATTCGATGAATTCGGTCCTTGTCTTACCTACTTAAACTGCCGAGTGTGGTTTCCGGGAAATGTAATAATTACATCAACTATCTCTGCAAAACGGATTGCTAAAAAAAGGATGTCACAGAATTTGGAGATGCAGTTTTCTCGCTGTTTATGCCATGAACTAGTACCAAATCACCCATGAAAGTCTCATCTTGTTTAAAAGTTTTTTTTAGTCAGATTCCATTTCACAAGCAATTCAGAATTAAGTTAACCCTTTCTGTGAATCACTCAATGCGCCTCATCCATACCAAACACCTATGTACAGTTTTGACCGTGTTTGCAACGAACTTGCACATCAATGCTTGTATTACAGGTTTTCTCTACTTCGAGATATTAATTTTGCAAATGCCTTGCAGAAAAGCAACAAAAGTGATTTTAGTATTTGCCTTTTTCTGTTATCTAAAATATAGATTTTATAGGAAATGGCCAAAACGTGAAAACGCCCAAAGCGAGTTGACTACAAAAAGCGACAGTCTTGCCTGAAACTCCCAAAAGAAATTGCGATTCAAAGCAAACGAAAACCTTAAGGAATAGAAATAATTAGCAGAAGACAGAGAAAAATACCTAATTTAAGAAGTTAGTGTGGGCCCATGTGGCGGTCAGGGCCACTGTAACGCATTAGGCAACCACTGGCATGTTTTAGGGGCAGAAGGTTCAAAAGAGCAGATCTAAAAGTGGTAAAGTGAGATTCATCTAAAGATGCGGTATGTGCCCTACCGGCCGCCGACTTGATGTGAAAATAGTTTTCCACGTCTCTATAGTGAGTCAAAAATTCAGGTATTCGCCTATAGCGATTGAACCACCGTTTTAATTCCGGTATGAAGAAAAACCTGATGTTGGTTGCTGTGATGGTAAGCAATTGAGTTGCAGACCTCAACCAGGAAGCAAACTAGAGCTCAAGAAGCAAGTGCAATCTGCACATTACGAAGTCAACGTTGGCACCTGAATAATTCGATCATATACTCCCTGACTCGGCGGAATTTTTGAGAGCCACGAATTTGCCATCAATGGTTTGCTTGCAGGGTCATTCCCGCCGGAGACTTGCAGATGTTTCTATTCTGGACGAAAAGGAATGACTTCCATTAGATAAAAAAAAAATAAATGAAGCCACTTTTTGGTTGATGCTATATTCACCAGGACCTTTACTACGCGAAAAATGTTCCTGCTAGTAAACAGAAAGAACTGCTTCAGTTGATTTTTGGCAAAGAACCTTTTAATTCGGAACTTACTTTCTATTGTCTTGATATCCAAGTAGCAAAGGCAGAGAGTAGTTATAGAAAGAGGACCATTACATGACTGAATGCCCACCTGATGTCACTTTTAGTCCCCTCATGCGGCTATGTAAGGATACAGTGTACCTATATTACACTATAGTGGAATGCACCAGGGATGACCTGCATCAACGATTTCAGATAGAAAAATCATCTAAAATTGGAAAGGATATAAAGAAAATTTCTAATTACATTACTTTTTATCTGATAACAGCGACGTTGAGTCTGTACTTTCAACCCCCAAACAAAAAAGACGTTTAAATAGAATTTTCCACAATTGATTTTAGATGTCTTGGCTTTTAGTATTCTTGAGATAAAGTTAGGTATGGCCAAATGTGGATTTTAGAATCTCTCTCTAAATACGGACTTATCTCGGGCTCATTTAAGGGCCAAAATCCCTTACGGATGGCCTCATAAATTTGGATTGTGGTCAAGCAGATGATACTGTTTAATGGCAGTTAGAGGTGTCAATTCTGTGTCATGTCGCGGATATAGTCTCTTAATCGTCGTTGGGAGACCTATAATCGTGGCCAATTATCTTCAATCTCTATTTTAGCATCGTTTTCTTATCATTTTATACCGTTATACAGTGATTTATGTTTTCCTACAGTTGAGCGTTTGTTGTCCTCTCCTCCTTCTTAATAAGATTGGGGAGATGATGCAACTTGATAAGGGAGATTAGTGGCAGTAATGTCGCGCCTTGTGGATAGCGTTTTCATCTATGAATGGGGCTATCGCCATACTAAAGCTAAAATTTTATTGATGTTTTAGTGGTTTTGACCGTCATCTCATTTCTTGTCTATCTCTAACTCTCATATCTGTTTACTCAACCAATGTCAGCAGTATCTCACTGTGAAGGGGTTTTTATAATAGCACGCTGCTTTTTGGCAACCAAGTTAGCAGCCTATTCTTCATGTAAGGACATTTTCTGGAACTGCTAGTTTCATAATGACTAGTTTGCCTGCAATTGTTGTAGACCTACAAGGATCTTTGACACTGTTACACACACCACACTACATGCTGAATTGCAAAGTGTGGGGATATTACAAGGCTCAACATCGGATGCATAGTTCTGTTTATTCTGGGACTGTGTACATTCTGAATTTAAAATTCGCTATACACTGGCAAAATAAAAAGAGGAGCTTGGTCAAGATCCCTTGGTAAGTCGGTGAGTGGCAGTATTTCATTTGGACAATAGGAGTTAGACAAATCCGCCATAAAATATTTTTACAAGTGTTAACCTTGATTAAAATACAGTACCTGTTTTGCAAACAAATGGAAATGGTTCACCTCTGATCCGTAAAATGGCTATTTATTAAATTTTCTTCGGGAAGGGACGTTCTATGCGATTACATACTCCTCTTTCATGTGGAAGGTGTCACTGAATATAGCGTAGTTTATTAACTCAATAATTGATTTATAGCCACAGCATCTTAAAAGTTTGCAATTCACTATAAAAGGCTTTTCATGTTCACGGAATTCATATTAAAATACGAATGCATTATTTATAAATTTTAGGATTAAATCTCGAGCTTGTGAAGCAATTATTATAAAATAGCAACGGAATATATAAAAAATGTTATTTTATATTAAGACCATGTGACCAGCGGATATCCAAATCCAAGTTTCTTATGAAATGACAATATGGGAGACGAATAATTTTCCGAGGACCAGACCCCACCTTTGGAACTTTTCACGATGTGCATAAGAAGAAGCTTGCAGAAAATGTAACGGGGCAAAAGAACTAATGTGTGACTTGATAGAGGTTCGCTTTCTGATGGGGGCTATTGCCAATAGTTCTGGTAGTAGGATCGATCCTAATACAGACGAATGGCTTTTATGGACGTATGCATTGTATAAATGTGCAGCCAAGTTGCGTTGGACACACCAGTTCTCGTGAGATCACTGAAGTTAAGCAGCGTAAGCCCACGTTAGTACCAACATGGGTAGTTGGTAAAGAACGTTGGGTGCTGCAAATTTCCTCTCTCCTACTTCCTCAACTCAACACCTTCCTCCTCATCTCCCACGAGCTGCCTCTTAAGACATGCATGTATTCAGTTGCTTGCCATTACCTTGACTCTGACATCCGGCAAGCGCAAAACTATGCGCCTTCTGTTGTCCGTCTGGGTTTCAACTGAGCATCGCCACCCCTGATGCTACTAGCATAGGTTACAGCTTGGGGACATTGGGTACTGCTAATGCCCAAAATCGTCGTAATAGCGTAGTGTCTGTGCGGACTCTGCATTAGAACTACGCAGTGAACGGGGCTCTAATGGCGGGGCTAGTATGACGAAACAAAGAAACCGACGTTACTCATTGATCAGTCAATGCGTATGCAGATTGGAAACTGCTGCTACTGACTGCCCTTTAACTTTATTAAGTTTGAAGACAATTGTTTATCTAATGGCGTCTCTGCCACATTTGGACAGGCAAATGTGGTTCCTTTCTACATTCCTCACCCATGTTATTTTATGAACATGGACATTGAAAACTTGATTCCTGCGTCGTTGTAAATTAATGCAACCACGTATTTGGTGTATTGACTACAGAGGAAAAATAAAATGTCTGAATGGCGGAAGTTATATCGATTACAGAACCAATTCCGTTTCACTGACACGTTTCTTACTGGAGTTCTGAATAATCATCCTATTGTTGGTTTACGTTAATCAAAATCAAATTGGCCCTTAGCACTACTCGAGGTGTACAATTTGCATAATAATGAGATATTTGCATGTTTAGTGGTTCTCTATTTTTCAAATGCATTTTCTTTATGGTTTCATCATCGTTTTCATTGCAAAATGCAGCTTTGGGCTTAAAGTTGTACGTTAGTGACGTTACTGAGTATTTAAATGTAAATAAGAATATAGAGCTACCTTATCATAATTATGAGTTGCTGCATCGTAGGAATGGAATTATCAAGTCTATTGATTTGTTGTTTCGAACTTCCGGTTCACGACAAACACTTTTCTACTACCGCCCATTGGAAAACATTATTTTGGCATTTTTAGAGGCCTTGGAGAACAACGTCTCATCACCTCGAATTTAGAAAGTACTACGATGGTTTCTGACAAGATAAGGTTTTGGTACTCAGGCTTGAAATTCAATTTTCTGAAAGTTTTCTACTTTGCTCCCTTTATTTAAGGAATTCCTATTGCATATGGCATATTGCATATAGGCCTACCGTATGAATTCATGTCCTGTTTCTTTACTTCACTCAGACTTGTTTTCTGCAGTTAACTTGAAGCTAAATACTGTTTTCTTGGAAATACTGGATTACACTCCAATTCGACTGGTCCTAGGGCTTGTATTGGAACTCCGATTGACAATTGCACCTTAAACACAGTGCTCTAAGATCTAGTTTACGTGTTGTGCATCTAAGAAGCAAATCCCTTAACATCTTTATGGATGAAATTTAGAATTTCCGATGACTGGGAGATCGGCGAAAAGTTAAGCACGAGAAAGCTGGAGGGAGGAGTTTTTCAGCATTCTTGACTTTTGAATAAATGCATGGTGAAAGACGTGTTAGTTGTTTTTAATCTGTCCTTTGCACATCACTTCTATAAAATACTGTACATACATATCTGGGAGTGGGAAGATTAAACGAAGCACTAAATGAGTGTTTTGTTGTGTTCTTGTATAAACCGTTTCTTTAAATTTCGAATTTGATCTTTTGCCTCTTGATTGAATTACGCGATCTTTCTGTCCCAGGCGAATGATTTCTGTCAGGCACAGCAAGTCATATACGAAGTGTGTTACTAATCGAGAAACTGATATGTTCATCTAGGAAACTGCCTAAAAATTCATTTGGTGGCAAATATTAATGAATCTTCTTATTGATTACTAGTTTGGGATATGTTGCAATCAACTAAAGCCATCATCCATTAGGGTAGCGGATGACTTCGCTTTCTTCTTTCTATCTTGGCAGCTCCTCTCGGGATTCAATGACAGTAGGGTACTACAGTGCTACAGACTCTCTACCAGTCCCCTTTTCTAACTTTTAGGAATTAAGGTCTTTGGACTTAATGATGCGTTTACCATTTCCTAAACTCTAGACCAGTGGTCGGCAAATCCCTCACCACAATTTAAAATTATTCGAGAATCACAATGTTTTTTTATATATAATGAAGATTTAAAGTCATATTATAACAAGTTCTGATATTAATTACATCTTTATTAAATGAAGAAAAGAAATCGCACGAAAATTTTGATATCAGAGCCAGTTCTGATTATAGCCACATGTAAGTACAGTGGTACCTCGGGTTACGAACAACAAATTCGAAAGTTTTTTGTCTGGGGAGACGAACAGTGACTTGGGTTGCGAAGGAAGGAGAGGGAGAGCAGTACAAAAGAAGACCATGAGGTACTAACCACGCTTAGCCCTAACCCACTGTGGACCGCGCGCGCGTTGTCGCGTTCATTAGCTTTGCTACACAGCAGTAAAAACAGTTGTCTCTATTTCATTGCTTTGGGTTACGAACGTTCCGGGCCACTAACCGAGTCCTGGAACGAATTAAGTTCATGACCGGGGTCGGCCGACCCCTACTCTACGCTCAGCTCATTAAGAATTTGTTAATACCCCCTATTCATTTGCAACATATTACACTCGTATTTTACTAGTGACTGAAAAAAACATTTTAGTGTTTAAAATTATTAAATTAAATTGATCATCAATCTTTCTTTTTTTTAATTAAAATCTTACTTTAATACTTTGTTGGGCATTTCACGGCGCTAGTAACTACGTAACGTAGGCAATTTCAATTGGTTTTTCCCCTTAAACCTAATAATGAAACATAGAAGACCAAATGTCCCCATAAAGCAAATAGCATTACGTAATTTACTAATAATTTCATCACTTGAAGATCAACAAATATAAAAAATAAAGTCGGGTGTATAAATCAATTCTGTTCACTTCAACATTAAATTTTGAAACATAATTCGGAATTATGGTTGGTCACCTACCTCTAGAAATAGTCTAACCCTCACTGAAAATGGGCAACACGGGTTTTTCAAATCTCGAAATTTACTTTCAGTATTCACTTCTGGCTATATAGTTCACTAATGTGCTATATATCAAAACAGCGAAAGCACGAAAGACTTCTAGGTCTTTTTTAATCCACTTAGGCTAGAGCTCGGAGCAGCGGTATTGCTTTGGAAACACCCCTTCTCGCCTGATCACTGAAGTTACCCAACGTAACTCCAGCAAGTACTAGCATGGGTGGCCGCTTGGGAACGCTGGGTTCCACCAATAACAAAATTTCGTTGTAGAGCATAGGGTCTGTGCAGATTCTGCATTAAAACTATGCAGTTGGGGGGCTCTACTGACCGTTGTAGTTGAAGGGCCCTAAATCACAAATTCAATTCGGCCTAAACCGGTGGTCGGCAAACTCATAAGTCAACAGAGCCAAATATCAACGATACAATGATTGAGCTATCCTTTGAGAGCCAAATTTCTTAAACTATCTAGGTTAGGTAGTAACACCATTAATTAACTTAATAATGATCTTATATCTTATTTATTGATAAAAATTCAATTTTTGGAAATGGCTGGTTAGAAAAATACAAGTAACTTTGTTGTTTGCTTGTTGGTGTTTTAGGACCCTTCAACTACAAGGTCATTAGAGCCCCGTCCACAGCGTAGTTCTTATGCAGAGACTGCACAGACACTACGCTAATGTGACGATTTGTGGCCACCCTAAGTGGCCACCCATGTCAGTACTAACTGGGGTTGCGCTGCTTAACTTCAGTGATCAGACGAGAACTGGTGTGTCCAACGCAAATCGCCGCTCCAGCTAACTTTGTGCTTCAAGAAGATATATTGTCACCCACGTGTGCTTTGTGGAGGCGACAAGCACTGACCATTTTACACAATGAGACTGCTGACTGAATGACTCGCTCAACTCGTGCGTAAGGCCCTTCGTCCACTGCCGCAACGCAACTGCAACTCGAATGAAAAATAATCAAGTTTTAGTTCCTTTTAAGTTGCATGCTAATCTGACTCATGTTAGCGATATGGACTTCTTCCACCAATGAAACTGCAACGCAATGTAAAGGCAACTGGTTGAAAACGAGTTGCGTCGCAACTGAGCATGTCAGTTTCATTGCAACTGTCAAACAATTTGCACAATGCTCTCTTCATCTGAACTACTCGGCATCATAAATGCAACGTTTGCCAAAGAGTTGCATCTTTGGACGAAAGTGACATTGCAATTAACTTTAGTTGCATTGCATTTCAGTTGAGTTTCAGTTGCGTTGCGCAGTGGACGAAGGACCTTGGTCAACTGTGCTTCCCCAGCAGCATATATAGCCTGTGCCACGTCTTCCATCACCCAAACAACACTGATGTGCTTGCCTGCGCACCAACTGTCATTTGTGGAAGAGCCGCATTCAAGGGGCCAAAGAGCCGCATGTGGCTCGCGAGCCACAGTTGGCAAACAGTGGCGGATCCAGGATTTTCGTCAAGGGGGTTCAGCTAATTCAGGGGGAGGATTGAGCTAAAGCTCGCATATATTATGCACATAAGTTTATATGTGCATAGGGGGTGTCACCCCGAAACCCCCACCCTGGATTTGCGCGTGTTGTCCCTCTTCCTAAACCACGTACTTGGCAATGCAAGACCATGTGCTCTTGCTGCCTCAAGGTTTCACTGCCCTTCTATGCTGAGTGTTCCATACCACATCCCCCATGGACGTCCTCATATCCCTGCCTATCTTTGCCAACTGACTATTAAATTCCCCAACAATCTGGTGAATCTAGTGAGTGCACCAACTCGTCGAAGTCACTCCAGAAACTCACCTTAATGGGTTCGTAGCGTGGGGCGTAGGCACAGATGAGGTGGAGCACTACTCACCTCCAAACTACAGTAACGAATATTAATCTGCTATTTATTCTTTTAACTAAGGTGACCTCTTACTGCAGCTCACTATTCAATACTATCCCCACCTCATTTCGCCACCCTTCAATCTCTGCACTGACTGGGGGCACCCCAGTCACACATCTGGAATCCTCAGGAATATTGGTCTGGGGGGGGGATGCCGCCCTACCCCACAGAAGACACTCGATGCATTATCTGGCATGGGAGCCAAAGTCTGCACCCCTATGGCATTGCGGAAGCATGATAACGATGGCCCGAGGTCCGCTCGCTCACCCCTTACACTGGAGTTGCCCCCGGCGCTGAAGTTTTCTTCCCCTGTACCGAACGTTTGGAGTTTTCAGGTCTACTGGGTTTGACTTCTGGCTCTTTTGTCCTCCTCCAATATCTTGTAAACCTAACAATGCCGCATCAAAGTTTACTACAAAATTTGCTTGGACCCAATCTGCTTTATCAGAAGATTGCATTTTTAATTTACACATCCAGTTATGTTATTTTATTTACTTTTTTCTACGGCATTGTACTACGCCAGCTTGCCGTTTTAGTATTTTTTTATTCTGTTATCTGCATTTACTCGTTTATTTGCTAAATGCCAATGGGTCCTAAGAACCAATAATCAAATAATTCTGGCGCTCGCGTTTAGTTTTACAGCATTTATTGGTGTATGTTAATAAAGGGACCCAATCTGAACTCTGGATCATCAAATGAAGTGTAAACTGGATAATAACCGACTCAAGCAGAAAAATATATATTGTGACTGCATTTGAACCTAACAAATTTTATGCATGGTGGGAACACGAAAGAAACGTTGCTTTAAAATTTTATACAGGAGTGAAAGATGTTTGCGGGCTAGTGCTCTAGAGTATTACTGTTCGGGTGATGAAATTATGGAGCACCTATTCAAGTGCCAACTTACAATTTCACATCACAATTTGCTATTTGAGATTACGTTTCACGAGAGACTTTTGAGGCCGTTGCACTTCTCGGAAGCCAATTCCAGTTGATGCCATTTACAGGATTGTTCATTTCAAATTCAAATATAAAATTTGCCTAAAAATTTTACTTCTATTAAATATGATACGGGGTAAAAACACGAACTTATTTTAATAAATATTTAAAGAGATGATACAGTGTTAGAGGATTTCCACAAGTTCTCTAGAGGCATCGAGATACGGTACATTGCAAATATCAAGTCTCTAGCTGGCTTTTTTGGGGAGAGAGAAGAGGAGTCGGGCTCTGTTTACCCATAATCCTATTTAATAACCTAGATCTTATTAGCGATTCGTTGCTGAAATAATTTACATATCATACTGCATTTCAGACGAAGTTATTTTCCAGTTTCAGGCACTTGATGTGCATTACCATCTGCATAACAAACCCCAGGAGTCCTTAGACTGCAGATCCAAATTAAAAATTGCATGTGTTGCACGCCGCGCAGTTTCTATAGTAGTGTAATAGTATTCTCCTCGAGTAGGGCGTGTAAGACTAGTGTGTGGATGACGATTCAGAATTTTCGATTGTTTTTTTTATATTTGGACTTAATCGTTACATCTCTGCCCCAGATATCCTTAAAGTTTAATAACTTCCAAATTTCTTAGATAATTAAGTTTTGAGGTGCAGCTGCTGTTGAAAACTAACCCTCAACGGAACACTTTCCAGCTCAATGAGTACTTTGCTGGGCATAAGGTCTTTTAGAATCTTGCCCGTTAGCGGCATGACCTTATTCTTTGGGCTGTTGAAAGAGGTAAGGAATAGACCTATTAAGTAGTATTGTTTTCTACACATTCCTTTCGAAATACCTATCGAATGACAAATTTTAAAAACGGTATCTGAAAATGAAACGTCAATCAACTTAGTTCAGGATGTTGTCCAACATTAATTAAGTGGACTGCCACTTCAGGTTGTCGCGACAGTCGCCATGTTTTCCTTTTTAGTGTTTTGGGACCAACCTATGTCATTATCTGTTTATTAGTTTCATTAACCTTAGATATTCATAATTGAACCCTGAGCACTCCCACCGCATATATTCTGGACAGGGTTCCAAATCTGTCGATCCTGACAAAATTTAGCGGAATAAATTCACTTTTGGAATAGATATTAACAACGTGAAGGAGGAAGCTACTGAATAATTTCGAGTACAAAGGAGTTCTGAAAGATGAGGATTTTAGAAGTCCTACCTTCAACTGGGGTAACTTTAGCCCTTTGCAGGTAAATTTGCCCCACCCAAAATATAACAGTCGATGCCATCTAGTTACTAAATGCATAAAGTAACTGTCTTTGTGCAATAGCAAGACATAAGATTGCATTACTATGCTCATATTATAGTTTTTCCTCACTTCTTCAGGTAACCTCCACTGGGGGAAAAATTGTTGAAAGATGGGTGTGAAATTTTTGGTGATTTGTTTACCTACTAACTTTTATCTGAACTTCTTTGCTAGAACGTTTTTAATCCTGTACAGGTATCACATTTAGAAATAACCTTTTATATAACAAGTTATTTCATACTATACTGTCCTTTATTCTCTTACAAAAGATTCAACACCCAATCTTCAAATCAGGGTAACTTTAGCTCACTAATTAGGGTAACTTTAACCATTGCCAAAGTTGCCCCAATTTCCCAAAAATTGCTTTTCTATAAAGATAACTACCTTTCTTGTTATTAAACTTATTTTCTGCCATACAACAAAGTCAATTTTGGGATGCTAAGCAGAAGCACGACAGAAATTGGGGAGGATCCTTTAGACACCTCTTACGGCTTGTAGAGATAATTCTAAGCCTACGACATTTTCTGCACCAAACCCTGACGGTACCTGCGAATCCGGAATTTTAAAGGAAAAAAATAAGAGTGAGGAGCAAGAAACAGGCAAGATACATACGGACGTAGGGTCCGAAATGTAAGGTAGGCTCACTGACAAGCGGCACATTAATAGAAACCACAAAATTGAATTCAGCACTGATGACAAATAATTCCTTTCCTCTGATGTTATATTTTCCCCCAACAATACTGAAAAATTGAGGGGGAATTGGAGTTGGCAAGGAACGTGCCCAAGAATTAAACTGAATAAAATCCATCCTACACCCTCCTAATCAGCTCCACTTTTTTTGACCTTAGAGGATTTCTTTGTTTGTTGTAGACGACTTAAAGTTTGTTGACCCCAAGTCTACAACCAGTCACGAAAATCCTTTGTCCAATTAAACTGATATTCGCTTTTCTCAATGTCCGTTTCCGAGTTCGTTTAAATCTCTTTCCTATACTTATCCATCAATTTCAACTTCTATTTCTGACTAGATGTCTAAAACTGGATGGTACACTACCCTGCCGTGGACTTGAAGTGGGTGAGAAGAACAACAATAGTCATACAGGTTCTCCCTGGATTACAATTTCTTGTTGTTTCTGATAGATATTAAGCACCACTGTAAGCCAAATTCTCTATGTTCTGTCCTGTCTCAGTATATAATTCCTTTGGGAACAAAAGACCTAATAACAGACAAGGAGTGACAGCTCCGCCCTAGTAGATGGTTTGCTGAAACTACTTCTTTACATGTATTAGCTTGCATATTTACAACTATATAAATAATAATTAGAATGATTTAAAAGTAGTTATCAAATGCCAGGTGTATATATATCACCTTCATCATCATCATCTCACCCTCCTCACGCCTGTGGTGGGGTCGGGTCTGCGCGTTCTTATCCTCCACTCTCGCCTATCCCCCACCAAGTCCCTCTCCTGCACGTCTCCATGCCCCTCTGCACCACCTGCTCCCACGATCGTTTTGGTCTTCCCCTACCCCAGGTGCCCCCAATCACATGGAGACACATAATGGACCTAATACGTTCCTCCTCCTCTCTCCTCATCTACCATCCTACCATCTATCCATCCATCCTACCATCTCAACCGCTTCTCCCTAATCTGTTCCGCGATGTTTCCCACCCCCAAGCTATCTCTAACGTAAACATTTCGGAAATATATATCACCTTAGGATATATCACCGGGATGGAGCAAAGGAGTAGTAGAGTAGTGTGTGTTGCTGTAAATTGCTCAAACTCCATGAAATCCACTCCAGCACTCCATATCATCATCGCACCCTTCTCCCGCCTGAGGCAGGGTCAGATCTGCAGGTTCTAATCCTCCACTACCACCAAGTCCCCCTCCACCCCGCACGCTTCCGTGTCCCTTTGCACCACCAGCTCCCACGTCCGTTTTGGCCTTCCTCTATCTCTGGTGCCCCCAAGTCCCACAATGGACCTAATAAGCCCCTCATCAAATGCCCATACCACCTCAACCAGTTGCCACATCTTTTCCGTAATGTCTCACCCCCAAGCTACCTCTAACATAATGATTTCTAATTTGCCAGATCGGGACACCACACTCATGTAGCATAGCATTCGCATCCCAGCCACTTGCATTTGCCATTCATGGTTCTTCCTAACTGCCAAACCCTGAGCCAAACAGCATAGTGAGCCTGATGACGGTTCTGTAAACTTTACCCTTCGACTTTATTGGGACCCGGTGGTCGCAGAGGACCCCACTTGCCTGTCTCCACTTCAACTATCCTGCATTATTCCTATGGGTCACGTCAGAATCTATTTCCGCAAGGCTCTGGAAAACTGATCATATATAAAGACACTCTTGCACCACTGGAATTCCCTTTCCCCCACAACGAATCTCACCTCCTTGCCCCTGGCCACTAAGATGCAAAGCTAGGTGCTCAGTCTTCTTCATGTTCACCTTAAGACCCCCTCTTTCCATTGCTGTCTTAATGTCTTGTAGTAAGTGTATATAAAGAAATTATTTTTTTCCATTAAAAACATGTGAAACTGAGCAATTTATTTATATGTTGAAATTAGCAACAAGCAGTTGACATTATTTATTAAGAACAATCAAAGAAAGTGCATAATTGCATGTTTAAGATGCTTGAAATACATGTAGCATCTCTGTTGTAGCAAACCATCCACTTGGGGCGCCACCGTATAAAACTACGACACAAAAGTCAATGGGAAAAGGGCGGAGCTGGTACTCCTTATAGACTCCTTGTAACAGACGTGAATTACAATGGGATGTGATGGGGCGTAGTAATAGTGATGGTGGGGGCAAAGTGACAGTAGATGTCACATTTAAATTAGTTTTACTGCAGCACTTTTGAATTTGCTTACATCTACTAAATATGCACTGGTTGATTACATTGTGGACTACAAAGCGTTAAATCGCTTTACTTCCTACACCGATATTCCTCTGCTCAAAAGCAAAGCAACTTCTAACCCTTTACCCGCCTATGGCAGGATCGGGGAATCATCTCGTTTCTCAGAATGAACACAAGGGCAATATATTTGACAGTGTTTTTCTATAGCCGGTTGCCGATCGAAGCTGAAACTTATATGCCTATTTATGGTCGGTCTACTGTTCGTTGGGAAACTCCACCGACGCCACGGGGCGGACTCCTACACGTGGAAATTTTGCCTCATCTCCCGTTGCAGAGGGTTCTATTACATGCAAATGCCATCGTGCGCCACATGGGACCTCGGTTTTGTTTCTCATCCCAAAGAATGCGCACTCGGGGCCCCTCTTGCCCGAAAAAACCAACCGCACCTAGAACTACTGAAACAGTTACCGAGCTAGGGCTACCCCACCGAGGCGGATCATTCCGATATTTCTCTATGATAGTTATAAATAAAAGAAATGTGGCCACCAGTTTCCATATCACATTAGATTTTAATTTGGTTATGCAAATATTTTCCAGCTTCCATCAGTTGACTTTAAGAATAACAACAGAGGTACTGGATTCAACACGAAGAGGGCAGTCTCTACAACAGTGTTTTTCAACCAGGGTTCCGTGAGGTCCGCCCAAAGGTTCCGCCAATGGCAAGGTAAAATATAAAAATAACAATGAAAACACAAGAAACGAAGAACGAGTTTTGTCTGTTGAAGATGAACTTCGGGTGTCTCTCTCAAACATTAGGCCACGAATTCAACTGCTTATGTTAACACACACTTGTATCAATCAATGTTTTTTCGTCTGTCACTATGGGGTTCCGCTAAAGGTCTAAATGTTCCCCTGCGAGAAGTCTAAATTCACCAAAGGGTTCCGTTCCAATAAAAAGGTTGAAAAACACTGCTCTACAATATGCCCTTTCTATCTGACTTTTAATCACAACGTTTTATTGCAACTGAACATAGAATCATATTTTATAGAATGAATTTGTCATCAACGTTTGTGTTTTAATTTCTGTTTCATCAAAAATAGTCCACAAATAAATAGGCCCTATCTAAATTTTAGGAATTTCTTTAATATTTAAAATCAAGCATGAAACTACTGGCAATATATGAAACTATAAAAGGTTTTTTTTTATAAAAGAATGGTTTCATTTGAGTAGGTAAGGTCATTTTGCTTTAGACATCAACACTGTTTTTGAGAAATCCCGTAGAAAACAGACAACTGAGAGGGCCCTAGCTCAAACGCGAGGCTCTAACTATGGATTCAATAGGCATATTTCTTAGTAGGCCTGCTTTGTAAAAGTGGTGTTCACAAAAATCAATCTGCAGAGGCCGGTAGTCAATAATACTGGATAACAGATACCAGACTGCACCCACCTGTAAAGTTGAAATATAGGAGTACAGTATAGGGGATTTGCCTTCCTATGCTGCTGATTGGTTAGCGGACTTGAGTTCATGAGTCTATGCAGAAATTAGGGAGTACAAATTTGTTCACGTCAGCCACAAAAGTTCGTAGGTTGAGCTTACTAACCAAACCAGAGGTTCAGTGTGAAATGACTACATGTCCGATAGTGTGACTCATCTCTATTAGGTTTCTTTCTTCTGGGCAGAAGGATAGGCCTTCAGATAATCTGAAAAAAAATGGGTTTTTAAATTTAAAAGGGTTTGTTATTTCGGTATTCACCGGAAACACGGGAAAATGTGATCCTCATGTAGGCCAGTGCAGCCTTTTTTTCTGGACAAGAAGAAAATGTCAAACATAGCTTCTGTTGAACGGTAAACGAAGCTGTGGCTCGATGTAATGTGCAATATCTCTCTCTTCTATGGCCTCTCTGTGAATTACGAATAAATTTATGCGCAACTATTAGTGTCTTTGACACTGTACTTTCCCATTGGCCAGTTAACTGATTGAAGAACTCACGACATGCTGCCAAAAGTATCTTAATGGGCATAAATAAGTGGGGCCCTTTGATCCAACGTGTGAAATGCTCCAAATCCAAGGACCTAAAAAGTATGCTTGAGCAATGTTAACGATAATGCATGTCTTACACTGCGGTGGTGATGGCGAATGTTTTAATGGGTGGTGCATGCTTCTTAGTATCCAGTTGTAGCTTTATACGTCGATATATTGTTGTAGGCACAGAGTGAATAAAAAACGGAGCGCAAAAAACTAATAAATCTCTTGGAAGTTTATTTATGTAGTCTTGCATTGAAAAAAGAAAACAAATTTCGTGAACAAACATTGCACTTAAGTTAAACATGTTTGTCCATTTATGTATATTTTTACAGCAATTGATTGATACCCAAAACATATACATGATCCATATGGACATACTTTTGACTACAGTATTAATTTCCTTGTGGTCGGTCTCCTTTCTGCAAATTCACTACAGCAAACTTGAATTACAATGACACTGCTATTGGCGTATTTCATCGTGTTCTTAGCAAAACGTAATTTCCTTGTGATTTGTTGGACTTCACCTGTCAATTTCGTTCTGCTAACCATTTCTTGTTAGCAGTTTCTTGCCTATGCCAGGGTTAACCCTTAAGTAGTCGCGTTGGTGTATTTCGTTCACCGTGGTGGATCAGATGATCAGACCGCCAATTCCTGCCATGTGTCCTCCGCCCGATATCTCATGCATGCAGTGATGCATTTTTTCCCAATACAGGGCAACCTGGCATTGACGACAGGCGACATTCTGAAAGGAAGGTCCATTTTGGTGTACGCAGTACACCACGCGAGCAGTCATGTACATATAATCATCGTGACTTTTATTTATGTTTTTCTCATAATTTCTTCTTTTGCCATAGTATTTTGAATAATACTTCAACCTGGAACGTAATGTAACATTGGGGGGCCCTGTAGCAATGCCTAATGTAGCATTGGGTGCCCTTGTAGCTTTGGGTGCAACCAAGTTGCGTGTGCAACCAAGTTCCATTGGGTGCAGCCAAGTTGCATTGGACCCACCAGTTCTCGTGAGATCACTGAAGTTAAGTAATGCAAACACACGTTTGCACACAAATTTGCCCTCTCCTATATCCTCTACATCTACCTCCTCATCTCCCGCGAGCAGTCTCCTAAGGGTTCGGCCTATTATGGCTGCTTGGCTAGCTCCCCAACCCGTTGGTATAACATAGAAACTGTAGGATCCTCTCGGAGGTGACTGCCAACCCATGTGTTTGCTGTGCATGGAGACCCTGGCCCCTAGAGTAAGTGGATCCTGGTGGTTGAGGGGGCGCATCTCCTGCCACGTCTCTGGGCCCCCCCGGGTGAGGAGACAGCTCCGGCACATCTTGGGGTAGCGTTTTGACCCTAACGCCACTTTAGCCACCGGCCTCCAGTGGAAAACGTGTGGTCAGACGGCTACCCTTTCTCATCAATCAGCTGGAGGGGGCGTTTTCACCCCTCAGGGTTACATTTGGATATTACATGGGCTGCCCTTGATGCCCTTGGTGCTAGTACTCGGTGGTCAAGGCTCTCTGATGGTTACCCTGTCTGTGCAACCCTGGCGACCCTATGTGAGAGTGGAGGGCTAGAATCTGCAGACCCAACCCTGCCACAGGCGGGATAAGGGTAGGATGATGATGATGATGGTGAACAGATTCTTTAATTATATTTTGCATATTCCTTGAAGAGGCCGTGATTGCCCCTATATCTACCCATATGGGACACTTCTATTGTGGTGTACAAAATACGCCACGCGAGAACTTACGGTATGTTCTGAGATTGCACGCGACTTCTTAAGGGTTAAGTATACTTGAGTTCGAGAGAGTCAACAAAAAGGGGAGGATATAAGATGGAAAGACAGCTACAAGACCGAAAAAGAGAGATGGAGGAACACAACTCTTACGCATGTTAGAACCCGGAACCCACACAGAGTCGCGAGAACGTCTGAGAAGAAATTTTGCCCAAATGGCTATGGAGGGCATTCATAAGGATTTAATTTGATGCACCTTTCCTAATTACCTTAGCCTCAAGAACAGCCGCATGCGCAGAGATTGTAGGGTACTTAATTAGAAAAGGCTCACAACACTTTAGGGTCATTGATATAGAAGCTATGACTCACGTAACCTGGCAGTTATTAGTTTGTATCCTTTGTAAACGGTAATGGGCATACTTTAAATGAAATCAGCTGCACATATCTGTGTTGGATGCTTGCGCAAATCCCCTTCCCCGATCGTCTTTGTACTATTTTTTATAAGAGCCATTTATCACTTTTGAAGTCGTTAATGCATCTCTGATGTTGCTTCAACGCCGGAGCTTTGAGAAGCAAACCGACAACGTACAGGCACGGTCTTTGTAGACGTTCAGCCTTATTAGTTTGCTACAGTTGTACAAAAAGCAGTAACTCAAAATTGTTCCCAATGGGTAAGACAAACTCATGAACCTCAAAATGGTTGGTTGGTGATCCACTTATGCTTCCCAGGAGGCTCCCTATAAAGTGTAAAATCCATAATTAACAATACTGGCTCTCTGCTCTATTGAAAATCCGGTAGAATATGATTTTAAACTAAAATTCTGGTAATATCTTTATTCGATTTATGATACTACATATGAATATTGCACACTCGATGTTCTCGCTGGAGGATATTATTATCATCAGTTGCTTCTAAATTTCATCTATAGTACATCATTATGTGTTGGAGTATGGTATTAATTTTCAGTCTTAAGAAGAGCCGGAGATAGTTTGAGAAGGATACTTGGACGACACTTTTTGTCAAATGAATTTTATGAAGCTTTTCGGAGGTCAAGTGATCCCCAGTTTTCATTCGATCCTTCAATACTGCACTGTTTAAAGGCACATACTTTGAAGACATTTTTGAGTGTACTTCACTGTCAAATGTCATTTGAAATCAGAAGCAAAGAATAATTTCTAGCGAACAGAGTTGTTTGGCGTTGGTTTTACTGAAATCTTTCTATACAGACTCTAGTGTGATGCATTCTTGTGGTTTATCTAGTGGTCATTGTGAACTTCAAGTTAAAGTTCACTTTAGAAAATTTATGACAGCTTTACACGCGCGTGAACACATAGGTGGCTCATTTTCCAAACTTCCAATTTGCTGTAGGAGAGCGGTTTCCCCAATTTCTCTATATTTTCTACTTTTGGTGAACTTTGCTCCTTTAGAAAGAGTCTCGAAAACGACGTCACCATGTAATATACAGTTCACTAATTGCTCTCTTGACTTTGAAGACGGCAAGATTTCTTGGTTTGAACCTTTAGCCTTTCAAGAGTTGAATCTTAATACCTTCGTGGCTTTACAGACATTTTTGATAAAGACATCGCTAGGATCAGTCCTTTCTTGATGGACATTTTATGGGCGAAGTCAAGGACGGATTCAATCCAGGGGAAATCGGAAAACCACACAAACTTTGTTGACCTGCTATAATATTCTTGAAATGAAGTAAAGGTCAGCTTTAATACAGTCCTTTCTTACTAATTTTGAGAGAAACGAGAGCAGTTGGAACATTAAAATGGATTAGTATGTTTCCTAGTTTGATAACCACATCATTTAAGACGTTAAAGAAATCTTAAGCTACTTAGTCGTGAAATTATCAAACGCTTTCATACATGTTAAAATTGGTAATGCCTTTCCATAAATAGGTCTGCACATAATCCCCGGAACACGTTTTGGTCATTTAATTCCAACTTAGTTTAAAAGTATCTTATGGACACCTAATAAATATTATTTCATTCGCCTATATGAGTTCAGTTTGAGTTATGAAACTCACTGGAGATTCTATTGTGGTGGATTTGCTGAAAACACAGTAGCACACTACTTGGGTGGAGAAGAGAGCCTTCTTATGGTAGTACAGGGGCGGATCTGGGGGGGAGCAATGCAGCAATTGCTTGCCCCTCAGTGGCTCAATGGGACTCATATTTCAACTGATGTATGATTCAACTTTGTAACTGATGAGGCATTTCTGCGTTTGCTATTCCCATTTCTATACTGCAGTTGGCTAAACCACTGAAGATAGGACCAGTGGCGGATCCAGGATTTTCGTCAGGGCGGTTGAGGTAATACAGGGGGGGGGGGTTGAGCTAAAGTTCGCACACCGGTATATTATGCGAAACCGTTTATATGTGCGTAGGGGGGGGTGGTTGCAACTCCAAAAACCCCACCCTGGATCCGCGCGTGGATAGCACATTGTCTAAGGGGCAGTAGAGGACCTAAGGGATTCTAAATATTTGAAAATATTTGGAGCGCACTTATTTTGAAGTGCTCCCTCCCTTATCCGTCCCTGGATCCGCCCCTGTTGTAGTGAGTGGTAAAATCTTTCATGCTTATGATCATTGGGTGTAATTTAGTCAGATCGGCTATTGGCTCATGCACTTCAGCATATAGGATCCCAATTCTGCGCATCGTCCCCAAATAATTAGGCATTCTGCTTTGAAAGACTACAGAAGTCACACATGCCGTTAAGATTTTTAGTTAGTGAATATTGATTGCTCTCTTAGCAATGTTTAAACACCATTGACGAACTACATTAAATAAATCAATCAGTATAAATAGAAGTTAACTTCCATCAATTGCTGTTATGTGAAGGTGGATTTGATCACCAGTGAAGGAAGACAATTAATAAGGCTGTCATTGACATAAGGCTTTCTTTGAATCAGTCTTAGATAAGTAGCGTTTGAAAAATTGTAGCCTGTCTCAATCATTGATATACTGTTCTGTTCATTTTAAATACTTACTGAGCACTTGAAACTTCTAACTTTATCTCGCCTTTCAAGCATTCATTTTTAAAACCTTATTCTGCAGATTAGCATTTTAAAAATGAACCCTTGAAAGTACACTCAGGGCCACAACAGATTTGCTGCAGTAGTGACAAAAATGATCATGCACTCTTCACGGCATGTTTCTGTAACCTGCATGACATTGTATCCTCTGTAATTTGCTGGACAACTACTAAATGAAACCAAATCGTCATTCACCTTACCATAGTCAAGCTGATGTCCAGTTATGAATGAAAGTTCATCTGATGCTCTGAATGAACATCGCAACTATTTTTTCCCTTTAACTTTCTCATAAAATGTCGGTGACGGGTCACTTCCTAACAGGATAATATGACTTTAAAACACAGCGAGAAATTCATAACTTGACCCTCATATGCGATTGGTATAATCCTTCAGTCTTCCGGTCCTAAGAAACAATTTTGGGTTTTGAGACCTAGCATCTTAAGCATCGACAGTTTATGTTGCATGTTATGAAATACGTCACAAGAGGAATAGAAAATTTTTATCGAAGCAGACTGAGTGATGTGATGATATCACGCACGTCTCAACATATTAATATAAAAATACTACATGTATAAAAAAATATGCCTCTTTTTTAGTTCCTTTTTCGATTATATGATATAAATCCTCAGTATAAAACTAAATGGTAATCGTGAACTATCCACTTTTTATCTAACGGTCTCAAAACACTAGAATGCTAGACTTTCATTGCGTGCCACATAAATGCTTAAAGCTGCGCTGTTAAGGTTTTTTTCATGGTAATCATCATCATACCCTTATCCCGCCTGTGGCAGGGTCTGCGGGTTCTAGCCCTCCACTCCCTCCTATCTCCCACCAGATTAGTCCCTATTCTTGATGAAACTGCTCTGACTGGGAGCACCCCAGGCGTCTGGAACCCGCAGGACAATTGGACGGGTTGTCTGTGGGGGAATGCCAGACTACCCCGTTAAGATTTCTACATGACGCCTTCCTTTTATTCCGTGTTGTTGCACTAATTGCATGCTGCTTTCTGACACTGGAGCTTGTACTTTATCAGTTCAGAGTCAGGCGATATGAGGATGGCCTAATGCCAATAACTACTTTAGAACCCATGTTCTAGATTCCTCTGTTAACATTTTCCTTTCTCAAAATTTTAAAGAATTTCAGTTCTACTTAAGACGTGCTAACGAACGCCTTGGGGGCGCAGAGTTCGGGTGCTGGCCTTCTGAATCAGTGGTTCCAGGTCCTCTCCTAGACCGACGCGAGTGACTTCTTCCGGGTGACTTCTTACTGATTCTTAATTCTGTCAGTTCTTGACATCCCAATCATGTATCGTAGCATTCGCATCTCGGCAACTTGCATTCTGTTTACGTGGCTATTCCTACTGCCCAACACTGACTCATATAGCATAGCTGGCATAACCTCTGCCTTGTAAAACTTCCCTTTTAACTTCATTGGGACTCTCATATCGCGCAGGACTCCGATTGCCTATCGTCACTTCAACCATCCCCCCTTGATTCTGTGGCTAAGAATATATAGTAACATTCGATGTATCGCCCCGTTACTTTGAAACACTGAGGGAGCGGCTTATTTCGTTGGACACACCAGTTCTCGTCTGATCATTGAAGTTAAGCAACGCAACCCCAGCTAGTGCTAGCATGGGTGACCGCTTGGGAAGACTGGGTATTGCTAATGCCCAAAAGTCGTCGCATTAGTGTAGTGTCTGCATCTCCTGCACCATTATCACCACTTCAATGGTACGACCAATTTTGGAGTACAGTAATCCAATTTGGTTTCCTTTTAGGCAGGACTTATCTTGGGAGATTGAAAGGATCCAAAGGAGAGCAGCAAGAATTATAATCCGCAGGTTTTTTCACAGGGAGAGTGTGCCTGGCATGATGAGCGATTAGGGTGGGACACACACTAAGCCAGCAGCGTGCATCTCACAGCATTAGTCTTTTTATCAAACTGCTGAGATTGTGGTCAAACACTTACCTGGTTGATGCTGTCTCATGATGTAATGTTTTGGTGATATGTAAAATAATTTTATGTTCATTTCACCTAGCTCTGCGGACCTCGTGTTGGCCACCCTTGCTCTAACCCATTGTCTTTTGGGAGGTTTGTCAAACCGCTTCAGTTCATGCAAGATGTCCAACTTGCTGTCTACACGTAACGTTTGTTTCAAAAATCTGGCATGATGCCTTGTCTTGTGATGATGCCTAGTCAGACATATTGGGGGGCGGGGGCGAAGAGGGACTTAAGAATCTATCTTTTGTTGTTCGACACTAATTAAGTTGTTATCAGTATGTATTTTTCCGTTTTACTCTTTTCTCTCCTGCAGTAAATTCCTTAGGGTACTGTAGGCAATCCAAAGAAATAAAAGCACAAGGTTGTCATAATGGGACTCCTTCACGTTCGCATCATTTCTCTGATGTCGTTTCAGACACACCGATAGTGGTTATTACAGATGAGAAGCTTCCGGAATCCTTCCTGTTCCCCTTAAATCTAGTTTTTAAATGCCACCTCTAGGCTTATTCAGCACGTCCCTTTTTTTATGACTGCAGACATTTATTTTTGCTATTTAGGGGCTCACATCACGTCATTTTTCAAACTGGCGCTTTAACTCCACAGCAATGGATATAAGACTTCCCATTTTTTGCTCTTAGAATATGGAAATGCATTTTATCCATAAAGAATGAAAATGGAGTTTATTATCCAAACATGTCACGCTACTCCCTAACCTCACCAAAGCTGCATTGCAACATGTTGCAAATCTCTTATTTGCAGAAATACCCAGATTTTGGTCTTTCATTAAAGTTAGTGAAACGGACATTTTTCTTCCCTTCTTCTTGGTCGACAGCTTGTCATATTCCTGTCAATTGACTTTACATTTGTTTTTGAGTAAAAAAAATGTTCACCAAGGCGTCATGTTGCCAGCTGGGTTGACGGTTCTCTATAGGATTGTTTTCCTTACCGCAAGGATTCATCTCATCTGGTTGACTTGGAATTACACTAAGAAATTTGTGTCTTTCGTAACTCGTCCTAAAATTAAGATGCAAGTCGTTTGACAGAATATGTTTGTTGGATATGTCGAATTTATGGCGCCCGATTCCACCACAGGCAAAATGATGAAATCGCTGAAGAAACTGTATTATTAATAGCCAATGCACTTACCGGTATATCGCTTGCAAACTCACGGTTACTTGTAGTGCAACTAAAGACTTTGCAATGCAATATTCAAGCTTAGTGCCCATGAGCTAATTTCATGAACAAATAATTGCATGATCATCGAACTAATTTATTATAATGTTGTTTAGGATTTCAATAATGTAATGGGGCGGTCACTTTGTTACTTGCGTTACTCTATACGAGGTATATTTTTATAAGGAGTTTTTACGTACTAACGTGAATTCAGCACTGCTTTTTCATCTACCACGTATTAACAAAAATGATGAACAATTGAAATAAAACCGGTTAAAGCAAACTGAACCAAATAAGGAAACATTCAAGCAATTCTTAAAGCAAACATTGAATTGAAACTGAGTACACATTATGATGAAAACTATGAAATTTATTTAAACATTGAAATCTGATGACAATGAATCATTGGTCTTCAAAGTTGGTGGCATTGATATTTGTTTTTACCATTTAAAGTATGGAATTCGTCGAATTCAAATGAGGCCTTGTGAAGCAAACCTATAAAATCAAATAATTTTTTTCATAACTGATGTATACGAATTCTTGGTGTTCGGCTTGTGCTACTTCTCGGCAAAGAGGCACTGCCATATTTATGATATGCCACTAGGACAGGGCTCTAGTATTTAACTTCAAACGCTCTTTTTTAATCTCAATTTTGAGACTGAACCATTCGCATATTTCAACATTTGCGTCTACGTAATTGAGTTACCATTCATTAACACCATCTTGAGCCTTCATTGACTTTGCTTATATACACACTTAAGCTAACTTGTCAGTTTCCTTAACTTATTTCTTCTTTTTTAAATTTCTGGCAGTTAACAACATCAGATGGCTCACTGCATGCTTCGAACCACCTAAAACACCAAAAATCATGCTGTGTGTAATAGAGTTGTCAATATTTCTTAAGGGTTCATTCCATACTTTTAGCTTAAAAGCTGACGAATGTCATTTTAATCCTTTACACAATTACAAATAAAAAAAATTACTTTCGAATAACCGACTTGATAAAATTACATCAATTTAATACCAATGTACTTCAAGCTTTTATCCGACATTTCCGTAGAAAACAAAAATCCTGAAATGAGGTCACAAAGATAATCTGAGGAAGTTTCTAAGAAAGCACTAAACCTCTCATCTTCGCATATTGTGGCGCCCGGTTCATCATTCTCGCAATTTTATCCCGCCTATGACTAGGTCAAGTCTACTCCCAGATCTTCACCAAGTCGTCTGCTACCTAAAAGCTGAATTAATGTAATTCTCTTATGCTCCTCTTCAGTCTACTGCCTTCTTCTCGGGGATGACTTCTTCTCCTATAGAAGAATTATATATAATTCCGAGTTATATTCATTTGAGTATTTGTCCTTTTCACCAAGCATCCATAACAATAACAGTAATTTATCCTATTTATAGGTAAAGTTGGCAGCGTTGGGCACCCATCCTTGTCCCTCTTGATGAATACATGGTCGATCTTTTCCCAATAGCGGTATTTTACACAGCCGGCTGCCGACCTAAGCTGCAAACCCCGTGCATGTTAGCGTTGGCTGAGTTCATTGAGGGACCCACTGTCGCCAGGGAAAGAGCATTTGAGACACCAGTTCTCGTCTGATCACGGAAGTTAAGCAACGCAACCCCAGCTAGTACTAACATGGGTGGCTGCTTAGGAGAACTGGGTACTGCTAATACCCAAAATTCGTCGCATTAGTGTAGTGTCTGTGTAGTCTCTGAGTTACAACCACGCAGTGGACGGGGTTCTAATGACTTTGTAGTTGAGTGCCCTAAAACACCAACAACAAACCAAATCGTACATCGGGGATTTTGCCTCAAAAAATAGATACAGTAAAACCCCCATTATCCGGCATCCAGATATCCGGCATTACCATTTATCCGGCAAAGAGAAATGGTACTCTGACGTCATAGGGAGACATTAAATCTTTGGGCCTACCGTTCCAATATGGCAATAAATGTCTCCAAACTATTATAAAATTCATGGTACATCAAGTGGGAATCATTTTACAATTATATTGCAATGCAATACGTTTACAAAGTGAGACAAATCAAATTATTCAAGCAAAGTGATATTCAAGATGTTTCCAAAAATATGGATTCTGTATAATGTCTTCACATATATGACTGCTCTTAATATTTAAAAAAAAATAACATACAGTACTAGACATGCTGGATATCAAGATGTACAAAATGCAAATATTTCTTTGAAATACTGTGAATGCATTATCAATTTTTCTAGAAATTGAGCCAGAACTTCAAATTTATCACAACCTTTCAAAAAATATATATACAGTATGTCAACTGATGCACTTATACAGCTCTCTGCAGTGCGTTTTCTGGAACCTGGACCAACGCATGGGCTTTATGAAAATGTATCAAAATGTAAAATGTTCCCCCCCCCCACAGAAGGCCTTGCAAAATATTTTTGAACATGGCCCCCAAAAGTTCATCCTGGCACCTTCTAACAGGTAGCTCTATCTCCTTGCCTGTGAGTAGCCTAATCATTAAGAACTTTGTATCAAAGTGTTTCTAACGATTTTTTATGCTCAAAGACCAGTATGATGAGGACAAAAGGTGGGAAATTGTGCAAAAGTGACATGATTTTGAATCAATTAAATAACTTCGCCTGTATTCACACCTTTCAACACTAATTTTTTAAGACTACAGTAGAATCTCGATATATCGAACCTCAGGGGACCGGGAAAAATAGTTCGATATATCAGAGATTCGATATATCCAAATCCGGAATTATATGTAAAGCTAAAATTTACATCGGGCGGGACCGGCGCTCAAGCTTCGATATAAGCGGGAATAAGCAGGATTTCGATATAAGCGAGTTCGATATACCGAAGTTCTACTGTATTGTGTTGTAAATGGAAAAGGCATGTATAGTAGGTACATTTGTTGATGTGTTCTTAAAAAAGTTGAGATAAATGTGGATTTTTCGCTCATTTTGTAGTACAGGGAAGGGGTATTCATCCTTTTTGAAACACTGTTCATTTGATACACCCTTCAATATATGCGTGCTTCAGTTATCCGGAAAATTCAGTTGTCCGGCACGTGGTTCGTCCCAAGGATGCCGGATAATTAGGGTTTTACTGTAGTTTTTTTATTGAGGTAGGAGACCATGCGTCTAAAATACACTATAGGCAGGCCAAGACCTCAGAGAGGACGTCCATTGCCTTGGCCAAAACCAGAAGTATGAGATCGTCTATGATCAGTTAGGGACCAAGGAAGGAGAGAGAGAGAGAGAGAAGATTTTTGATTGGCCAAGGCCAGAGATAGGGCAACTAATGAGATGTCCCCAGACCATAACAGTGGAGGATAGCAAAGGTAGGATCCTGTCCTCCCTGTGGAAGTGAAGAAGATATGTGAAGAGCATTCCCACAGCCTCTTGAATGCTGCGGTGGGAGAAAACGACATTAACACCTATCTTACTACTTCAGGGGTCGTTGACAGTGTAACGAAGGAGGAAGTAGTCAGGGCCATTAAGAAAGAAAAGTCGAAAAGCGGTAGGCCAAGACAGAGTTCCTATTGAACTGTGGCGTACCCTAGAACCAGGTGGCTAAGGAAACTTTTCAGAAATACCTTCTGCATGTCATAAGATTTGGATAGTGCCACTCTTCAAGGGCAAAGGTGATGTCAAAGATTGGTAACTATAGAGGTATCAAGCTAATGAGCCATTCTAAGAATGTCGCCTCCGGGATAGAACAAGTTTACATGGAAATCAGTTCGGGTTCATTCCAGGTAGGTCCACAATGGAACAAATCTTCATTTGAGGCAGATGGTAGCAAAGTATAGGACCGCAAAGAAAGATCTCGGTTCCATCTTCATCGACCCCGAGAAGGTTTATGACAGTGTCCCACGACAAGTAGTTTAGGAAGTAGTGCGCAAAAGGGGGGTTGAGGCATGGTTTATTCGGATAGTACAGGATATGTATGATGGTTCCATAGCCAGGGTAAGGGCTCCTGAAAATACTGAAGGTTTCCCACTGAAGGTTGGAGTATATGAAGGTTCAGCACTACGTTCATGCTGGGATACATGTTTGGGGTGTCGAGAGCTGATAAATTAGGAATGAGTATGTTAGATGTAGCCTGAGGGTGGGGGATGTCGTGGAAAAATGAGGGGGAGTAGATTGAGTTGGTATGAACACGTGATGAGAAGAGGGGAGGAATAGCTCATTGGACCATTACAGGAATGCAGGGGGTTGGAAACACCCAGGGCAGGGAGAAACAGAAGCAGACGTGGGAGCAGGTTGTCCGTAAGGAATAGGTAGTGTGTGGGGTGGACGGGGACCTGGTGGGAGATAGGCAGTAGTGGAGGGCTAGAACTCGCTGACCCGACCCTGCCACAGGCGGGATAATGGTATGATTATGGTGATGATGAGTAGAGATAGTTCTTTTATGTACAAATGACATTATACCCCACAAGGAATGTTCTTCTCATCCTACAGAAGTCGCTTCGGGGCTTTTCCAGCACCCAAAACATAGCATCCTACTTTGAATCCAGTATGGAGCCTGGAACAATTGGCACCGTAGTCGAGGGCGCTACCTCTTAGCTACTGATCCGTTACCTGTTTTTAGGTAAATCCCGTAATTGTATTAAAATCCAATGTTTTGTTCTTAAATTTTATTTATCATATAATAGAAAATTGAAGATGATATGCTAATTTGATATTGCTTATTCATGAAATCTCATATCCCTCGATAGACATTCACTCTCCAGTAAATAGGAATCAACTAGAAAGTCAACCGAATGAAAATGCCGGTTGAAAAAGAGGCTATTTAAATAACTTTATATCCACACGAAAAACATGAACCTTTTTGCTAATGAGATGCGATTTCATTAGCAATTTTCCGCGGCATCTGTGACGAAAAATAATTAGAGGAATGAAGACATTCACTTAGTTTTTAATTTTTAGGCACATGTGCATTCAGTGCCCTTGTGACCTAAAATTGGCAACATCAGGGAAATTGTATCCTCTTTTGACCCCTACTGCTTGATATTTTTTTTTGCCTTTTCAACCCTTACAAACTTTGGCAGAATCGTCGACACATTAATTAGCTTAATTTAAACTGGAATCACACGAGCGTTAATATATTAGTTGTTATTGACAAATTTCATTAGCACTAAAACCACACGTTGTCGTTCATTTCCTGCAGTCCAACATAACGTTCACTAGGGATTCCTAACTTGTCTTAATCTATACGTAGTCCGACATGTCATAAGACTCATAACGATTGCTCTAGGGATTTGTCGAACAAGAAAGATCCCCAAAAATTATCGTATTCGTATGTAAGTGAAATGACATAAACATTGGTCACGTCATCATCATCATCAGCAGTAGCAGTAGGGCCGGGGATGCGGGTGCAGACCCTCCACTCCCGCCTATCTCCCAGCGGATTCCTGTCCGCCCCGCATGCTACCATATCCTTAAGGACAACCTGCTCCCACGTCTGCTTCGGTCCCTACTGCCCTGAGTGCTTCCAATCACCTGCATTCCTGCATCCCCACCCCCACGCTACCTCTAACATACTCATTCCTAACTCTGTCAGTTCTCGACACCTCACTCACATACGGCAGCATTCGCATCTCGGCTACTTGCATTCTATTGCCGTGGCTCTTCCTCACTGTCCAACACTCTGATCCATATGGCATAGCTGGCCTAACCACTACCCTGTAAAACCTCCATTTCAACTTGATTGTGGCCCTCCTATCACACAGGACTCCACTTGCTTGTCTGCACTTCAGCCATTAATTCTAAAGTCACATCCGAGTCTATCTCCCCATTGCTTTGGAATGTTGATCGTAAGGACGTTACCTCTTATACCTTCTTAACCTGGTCGCTCACTGACAAGTCGGGTAGGCCCCCCACTAGATCTACCCCTACTCAACTTCACGAGGTCGATATATTGGACAGTGTTTTTCCACAGCCGGTTGCCGATCAAAGCTGCAACCCCAATGATTATTTGTTGTCGATCTGCTATTCGTTGAGGAATTCCACCGACGCCAGGGGCGAGCTCCTAAACCTGGAAATTTTGCCTCATCTACCCGTTGCGCAGTAGAGAGGGTTCTTTTACGTGCCAATGCTATCACGCAGTCACACTTCTCATCCGAAGGCGCACTCGGGCCTCCCTCTCCCCCTAAAGAAGCCAACCCACCTTAGCCCGTTATGGAACATAGAACCACAGGCGCAGTTACCGCGCACACTACGCAGTGCGCCACCGAGGCGGGTCTATGGGCATTAAAGGTCATATTGCATCAAAAGATGAAGCTCGTTTAGTTATTTTAGTGTGCAGTGCGAGACCAGTAACATCGTTTTATCCCCAGGGTCTGACTTTCGGCTTGATAGTCGAAATTGTCATTTCCTTTACTAAAAGTGTAAACTTGCATGTTGATGCTTTATATAGTAGAAAAACAAGTGTGTGAGAATGTTTAAAATATTGACAACAATAAGCAATGTAAGTATGGACCACTGCCAAAATGTTAGGTTTATTGTCTGATGCAGCAATATTCATCTCATGTGAAGCGATTGTGATACACCGTGAAAAACGCGACACTCGTCCGGAGTGCCTCTAAATAGGTTTTCCAATTTCAGAAGCTTTAAATCCGTGGTTCTCATACTTTTTTAGGATTTCTTGCATGGTGGTCTGCTTACAATTCTTTAGATGGCTCGCAGACCCTTTTAAATTAATTACAATTAACACGTAGGCTACTGTTATTGAAATATTTTTTGATGAACAATTATATGTTTAGAAAATGGTAAATCGTAGTCATCAAATGGACATTCAATTGGGTGGGGGCATGACAATGACCCCTTCGTGGTCTCCTTAAAACCGCTTTGCGGCCCAGATCCCAGTTTGAGAATCACTGTTCTAAACTATTGGTTCATTGCAAACGTCAGAGCTGTGAAATGTATAACAACAGCAAACATCATCTGGTTGCATTGGACACATCAGTTCTTGTCTGATCTCTGAAGTTAAGCAACGCAACCCTAGCTAGTACTAACATGGGTGGGCTAATACCCTGGATAACGCTAATACCCAAAAATCGTCGCATTAGTATAGTGCCTGTGCAGTCTCTGCATTAGCACTACGCCGTGGACGGGGCTCTAAATGACCTTGTAGTTCAAGGCCCTAACACACCAACGAAACAAAACTCAGTACTGCAAGTTCCAGTGTTTTGATGCTTCACAACTTTTTTTCCACTGTTGTTCCACTCGATTTAATCAAAATGGTGATGTGTTGTCAACATATTCTGCTTCACCCATTAGTTCTTCGTGCCTACGAATACTGGCAGCAGGACATTATTTTGTAGCACTTGTTGACTGCATCAAAGAAATATACTACTGTATTTCAGGTGTTCTGGCAACAATAGCAGGATTAACTGATCCGTTAGTGAGCAGCGTATGTTTCGCAAAACAGAGCAGCATTCCTAATAAAGATAAGTGCACCTGTCTTAGGGACAGGTGAACGTAATTCGTCTGCTTTGCATAACATACGTTGATCACAAACGAATCACTCAATTTCGCTGCACAAAATGTTTGGTCGTGTATTGGGACCTTCGTGTTCACCCTGCGTTTGGAGTAAAAGTTAGTGTTTATGAGGGTTTGCTATCATTCTAGGTATGTACCTTACCTATTTGAGATACGGAATAAAGAAAATTGTACTATATTTTCAATGACGTTGAATTTGATAGTACTTCAGTTGGCAGAATGATCTGTAGGTGTTCTGTTGTTTAAATGGAAGAGTAATACTGTAATCGTGAGTGGTTTACTGAGAATGACTACAGTATAATAGTAATGCAAAATCGTAAGGCAGCAAAGAAAGATCTCCATGCAATCTTCATTGATTTGGAGAAGGCTTATGACAGTGTTCCACAACAGGTGTAGTAAGTATTACGAAAAAAAGGGTAGATAAAAGATATATTCGGATAGTGTATTACTATGTATGATGGTTCCGTAGTCAGGGTAAGGACCACTTGGGAAAATACTGGAAGCACCCAAGTGAAGGTTAGGTTACACCACGGTTCAGCACCAAGTCCATACTTTATCCTTTTGTTTAAGGACGAGCTGCTGACTGGAGTAGGAGAATGGGCTCATCACTCAATGCATGATATTTGCATACGATTTCGAAAAACTTAGTGACTAAACAACAAGTAGAGAAGGGCCTAAACGATATTAGAGGAGCGATAGAAAAAGGAGGGCTAAAGATAAACGTGAAAAAGACAGTATTTAACTTTCATTTGGGAAGGACAGGAAAATAATGGTGACGTACTCCTAAGGGGTGAAGAGTGAAAAAGTGCAGGAGGTATATTAGAGCTAGTCTGGGGGTTGAGGACATCTCGGAAAAAAATCCCGCACCACCCCCCTAGTGACACCACTGGGTATATGGGCACATAATGAGAAGAAGGGAGGAGGAGCTGGTTAGGTCAAATATTGGGAATGCAGGTGGTTGTAAGCACCCGGGGTAGGGGAGGAACAACGATGACGTGGGAACAGGTTATGCGTAAGGATATGGTAGTGTGTGTGGAGTGGACGGAGACTTGGTGGGAGATAGGCAGGAATGGAGTGCTAGAACCCGCAAACCCGATGTCACTGGCGGGATTGGATATCAGGATGACGATAATAACAGTATAAGATGTTATTCACAATTAAAATGTGTTGCTTATAACGTGTTGGATAACAAGTAAATCTGTATTCAAGATAATTTCCTTACAATTACAAAACACAATATGGCAGATTTCAATTAATGTGAACTGCGCTGTAAAAATCAGTGGGAAATTAATGTCTGAAGAGTGTTCGTTATTTTTTTAATGATATTGCCAATGGAATTTGTTCACATTTTAAACATACTGTGAGCGTTTTCCGTAACTACCGAGATGTCTACTTTCATGATACAGATTCATTATTTAAAATGATCACTAACTTTTAATGTGCAACTTGAATGCAAATTGGTTCACAGATGACTCGTACCTAGTAGACATATTCATGAACTATTCACCATTTTGCTATTCTTCGTGTAGCCATCAAAATCCTTTGAAATTCGGAAGTTATTCTCAAGTGGCATTATAATTATTCACATACAGTTTGGCCAACAGAGGATAGTATTTATTAGGTTATTGATATTCTACCTGTCTTGTGAGACCTACGGTTTCCCAGACATGAAACCTTCAGAAAAATAGGGGGACAAGAAGCATAAGATACTTGCAGTGGCAGCCTATACTATAGAACAGCACTGCTATAGAATATTCATTATGGTACTGTATGTAGTTGTTTACATTAGTTTACTTGCCCCTTGTTTGAATAGGACTACAGCATTGTTGTAATTGAACTCAAAGGGGTTTTACACCAGGTTGACAGCGGTGCCCAAGGCATATTTCTTCAGGTGCCACTTTTTCCTTTGCAACATTTGCCTTATTACTGGAGCCTTTGAATATCTGACCAAACTAACATTAGGCTACTACTTTGGATCTCTTATTCTCCTCAGTTTTACAGGCATATTTTAAGCGCTTAACCAAAACACCACCAATAAGCACTCCTCCACTAAAAAATGCACTTAGTACAATGAACTTTACAAGATCCTCTTCTGTTTCCCTTGAGCTGGATAAAGAGACCCCTGTTATTTAGGACCAGGACCTTATTACATAACTTTCACCTTCTAATATTTCACCATCCATTCACTATGAAATATGATATTACATAAGCGCCAATGTTACATATATTCCGTTTCACAAAAATAAGACCAGCAATAATTTTGTGGCACAAGGGTGCAAGTGGGCCACTACCTCCATAAAAAATCCACTGAACTAATGGATATGTGGATGTTTTTTTTACAAATGAATGAGTAGAAGTTGGCAATAATTCACCATTTTTAACCTCATTGAATTACAAATGCACTTTAGAGTTCGCAGTCAGAATTCATTGTAATTCAAATATAATGCATTGAATTGGCAATAAATTGTGATTCACATGAAACTTGTAGTAATTTCAGTGCGTAGAGTACAATTTTATTTTCAGTTATCATGTGCCTGCTACTACACAAATCAAGGATGGGTATTCACGTACATGAATCACTAATTTTAAGGAAATAAAACTAGAAGTAACGGCACGAATGGTAGTATAAAAACAGTTTAAGTGGTCTCCTAGTTGTGGAAACATAAACACCAGTTGGATATACTGTATGTAAGTAGGATTCACGAGTGAGCAGAATAATAAAGAGATCCTTTTCAGTTAGACATTTAAAAAAAGGAGATTCCCAAACCTTTTTCCCTTTCAAATCTCCCACTTGGTTTAATAAATGTATTCCTTGTGCCCATCTACTTACCTCCTAATATTTTGTTAAGTTCAAAGTTATAGGACCTGTTCCATATCCATAATGCATCCTCGTGGTTTGATTTAGTATCGGTTTTTATTATGCTGCGGTCTGTTTCTGAGTCAAAAAAGCAGGAATCCTGCTGTGGAATGTCGAAATGACCGATGCGGTTTCTTTGGGAGTTCCCATTATTTAACTGAAGTGCCAGATAGTTTAATAAAATTGACCAATTTTCACAATTACTCGACGTGGGTAGTCATAGGGGATCGCATTGGCACTCATTTGTTGATAATTTGTTATCATAAAATGACAAGAAATTCATATCAGTTCTGTACTGCACAGGTTCAATTCCAGATGGAGAGAAAGAAATTTCAAAGGCTTCTTCCGTCGAATGGGATACAATCGATTAAAGTAGCACAATCACTGCCAAAATTGTTTCAGAGCTGCAATACATTTAAACACTACAAATTAAATTTCGTCAAAGGAGATTTATAATTTTGTCAAGATCTTGAATAAGTCAATTTCAATTTTTGAAAATGATGAAAATCTAAAACTTGATATTATTTAAGAAAGAAAATTTTTAAAAACTGGGGGAATTGAATATGTTGCTGACTTATCAAACAATAAAATATCCCGCTGTTTTCAATTTATAACAGTAATTTAAAAAGATATTGCAGTTTGTTAACGAATATTGCCATAGAAAATTCCACTACCCAGTAGATATCATTTTAAAACACTTGGCATTCCTGGAGACAAAACGACTGCTTTAATAAGATGGTGCTTCTGCAGTTGAGGAGGAGTTGACAAGAACAACTAAATCAAAATTTAATTAATGTGAAAATCGAATTTTTGGGGCTGAATTATGTTAGAAATTGAAAGCATATCGGTCGGTCATCGTTCTGTATTGTTCTAATTTCAAAGAGCTCTGTTGATTACTGCTGAATTTTTCCTCTTAGCCAACAATAGGTCAGCAATCATCTGCTATCCTCCTTCCCTGACCGGAACATACATCTTTATATAAATATCCCTTCGTGTTTATGAGTTCGAATAAGGTGGTGCTGTACTCAGTTAATAAAAAAAATCCTATCGTTAATTTTAATCAGCATCCTCTTAACAGTTCCACATGGTTATCAACTTAAAAATGCTCTAGTGGATGCTGAAGATTTCAAGACTTGAACACATGGCGCTTTTCATGCGAAAAGGTGACAAGAGAACGAACCTAATGTAATAAATAATGAAATCGCTAGGGGCCTTTTCTACTCAGTCATCTCAAACAATGGATATTATGCAAATTGTGCAGCATTCGAGTTGAATTCTAATTGGGACATCCGAGCTCTAAGCTATACTTGCTTTACAGTGTATGTAAACACTGAAACAATCGTAGTCTCTCAAAATATAAAGTTCGTTGATTTTAATCACAAAATTAATAGTGGATATTTTTTCTCCCCTTTCGCCACTTAATTATGCAATTGTAACCTGGTAATTATGTAGGGCCCCCTTACAGATATTTACTGAAAATGTTTGCTCATTATTAAAGCCCCTATTCATTAAAATTTATTAACGAGATGGTAAATAGAAAGGCAAAACAATACGTTCGACCTTTGATGTGAATTTTTTTCTTGTGTAAACCATGCAAGATAGACCAAATATGTCGACTTATTAACTCAAAATTGATATTTAATTTTTCCCTGTGGATATACATTCACGAATTGTAAACTGAGTTTTCCACATGCAAATAATGTTTGGGATAGTGCTTTGGGCTGCTTGTAACTGTTAAGGTCAAATTCGGAGTGTCAACGGCAGAAAAATGACCCAAAACTTCGTTTTAATGATGAGTCTATTAACACAGAATATTATTATTATTGCAAAACAATAAATTCACAGGTAATTTTGGAAAGTTCTTACCGGTGCTCCCTGGTACCTTTAAAGTTCAAGATCTGTGATTAATCAATAACTTTCTTATCCATTATCAAGAAGAATAGATTTCCAAATGTGATGCGTTACAAGCGGTGAAGGGCTTATTGGATCCAAAAAAGATATCAAACATACTACTCATTTCAATTATATCATTATGTGTTTAATTATTACTTCTGTATATAGTATTTGCTTTTGATTATTTACCAGCTACGAGTATATTTAACTTAATAAAAGCTTCTTTGTTGTTATTAGCTGGATATTTCCGTAAATAGGTATTCAAAGAAACAGTATAAAAACGCATGGCGCGGCCCGGGTTAATTTTGCTTGTTGGAAGAGTGGCCCGTGGTTGAAATGAGGTGAGCCGATAACTTAATAGCTGTACTGTAAAGCAACTTGTAACCCTTTTCCCGCCTGTGGCAGGGTCGGGTACCCATTTTCTCCCTCTAAATGGGAGCGGCATATTGTATTGGTCACACCAGTTCTCGTCTGATCACTGAAGTTAATCAACGCAACCCCAGCTAGTACTAACATGGGTGGCCGCTTTGGAAAACTGGGTGCCGCTAATATCCAAGAATCGTCGCATTAGTGTAGCGTCTATGCAGTCTCTGCATTATGACTACGCAGTGGACGGGGCTCTAATGTCATGGTAGCTGAAGGGCCCTACAACACTAACAAAACAAAAGTCCGGACATGAATCCGGAACCACTGATGCGCAGCCGATGCGCTTTCTGCTATTGAACAAGTACAAGAGGCAAAATTTCGAGATGTAGGAACTCGTCCTTGGCACTGGTGGCACTTGCTTAATATGTCACGCCAACGCGCAGTTTTAACGAAGTAAAACGTCGCGTCGGTCCGTTGAAGTTCTCCTGCACATGGGGATGTTTCATAATACAGTATCACGAATAAGTGTGAACGGTCTTTAAAGTAAAGATTTGTTTCATTTTCGTTGGTGTTTTAGGGCCCTTAAAATACAATAATCATTAGAGCTCCGTCCACTGCATAGTTCTAATGCAGAGTCTGCGCAGGCACTACGCTGTTACGACGATTTCTGGGTGTTAGCAGTACCCAGCGGTCACAGATGCTAGGTACTGTCTGGGTTGCGTTGGGTATAAATTTTGATAAGCATGGGTACAATTTTTGCTGCTTTTCATCGGAAGGAAGGTGTACGTTTCCCTACCCATCTCGTTCTAACAGACCACAGATCTCACCAAGAATCAATCAATCTTACATTTCGTAACGCGTGATGTGAGATCGCATCAAAGTGTAGACGTGTCAAGAAACTGGATGCCGCACATTCTCTGCAGAAGCATCGAAATTAGACAGTTAGGCCTCAGAGGGACCAGGTTGAAATTTTCATACACAATTTGTATGTGTCCCCAAAAGCTTTACGGGCTAGGGAAGCTATCCCCTTATCGTTAGTCTTGACTGTGTGTAATGTGTTCTCTAGAGATGTTCTCGGGACTCGGGCCATGCCATTCACTGATTCACAAATGTAGTTAAAATGCTACAGTTATTAGTATGCCCCTCTTTCTATATTCATAAATTTAGGCACTGAAATTATACCTTTTAACGTTATTCGTTCTATCTTAAGATGTGGTGAGTACTTTCCTACTACTTATTATGCTATAAAAATGAAATGCACAGAAGAGCAGCATTTCGTGAGAAACATTTAAATCATTCAGCCTCATAATTTTTGTAACGAAAGCTTAAAACTACTGGCTATTCTTTTGGTTATTAATGAGTTGGCAGCCAATTTACATTTAAAGAAGTGCGTGTTTTTCTTCTCACGTTTCTTGATGATATCCTTTCAGTTTGTTTGTTAAATGATCCACTTTTCACGCATGACATTACTATTCTTTAATGTTAATTTATGATCAAATATACAACTAAAGATTTTCATTTTCATAGTGACTATAAATAGGAAAGTTAAATGTAGAAATTTTTAGATATGACAAAAATAAGCTTTATTTTTATATCAGCAGCGGCGCCGTTTAGAACTTGTTTCATATTATGATATTTCATAAAATTAATCTATTATGGCGCCTACTGCATGTGTTGGCTATTTCAAATCAAGCAGTAAATCACGAGTTCTTCAGATATTTGAACTTAAGCAGTTCAATTGTGCTGTATATTTTATGTCGTGGCTGTGTTATGCCCCATTGAACGCCATAATTGAGGTTTCCTTCACCAAGACAACTCCTGGGTGAGTGTATACAGACTAGCGATCATGCACCTTTCTGTTGTTTGTTTGTTGGTGTTTTAGGGCCCTTCAACTAGAGCCCCGTCCACAGTATAGTTCTTTTGGGTATTAGCAGTATCCAGTTTTCCCAAGCAGCCACCCATGTGAGTACTAGTTGGGGCTGCGCTGCTTAACTTCAGTGATCACACGAGAACTGGTGTGTTCAACGCAATTCACCACTCCCTGCACCTTTCTGGTCCTAAATGTTTTTCATAAGATAAATTTATACTTACAGAGGTTTGAGTGAGAATTATTTTGAACAAAATAGTAATCAACATTGTCTTCCTTAGTCCAATTCGTTTTCCATTATCACCTGGGCGGCGCAAAACCATGTGCAAGTTCAGTCAACATATTCAACCAAACTGCATATAACTGAAATTCGAAAATAAATAAATGAAATGTTTATAAAGAGCACTTTTTTCTTATAAAAGATTCGTCGAACTCAACACACTTCAACATTTTGTAGACAGACTAATGCAATAAAACGCTTTTATCGAAGATTATACACCATTTCCCATGTTTCAATCTCTGTAAGAGCCGTTTACCGTCTTTAAATAACAACCAAGAGTCAGCACTGTGCTTAGAGTGCGTTTAATGTTCTTAGACAATTCAGTAGAAAATATCTTGATAGCAAGACCTGCAAAAGGGTCTATTTGAATCTGTGCTTTACTTTCAGTTGCTCTCAAAGAAATTCTTCATAATATGGGTTATTGTGACAAATATCATTTCTCGGTACAGTATTTGAATAGCTTTTTTTTTAATAGATCTGCCAGATGAAGGGAATCAATTATTCATATCATTTTAAATTTCTAAATTGAGGAAAACGACAACAAGCATTCCCAAATGACACATGCTACGTTTCTAAATAGACACCAAATTGACATTAAGAAAAGGGTTGAGATATCAATATCGGATGGCGCATGAAATAAAGTGCTATATAATGGTTTAAACAGGCGTAGAGTAATTGAAGAAGTATACCAGAAAAGAGCTTTCTTTCAAACAAGAATCAAGAAGAATGGAAAACTCAATATTAATATCTTGAATAATTTTTTTAGAATCTAAATAACTTTGTCATCCATTTCAACTTTCGTTTTTCATAAGTAGGCATCCATGAAATGTTTCATTGATTGTCACATATGATAGATGACAATGTATTTCTTTGATAATAATTATGTTTAAAAATCATATTAACTATTTAGATCTTATGCAGTACTGTCCTGATATAGATTGCATTACTAACAAGTGAAATAAACAAAAAGCAGATAAGCAATAATAAATTAAAGTAAGCAATCAAATATTAAAGATGGAGGATTACTCCTGGAGTAAACTGTTTGGCAATTCTGACTAATGAAGGAAAGGACTCTGTAAGAAGCGAACCGAATTCAATTTCAAACTGTGGAGACATCAGATGGTTCTGCCACACGCTCCTTCCATAAGGAATGTAGTTAACCTTATTCATCTCCATTCTACTTTCACATTACAAACTTTTAAGGAGGGGATAAATTCAAGAATCATCAGAATCAGTAAATCGTTTTGTAAAAAAAATGAAGTAAACAGAGATATAGATTGCTGTCACAGTTGTTTTCTTCGCCGTCAAGACAAGATTTCACTGTATTTTATAAATTTGTTGTCTAATATGATTATGGATCAGAGTGTTGGGCAGTGAGGATGAACCCCGTAAGTAGAATGCAAGTTAATGCTGCTGTACATGTGTAGGGTGTTGAGAGCTCATAGAATTAGGAATGTGTATATTAGAGGTAGCCTGGGGTGGGGGACATCGCAGAAAAAAACGGAGAGTACATTGAAGTGGCATGGACACGTAACGCAAAGAGGGGAGGAGGAATTCGTTAGGTCCATTACAGGGATGCAGGTAGTTGGAAGCACCCGGAGCAGGGGAAGGCCCCTGCCAACAGGGTTGACAATGCATGTTTTTCATTCTAGACCACCTGTGAGCCTTCCATGTAGGGTTATTTTAAGAGTTTTATTATGCCTCAGACTAAAACCTAGTATACTAATCCCCAAAATGGCTGGATATATTAAATAACTGGCTAGGTTTCAACCTGAGGGTCATCCACAGTCTACACCCTTGTCCAAGTATGTTCATGATTTATTTTTCGATTTGGTTTGATCTCAATAGCAAACGGCATGTAACTCATACCCGTTTTCTATGTGCATATGTGATATTTCTACGAAATCGCATCAAAATTATAGTCTTTTAAGCACTCGCATACGTTTTCAGGAATTTTGTACAGTATTAATTTTTTTCTTGTTCCAACTATGTGTCAGAAAACTGTTGAGTAATTTTATGAGAGAGAGTGGGCAGCTTAAATCCTTGTGGTCCACCGCTCCTGCGGTAAGAATCGCTTCCGCTCCACGAACTCGATTGTCAGTTGAGGTGTAGAGACAGATGTAAAAAAACAAAACAAATTGAGATGGATAAAATATTTTGCAGAATATTTTTCACTGGCGATAACTAGTTGACAGTCCGATTTTTTTCCCCACAGCAGTGAAAATCCTATTCCTAGGTACAGGGGTCATTCGATATAAATCAATAACAAAGAAAGAAGTGACTACTGTACTTTAAAATAAATTAATGTACCGTAAGCGTCAAAAAAATTAAATATGCTATGCCATAATTCACTATGTGCTGTATAATGTGACTGTTACAAATTCAATACGAGAATAAGTATGAAAATAAATATGATGCAGCAAATTCATTTCTGTGAATTCCATTGCACTTCCATCAAACCCATTTTATCAATCACTTTACTATTGTGACTTATTGAGTAAGTAGTTTGTAATCAAAAGTGCTGCCGAGTTAGGTATGAAAAGGGGTTTAAATGGAAAGAAGGAGCTGGTGCTACAGTTTTGTGCCAGTGACTACTATGTTAAAGATCGACCATATAATAGGTCTTGGGGGCAAAAAAGGAAACCATCCAATGTAGACCATGTTCTGATTTGAGATCGCCTTTCGAAACGACTGATTGTCAATCTGACATGAACGTGTGATATTATTATGGAGCCTTTTTGGAATACTTAGAAATTTTGAATATGATTAATAACATTTTCTCGTTGAAATTAATACGTTGTATTGATTTACATCCCGAGGACCACTTTATCTATGATCGTTAAAACTTCATTTAATAAATGCAGTGTATTATGAACGACAATAAGATTGCATTTCCAAACTACGTGTGTGTGGTAACAAGTTCATACCCTTTTCATAAAATTGAAATTTTGCTCTCTAATAAATGCCAAAATTCGGACCAAATTGATGTTAGTTTGATTTCATGAGGTATACTGGTTGCATAACGGATGTAAACACATTACAACTGATTAGACGGATCGAGTTATAATTAGTTAATCATTAAATATGTTTTGAAATATTTTTTAAAATTATTTATTATTAGTTAAAAATTGTCGCGATATGTTAACAACATTACAGCACGCTGTGAACTTTAAAAAGATATTGCAGTTCTGTTCTGAAATTTTGAAGCACATCACTACTAACCCTTTTAACATGTACGGTATCGATTCATGAGCCCTTAAGAATTCACCCGGAGAAGAAAGGGGATGGCTATATGACGTTGGGCACACCAGTTCTCGTCTGATTACCGAAGTTAAGCAACGCAACCCCAGCTAGTAGTAGCATGGGGGACCGCTTGGAAACGCTGGGCAATGCTAATGTCCAAATCGTCATAACAACGTAGTGTCTGTGCAGACTCTGCATTAGAACTACACAGTGGACGGGGATCTAATGACCATTGTAGGTGAAAGGTCCTACAATACCAACAAAACAAATTGGAGGAGAAAGTACGTAAGGAGAAATACCGGGATTAAGGACGGCGAGCTACAAACAGACATCGCAATCCCAGTGTATCTTCTATACCAGCAGGAGCTAAGCAACAGCCCCCCCCCCCCTTAGGTATGATATACAGTATAGCTATTTGTTTAGACTCGCGTGGTTGACACAGCGGGACGTGTTGGACTATTGCGTCAGCTGTTCCAGGTCGACTCTGCATCCAGGTGGTGTCACATTCTTCGGGTACCTAAAATGGGATGGTACGTAAATCCTGTGGCCCCTTATGGGGTAGGTACAATGTCATTTCCACGAAATGGAACCCTTACTGCAAAACAAAAGTAACTCCTAACCCTTTTCCCGCCTATGCAGGGTCGGGTATCCATTTTGTCCCTCTGAATGGTCACAAGGGCCGTGTTTTCCCACAGTCGGTTGCCAACCAACAGGGCCGGCCTTCTCTATAAAGGGGCCCGGGTGCAAAAATCTTTTTGGGGCCCCAAAATATTTTTCGAAAAGTAAAAATAGAGGATTCAGAGTAAATGGACTTCTCTTAGATGCCTTCCTATCCCATTCTGAGATCCTTCCTAATTTTGGAAGGTATTACATTTTGGCTGGCGATCAGTTCATGGAGCAGCCGAGTGACCCACAACGCCAGAAAGGTTGTACAACCCTGGTGTAGTTCAATGGCAGGGTTGTTAGGTTACGTTTAGGTTATGTTGCATTGGCAGGGTCGAATGAGGGACGTTGCCCATACAATGAAGTATTAAACTTTAATATTAGCAATGGTCTGGGTACTGATGATGGGGCCCCCATCAATCGTGGGGCCCGGGTGCAATGCACCCTCTGCACCTCCCGGATGGCCGGCCCTGCCAACCAAAGCTGCTATCCCTGTGCTTATTCATGTTTCCATGAATGTGCCTTGTCTATGGCTTTCACTACGATTTCTAACATAAGTACCTTATGACCACATTCTTTTTGAAAATTTTCACTGGGTAGTGCCCAGCAATCATGGACCTCTGTTTTATTTTTCCCTCTGATCATAAAGAAATCTATCAGTGACCTCCCTTGGGGAGACTAGAATGTGATCAGGTGCTTGTCTCTCTTCCTTAACCACGTATTTGACAATGCAAGGCCATGTGCTCTTGCTGCCTCAAGAATTGACTGCCCTTGTATCCTAACTATTTCATATTCCAATTCCAATGGATCTTTTTCATATCCCTCATTATCCTTGCCTGCATTTCACTTTAATCTTTATAATTATGATGCACCCGCCGCGGTGGCGTAGTGGTTAGCTCTTTCGGGCGAGAGAGAAGCCGCGAGTGTGCCTTCTTTCGGATGAGAAGTAAAACCGAGGTCCCGTGTGGGTGTACGATGGCACTTGCACGTAAAAGAACCCTCTCTACTACGCAACGGGATAGATGAGGCAAAATTTCCAGGTGTAGGAGCTCGCCCCCTGGCGTCGGTAGCATTCCCCAACGAACACTAGACCGACGATAAATAAGCGTAGGGGTGCAGCTTAGGCCGGCAACCGGCTGCAGAAAAAAACTATGTCCAATATATCACCCTGTGTCCATTCAGAGGGACAAATGGGTACCCGACCCTGCCATAGGCGTTAAAAGGGTTAGGAGTTGCTTTTGCTTTATAATTATGATGCATAGATCTAAACACTTGCGCAAGAACACTTACGTATTCTAATCAGACTGGACTTGGTTCGTATATTTTTGATTCTTATTTATGTGGTAGGGCCTACAAATTTAAAAAGTTTGAAAACCGCTAGAGCAGTAGGAAAGAACGGCGCAAATTCCTTTATTGAAGGACAGTTTTATCATTGTATGAATGTTGCCCAACTTCCTGAATGTAATTTAAATACCATAAACCCAAATTTTCGCATGTATGCGTCTAGTCTTATTGGTTTTCTGTCACTCTATGGAATATACGGTACAGGCCACTGGGCGCGACCTGGAACGTGGTATTTCGACAGTTACTTGGAATTGTTCACTGCATTTCAAAGGCCTTTTCTGGTGTGCACTTACAAACTTGCGATGTTGTCCTGTGAAACTCTGTCGTGCAATATGCATGACTGCGTAAAACATGACGAATTTTTATAATGTAATTTATGCCATTTAACGAGAAATGCTACGTAAACACGCCAGAAGGTCCATTGTTTCTAATCGACGTCTTTTAAAACTGTTGGTTGGTTTCAAGTCTCTCTGCCTTTTATCTTGCATCAGCAATGTGACAGCCACCATGAACTTGCGCTGACTTTCCGCAGAATGTCGTAATAATGAGACCATGAGCCATTTAATGGGTGATTTGCATACTTGGAAATGTGTCGCCTTAATCGCGGTTAATTATCTACGGATTCTTAATGCTTTCACTTAACGCTGGCCATTTACTACGTTGATGATACTGTTGTTTATGACGTCAACAGCACTTGTTTTATTGAGTGCATTTAAGAAACAAATAGTATTACCCAAATATTCAATCAATACCACACCCTTATTGCACCTATGGCGGAGTCAGATCACAGCTTCGACGTTTCCACTACTTCCTTTTATCAACCAAAGATCTGATCGTCTTGCTCATGGCCAGATCTCTCATCCGCAATACACTGATATCGGAGCGCCAATCATCCTTGGTCAGGCTACCCTGGTTAAGGGAGATTATTTTGCCTACTCCGTAAAGGTTTTATCATTATATTGACGTGTATTTACAGTATAGCTTCTGGATTCATTTAATGGGTTGGGGAGTTAGCCAATCAGCCATAACAGGACGAACCTTTAGGAGGCTGCTCGCAGGAGATGAGGAGGTAGGTAGTGGACATAGGAGAGGGGGAATTTGCAGCACCCAACGTTCTTTACCAACCACCCATGCAGTGGCGGATCCAGGATTTTCGCCAGGGGGGTTGAGCTAAAGCTCGCATATATTATGCGAATACGTTTATATGTGCATGGGGGGTTGCAACCCCAAAAACCCCATCCTGGATCCGCGCGTGCACCCATGTACTAACGTGGGCTTGCGCTGGTTAACTTCAGTGATCTCACGAAAACTGGTGTCTCCAACGCAACTTGGCTGCACCCTAGACCTTCTAAAAAGTTTTTGTGACATAGTAAATTGATCAGATTTATCCTTCGGTAAATCTAGTAAACATAGTGCAGGTCCCCCAATGTCTATTGTTGATACAACTTTTATTTGAAAAAAAGTGGTTTGCACTTGCAGTAGCATGGGTTTAAGCTGTGCATAAAGATTGTCACAGAATTTTTTTCAGTGAGACACGAGATCTAAACATGTTCCTCGATATCTATAGTTTGCCTTGTTCAAGCCTTTACCTACAGTTCTGTAAACAAAATGACACTATAGTGCTCGCCACGAAAGTTGACACATTGGTGGGAGGCAAAGGATGAGTCCTCTTCAAAAAATAGGGAAAACTTTGAAGTTGTACTGGCCATTACTGAATGAAGCCTGCCATTTGACATTTTTCAAACTCCCTAATTTTTGTAGTGAACTTTCCTACCTTCTACCTCCCATGTGTCATCTTTCGTGGCGAGCACTATAGTCAAGGATGGATTTCTGTGAACGTCTGTTATTATTGGACCAGTTAAATACGTTCATGCTAAGATCATATATATATCCTGCAAAATGAAGTTTTAGAAAGTTGGTGGAAGTCGATGCTGAAGGTTTGAAAATCAAGAAACTGCATAGCTTCAACGACTACAGTGCGAGAAGGAAAAAAATAGTTTCAATTTTGTAATAATTTGCATATTGATTTTTATATCATTTCCTTCAAAATGAACGTTGCCGTGCATCTTTTTCGAATCGCTGACTTCCATAAAAGTGTTTTTATGAGTCAAGACTTATTTCATCTGATGTTAGAAACGTTAAAGCATTTCAAATGCTATTTAAATAACGCGCATTTCTACATTTATGGCTGACCTTCTATGAGATAAAACTATTTCTAATATAATGGGATTTTAATGTCAGAAAAAAGCAGACATACAGCCAAATGCAAATAATTACGGGTTGTATTGTTAACTGTAACAGAAATCGATAATACTGTAATTATCAAGTATAGTGTATAGGCAGAGCCGGATTTACCAATAGGCTAAGTAGGCTGAAGCCTAGGGCCTCAACATTTAGCGGGCTTCAAAATTTAAGAAGCCTCAAAAGGGCTTGAAAAGGACCTCTAAATTGAATTAGCCTAGGGCCTCTCACTATCTAAATCCGACACTGTGTATTGGGGCCTATCATTTCAAACCTTTTACTTGCCTGTGATAGGGTCGGTGGGGTACTTCTTTGCCCCGCTGAAACCTGGAACACATGGGTTTGCGCAGCGTCTCACCGGCCTCTTTTCTTCGTTGGACGACGGTAGGGATTTAGAAATCTTTCCAGCATACTTTGCCCTCAACGGAGACGGGCTTGCTCTACCAAGTGAACTTTCTCTGGTTAGCGGCAAGGGGATTCTGATCACTTGGAGTATTGGACAGTGTCAAGGGACCAGTAGTGCGAAACTCCCATCCTAGGCATCTCTCCTAATGACAAGTTCCATTAACTGCAAGAACACCCTACTTTTTTTTCAGCTATTTCAGATTTTTTTTTCAAAATGTATAATTAATGATATCTACTGCATAATCGTAAAATGAAAATGAAAATGTCATCCGTTTTGTTACAACCAAGCACATTTGGCTCATCATCACTTTCTTCATAAATTGCCTTAACTTCTGAACCAGCCTAGGACAAATTGACTTTGTGATATCATGAAACATCTGATATTCAGATTTTTTATCGTTACATATTGTATGCGAGCACCCGCCGCGGTGGGCGTCAGTAGTTCTAGGTTCGATACTGGACCGCGGTGGGTTGGCTTCTTTCGGGCGAGAGAGAGGCCGCGAGTGTGCCTTCCTTCGGATGAGAAGTAAAACCGAGATCCCGTGTGGGTGTACGATGGCACTTGCACGCAAAAGAACCCTCTCTACTACGCAACGGGTAGATCAGGCAAAATTTCCAGGTGTAGGAGCTCGCCCCCTGGCGTCCGTAGCATTCCCCGACGATAAATAAACGTAGGGGTGCAGCTTTGGCCGGCAACCGGCTGTAAAAAAACTATGACCAATATATCACCCTGTGTCCATTCAGAGGGACAAGATGGGTACCCGACTCTGCCATAGGTGGGAAAAGGGTTAGGAGTTGCTTTTTATTGTATGAGAGCTAATACAGTAGGGCCTATATTTCAGAAGGAAATGATAAAGGCAATTTTGTTGTACAAAAGAATTTAGACCAGTGTCACTTGTTTTAGAAATCTATAATTAATGGAGTTGTACAACGGATACGGCTTCACCTTAGATTTGATTTATCAGTCATTTTGACTGGCATTTGTAAGGGCATTCCAAAATGAGATAGGACTGTTCACCTAAAGCCTGGTTCCCTGGCACGCGACACCGACGAGAATAGCTCTCTAGCAGACGACAATCCACATAAACTGATGACGTAGTTACACTACCATCTGTAAAGTAAGAGCGAAATCAACGGTGAAGTGGAGTTGAGAGTTAGTTAACTGCACTTGTCGATGGAATGCGTCGCTCGAATTTGATTGGCTGTTTGAATTTTTAAATAGTTTTCTGTTTACTTTTCATTGGTTTATGTATTTTTTGGTTTTGGCGCCACCAAACGTTCATATTGAAAACTATTAATTGCTTATCCGAATTCGCTCATGCCAGGGAATCAAACCAGGTGAAATTTCTGTTAGCGCCTGTGGTTTACGTCATAATTTTACTGTCTGCTCAAGCGCTATTCTCGTCAGTGTCGCGTGCCAGGGAACTAGGCTTAACTCTTGTAATAAGCCCACTGGCTCAATTCAGTTGGTTGCGTGTTTAACCAGCACCTCCTATATATGAAGGCCTACACATTGCCTAGTGACGTCAGCAGAGGTAGTCCATTCGTCTTACCATTGCTTTACAAGAAAATCATTAGTATAGAGACTATATTAATGCCTTTTAGTGTTTAATTTGGTGGGTGTATACTATAGACCAGAGGTCTTCAAACTGTATTCTGTGGAACCCCACTGGGGGTTCCACGAGTCAAAATAAAAGTTTAAAAAAAAAGTATGAAGCACTCACTAGATACCTAGTGTTTATTATCAAAAAATATAAAGAAACAATTATTTGGAAATTAATCAGAAGCTTCATGTGTGGGCTTCCAATTCGTTAACAGTGCCAAGATATATTTTATGTTTCTAAAGGTGGGATGGGGTCCCCCAAAACATGGGCCCTAATGACCTTTGTAGTCGATAGGCCCTAAAACACAAACAAACCCCAAAACATCTTATAAATCTAAGGGTTCCATGAATCGACAGTTTGAAGGCCACTGCTATAGCCTCATCATCTTTATCATCACACCCTTATCTCGCCTGTGGCAGGGTCGGGTCTGTGGGTTATAGCTCCCGAATACCTCCCGCCAGGTCCCCATCCACCTCACACACTACCATATCCTTAAGGACAACCTGCCCTCAACTTCAGATTTCATAAAGTAGCAAATAGTCTTCATCATTATAGTACCCTTATCCCACCTGTGTCAGAGTCGGGTCTGTGGGTTCCAGCCCTCCACTATCGCCTGTCCCCCACCTGGTCTCCATTCACCTCACAAACTACCATATCCTTACGGACAACCTCTGCCCATGACTACTTTGGTCTCCCCTGCCCCGGGTAATTCCAACCACCTGGATTCCTTAAATAAACTTAATGAGCTCCTGCTCCTCTCTTCTAATTACGTGTCCATACCACCTCAACCAATTGTCCCTCATGTTTTCAGCGATGTCCACCACCCCAGACTACATCTAATATACTCATTCTTAATGAGTATACTCAGCCTACTCAGGTACCAAAGCATTTGCATCTCAGCTACTTTCATTCTATTGACTGTTATGGCTTGTGGTATATCTTTTGCTGCCCTATCTCTAGCCTTCACCAGTTTAGAATATTCCCTCCCTTGGTCTTTAAATGATCAGAGAAGGCCTTGTACTTCTGGTATTTGGCCAGGGCAATAATCGTTTTAAGCTGTGGTTATGGCCTGCCTACATTGTATTTTTGATTCCTGGCTACCTTTCTCCATCCCCCTGTGGAAAGCAGCCTTTTTTTGCTTGATGGCTGTTTCTACCTCATCATTCCACTACCATATCTGCCTGCCCAGAAATGCCTAATTTTTCGTGCAACCCTGTCCCACATGGCATCAGCTGTCCCTTCTCAATCCCACTCTGCCTGCCTGTGACAATCTTGTCCCTGTGACATTGCTGACTCCTAATGATGACGGTCCAGGGCCCACAATGCACCCTTGAGGGCCACTTAAAAAATAACATTCAAATATACTGTATATAAATACATACCCTGGAGTTTGCTGTTACAGTTGGAAACTTAAAAAAACTTACTGTGGGTCCTTCATCATAATTACCCCGACATTTTGGAGCACACAACGATAAGGCATAGGACACAACTATAACTGAAGACTGCTTATAAATCCAAAATCCAAATTTGATGCTAGCACAAAATATAATCCTTCACCACATAATAATGTACAATTACATTTCATTAATTATTAAATCTACAGTGATTAATAGTTATTTGAATTGCACTAATAACACGTGGGCTAAAATGAATAATGAAGCACAAATTTAATGAAGGTAAGGATCTACGGGGACTCTATGTTGCAGTGGACTACTTGTAGTGACGTCATAGGATTGTTACGATCTTATGTGCAGGCCTTCATATATAGGAGGTGCTGGTTTAACTAAGGAACAGTGACATACAGTAGTATGTATGTATACCACATAGTACCCTTTTTCATGAGGAAGGGATATTGTCAAAGCGAAATTCGGTAAAATTCATAATTGCAGTTGCTCCTCCCCTTATTTATTGAATGACAAATTGGCGGACACCCTAATCCAGGGGTGGCGAAGTTTCTTGATGTACTAATGTGTCAGAGAGTTTGTTACAGGAATATATAGTACGGTTCCCTTACTTCCGGTTTGTTACAGGAAATAGAAATTCCACCACTCTTTGGTTTGGCTTTATATAGGTTGCGCCTTATATGGTATATATACATGCCACATGCCAGCAAAAGTGTTCTGCAAGCCATAGGTTCGCTCCCCCTGCCGGGCCTAGTCATACTCATCGGGTCTCTAATGACCTTGTAGTTGACGGGGCCTTAAACACCAACAAACAAACAACAAACAAGTCATACTCAAATAATGCTATCTCTTGTCTTAATAAAACTTACCCTTCATATGGGGACAAGTTTCATCCCCACAATTTTTTTCTTGAATAAGGAAATATAGAGAAATCAACAAGCAGTCAATGTGATCAAGCGAAATCAATGGAGCAGAAACACAAAAACTACAAAAACCAATGCCGTTTTCTATATTCTGCTTACACGCGCTATTGTGAGGGCAATTTTGTGTAGTCCGTTCAACAGCATACAGATAATTAATTTGGGATGACACCGCAATTTCAGCATATTGGAATTGAGTCATGTCTAGGTGTGATAGCACAAGCTCCGAACGTGCAAATTCGGTCCAATGTGAAATTAAAACGAATTATATGCTAAATTTATCAATTTGCCTTCATACTTCATCACGACTCAACATTCATTCCAACCCAGTACATATCTGGATATTTGATTTTTTTTTATGTTTTGTTAGTGTTTAAGTAATGCCCTTCAATTACAATAGCCATCAGAGCCCCGTCCAATACGCAATTTTAATACTGAGTCTGCACAGACACTATGCTGATGCAACGATTTTGGGCATTAGCAGTTCCCAGGGTTCCCAAGTGAGTTCGAAAGCCAAGTTCCCAGCTAGGGTTGCGTAGCTACTTAACTTCAGTGATCAGAAGAGAACTGGTGTCATCATCATCACCATATCGTTATCCCGCTCATGGCAGGGTCGGGTCTGCGGGTACATTGAATATGCTCTGACTGAGGGCACCCCAGCCGGGCGTCTGGAGCCCGCAGGAAATATTGGCTGAATTGCCTGTGGGGGGATGCCGGCCTACCCCCACTGTTCAAACACCGCATTACACAACCAAATTAGAAATTTTTGTCAGGTAAATTAATGCTTTGTTGGTTATAATATTGCATGGTGTCTGACGTTTTGCACAATAGCTACAATGCAACAGGAGTCAGGCTCATGTCCAGAAGAGAACTGGTGTGTCCAACGCAATGAGTTACAGCCGTTCCCCCGAATATTCGAGAAGGGGAAGGCAGAATAGCAGCAAGGCAAATTAGGCAAAGCGACAGAGTCCTACTTTTCAAAGTTTAAGGCTTGTTCGGTTTCCGAATTAAAATTGTATGTAACTGCCACCGGTGAATGTTGAAAACATTGTTATGGCTCGTATTGAGCGTTTCTTTTTGTGTCACCAACATATGCTTCTTTTTGGCCCTCTACAGTACACATTTGAAAATAATGCTGTCAATAACATTATTACGTAATTTAAATGCCGTTTTGCCAATAAGTTAGAATTCTTCTCGAATGATTTTTTTGCAAAATATGTTGCTATTAAAATTCCAAATTCTTGATGCACATTGAGCTATATTTTCAAAAGAAGCCGCTGGCCCTGGGCAGGACTGTCTGCACCCTTTGTACACAAAGCAATTTGGCATTTTCTGATGGGATGCAAGCACGTTAGCTATTAAAAGGCGTTCACAACTTGTGAACCTTCCTTTCTGAATCTCATATCATCAACGATAATAGACGTCTTCAAAAAAGAGAAATGCAATGTCTACATTTTCCCATTCTCTCTCTAGAAAAAGGATGCTTTCACGTGAATTTTTTTCCATTTAGGAAAGCTATTCGACCTCCCCAGTACTACCCCAGAAAGCTAGTACTACGTACAGTATATGCATATAAACACATACACCAGAATCTCTAACGATATGTTGATTATCATTTACTGTTATTTACAGTATTCAAGATTCATCGTCGACGAATCCTTTTAAGAAATTTGAGTCGAATGTCGAAAATGGATTCCACTTTTAAAAAAGCATTTTCTCGGATCATTTGTTGATATTATCATGAAAGTGTTATTCACTGTCACAAAATCTCTTCCTATAAGCTCGTTGCTTAAAAATGACGATGTCTACAATGATTTTCGACTTAAACATCTACCAAATTATTTCGATTCTAGTCCGCCCTCTAATCGAACCTGAATTCCGAGTGGTTTTACTTTTTCTCTGTGCTCCATTAAATTTCCTAATGGGACTCGAGAGGAAATAAATACTTTTCTCTTCCACACACACACCCACACTATCTTTCAACAATCCCTCCACCTAACTCTAATTGGACCCAGTAGGATGCAAAGTGAAAAAAATGGCCCTCTAGGTAGGTCTTTTCTTTACTGTATTACTGTCATGCGCTAAATACCGTCTTCACAAAGGGTCCCAAGAGATTACTCCTCTAGTAAAGAAATTTCACGATCTATTTTGTACAGTACCTTCTATTCAAATAAATGACTTATTTCTTATAAGACTGTACTTATTGTCTTAGCAACTGAAGTACTTGGGTCACTTTTTTTCACATTATTTGCTTTTTCTGTATGAGGAATTCAATACTATACATCATCATCAATTAACTATCTTCCATCTGCGGCTGCCTAGAGCCCATTTCAGTCTTTATCAATTCAACATTACCTTTTCTTCCTTACTCTCTATTCTCATTTCTGTTTTGCTCTCTGTTTCTCTTCCTTTTTTATTCTTCTTTACCTTCATATGCTCGGCTAAGTCCTCTATTCTACACATGAACATTTCTCCATCAAGTAAATGAATTTCTACAGAAATTCCTGTTCCACCGCACCATTAACTCGTTTCTCACCAATGGCTTGTTGTTGTTTGTTGGTGTTTTAGGGCCCTTCAACTCCAAAGGTCATTAGAGCCCTGTCCACAGCATAGTTCTTATGCAGAGACTGCACAGACACCTACAGTAATACGACGATTTTTGGGCATTAGCAGAACCCAGTTTTCCCAAGCGGCCACCCATGTCTGTACTAACTGGGGTTGCGCTGCCTAACTTCAGTGATGAGACGAGAACTGGTGTGTCCAACGCGTTTCGCCGTCACCTCTCACCAATGGCAGGATCCAGTGAATGCTACTGTTTCATTGAGACGAGGGATCTTTTGGGTGGTATTTTTATTCTGCCGGCTGCTAACCTAATGCGGCAGCCCTATGCCTATTTATTGTGGGCCTATTTTTCTTAGTTGAGGTAATTTTCCTCCATGGACGCTAGGGGCCAGCTGCTCCTACACCTAGAAATTTTACCGCATTCTCTATACTGTATTTCACACTCCTTGTAGAGTTCTTTAACTTGCAGGTGACATCGGACACATCAAACGGGGCCACAGCTTTAATTCTCATCCGACGAAAGGCACGCTAGGATTTTCACTTGCCCAAACGAAGACACTCGTCTCGGTCCCTAGTCGCACCAGGAACGACTGGCGCAGTAATGCAACACCTTTACTTTGAATTTTAAACAAATACATGCCCCAATTCCATTTTCCTGTCATTTGAATTCCACTGACATCAACTATAATTCAAAAGAATACGATATCACCATTTCTGACCTACGACAGGCTCCCGGTGTCTACCCGGTATATATTCTGGTGTCCATTGATTGCGCGATATTTTACGTAAGACTTCTACCCGACTTATTACCATAGTTCCAGCTGATATGGATTATTTCAGCTTTAGTAGAAGTGCCTTCTGGGACCCACTGGTGGGCCGGGAGGACGTCTTGGTGGACGGCGAATTTCACTACTACAAAAAATATCGGATCTCTTAACGTTAGAAGCTATTGGACGAGGTAGCATATTCTTACTTGTGGGTGTCAATTTAATGGATTTATTTTCCACGCATAATGGCATCTCGTGTTGTTGTTCACACATCACATGGGGGCACATGTGACAGATACAGTTACCCACCCGTCATGGTCAGAATTGAAGCTACTTATCAAGAGCACTACAGAGCCACGGAGGCCCCTACACCTTCAAATGTCTTTCAATTTTCTTAGAGCTGTCGGGATCGTTGAAGAAGCAGGGCTTTCACAGTGACATTTGCGTTCTTCATGTGATCGTACCGGTCCCCCAACGTCTCTATGTGCGACAAGTTGATCGTTGCAAACTATGTAATTGGAAAAGTTATATCATTTTGATTTTTGTTATGCAAACAAGCGTTTTTGGCTGCACAGCAAAGATTTTTGCTGTGCAGCCAAGTTGCGTTGGACACACCAGTTCCCGTGAGATCGCTGAAGTTAAGCAGCGCAAGCCCACGTCAATACCAACAAGGGTGTTTGGTAAAGAACGTTGGGTGCTACAAATTAACCCTCTCCTTCATCCTTTCACCTACCTCCTCATCTCCCGCGGGCAGCCTCCTAAGGGTTCGTCCTGTTATGGCTGCCTGGCTTACTCCCCAACCCACGAATCTAATCCAGAGTGAGAAAAACAAGTACCTACTGTTAATATTTCTCCCTCATCATATTTTAGGTTTTCGCATGAATTTGAAGGAATCACCTTTACCGCGAATGTAAACTGGTTTGGTCTGAACTGCTTCGAAGTCTATTAGTAATACCAGAAAGGTTACTTGAAGATGCCACCACCCTCGGTTCATCATCAAACTCATGAACCTGGAGCTCAAGAGTGAAGCACGCTCCCAATTTACCAATTGAGCTGCCTAGGAAATGGGAAGCAAATTCTCGAAATCCGATTTCCATTTGTAGACAGAAATGGATATTTCGATGCGCACATTAAGGAGAACATTTTGACGATTTTCCTTTCCACTAGGAATTTGAAAGTGAAAATCCAGATAGTGGTATTTCATGGGAATTTGGAATGTCTCATCCAAAACTCGTGGACCTATTTTAGTAATCTGTACATCAGCTAGGACATTTAAACTCAAATGCCCTTATAGAGAAGATCGAATCTCTATTCAGAGAACGTATTGAACTCATTCTGCATCAGAAAGGAAACCCATTACAGTAGTTTGTGAAAGTACATTCAAAACAATACACGATAGCATGGTTGTACTTCGTCAAATCCATTCACCAAGTTACATTTCTTTAGTGGATAGTGCCGTAGGTTAAACCAAATATGCTGTCTTCAAATACTGATATTTTTCTCCTATGTTTTTCTTCAACAACTTTCTGAGAGCACTACTTAGATGAATTCTGGAAGCAGTAGTTAAGAAACGATCAAGCAATCAGTTATGAAAATGATAATATAGCAGCACCCTCCTACTCGCTCTTATAATAGCATAATGTATTCTAAAATAAGCTAGATACATTTGTCCAAAGGGCCCTTTTAGCTCTTAATGGTTGTAGCAGACCTTCACAGGTTGGAGGAAATCAGATCAAGATTAGGCATACTGCATTGTTTATGAAAACAACATGTAGACGCAGAGGCTATGGTGTAACTCACGCACTCCTACCGTACATCTCATGTAGGGCCTACTGTAACTGATTGTCCATTTGCCTGTTTGGAAACCAGTGCATTTTTTTTGTTAGATTGTCATTTTGGGGGTGCAAAAAAATAAGAGTTCATAGAACAAATGTGGAAGAGTGCTCATTGGTTTGATCATTCAAATTGATTGGTTCACTCAAAAGTGAACTCCCACACCTGGGAATTTTGCCTATCGACGCACGAATGGATTCCCGACAGTACCCTTGACGGGAAAAGGGTTAGTAATGGTGACTCAGACATTCAATTTCTTATGTGAAATTTTAGGGTTGATCTCTGAGAAAGCAATTGGGGACCTGGCCTACCGTCTGCCAAATTGGGCTATAAGTAGCGGATTACACATTTTACATAGTTTAAATGAAATGTAATCAGTAAGTACATAATTTGATGCAGATTTTCGGTGTTTTTAGACTACAGGAAGCCGTATTATTTTCATATGAGATATGAAGAGTTGTGGTCATTATTTTGTTAACGCGACTACTTCACAAGATGCCATTCTCAGCTGAAAGTGTAAGTTACTAATAGTTGAAGGTGTAGGATTTCAATTCGTTAAAACTGTTCTTACATTGTAAGTAAAAACCATCTAGACGCCGCCACATAATTGAAAATGCTTGTATACAAGCAGTCATAATTGTGGAATTTCATTCGGTCCATTGAGAGCCTTAAACGCGTAGTAATTGCTACGTTTGAATTGTCTCTACATGTGTTACGTGTTACTGAATCCGAAATACTAGCCATGACCATAGAAGATTTCTAACAACTTCGGTATATTAATTTACAGACTACTGTACTCATGTGTCTAATTTTGCTAATTAAGTATCGGTCTAGTCTTCAAGATTTAATACTTGTTCAACCGCTAGTCCAAACCAGAAAATTCCAAGTTCAAAACAATGAAATGAAGCTTCATTACCAGAAACGAGATTTGCCTTAATTCATTAAGATGTAACATTTATTCCACAAAACTGCTTATCATAATGAAGCGATTTTGATTGAATTACGTTAAGGAAATTAACATCGGAAATAAATGAAGAAAGCCTTAATGAAGTTGTAATTGCAGATTCAAATGGGGTTTTAATATCACTATTTCTTTTGTGGCAAAAAGAAAGCCATAAAGTTGAAGATATCAAACTTGGTAGCTCGTCTTGTAGTAATTAGCCTTATAGCATGGAAAACTATTTTGCCTTTCCATTTTTCAGGGAGCGGCTGCATTGCGTTGGACACACCAGTTCTCGTCTGATGACTGAAGTTAAGCAACGCAATCCCAGCTAGTACTGACATGGGTGGCCGCTTGGGAAAACTGGGTACCGCTAATACCCAAAATCGCCGAATTAGCCTAGTGTCTGTGCAGTCTCGGCATTAGAAGTGCACAGCGGACGGGGATCTAATGAGCTTACAGTTGAAAGGTGCTAAAACACCAACGAAACAATCAACTTTTGGTTGACTGTACTTGGCTGGTACGAAGTATACTACTCTTTCAGGCCGTCCAGAGATGAGATGAAAACGGGACAGAAATAGAATTTTCCACCTAAAATATTGAATTTTTTTTTAATAATTAGTGCAACAAGAACTTGAAAGTTTTAAAAACTGAAATTAAGCACAAGTTTTTACATTTTGTTATCAGCTTATGTAATATGCCATTGTATAGGGGGATTTGTGATTAATAAAGGAATATCAGTAGAAGTCAAAACAGGATAACGCATAATATTTGAATGAAAATTAACAAGAATTATGAGGAAATTGGGAGTTGAAACAGTAAGTGGCTAGAATTTGTGGTCTGACCAAACTCATTAATTACAGTATGTAAGCCTACTTGCTTCACTACAATAACTCTTTAAATGACAAGTTAAACACAATGGAATATGTAGGCGCTCTGGCGTATCAACCATAGTATTAAAATCCTACTGAATGTTTGGAATTCGATTTTTGGCCTTTTAACCTCGGTGGCTGCTGTGAGCAAATGAAGGTGTCTGCCTTTGAGGCGAGAAGGACGTCCCAGATGCACCGTATCGTTGGATGAGAACGAAAGCATGCTGTGTGCACCATCTCACCTGCTGATGAAGAAGGAACCCTTTTTACATCTAGTAAAGTCATGTACATAGACAGGCAAAAATGTCAGGTTCAGAAGCCCCTGGCATCATTAATAGAAAATGTCCCAGGAAGAAGGCAAGCCTGAATCAAAAGATATTTGTAATTTAAAAAAGAGACAGATTGATGTCTGAACTATCTTTGAAGTAGGAAATAATCCATAATGTAACTTACAAATAGTATTAATAGTGTATTACATTGGTTTTCAGCTATCACAGGCCTTAGAGAGTCATCATTTTCATTGCAATTCATTTCTGAATTTTAGAGCAGGCTTCATCATCATCCATTGACTTTTGTCTTTTTGAAGTACTAAGTGAAGTAGGTACGTCGAAGTTACAACTACTACTGTATATAGGGGGTAATATAAACTCTGCTTAGATTGCTTTGCCTAAAGCTCTTTTTCATCCTATTTTTCAACCTTTCCTAGGGTAATACCGTTTTTATTGTTAATAACTTGATTGGATGAAACTATGGAGAGATCTGAGACAAATTTCCTGCGGATTCCAACTCTTTGAAAGATATGATCTACTTCTGGTGCTGAGCACTTTTATGAAGGCTGATATCAGATGAATTAAGGTCGAAGGGATGTCTGGAAAATGCAACCAAGGTCTTTTCAGTCGATATTCTGCATTGAGAGCGGCATTTCCTTAGGTATCAAGGAACCATATCGAAACTGCTCAACGAATTCGTCGTCCTACAGCAGATAATAATTGTGATTCCAAAAACGAGAAAGCCTCGACGCGGTACTCCTCAAAGGTCCTATTACTCATGGTGCCTTTCGATTACCTTATTTGTTGATTAAGGATAGGTGCCTTAGATTGTCAGATAAAACGCATCGTTCTATTTCTACAGTCCTTAGGGATGTCAGGTTGACACAAGAGCTGATAAGGGTTGCAAGTTCAATAATTGCAATGGGGTAGCGCATTGAAGAGGGATTTACTGAGATATAAATTGTGGGATAAACTGCCAAATGCTGTACATCATCACGAAAAGTCTTCAGGAAAATAGGCAGTGATCTGATAATAGGATAGTAGAGTTACTTTAGAAGTAATTAAACCGATGCTTGATTTTAGCTATAAATTAAATTCATACAGTGGATTTGGTCAAAAAATTAGAGATTGTTATCACATGTATTGCCTAGTATACTATGTAGCACTCTTTTGTTAGTTCTGAAGACTACCATTGCCAGATGTCATGGCCTTCTAAACCTTCAAACTGTGTCCCTACGCAGCAGGAAAACTATCATTTGAACTGTGACACCCAATACACAATAAAAGGGGCCTCTGTGACTTTGAGGTAACACTAGCTGCATTTCTCTACCTACCAATCATGCAAATACTTTGTGCTCAGTCTGGGTGGATAGGAAGAGTGCGGAGAGAAACTCCGCAATCACCTAGTTTCATTTGGATCAAAGTCATCTTTGGAACGCGGAGAAGTCCACTAAATGCAATATCTAAGATATGTGTAATCCGTTATAGACATTTTTTTAGGACTTCCCTTTCCGCAGCCTACTTGAAAGTCTTCATCCTATTTGTTTGCTATTCCACTGACAACCAGCCTAAGATACTTTTTAAAATTCAATTCTAGATAATTGAAGAACCATGTTAATAATACGTTCTTAAGCTAGACCCTGGGAGTCCTTAATATGCACCATCACATCACCGATTAAAAGCAGCGCAAACAGTTTTTACTGCTGGCATGTTAGTTCTTGTTTGCATTTCCCAGTTTAACGATTTACTGGCATCCACAAAATGAGTAGCTATGAATGAGAATTAAAACTAAACACTGTGATCAGTCGTAGGCAAGTGGGCCCATTTGACTAACTTGTATCCTTCTCTGAAAGGTAGGTTCTCTCATTTTTAGCAGATGTATGGTTATTTAGGCTCATAGAGGTAGAAGACGACTGCCCACCCTAAGTTCGCTCCGGTTTCACCAAGATGCAAATATCGCCTCAGAAAGTTTCCCTGGGTTCAAGAGGTTGAGAAACTCCGGGTGAATTCATGGCGGGACCACTTTTGATCCCAATTAGTTGTATAAAGTTTGTAAGTCAGCTTCAATCTGGATTAATTGGTAGAGGGCTCTTGCTTCTTGAGCACAAAATATCCTAAGTTAATTTGGTTGAGCTCAGAAATTTTGTTTTAATGGTACTGTACTATGTATGACGTCAAAAAGACTTCCTGTAGATGTCCTCATGGTTATTGTTGGATAATCAATATATGCCAGGCATGGATATCTCATGGCTCGCATCTCCCCTCCTCCTACCCAGACGACCCGTATGCGACTTTTTGTTATCTTCTACATGCACTGCATCAATAATTCACAAATGTAAAACAAATGATTAAATGACATCACATATCACATGAACCCTAATGAAAGTGTTTTGAATTGATACTGGGCAATTTTTCATATAACCCTTCCAAACATTGCTCATGACGATAACTTTGGTCCCCCATATATGGATTGGTTCAATTTCATCTTAGAGTTGAAATGAATGGCTAGAACCTCTAGTTTAAAAATAATGGAAGGTACTGTCATCAAACTACTAAGTCTACCAGTATCAAAACGTATGATGTAAAGTTATAACGTTCAATAAATGCAGTCCTGTAAAACATCACAGCAAGTATAGCACCTGTTGGAATGCGACAGTGCCAACAGGCACTTACCAGGGCCCCATCCTTGCCACACATAACCGTATCCTTCCGGAAACCTGTTCCCAAGGTTTTTTTTTGGCTTTTCTTCACCCTAGATCCTTCCAAAAATTCCTCCTCATCCTCACATCTTCTCATAGTTTGTCTGGCACTGGGTTTTATGTTAATGCTATAGTAAAGGGATGTCCTGAGCAGAAAGACAACTTTTTAGAAATTTGTGACATCGCGATGATATACTTGACTATATTATGTACTTGAAAATTGGTTAAACATGTTGTCTTTTACGTGATTTGATTGATAACTTTTGTAATTGACTTAACTCCTCAAATTTTTAGTAGCGAGAAATGAATTGCTAGTACAAATCTTTCTTTTGGCAAGAGGAAAAGTGGTATAGACCCCTGAGCTCATTAAGTATGGAAAATAGGCAACCATTCATCAGAATTTATGGCAGCCCACTTCAGCACCCCATATGGGGACAGGCTCTTGAAAATGGAGCATGAAACCTTGTCAATCAATAATAATAATTGGAATAATGCAAAAATAAGACATATTTTTATGTGGATTAGTGTAAGATTAGAATAATTGCGCCAGAGGATTTAATGAATATGTCAAAAAAGTGAAAGTCTTGAGAATATGCTGTACTTTAAGATAATTTGAGACTTAAAGAAATCAAGTGGGTATTATTTAATGCTCTATTTCAAATGCCCGTCTGATGTGCATTTAAGTTGTTGCACGTTTAACATGTGTTTGAACAAATATGCCATGTAATATTTAAAATTTGTATACTTGAAAACTAATTACTACATGTTTGTTTAATCATCCATGCAGTTTTAGCCTAAAGCACTAGCAGTTATTCAATTTACGAATTTCTAATTGTTCGATGTCTTTGCATAGGAGATTTCTGTATGCTCGCATAATTTTGAAAAGTTCGACTTAGTGTTGTGTAACGCCTTTCAGTGTGTTTTATCCCAAGGGCGTTTCTTTTTCTTCACTTAACCCTTTTTTCACTCTGTTCTAATCCCCCCTGGGTGATATGTCCCAGTGTTTTTGGCATCACTTCTAGTCAGTTAAGTCGACAAAACATTTTACAAGGCATTATTCGAATATTATAGTAGTACGGATTTAGTGAAGGAAAATAATAAATTAGATATTACTACAACAGACATTAACGTGTTGTTTCCGTTCAATGTCTGACTTGGACACTAATGACTGCCAAATTTCTAGAAAAATAAAATAAAGGAAGTAGCCATAATAGAAATAAGATCTTGGCAAATGACATAGAAAAACAAAGATCTCAAAGAGAAAGAAATAGAAATAACAATTCAGCAATTTCAATTTCTGCTGAAGAATTCTCATTGCATAAAGCCACTCCTTTTTCTTTATGAAACTATTTCTAGCTTTATCAAATTAAATACTGTAGGTGCAGTTTGTTGAGATGGACTTCCTTTTTATTATTTCCATTTCTATTGACTTTAATATAAAATATTTTCAATTTAATTGTCAATAAAAAATACACCAGGTGGGTTTCTGTACTTGACTCTTAAATCGACTATTGCAGGTTGAATCTTGGCGATGAGAGCACCTTCTTCGTGTGGTTTGTACGATGGTTGCAAATAATACCCACCATTAAAGTTTTTCGCCATCAACTTGAATCAATATTGGCTAAACAGTATTTATACACCTGCCCATACGTATGAAATGCAATTGGAAAAATCACAAATTTACTTATCTAGTCAACAACTGATAAAATTTATCCATATGATAGCCCTCCATCCACGAATTCAATAACTGCCTGTACCTTACAGTATATTGAAAATTAGCCCGTTATTTCATCTTACAAAGAACAAAAAAGGATACTGTCGAAATTCCTGCGCTGTATAGGACACGTTGTTACGAAGCCGGTGCCGATCTAATGCTGCAACTCATATTTACAGTGGAACCTTCAAAGTTGACCACCCCTATAAGTTGACCATCATTCTCATGTTGACCACACTTTTATGGTTTGTTGGTCCACCATTGGCAAGCATACGAGAGCTGACCAAATCCATTCATGGTGGAATGGCCCTTTACACCCCCACCATGGTGATTGTCTTTCTGGGCCCTAATGACCATTGAAGTCGACGGGCCCTAAAACCTAAAGAAACTCCATAAGTTGTGCCTTGACGACCATATTTGCGACACAGTATGTTTATTACACAGTATTTTGACCTCCACAAGTTGACCAGCAGAATGTGGTGAACATTACATGAGTGCTTGCCTTTAGTGCGCTTTTTGATTTTGCCATTTTGGAGTCTCCAAGTGTAAGTGCCTGCCGGCTGACGAATTAGAATACTAATAGACGACGTCTGCCATTCACGACAAGAAAAGTGTTGACGTGCTCTCTCGGGCAGTGACCAAAAACATGGGAATGCACAGTAAACGGGAGTGCGTTCCACTCTTAAAACAGGCTTTTGAGAGATCAGTCTTGAGCAAGACAAAGAGGTTGCCCCCTGCAAAGACATCTAAGATAGCGAGGAGGATAGAAAGTACAGGAAAGAGAACGGAGACAAAAGGGCGGGAACTAAACTGGGAAGAAGGGATAGCGACCAGGAGAGGGTCCCAAATAAGATCGAGGATCCGCGAGGATCGAGGATGATGATGACTCTATATATTGACCAATTTCTTACCGCCCTTGAGTGGTCAACTTATAAGAGGTTCCACTGTATTTATTGTTGGCCTAATTTTCTTTGTTGGACACTTTTTCTGCACCGACTCCAGCGGGTGAGCTCCGACACCTGGAATTTTTTGCGAGCTATGTAATTCCCACCTGCTACCGCTAATGGCACCAATCCCACCCTACCTATGCGCCCTTATTTTGTTATCTCGCACACTTCGATTATATTTGCACATAATTACAATAAAGCGACACGGATAAATGTATTCCTGTTTTCAAGTTAAAATAATTTAGTGTCGTTGTTGATGAGCTGGATGCAAACAAGATGATCAGGACGGACAAGTCCTGGAATGATGTAATAGTAACAGAAGTTTAAAACGAAAAGTTTGTGATTTGTTACAGGAGTTCCCATGTAGTATTAAAACTACCGCATATATAATAAACTGAAATTGAAATAGTGGCCTCTGGGCGTGTCAAAATGTGAGATTGTTTCTATTATTTTCGTATCTGGAGGATAGCAATTAGTCTTTAGGCTTGTAATTGTAATTAAAATCTGGCAAAGACACGATTTGAAATGGTAAGTCATTTCTAACGGCCTGTGGTTGCGAAATGAAACAGTGCAGTTGGCACATTAACATTTTTTTCTCCTACTGTTAGCATCCATGTAAACTTGTAATTAATGTGCTTCTTCGTCTTTTCCCTATCTTGTTGGTGTAACGACCGTTAAAATTTGGGACTCGTTCATGTATTATCGCACTCAAATAACTGGCGTGAAATGTCTTCTTTGCTGTTATTTTAATGATAAAGTTGAGTACTAAATAGATAACTAAGAAGAATAAGTAAGATCATTTTTGAAAAGACTAGTAAGAAAATTGTTCCTACCAGTTTAAATTACTTCCGCTCTTTTAATTTTCTAAACTCAGTTGATTTAATGAAGATTTTAGAAGTCTTAATTTTTCACTTTGACTTTTTACATTACAAAATCTTCATTCGCCTCATTAGCTACGTGGAATTTCCATTGGCATTTCATGTTTACCACACTGGCAAGGAGTGCATCTTTTATAGAGTCTATAACAATTGGACTAAACTTTAATAGAAAATCTTCAAAAATTATGGCAGAAATGACATCAAAAGGATAAACCTAGCTCTTATCACGACTTAAAACTGCCTGACATTTATAATACAGTTTTCGACAGACATTTTTTATATTTATTTAACATTTTCTTTGGTTAGCTGCACAGGGAGCGTTTTATCATTCAGAGACTAAAAGCTCTATTATCTTTCAATTGTATATTTAATTAGGATATTTCTCTTGAGGTCGAATACGTTTCTCTCGTTAGATGTATTAATAAAAATGAAATAGCAATGTAATTGACTATTTTGTTATCATCTTCATGATCATCATGCCCTTCACGGTTTGCTGGTTGGTCGCATTTAGATGGAGGGAGCACCCACACGCACAGTCTGATAGAATGTAAAGCCGTCGGCTTGGATGAGTATATAAAGTTACCTGCACGTAAAACACTTTCTACCAATGGCATAACTTCAATAGCGGCGCCCGGGGCAAGGGACATTCGAAGCGGCCCCCCCCCTCCTGTTTCTTGCCCTGAACCAGGGGCGGATCCCGGGGCAGAGGGGGAGCAATGCAGCAATTTCTCCCCCCTCAGTGCCTCAATGGGGCGCATGTTTTAAATGATGCATGATTCAACTTTGCAACTAATGAGGCACTCTTGTATTGTTCTCTCCATTTCTATATGCCAATCCAACAGTTGCAGTCCGATCTGCAGTTGGCTAAACCACTGAAAATGGGACATTGTATAAGGGGTAGTAGAGGACCCAATGCAATTGCTAGCTAGGATTATATTAACGGATTCTAAAAATTTAAAAACGGTATTTGAGGCGCCCTTTTTGGAGTGTTCCCCCTTTGATCAGCCGGTGGATCCACCCCTGCCCGAAACAGGCATGTAACACGTATGTAGGCACTTTTTCTTTGCCGTAGTTATCGCACAAGCATCAGGGAACGGTTTATTGCGTTGAACACACCAGTTCTCGTCTGATCACGGAAATGAAGCAACGCAACCCCAGTTAGTACTGACATGGGTGGCTGCTTGGGAAAGCTGGGTACCGCTAGTATCCAAAAAAATCTTCGCATTAGTGTAATGTCTGTGCATCAGAACTACACAGTGGTCGGGGCTCTAATGACCTTGTAGTTGAAGGGCCCTAAAACACTAACAAACTCGTCTGATCACTGAAGGTAAGCAACATAACCCCAGCTAGTATGTACTAACATGGGTAGTCGCTAGGGAACACTGGGTACGTACTGCTAATACATAATCGTGGCATTAGTGTATTGTCTGTGCAGTCTCTGCATTATAACTACGCACTGGACGGGGTTCTAATGACCTTGTAGTTTAAGGGCCCTAAAACACCAACGAAAGAAAAGCATAAACATTTGTCGCAGTGGCTGTTTTCCAGCAAGGGGGAGATGGCACCCCCCCCCCCCAAGGTGGTGCTTTGTCCGGCGCCAGGGGCAATCTGACAGTTTACTCGTAGAAGTTACGCCACTGCTTTTTACACCAAATAAGTTGTAGTACGAAGTATGTAGTACGTTTACCACACAAATTTTGGATCAATGATATTCAGAGCAGACAGATAAACCTCACATGATCATCAAATAATCATGCCCTTTTAAAACCAACTAAAAGTCGAGTCAAAGAGTTCAAAATGCTCATTATCCTTTATTTCAAAAGACAGCAACCAGCCACGGCTCCCCCTGGGCCTTACATGGATCCATGATGATCATTTCTGCCTCGCGCATCTCAATCACTTTTAACGAAGGTTGTGAAAAGGAGCGAACTGGTGAAAAAGGTGCAAGAGGTAAAGTACTTGGGATCAACGTTCCAAAGCAACGGGGTGTGACCCATAGAATCAATGGGGGGTTGGTGAAAAGGAGACAAGCCAGTGGCGTCTGTGTGATAGGAGGATCCCAATCAAGTTGAAAGGGAAGTTCTACAGGGCAGTGGTTAGGCCAGCTATGCTCTATGGATCAGAGTGCTGGGCAGTGAGGAATGCAAGAATGCAAGTAGCCGAGATGCGAATGCTGCGATACATGAGTGGCGTGTCGAGAGCTGATAGTTAGGAATGCGTTTATTAGAAGTAGTCTGGGGATTGTGGACATCGCTGAAAAAATGAGGGAGAATAGGCTGCGGTGGTATGGCCACGTCATGAGAAGAGGGGAAGAGGAGATAGGTGTATCCCAGAAATGCAGGTGGTCGGTAGCACCCAGGGTAGGGGGAGGCCAAAGCAGACGTGGGAACAGGTGGTCCGTAAAGACATGGCAGTGTGTGGGGTGGACAGGGACATGGTGGGAAATGACGGGAGTGGAGGGCTAGAACCCGCACACCCGACCCTGCCACAGGCGGGATAAGGGTATGATGATGATGATGATGTGAAAAGGGAAGATCTGGACCATTCTATGTATCAAAGGCTGTGTGAACTACAGTATAAACATAGGCTCTCTTCCGCCATTAAAGAGACCTCAAATCCCTAAGCATTGCTCTGGTTTGCCAGTGGTTTTATCACAACTAAATATTTCAGGTGCATCCTGTATATATTAGAAAATATATACTACTGTATATGGATAGATTTTTTTTTGTTTTACAAGTTCCTGTTTTTAATCCAAATTCGGTAGAATATCATTTTGGACGCTTCTCCGTTCGGAACTATATTGTACCGCCAGAAACACTACCATAATGTACCAGCTGATGTTAGACTCCCATGTCGTAGCTGCATAGCACTAACATAAAGTTGTCAAGTACGACCTTGGAAGTCTCAGGGTGCACATACAGTATACTAGCGCACCACTGTTGTCTACAATGCTGAAAATAATAGGATGACATTACGTGAAATGGATGTGGAGATGACAGCAATCCAGTTTATTCCACATCACTCAATCATTTTTGTGGTAAAGATGTCAGAGAACCAGGAGCAGGTTTCAGTGTGTGGTTTTTGACTTCGGTGCACGATTACGTCGAGGACTTCGTCGACAACTGCATACCCTGGTATGTATACTTGGGTAGTAAATCGTAGCTAAGATTTCATTGACAAGCAGGAAAGTAAGCAATTGAAAAAGACCCTGCATAAATGCAATGCAATAAACTCTATGACTCTATTCCACTTTGAAAATAGGAAAAAAAGAAAGAGAAGAAAGTAGGAAAACCCTCGGCTTCAAGGTCCCAAACTAACTGCGAATTTTCATAGCAGAATATTTCTTTACTTTTTCGAAGTAGATTTCTCATAAATGTTAGCATTGATTATAAATATTCTGATACGACTTGTAAATTGTACGTAATTCCCTGGTCGACACAAGTAGTTATGCAGGCCTATCGATTGGTGCACATTTTGCGGTTTTCCAGTCAAGTTCATTGTTCAACTTCCATCAGCTGTTGCACGCTAAGAATGACAAGGAATTTGAATGTTTAGTTGCCAACATTTATTAAACTAATGAAACCTTTACAATAACCTCAACAACACTATGTTTGAACATTCAATTAGAACATTAATGAAGTAATGAATATTTAGAGGTTGTCATATTTTTGAAATGTTTACAATGCGTGTAAATCCGCCATCATTATGAAACGTGAACAAGAGAACCTTGATTAGCGGTTTCGAATTCTTTGTATTTTGAAAACCGACCTGTAGTAGTTAATTGAAATGCCAAAGGATGTGTCTAATAAGATCTCTTCATTATGCGGACAAGTGCTTAAAGTGGAACAAAGGGCTAGTAAATATCCTATCCCCCTACTTCTCCTCTCAACAAGGTGCTTGTCATAGGAAAGTGCCTGCCAACTAGAAACTCACTGTAACCGTCCTAAACATACCTCATTCCAAAAACCACCTTCTACAACATCTACCCCAAAACTCAGTAATTTTTAGGGGCAGTATGTCCGTCCAACATGCACACTGCGCTACTGCCGTGGGTCTATAGAGCAGTAGATTTGACGTTAAAATGCAGATTACTTTAGATGAAAAATTGGTTTGTTTCCAAATAAAATTAAAAACGTCTATGCCCTTTAAGTAAGCTCCAGAACGGTGGTCGCCAATCTTTTCCCGAGATCCACCCAATGAAAATGTGATTTCTAATCAAATTTGTGAAAAATGTTTGAACCTCGATAATTAAATGTACTAGCCATATAAATTATTGGCTACATTTTCGATAGTGCTATTTTTCTATTTCATGTTGAAATTTCTAAAACCTCCTTAGGATAAATTTATTTCTCAGCGCCTCTACTAACGTGGTTTAGGATCTGCGATAGATTCTTGGAAATAAGGCGAACCTATGACAACTCCAGCTAGGGCAGAGTAAGATAAAGTTAGCCTGCAATTGATGCGAAAGGAGGGACTCAATGTGAAAAATAATGTCATCTGGTGACGACAGATGCCTTTCATCTTAGAATGTGTGGATTTGCATGATTTCGTGGAATTACAATTTTCAAGCCAGCCCTCTGGTAATGACGTTTAACCTAAGTAGCAGTAACATGCCGAAGTTAAGTAAACTAATGGACAAAAAACGCCGTAAATGTGCCCTTTGAGCTGCCGATTGTTGAAAAGTGATATCTATAGGCATTTGTTGCAGTAGCTGGTTATTTGCCAAGGCTCAATTGTCTGTGTTTCTCTCTCTCTCTCTCTCTCGATTTTCTTTCGCGTACCAGCAACACTTTCTAATGGACTTAAAGAAACACTTCTTTCCCTTTTTACACGTTTCTCTTGTTGATGAATGGACCTTTAGGGACTCTTCCGAAACGTCAGTCAACCTTCTCAGAACCATCTATCTGCAGCTAAATCTCGTTGTTTATCGTTACTTTAATACGAAATGTTGTTGACGTTATCATATGTGGTCTTATTCAACTGAATAGTTTGAGTCCATTCGATATCCCAATATCGATTATCGATGTTACTTCTACTTGACTAAAGATTATCAGTCATTGAAACTTGCATCATTTTTATTCCTGCTGTTTTTCCATTTTTCTTTTGGTGTCGGCTCGTATCAATCATCTGGTATGCCTATTTATCCCTGTCGTTTTGGGTTTTCTTATCCATAGGACCATTTTTTGTGTGTTCGCAAGGTTTCAATTTATTATAGACTTCCCCAAAATGCACTTAAAAATAGTGGTTAAACGTATTGGGGCTGATGTGTCGCCGTCGCCTATGGTAATACTGTTGCCAAATCAATAATGTGTAAGTTTTCTCTGCAGATTTCTTTAAGACTATTAAAAAGCACTAGGCTTCATAGTGTACGGGTCAAACGATGGATTGAAGAGGATTTTTTTCGTTTGAATCCAATGTCTTTACTGTTAAGAATAAGGGCCTCTTGTGTTAGTGCATCTTTAGTTAGTCAATATTAGTTTTATGATTGTGCGGAGTAAAGATAAGAACACTGACGATGGATCGCTTTGAGTTTTTCTTCTCGTCTCATGCCCTTACTTAGTGGTTCAATTAAGGTCTGGAATGTGGGATTGCATTTGGCTGCTACTAGTGGTTCCATCATTATTTTGATAAGATTTATAAATAAGGTAGTTGTAATTCACGGTTTAAGGTTAATCATTATGGTTGTGCTGAAAAGTAGTTTTCATTTTTGCATAATGGACTTTTTAGATGGTGGATTATTATTAGGCTGATAAAAAATGGAATCCTGAATCTTATCTCGTTACTGAATCGAAATTGGTGGTCGTTTATGTTCAGAATGAATGTCTTTTTTTTTAAGATGCATTCACATACCGATGCATGTTGTTTTTCTTCTCCTCCCAAACATCTATTTAATATTTCATGAAATCGCTTGCACAGAAAGATTACGTTGGGTGGTAGAAAAATACTAAGCAACAAGAGCCCCTTGATGGATCATCGCTGAAAGTTTTAGAGTGGCCAATGATGGAATGTGTCAGGATAAAACCGAAAGGATTCTTCTCACAAAATTTATGGTTAGTTCACGTAGAAATTCGACGATGGCGCTTAGCGTGACATTAATAGAAAAATGATGGTGTAGAATATAATGGTATGTCATCTTATAATTTGATGGTACATAGCATTGTCTGACACTCAAGGTTTTTTACGATGTCTTACGGTAGGGATGATTGATAAAATTATCAAAAGGAGATCGTAGACCAGTGGTTACTGTATAGAGCTTTCAGATTAGAGTGAGCCCTTTGGTGTTAGAGGGCAATGCTTGCAAACCTGAACACATGTCATTCGTGAAAAAATGTGATTTGCTTAGTAAGCGAAGAGAGAGGGAGAAGAAATTGAGTATACATTCAATCTCGTTTGAAAAGATCGCATACATGCCCAACATGAACCTGCATTATCGTTAGAGGCAGGGTCGTACAACTTATTTAAGAAGGAGATCTGATTATGCATTGTGTTTTCTATATTTCCAAGACAAATTAATTTTCTAATCGAGTTTGAGCCCTTAAATGCTAATTTCTTGAGCGGGAAAATCGCCCCGTGAGAAATCTTAAAAGGCTGACACTTGGTCTCTGAACCCAGGCAAACCAAAAGGTATGGCATGTTTTCATCTGTTAGTTGGGGTAATAGGTGGGTATCCCCGTCTTCGCCCTGTGCGTGTCTAGTTGTTTTACCTTTCGTTTTTGTTTTCTGCGTAATTTTGCCATTTTTAGAGTCCCCGCTTTATCCACTTGAGGGTCATGGATAACAAACTATGTAAGCGGAAAGGTGCCTTAATCCTTATTGCACGTTATCCGCGTCTGTGGCTTATCCACTTCAACTCAGGGATGACCACAAATACGTCCGTTTTACTTACTTTGTGTGCTAGAGGGAAGGCCACATACTGTACTCCCCAACCCATTACTGTAACATAGAACAGTGGTTCTAAATCTTTTTAAAGTCGGGGAACACTAAACTGTGATATTTTACTACCACGGAACACTTACAATTCAACATAAACTTTAAAGCTGGTTGTACACCTTCTACACTTGGTACTTACTATAACATCATCATACTCTTATCCCGCCCGTGCCAGGGTCAAATTTTCTATTTTGGTTGTATATTGCGGCGTTGGTACACGTGGGGTAGGGCGGCATTCCCCCACAGACAAGACCAATATTCCTGTGGGTTCTAAACGCCTCAGAGCATGTTCAGCGGACTCGCAGACCCGACCCTGTCACAGGCAGGATACGGTTATTATGTTATGTGTGCTAGAGGGAAGGGTGGTTGTCCCATATCTGCTAAATTCCATTCGCTTTCTTATTGGCTTTAAAATAAACTACTTTTATTAATGGTTAGTTAGATGTAGTAGCTGCTTTTTGAATTTTGTGCTATCCCGTTGAGATTTCTTATCATTATTGTTTGATGATGCTCAGAGAACAATTGACCTGGATGCATGCTGTTGAGCAGCTAATATCTTTACGTAGAATAATTCGCTAACAATTTTGACATTGACATCGTTTGTGCATAGCTTTAGTAGCAGTAACAGGTTGAGCGACGTTAAAACAATCAATAAGCTAAATTAGCCAAACTCTATTTTTACAACCCATTGAAAAAGGAAACAATTTTTCAGCTGCATCTTGAGCGCAAGTATACTGCCCTATCTTCCATTATGGACCGGAAGGAAGACAAAATTTAACATTTCGGCCTACTTTTCTATTTGAGTTCCTTCGAAAGTACATTTCATCAACATTTTCAAGTAGACTTACTGCTCGATGTTCAGTGGCCTTGTTGTGGTTTGGAAGCATGCAAGTATTCTTGAAAAGCTGTTTGGTGGAAACTCTTTCGCACCATTTGTTTAATAATACGGATTTGCACTATAAGGGTTAAATCACTGATGTAAACGCATGGCCAACTAATACTTTCCGAAGTACTTTTCTAGGTCCATTGATTTTGATGGACACGCTAGGCGGCAGGCATACTAACCATAACGGAACAGGTTGCGATCAGACACATCTTCGTAGGATTTTTGTACATGAAATTTGGAAAAGAACATCTTACAATAACCCTACCTAAACTTAGGGTTACTGACCACAAATGATTATGGCCTGGTAAATGTTGTCTTCATGAATAGGTTATTACTCTACAGCCAGCTGACACCCGCTGATTCATTAGAATCAGGCAGAAAACCGCATAAGATACAGCCGTGTAGAATAATGGCTCCTGCCACAAGGAGGGGCAGTATCAAGAAGACCATTTCCTGTCGTTCAGAGGGGGGGGGTCTTATTTGATTTGCAGGGTTTCTATAAGGCAAATGGACCTAGTAATCTAAGGTCTGTTAGTCATGTTAAAAATTCTCTTAGGCATTATTTCTAGGTGATTGAAATCTCTGGCCATTGAAACAGCGGGCACCCAAATATAAATCAAAAACCGGAATTGTCTCCCCCAGTTTCCTCAGTATTAACATCCTTGGGTTAAAACAATGGATACTATCAGATTCCATTAGCCATGGGAACATTTCCAACGTGTATGTGTTTGTGTGCGTAACGCTCAAACTACCATTTCATGTTTTGAAACCTTACCGGAAACGACGTTTCATGCATCGCCGACAAGCAAGTCTCTTGCTTTTCAGACTTCTGAATAATACTACGGGAAAGAGAAGTCTTAAAAGTGATTGCAAGAGTTTGTTGATATTGTGCCTTCATAACATTTTTTTTGGTGGTTTAGAATTATAATTCTTGTAGCAGTTTCCTCTTCTTTCCTTACCTCCGTCTTTTACTAAGAGTCCATTGTTGATCCTTAGATGGCTTTGGGAACTTGGCGGATTTGCCATCTGGAGACTCTAAAGAAAGATGTTTGAATGTCAAGACTCTTCTTGAAATTGATGACACGAAAGTATCTCCTTGACAGGCTCCATTGTTTGTCAGAGATAGTTGAGTCAAAAGCGGGAAATAAACCTCCTTTTGTCGATCGAGTTGACTGCTGGAGACACAGGAAATCTATTCAAGTTTTCTGACTTGATGATGTCATGTCACCAAAAAGAAACTATTATACCAATCTGTTTGGATATCAAGGATTCGTTCTGTAGTAGTATCCGTTGTTTGAAGATGTTAGTACCCACTGGAACGGTTTCGTGTGATATTTTTTCCCTTAACCTTTATAGAAATCTTTACAGTTGTATTTGGAGGAGAAGATCATCAGAAATACATAGTACTGCAGTTTAGTTACTAAAATATGGTGGAAGTGACACAGAAGGATGAAAACGTCTACTGGGCTTTTCAAGGGTTGTTACTGCGATTTTATAGCTTCTACTCGGTGATTCAGCACCCATCAAAATTAATACAGCCTTGACACATTGTAATAAAAATTCAATGAGAGATTATAATCTTAATTGTAATTCTACTTGTGGATGCTTCCTGCTGCTAGTATCGGGATTGCATATCCCAATCAGTTAGTAAAACATTGCTCTCTGTTATTATAAACTGGTTGACGAAGAGTCAACAACTCATTTGCAAATAGCAAAAACTATAGGGTTCACGTAATAGTCATATTAGGAAGACAGCTTCGTTTGAATTTCTCCGCTATTTCATCATTTAATCCTGGTTTCATAGAACCGATGTAAATTAGCTGAATTTCCCATCGGCCCAGTTGTACCAGGTGCAGTGGTTAGACCTCCATCAGAAAATGGGTTACTGTTAAATAGCGGGATGAGATACAGCCGTTAACCGTTTTATTTGTGCTGTAATATGCGCTCTGCCCTCCTCACTTACAAAATTGGTAGCGTAGGCCTACTTGATCCTTAAGCCCGTAATCTCAGGTTCGATCCTGTTGTATAATCCTAGACAAAGTAGGTGTTTCTTTAGCATGAGAGAAATGTCATCTCCGCCTTTCGCCGGATGGCAACTAAAGCCTTGTTTCAATGTTATCAGTGCCGGATTTCCCATTAGGCTAAGTAGGCTGAAGCCTAGGGCCTCAACATTTAGCGGGCTTCAAAACTTAAGAGAAGGGGGCCTCAAACGGGCTTGAAAAGGGCCTCAGAATTGAAATAGCCTAGGACCTCTCAATATCTAAATCCGGCACTGAATGTTATGCAAATCATGATGACGTTCCCAAGCGTAAAAGAACCCTATTGCAATGAAAATAGTTTACGTATGAATTTCCAAATTCCAAGGAATTGCAGCTCACCATTTAGCGAATGTTTAGTATTTTGCTGTAGTTTGGGACAGTGAGCTACTCTCTAAAGTGGTAGTCAGTTCGTATGAATATCAGTAGTGGATGCTTCGTAACGTTTAGTAGTGAACAGACCCCCCCCCCCACTAGTAGGCTAAGTGTTGATCAGTTTCCTGCACAGCACTGCTTTTATTACAGTCCAATTGTAGCATTTACTTTGTTTGTCATAGCTGTTGTAGATTTTATAAAGTCGAACATAGAGTATACTTCACAGAATCACAAAGTAAGCCAGGTAGTGTTATTCATAATCGACAAGAGAACTGCAAACGTTTCTCTTTAATACTTCTTTTATGGCTCTTAAAATCTCGTATGTTTTAGCAGTTCAAAATATATTATTTCTTAACTTGGAATATGAGACTATCATGTACGTCGGAATAACTGCTAGCTGTTAGTTATACAGTGCGTCGATTTATCTGACGATTACTTTCTTCTACAATATTGATTTTGAAACGTGATCTGGTTATTTACTAGACACATCCCACTTCTGCAAATGAAATAAACTAAAACAATAACAAAAAAAAGACGTTGGTCGCCGGAGATCAAGAAAGTAACAGCCATGGGGAACGGAATAGTTGGCCTGTAATATTCAAGAAATCTTGTCCCTTTAAATGGACACAAGGGCCACATATTGGACAGTGTTTTTCCACAGCCGGTTGCCGACGAAAGCTGCAACTCCTATGCTTATTTATCGTCGGTCTACTGTTCGTTGGGGAATTCCACCGACTGCAGGGGGCGAGCGCCTACTCCTGGAAATTTTGCTTCATCTATCCGTTGCATAGGAGAGAGGGTTTCGCGTGCTTTCGAAAGAATGCGTACTCGACGCCTCTACTGACACAGTTACGGGGCGTCCAGTACTTACGCCACCGAGGCCACACTGAACTAATATTCTGCTAAGGCGATTGACTGTTGCTAGGATGTGAGCACCTAACCATGGAAATGTTGTCAATTTTACAGTATATATTGATGATCTTGTAGTAGTGTCTTAAAACTTCTCTTTCAGTATGTCATTAAACATCTTTAATTAAACTTGTCTAATAAGAATCTCGGTGACGCAGAAATAGAATGCTTGGCACAACCAAAGTCGATGGCTTCTTTCTGACAAGAGGGGGGCGAAGTGTAACTTCCTTCAGATGGGAGGTAAAGTGATGGCCCCATATAGCGTTCACGATGTTACATATACGTACGTAAAGATCGGCAAAGTCGGCGAAATTTTCAGGTATAGAATGCGAGGGTTACAACATTAGCTCTGACTCTTTACCCGACACTGTCATAGGCGGGTGCCATAGGCTCAAGTTGCCTAATAGCATCAAAGAACGCTCATAGCTAAACATTCGAGTTTCATTCATAGCGCCTTTGAGTTAACGTTGTGTATATGTCCATCACATTTTAAATATCAGACACTCAAATATGACCACTCAAATGATGAGCAGTTTGTGTTGTTCTTCTCCTAGAGAAATATGTGCGGTGTGGTGGTTGCACAATTTGGCATCGTGTGGCTAGAAGTAATTAACGAAGTAACACCTATTTACGTTGAGCTCATTAGACTCACGTTCTTAAAGGTGTCAGTGAGGAAGAGAAGTGGAAGAGAGGTGGTATTGAAGTCGAACCGTGATAGCTGAGAATTGATCTCTGATCACTTGCACACCTAGCAGATACCTAGTAGATTCGTCCGCTCTAATTCAGGGTGTAAGTCTGAAGGCAAAGATGTAAAATATACATACATGGATTAATTCTAGTATTGGTTTTTAGAACATGACAAATCGGAGTATTGACAACGAAGCACACTATCTGACTTATCATAGAAATGACTTGCGTAGTGGCAACATCATCATCATCATCATACCCTTCTCCAGCTCAAAACTGGGTCGGGTCTGTGAGTTTCAATCCTCCACCCCCGCCGATCCCCAACCAGGCCTGCATCCACCCCGCACACACCCATGTCCTTTTGTACCACCTGCTCCCACGTGCGCTTTGGTCTTCCCCTTCCCTTGGTGCTCCCCACCACCTGCAGTCCCAAGATGCTCTCCCCTTCTCATCACATGCCCATACCACCTTAACCTGCTTTTCCTCATCTTCTCAGCGATGTCTCCCACCCCTAGACTCCCTCTAACATGGTCGTTTTGGATCCTGTCAGCTCGTGACACCCCACTCATGAAGCGCAGCATTCGCATCTCAGCCACCTGCATTCTCCTTTCATGGTCCTTCCTCACGGCCCAACACTCTGAGCCATACAGCATAGCTGGTCGCACCAAGGTTCTGTAGACTTTGCCCTTTAGCTTTATAGGCACCTGGCGGTCACATAGGACTCCACTTACCTGTTTCCACTTTAGCCAACCTGCTTTGATCGTATTGGACACATCTGAGTCTATTTCCCCATTTTCCTGGAACACTCATCCTAAGTATCTAAATTCTGGCACTGCTGGTATCACCTCACCTCCTGCACGAACCTCGCCCTCTGGTCCTTGACCACTCCAGTTGAAAGCTAGATATTCCGTCTTTTCATAGTCACCTTCAGGCCCCCTTTTCCATCGCCACCTGGATGTCTTGTAGGCCTCCTCTTTGGACTCTGCAAGCTTTCCCACATCGTCGGCAAAAACCAAGCACTGAGGGGTCCATTCCCCTACTCCTGTCAGCAGCTCATCCATGACTAGAGTAAATAAGTATGGGCTAAGTGCTGACCCTTGGTGCACGCCCACCTGCACCTTGAAGCTTCTTGTGTTACCCCAAGCTGTCCTAACCCTAGCGGTACAGCCATTTTACATATCTTGGACTATTCTAATGTGTCCTTCATCTACCCCTTTTCTTCTTAGCACGTCCCATACTACCTGTCTAGGGACACTATCATAAGCCTTCTCCAAATCAATGAACACTGCATGGAGGTCCCTCTTGGCTGCCCTATACTTCTCTATCATCTGCCTTAGGATAAATATTGGCTCCATTGTGGACCTACCAGGCATGAACCCAAATTGATTTCCCTGGACAGTAGTGCATTTTCTAAGGCGCCCCTCAATGACTCTTTCCCACAGCTTCATAGAGTGGCTCATTAGCTTGATGCCTCTGTAGTTTCCACAATCCTGGGCGTCACCTTTGCCCTTGAACAGTGGCACTATCCAGCTTTCCCTCCATGCTGATGGCATTCTGTCTTCACTTGCTAACTTATTGAAGAGCCTTGTTAGCCATGTTATTCCTGTGGGCTCCGGGGTGTGCCAAACATCCATGGGAATCTTATCTGGACCTACTGCTTTGCGTCCTTTCATCTTTTGGAGGGCACAGACTATTTCTTCCTCCGTCACCCTGTCCACTGCTTCTGAGGTGCCTGGGTGGCTCTCCATGATCCTACCCTGGTTGGCAGCATTTAGGAGGCCATGGTAGGTCTCCTCCCACCTCTTGGTTATTTCTTCTGGTTGAAATAGGACTCTGCCACTGTTATCCTTGACCGTTATGGCTCTGGTTACGTCCTTATTAGTTTGGTCCCTGGTCTTGGCTAGTCTAAAAACAGTTTTCTCACCTTCTTTTGTCCCTAACTCATCATATAGCGCCTCATACTTTTGGTGTTTGGCCAGAGCAATTGTCCTAACATTCTTCCTTGCCTGAATATATGTGGTCTTTGATTCCTGGTCTGTCATGTTCTGCCACCTATGGAATGCCACCTTTTTTAGTTTGATGGCTGCTTCCACTTCCTCATTCCACCACCATGACTGCCTACCCTGAGGATTGCCTCCTACTCTTGCCATACCAAACATTGTCTTCCCACATCTCCTGATTGTCCTAGCAACCCTGTCCCACATGGCATCAGCACACCCTTCTCAACCCCAGTCTACCTGACGAGAAATCTCTTGCCTGAATTCCTCTGAGCTAGCTGGCAACCGTTGCATAGTGGCAACAATGTTGTCAAATATAGGTTCCATCACAAGGATTTGTACGCAGTTGTTCTCATAAAATTCTTGACGTCCCTTTTTAGCTACTTCATCGTAACTTGCTATTTTTGTCTTTTCTATAAAATAATTTTTCTCTTGTGGTTTGTGTAGGTGATAGTAGCGAGAGGGCATTTCACACTGATGGGGCGAGCTTCGCAATGTAGAACCCCGGGTGAAGCATTTTTGGTAATAAAAACGTTTGGCATAATAACACCCATTTAAGAGAAAATGTTTGACTTATTTCAACACTGAAAGCTACTTCTTTATACTACAGGGCCACTTAAAATTATAGTTGTCCACATTGAAAATATTGAAAGCACAGGAACAAAGTCATTGTTATTCGTTGACTCTGTCAAGATTTCCCTGGTGAATTTTTGTTATCAATTGTATTAAGATTCAAAAAGTCCTAGATACATATAATCAGAATGTTTCTACAATGTATTTTTTATAGAATAATAACAAAAGTAAAGACTAACATTTTTGATGTTTTTTTTCTTTACTTTAAAAGGGGAGGAGAAAGCTTCAATAATAATACTAATAATAGAATTTGTTGAGTTCATTTCATAAACACCACAATTGAAGTCGATTTCAAAATATATTGTTTCTTTTGAGCGAAATTGACTTTCGTACTACATGGCTCCTACTGAATTCAATAGTGTAATTTTTTTATTTGGTTCCTTCCTTACTTTCTATGCAAGTTTAAATATTTTTTCATCCTTCTCCAAATGACTTTCAAATTCAACATCGAAGAAAAACTCATTAAATAAAGCATTAATGAAATTAGAAAATGTTTTTATAAGATGCTGAAAGGCAGTTCCCCTTTGATATTTAAAATGCATGTATCACATAGGTATTGTTGTAATAGAAAAATCACTAAAAGGGGTACAATTTACTTTCATGGGCTCCTTTTCTAACTTGTCGAAGAATAAAGCATATCAAGATGTTTTGAATACAGTAGTTACTATTGTTGTTTGTCTTCACGTTGTTAATGTTCGGCTTAAGGCCGCCATACACGATCAGTTCGGTGTGTTCACATCAATGTTCAGTTTGGTGTGTCACATCGATGTAAACACACCAAATGGCGGCCTGAAGGCTATGTCCTAATTGGCAGCGTTCAGTGTGTGCGAAGGTGCGATAGAAGGCACGTACTACGAGAGCCGGCGTGATGGGTTACGAACTGTGCAACTGCACAGGGCCCCGCGCACTTTCTGAATGCACGGGGCCCTTTCATATAAGAAAAGGCCACGCATCATTATTTCGCACAGGGCCCCCCCCCCATCAGTATAGCGCCGGCCCTGCGTGCTACGATTCGGCCTATCATTCAGTGTCCAGCGTGGTAGCGTTCTTTAAAGTGTGTCTGAGCATCAAACAAAGATGTCAAGAATGCGTGTTCAGATTATGGCCCTGGAAAATAGAGTGCTTCGTTATGAATGTGAGATTTTAAAAAAAATCGACATACATTGGGGGAATTTCATACTTCGTTTGGTGAGATTAGGTAGAATGAAAGAAAATTTTTCAGATGCATGCTGTTTCAAATTTAGGACGCTATGCGTGACCACTTTGGACATCACCAATGAGATACAGTCCAACCCCGATAATGAAAACCCTGGATGATGAAATTTTCTGGCTAATGAAGACAGATAGGTTGGTTCCAGCCAAAGGTATATGTCAGTACATGTAACTGTACCTTGGATAATGAAGACTCGGATAATGCATAATGAAGACAACTTATGCAATATGTGCTACAATGTTATTTCACTCTAGATAATGAAGACAGCCTTATAAAAATTTCAAAGGGACATAGTCCAGCTAGTTTTAAGCAGTTATAAGAGGGTGGTTATGGATTTTTTTGGATACAAAAGCTCTAACTTTTATACCCACTACTGAGATGTAAAGGTTTTAGTAAAGGGCGTACAATATTACGTTGACCTGCCCTTGTGATTGGAGAGCTGGTTACATTTGTAAAAGTCCAGTCTTTTACATACAGTATACTTTCATTAATGGACAGCCATGGGGAATTGAAATCTGTCCTCTATTAGGAGGTGTCCACTATTGGGAATAACGTTTTACCACTGTAAGAGAACTTTGGGACGAATTGTCATGTACCACTATAGAGAAGTGTCCTTAAGGGAGGTTTCACTATATGCTGATGTTTTCATTAAATTTATCAATTTGTTTATTGTAATTTCATTTAGAAACGTTATGTTGTACGTTTTAAGTGAAAAAGAAAACAAATGCCAATAAGCTATCATGAGATCAATTAGACCTAAAATTGGACACATTCTGGATAATGAAGACACCTATGGTTGGTCCCCTAGGGGCTACACCCTTTTCCCGTGTAGCAAAATACTCGTTTCGTTTCATTCCTTGGTGTTTTAGGGCCCTTCATGAAACTAAAAGTTCGTTAGAGCGCCGTCCACTGTGTAGTTCTGATGCAAAGACTGCACAGACACTGCACTATTACAACGATTTTTGGGTATTAGCGGTACCCAGTTTTCCCAAGCGGCCACACATGTCAGTAGGCCTACTAGCCAGGGTTGCGTTGCTTCACTTCCACATTCCACGTCCCTAATTTATGAGTAGCTCCTTTTCTAGATGAGATTGCTCTGACTAGGGGTTACCCAGCCAGACGTCTGGAACCTGCAGAAATATTGCCCTGGTTGCCTGTGGATGGATGCCGACCTACTCCACATAAGACACATGATGCTTTATCTGCCATGGAAACTGAGGTCTCCCCCCCCCCCCGATGACATTGCTGAGGCATGATAACGATGGCCTGAAGCCCACTCGCTCAACCCTGACGACCGCCGGCACTTTGGTTTTAATTCTCTGCACTGTAGGTTTGAAGATTTCTGAATTTCGCATCATATGTGTACAAATTTTGAATTCCCTTTGTGCTGGCCCCGCACACCATGGAGTCCAACAAGGGGACGCCAGGGTTGTGGGGTTTCCAGCGTTACTTGGACAGGTAACCGCCAGAGAGCTATGATCCCCGAGTACCAGGACGAATAGGCATCAGGAGCTGACCATGTCATCTCCAAAAGTAACCGGAAGGGGCAATAACGACCCCTCCACCTGATTGATCAGACCGAGTATTCGTCTGGCTACTGGTTTTCCACTGGAGGCCATGGCTAAAGTGGCATGTTGGGGACTTAGGGTCGCAACCCCACCCCTTGGCGTGTCACAGCTGTCTCGTCAGCATGGGGCAACCCATGATCGGGTCTTCACACATGGCAAACGGCAAGGGTTGGCGTTTTCTTATGATCACCTACCTTTTTTGTTTGTTTCATTGGTGTTTTAGGACCTTTTCAACCATGAGATCTTTATTGACCTGGAGAACGCCTTCGACAGTTTTCAATGACAGGTAGTCTGGGAAGTATTATGAAAAAGGGGGGTGGAAGAAGGGTTTATTAGAATAATCCAGGATATGTATGATGGCTCCATAGCCAGGGTACGGACACCTTGGGGAAACACCGGGGGCTTTCCAGTGAGAGTTGGGGTACACCAAGGTTCAGCACTTAGTCCATATCTTTTCTTCCTGGTTATGGATGAACTGCTGACAGGTTTAGAAGAATGGGCCCCTCAGTGCCTGGTATTTGCTGATGATTTAGGGAAGATTAGTGACTGCAGAGAACAGATAGAGAAGGGACTAAATGATATAAGAGGAGCAATGGAAAAGGGAGGGCTAAAGATTAACATGATGAAGGCAGAGTATCTAGCTTTCAATTGGGATGGTCAGGAAAACAACGGGGAAGCAAGTGGAGTTCTGTGTGATAGGAGGGTCCCAATCGAGTTGAAAGGGAAGTTTTACAGGACAGTGGTTAGGCCAGCTATGTTATATGGATCAGAGTGTTGAGCAGTGAAGAAAAGCCATATAAATAGAATGCAAGTAGCCGAGATGCGAATGCTGCGGTACACGTGTGGCGTGTCGAGAGCAGATAGAATTAGGAATACGTACATTATAGGTAGCCTGGGGGTGGTGGACATCTCCGAAAAGATGAGGGAGAATAGGCTGAGGTTGTATGGACACGTTATGAGAAGAGGGGAAGAGGAACTCGCTTGGTGCATCTCAGGAATGCAGGTGGTCGGTAGCATCCGGGGTAGGGGGAGACCAAAGCAGACGTGAGAACAGGTTGTCTGGAGGGACATGGCAGTGTGCGGGGTAGACGGGGACCTGGTGGGAGACAGATGGAAGTGGAGGGCTAGAACCAGCAGACCCGACGCTGCCACAGGCGGGACAAGGGTATGATGATGATGATGGTGTTTTAGGACCTTTGAACTACAAAGGTCATTAGAGCCCCCTCCACTGAATAATTTTAATGCATGGACTGCACAGACCACGCTGATGCGACGATTTTTCGGTATTAGCAGTAGCCAATTTTCCCAAACAGCTACCCATGTTAGTACTATCTGGGGTTGCGTTGCTTTACTCCGGTGATCAGACGAGAACTGGTGTGTACAACGCAATAAGCCGCTCGCTGATCATCTCGCAGAGTAGTCCCCATGTGATTTGCAGATTGGGGGTCATAGTGATAGGATTCTCAGGCCTACGTATCCAGAAACGGCAACTACCAAAATAGTGTCCTCTAAAATTGTCCTCTACGTCCTCTAAAAATCAATGTCAAACTATCATTCAATTTCTATTACCTTAATTACATTTCTCTGAATATCTTGAACTCCAAAAAATGCAATTCACTGAAAGCACTAACTGGCGATGCTATTAGATATAGTTTGCATCAGTGAGTAGAAAGGTGTACACACAACTGGAACATATAGACCCAGAGTAACCATAAATACCTTTTTTGAGACTTAACTATAGAATGGTATTACCCCCATGTCACATCTATGGGAAGATTGGGGGTCTGTGAGTTTTGACTTTTCACTTCAGACAATCTCCCGCCAAGTCCCCATTAATCCCACATAATTCTGTCTGTTTTGGCCTTCCTCTACCCTGATATTTTAAATCCTCGTGGTGGCCCTGGCCAACTTCCCTCATAACATGCCCATACCCCTAATTGTATCTTCTCATTATTCTGCAATATCCCCGACTTCCAAACTACCCTTAATATTTTGATATACAGTAGTGTTGTGTTCTAATGCGCAATGGAATTTAATTTCTTGGAAGTTGTGTGGGTTAACACCGATGGGGTTCTTGGAAAGCTTTAATATAATGCATTTGTTCCACGGTGTGTATCCTCATGTTTGAAATGTTTGCCTCTTTTCTTCAGAAGCCATTTCTCTTTGTCGTGTTTTTCGCAGTATCTCTCCCCTGTGTCCTAGACGCATGAGAGATCGTGGCACTTCTCCTGTATATGAAATGTAGTAATTTGCAATTCTGTATGCAAAACAAAAAATTAACAAAACTCACTTTTTGTGCACTGAACGGATTCATAGCATAAACAGAGCTGCAGTTGAAAAGCAATGCGGGCTTAACTTTGGGCCTGCTGTTGCAAGTAGCCCAATCAAAATTAAATGAGCCTGACAACCTGTATGTGCACACGTATGCAAAAGTAATGGTCCTCTTAATAATACCCTATGTATTTGCTGGTGCATGTTTTTTTTTAATTTGTATTTGGACATTGAGGTTAAAATCCTGCATGTGACATGTGCTATTTCTAGCACACGCAGTGGAATGAGATTTCCATAAAAAGGCAAAAATCCTTGTAAGACGTTTACAGTATCTCATGAGATTTTTATCACATCTTACTTTTCTTATATTGTTTTCACTGCGAAATGTTGCTACTACTGAGATTTTTGTCTTATGAAATTAACATCTGAGAAAGAAAATCTCATCGTGGTAACGTTACAGGAGAATCGTCTCATTTTTACCTTTGTAGTCATAAATCATGGATTGCTTGCCTTGGTGGCCAGACGTACCGGGTCAGTGGTTCCAGATTCGATGTTAGATTGAAATTGGTTTGCTTTTGTCAGGCAAAAGAGAGACCCCCAAGTCCATTTTCCGTCTGATGGGAAGTAAAGCCACGGCCTCGTGCTGTGTAAGATGTTATTTGCACGTAGAAAGACCTCTCTGCTATGCAATGAGTAGATCTGACAAAAGTTCCCAAGTGTAGGCTCTCGCCGCTGGCGTCGGTGGAGTGTCCCAGTTCGCAGCTTAGGCCGGCAAGCGAGTGCAGATCCTCCATGTGCCCTAGAGCGCAAAAATGCTTACCCGATCCTACCATAGGTGGGATGTTACTGTATGTCTATGCCTCTCATATCTATCCTGTGCAGTGCCGGATTTACCACTTGGCTAAGTAGGCCGAAGCCTAGGGCTTCAGCATTTAGCGGGCTTCAAATTTCTGTGCGGCCAAGTTGCGTTGGACACACCAGTTCCCGTTAGATCACTGAAGTTAAGCAGCGCACACCCACGTCAATACCAACTTGGGTGGTTGGTAAAGAACGTTGGGTGCTGCAAATTAACCTTCTTCCTCCTCCTTTCACCTACCTCCTCATCTCCCGCGGGCAGCCTCCTAAGGGGTTGACCTGTTATGTCTGCCTGGCTTACACCCTAACCCACAAACTAATCAAATCAAAGAATCAAGAAAAAGGGCTTGAAAAGGGCCTCAAAATTGAAATAGCCTTCCCCCGGGCTTCAAAACTGAAATAGACTTCCCCCGGTGTTGGAGTTCCAAAGTTCACTATTCAGCAGTTAAAACTAAAAATGATAGAAACAATAGTTTTTTTACTCTCCCTGTCTGAATTATGCCTGTTTGCTCTTAATGACCCAGTTTCACACATTTGATTATGGACATGCTGAAATTTCCAGGGGTCTGGCAGGGGTTTGACAAGGGTCTGGCAGGGGTTTGGCAAGGGTCTGGCAGGGGTTTGGCAAGGGTCTGGCAGGGGTCTGGCCAGGATAGCCTTCTTGGTACAATCTTTGTGTCAAGCTTGCATTTCCATGAGCAAGCCCATACAGTATATGCAATGTAGTTCAGCAAGCTCTCGATTTGTGTAGGATTCCATGTTATTACAGGAGTACAGTGTAACCTCTTTAATCCGAACATCCAATAATCCGAACAAGTTTCAGTTGAAATTCTCATTTCATTAATCCGACCAAAATTTCGATGATCCGAATAATAGTGATAAAAATAAACTATTTAAATCAATTTCAGCATCATCCATTACGCAGTATTGCTGAACTGTTTTCTTCGGTTGTTCTATCCAAGGACGATTTAATTTTTTAGGGAAAATTATGTAACACAGCAATCTGGAATGTTTGAAGACTGTCATGGTAAAACTTGTGGCCCAATGTGGATGAACTGCACAAAGCAAAGGATGAAAATGCGAATTTTGTTCAGTTAGCCTGTTTGCAATGCAGATTATTAGATGTTCCTGAACACCAAATAATCATGAATGTTCACTGAATCCCATCACGTCAACGACGATGAGGAAATACATGTGATTGCTAATTTTAAAACATAAGTTTGTTCTCTATTTTTAAGGTCTTTTAATCCATACAGTATGTGTACACCTAAAACACATTAGCAGTTTAAGTGAAACCTTTCTCCAATTAGTATCTTTTGAATTTCACTCAAGTAGGCCTTTAACCTCAATTAATCCATTTGATTTGCAAATTTGCATGGTTAACTATTACCACTTTTTCTCTTTGTAACTTTTAACAGTGAAAGTGGTGAAGTTTTGACACTGAATTAAAAATCACCCTGTATAAAGTGCATTGAATTCATTTATAAGACATTAGAAATCAATTGATCAAAATGGGTACAATAAAAAATTGACTGCTGGGAGTGTTTTGATTCATCTCCTCTCTTTACGCCATAGGAGGTGAAAGAAGTACTATAATCACCAGCACTCTCGCATAATTAAAAACAAGGGGGACGTTATATTTCAGTGATGAGGTATTTGCCCCACGTGCGTCATTCATTTTCAATGCAATACTTTATTTGTCATCTTACATACATGAGACCAAGCTCTTGAAATTGTCTCACAGACGAATTCCATCGACATCTTAGTGTTTGGCTCAACGTCTCATAACGTTCGCGTACTGTGTTTCTTCAGCAAGACATGCAGCCAGTTATCGATTAACGTCTGTTTTGTGTAGATCATGTACGTAACCATCGAATATTCTGTTCCTCCAGTTCTCATCTTAACCACTATGAGTTCATTGTTGTTGAAGCCTGAATTTCTAAATTCGAATTGCTTCTGGCGTGAATTGTTTTACACTGTGTAGCATAACTAGAATTCCATTCCACTAACAAATGACTATTACGAACGATAAGATAATATGTCGGTCTTGACCTTTAGGATATACAGTACCAAGCTGTAAAAGTTAGGCAATATTCAGTTTTTTCGATTTGTGACTGAAAATTTCGAAGCTCTTACAGTTAATTAGCATGGAAATGAAGGAGAATAGTTAGTTCTTGTAATTCATTTCTAAACTACTCTTTAAGCGATTCAAGCTGACGCACGCAAGTCGTTAGTTGAAGAAAAACTTGATTTCCTATTTCTCTAATTAAACGTTCATAGGCTTTCTTTATGAATGCAGAACTAGATTTTAAGAACTCACCTGTGACTCTGCTGATGAAAGTGTTATTCGGTGTCTTGCCGATGGAAAGCTGCTTGTTTTTGAAAGTCGCTGATAAAAAACTCAACAAATCGCTGTATCTTTAGAGAGATTACAAACCTGTATTAAAATAGCTGCTTCAGCCTACGATAATGTCGGGTACCCTCGAGTAGGAGAAACATGCAGAAAGCAACGAGTAAGAAGTAAGAAGGTAAAGGCTGGATAGAAATATTAAGAGGGAGAACGAGGGGGGGATAGAAAAACCGATAGAATAAATAGACAAGGAGGGAGCAGAGAGAAAGAGCTCATGGGACCAACAATAAGATGTTGGACTTGTATAATGGACTGCTGATGTTCTTTTTGTGGCCTCTTGTGACGTATAAAGACATCCTACCTTCCAAAACAACGACTGAAGAAATCTTTGAACATTTTATCATTAAGTGAAGCCCTATGAGTCAATGGAACTGTACTGCGCCCTACATTTTACAGATTAAACTTAAATTATTCTTCGGTCATACTGAATGTGACCCACCTCGGTGGAGCAGATGGTAGCCTGTTGGATCATTGGGTCAGTGGTTCCAGATTCTCTCCCTTCCTCGAAGTTACGTACAAGATGTGCAAATCCGTAATGATCAATATCTTCTATGTATGTGCGGACTTTTAAACCTCCATAGCCTTACTAGTCAGTATGGAACTTTTTCAACTTCCAGGCGCGGTAATATGATGGCACTTGGTACTCCCATCGCGTTGGCACCTTGAGAGGCGTTAGTTTCTTATGGCTGTGTGATGGTGAATGGGAGAAGATGCGTGCAGGTTGTGTCCCACAAATGAGACCATTCATGGGACGGCATGTCCTGGCTTTATGCCCTAGCTAAGAATATTACCTGCCTTTGATAGTTTAAATGGCCCCATAGTCGCCTGTGGCAGGCGGTTATCTCGTGGAAAGCAAAAATTGAACCCCTTGTGATGTGTAAAACATCATGCGGTTTTCATGGTTTTTGCCATATCGTTCAAGTCATAAGGATGCTTCCTCTTAGTTTTCGAACTTGGCATCATGAAAAAAAATGTCCGTTTTCCTCAGGAAAATAAAAGTGGGCGTTTAAGAAATTGACTTTTCTATTATCCAAGGCTGCTTATTATAAACGAGATTTTCCTTTCCCTGAACTAAGTAGACACCAATCCCATAATGCAAATGCCTACAAGATGTCTTTCTCGTAAGGCATATACGAGGTTTTATCAGCAACGTGCATCTAAATGACATTATTTTCGTACACATCTACCTTTAGGCGAACGGAAGACATAAAATCAATAAATGTGTCGGTGGTTTGTATTCCTGATTATTCAAAACCAACATCTCTAAATGTACGCATTACCATGTGTTCATTTTAGAGTAAAATTGGATGACGATGACTAGAAAGAGTGAACGAGAGAAAGTGAGAGATAGAAGAAAAACTGAAAATAAAAAACGACGAAAATCTTGCTACGAAAGCGTTAATTTGATGCGATCCAAGCTTCTTTACATTCGATTGATTCGTGTTGGCGATTAAATCAGATGAAGTTTTACTATCCAAGATTAAATCGACATGAAACATTGGCAAAATGTCTGTCATAAAGTTCTAATATTATTTAGATTACGAAACGTTAAGAAAACGTCATACGTACGTGAGAAATGCAACAGTGAAATCTGTTTATCACAGGCTAATTTTGATAAGAAATGGAATTTTCTTGCAGCTACTTCTCAAGAGATTTCGGTGACCTCTAGGTCAGTATTTTCTAATTACACTGTAGAACAGCCAAAAAAATACGGAAACACCAATAGAGCTATTTTATGTATTTTTGTGTGCCCCTTTTTTAAAATTTTAGTGACAGTTGTCAATAAAGCAGTAAATGACATACAGTATGAAAGAAATCTGGCTGTACTTTAGCCTACCTATTGTCACTGGCCAGCTATTAGTCCTCGGTAGGCCTTCTAGGATACAGCTAGTGACCAGTTGATAGTGGAGTTTTTTTTCCCTGACAGATTAGTGAGCCACTGGGAACATGATTGCGTTACAATTTAATTGAATACACTGCAAACAGCCCTTATAGGTCAAATTGGCAGTGGAGAGAATGACTGTCATTCCTAATTTATAACCCACCTGAAGCATAGCATCTATTGTCATGCATTGCCTACTTGCTGTAATTGCACTTTCTTGCAGAAAATTCGCCACAGTATCCTCACAGAGAGCATTCCATTGCCAAATGACCCTTGGAAAAGGACCAGTAATACAAATCTGTGTGCCCTGATCCCCTTCAATTTGAATGGATGATCATTTCTCCCTCTATACTCTGCAAGGGATAAGCTGCCAAAGACGTTCTGTGATCATGTGTGAGACACTCAATCTTCGAGAGAAGTGATGTAACACAATTCTTGCTGCCCTCCTTTGAATCATTTCAATTTCCCAAGATAAACCCTGGCTAAAAGGGATACCAAATTGGACTACAATACTCTACTATTGGCCATACCAGTGAAAAGCTTTCCTTTGTGATGTCCCCTAGGACTCTACTAACCAAACGAAGGGCATGCCCAGTACTCCCAATCAATTTGTTGATGTGCTCCCTCCAGGTGACCATAGTATTTAGAATAATTCCAAGGAACGTCTGGATCTCAACCCTCTTAACCCTCACACCACCTATGCAATAAGCAAGATCAAATCGCATTCAAGACCTGCTTATCATAAGAAAGCTACATTTGTGCAGGTTTAATGGCAATGACTCCTACTTTATGCTCCAGGTATGCATCTTGTTTAGGTCCTGTTGCAATTCTGTGCAGCAAGATAACCCTTCATCCACCACCCTTGCAATGCAGGTGTCATCTGCAGATAGCCCTATGCCATTAACATAAATGCTCTATATCATGTCAAGTCCTATATTATTAACATAAATTATGTAGAATGTGATATCTGATGTATGATGTCCATTCGCAATTAATGTTTTAATGGAACTGCAGCCCTATGAATTACCAAAGAACCTGACGTCCTAGGGCAAAATGGATAACAAATAAATAATCAGCATAATTTATCCAATAAATTTAGCACTAAGTGAGAAATGTATTTTTTCCAAAGTAAAAATTTGTTCCTCAGTGTTATTCGTCTCGATTATTTTGTCCGGCCCCAAATAGATGAAAATATCTGGGTACCATGCATTCCAAATATGGAGCTGGTATAGTTCATTACTGGAAGTTTAGCCCTACACGAACACATAAACTGAACTTGTTATGCTGCGGGACATTTATTGTATGCATCCTGCAGTGGATATGAGCCTAGAAGGGCAAAAAGGGAATGGAGGACCAGACCTGACACATCCGACCTTGTCATTGATCAGTGATGAATAAATTTCACACATCAGCTTGAAGAAAGTGTGTTTGAGTTTGTCAGTTGTCTTTTCATATAAATTTACAGTAAATGAAGGAACTCTTTCTTATCATCATCAACTGTGCAGCCAAGTTGCGTTGGACACACCAGTTCTTGTGAGATCACTGAAGTTAAGCAGCGCAAAAACACGTTAGTACCAACATGGGTGGTTGGTAAAGAACGTTGGGTGCTGCAAATTCCCCCTTTCCTACGTCCGCTACACCTACCTCCTTATCTCCCGTGAGCAGCCTCCTAAGGATTCGTCCTGTTATGGCTGCTTGGCTTACTCCCCAACCCATAAATTAATCCAGTAATCATCTCACCCTTATCCCGCCTGCGGCAGGGTCGGGTCCGCGGGTCTATTGAACATGCTGTGACCGGGGACACCCCAGTCAGGCGTCTGAAACCCGCAGGAATGTTGTCTGTGGGAGGATGCCGGCCTACCATACTGATACAACACCGCATTATACAACCAAAATACAGTAAAACCTGTCTAAAGCGGAACCCCGTCGTTCCTGTATTTTTTTTCCGTTTTCACAGGTTTCCGTTTTACAAAGGGTTGTGTTTTAATGAAACAAGGTGCAAAAAATATGATCACCTTTTATTAGGATAATGAAATTTAAAATAAAAGTTCATAAACTAAAAAGTTACTCTACCCCCACACAGGAGCTGATCCAGAGGCGGACCAGGGGGGAGAACTTCAAAAAATTGCCCCCCAAATATTTTTAAATATTCAGAGTCCCTTAGTATTAAGGTGGTATGGGAATTTATTGAGGAGGGAAGAGGAGTAGCTTATTAGGTCTATTGTGGGACTGCCAGTGACTGGGGGAACCAGAGGTAGAGGAAGACCAAAACGGACGTGAGAGCAGGTCGTTCGAAGGGACATGGAAGTGTACGGGGTGGACCCAGTTAGCAGTACCCAGTTTTCCCAAGCGGCCACCCATGTCAGTACTAGCTGGGGTTGCGCTGCTTAACTATAGTAATGAAACGAGAACTGGTGTGTCCAACGCAATTCGCCGCTCCCCACAGTTTGGGAAACACTGATTTAGACATAGGACACCAATAGGCAGCAGGCAAATGTCGTAGACTAGTGGCATCATGCCGACCTTCGCACATTTAATTTAGCAGGTTCGTCGTTGGGCAAGGACGCTGGTCTTCTGTCTAACTACGGTGAGGGCCCTATGTACGTATTCCATCATATTGCCTCATAATCTATCAAGCCATCTGCCCAGTAACAACCCTGAAGACGTCCTTGAGTTTAGTGTACAATTTTTATAGCTGGGAAATTCCATTACAAAATGGCAACTTAGGACTGCCACACAAACAGTTTAATTTCTCGCGGGGCGCCAATAGTAAAATGACTTTGTTACTGGAATAGATCTGTAAAAATCTTGCATTCATCCTTTCCGAACCAACTCATACATTTGACTGCGGTAATGAAATTGCTTTTAATTGAGGTTTATGGACCTTGCGACAAGGTTGATTAAAATTTAATTAGACATCTTCAAATTTGAACAGAGTGCTAATTCCCATCGAATTGGAATTTGATTAGATTTTTGCTTGAAAGGTTTAGAGTGTGGCCTCAAAGGAACCATTGAGAAGAAAATTACTGGTTTTCAGAGTATTAAAATTTTGTTTGTTTCATACGTGAAGTTTCCCATGCCTGAAGTGAGGCAGAGAAAGGCTTCGTCAGGTCGCACATTAAAATAAAAACAAGGTCTTTGTTAACGACCATAAAGTTACCATCGTTTTGAAGGTTGGTCAACTGGAAAGCAATACATGAAAACATTGACAATATTTCATTTTGACAGTGCATAGATACCCAACCAGTTTAGGGGGTTGTCTACCTGCTGTAGGTCTTTTTCGTCAGAAAGGCTGGTAAGTATTTAAGTTGGGGTGTTTTTCGGAAATCATGGGTGGGCGAAGGTTGGGTAGATTAAATTACTTATTGGAACTCCCATGGGCATCTGTATATTTAACTCTGAAGAAATAGTTGATAATTGATTTCTTAACGTACTCAATGTTTTGTTTGATCTTAATAGTGTATTAGCACAAAAAATGTAAACATTGTATTTGAAAATACTTGTTTATTTTCACGTAACTCGGACTGATCAATAACTCACTGTTTCTATCTACTTGATATGCCAGTATTGCAAATGGCCCAGAATACTCACAGGAAAGAAGGTACATTTGGCTGTTTAATGCAAAAGAAAAACAACCTTTCAAGATACATCAGAGCATTTCATATATGAGGAGGGCTCTTTCTGACTGCGGAACATAGACCATGAAGCAGCTGTTATGAAGAGTCATGATCAGTATATAAGTCACACTTTGATGTTTTACAAACTTTATAGACAGGTGGTGGTTTTTAAACAACGTTTAGTTAGTCTTGTTCGGAGGACCGTTCATTTCAAGGTCTAAGGTTAACACTATGAATGTCTCTTAGTATGTTTTCTTCAATACAAATGAGGTCTAAATTTATGCTTATTAACTTGCTTTTGATCCTGGCCCTGTTAGTTTACTTGTCTAGCTTCTCGTGTAGGCCCTTTGGTGATTTAGTAATATCTAGAGACTCATTTCTTAGAACAATGAGTGCAAAGAAATTAACGGTAAAAATAACAGAGTGTAAATGGCATTGTGACCATTGCCATTAAGATTGGCAGAATTGAGGCCAATATGCACAATATCGCTTAAGAAATGGATTTTGATGTTCTCGAGACACGCACAGTTTGCACTCTTTTATGTTAAGACCTCATAATCTCTTAGAGAATAATGCACGAATTTATTACTTTGATAACTAATTCAAAATTATCAATTTCCCTAAAAGGCCATAGGCCCACTAAAGAACGATTAGGAAATAAATGATTTTCTAGGTGATCAAAAGAGCATGACCACATCGGTTCAAAACTAGTGATGGGAACTTTTATTGCGCTAATCTTCCATTAGGTTAATGGTTGTAGAGGTTTCCATGACGTTTGAATGACCGTTTTAACTGGCCATTCGTTCTAGATGATAACTTTACTCATGTCTATTTTTTTTTCGTTTTAGTTACAACCCCAATCACTTTTCTTAAATTTCGTGGCGTTTTAAGTTTTGCTTTTAAAAACTTCTTGGCTATTTTTAATCAAGAATGAAACAACCTTTCTGTAGAGAAAACATGTCAAATGTTCACTTTATTTAACCGTCAGCCCTAAGAGTGTCTATCCTGACGTCATTAGAGATAAGCTCTTACAATTGAGCATTCCGCTAAACTTGTGTATTACAAATTCCGTTGAAGAAAAAACAGTCGGCACAGGCCGGTAATACGTTAACGATGCTGACATAAACATAGTTCTACCAATAAACGATGTTATAGCTAACAAGCATAAACAAGCATTCCAATACCATAAACAGCACTCGTGCCTTGATGGCCCATCAAAGAGAATAATGCCATCAATACTTGTTTGTGATTTCAAAATGAAAGAAGCTGATGTTGAACTTCCGAGGAGCGACAAGAAATGCCGCATCCAGGATTAAAAGACTCCTTCCCTTCATGACCAGAGTAAGGTGAGGGATCTGAGAGCCATCCTGCTGCAATTAAAGTTGGACATTCAGATCACATTTGATCTGGGAGTTTTGCTTAGGTGACTATTAGAGCTGTGTAGGTAATATGACAGTTGAACAATCGAAGAAGGCGTACTGAAGGTCCTTTTTGAATTTTAAGACCACTAGGATTAGCCTGGATCGAATCTAGCATACGGTACCGTGAACGTCATCGGCTCAATGGTGTTATCAGTTGAAGTACCGCCGTCAACATACCCCTGCAAGTGGCCATTACATATCTGTATCCTCGTTTCCAGTTGATCAGTTTTGTTTTTGTATTTAGTTTTTTATTCATCTGTTATGGATTGTCCTTTTTATAGACTGTTGTTGTACCTCATTTACCTTTACTGCATCGCTGCTTAGTTTTGGTCGGACAGACGGTGGAAACTAGTCTACGACGTGTTCCTCGCGTACTAAAAATAACCATTATTCATGGAAAGTAGTCAGTTGAACCTGTAGATACTGTATATACCGTGATGCAAATACATAAGGTGATGGTGGATGCAAAGCCTTACTTTGCGCACTAAGATTAGACTGGAGAATTAGGTGCATAATTAAAAATGCAATCCTTTTAGTGTTTCAAATCATATCTGCGGAACTTCTCCTCGAAGGTTGGCAGCGCACTTCATTTCACAAGATTTTTTTAAGAAATGTTGAAGTCGTGAAATTCTTTCATAACCACAATGCGCATAAAGAAACCTAGTTGAATGTATAAGAACATTTATTGCCTTTGAAGTGTATTGGAATGTAAATTGAAGTTGTCAGTGTTTCACGCCATGAAGAGCATCGAAATGACTGACGTCATTGTCAATCTCTATAAATGAAGTCCCATCTTCAGATCTTAAAAGGATTGTATTTAAAAGCTTAATCTGTGAAAATCCTTGAATATTTTTTTTGATAGCAACCTTAAGATTAGATCTCTAATCTCCGCTGCTACAGTTTATTTTGATGACTTCGATCTACTGATTACATTAACCGAACATAATAGACTGAAGTATCAAATCCGTTAAAAGGCACATCAACGGTGGTATATTCCACATGCAAACAATTTCAGTAGTTGGATCTCCTTTAATTATACTGGTTGGTTATCCATTAAGATCTGTCAAGATGGTTTCTTATTGAGATAGCAGAGTAACTTAGAAGTGAACACACATTTTTTCCTCTGTTAGAAAAAGGATTTTGGCCTGTAAATGCCGTAGAAATCATGAAAACAGAGTCCATACTTTAGACTTCAAATACCCGCACGTAATGATTAGGAGCTCATTTAGCAAAAATTATTTGATTTTTTTCCCCAAACACTGTTCTCACCTGAAATTCTTTATATAGCCCCCATTTTAAGCATTCTTCAATTACTTCGATTTTATTTTACATTGAGTACAACAGAGTCAATTCTTCACAGCCACCACATAGTGGAGTGACATACTGACATACTCCAGGAAAGAATTGAACTTTGGATCTTCTATACATAAACCTAGTTCGATCCTGCCCAAGCTTTGCACGCGAACCTTGTAGTTTCCATTGTTTGTTGGTGTTTTAGGGCCCTTCAACTACAAGGTCACTTAGAGCCCCATCCACAGTGTAATTCTTATGCAGAGACTGCACAGACACTACACTAATGCGACGATTTTTGGGTATTAGCAGCACCCAGTTTTCCCAAGCGGCCACCCATGTCAGTACTAACTGGGGTTGCGTCGCTTAACTTCAGTGATCGGACGAGAACTGGTGTGTCCAAAGCAATTAACCGCTCACTTGTAGTTTCCACTTAGGAGAGGTAAGGATACTGCACACTTTACATAAGCTGCTGTGAAACGCACCCGAGGTATTTTGAAATTATACAGTGGAACCATTGTTGCGAGATTGGGCAACAAGTAGCGGATTGGACTACTTTTTAAGTGTCCTAGCTACAAAATATTCAAATTGGGCGACACGCTACTTTTTTAGACTACTTTTAATTGTCTGCGAGCTATAAATCTTTAAAATACGCTACTTTTTTTTAAAGTCATATATAAAGGTGTAAAGCAATTATCATCTTATCCCCTATCCCGCCTCTGGTAGGGCCGGGTCTGTGCGTTCTTGCCCTCCACTCCCGCCAATATCCCACCAGATCCACGTCCACCCCACACACTACCTACCGTATTCTTACGAACAAGCTGCTCTCACGTCTGCTTTGGTCTCTCCCTGACCCGGATGCTTCCAACCACCTGCATTCCTGTAATGGACCTAACGAGCTCCTCTTCCCTCTTCTCATTACGTGCCCATACCACCTCAACCTACTTTCCCTCCTTTTTTTCCGCGATGTCCCCCACCCCCGGTTACCTCTAGTATACCCATTCCTAATTCTATCAGCTCTCTACACCCCACTCATGTACCGTAGCATTCCCATTTCCGCTATTTACATTCTGTTTGTCTCTTTCTCACTGCCCAACACTTTGATACATTGCTGACCTAACCACTGCCCTGTAAAACTTTCTTGTCTGCCTCCACTTCAGTCATCCCCATTGATTCTATGGGTAACTTCTGAATCTACCTCCCCATTGATCCTAAGTACTTTACCTCTTGCACGTTTGTCACCAGTTCGCCCTGAGAGATTACCCAACTAACCAGGCCCAACCATTTAAAATTAACCTAAAGTAGAACAAATAAAAGTAAATGTGATCAGGAAAAGTGCATTTATTTTTATTTGGGCTACAAATACTTCAAATACGCTACTTTGGTGCACAACATTGCTACTTTTTCAGTCTTCAGATCTGGCAACACCGAAGCAAACATAAGATCCCTTGAAACACTTCTTATCCGGGTTCTATTGTAGATAATTATTCTAGCCGGAGCTACAAGGAAATCACGTTTTAGTTCAGCTTTCACCCGGACAGAAAAAGTGCCGTGATACTGTACAGTATGTAGGAGAGGCGGTATCCAGGCATTATCAGATCACTCAAAGTACACCAGGGAAATTTCATTTTAATGTGCAGATGACATCGCTCTCACCATCTGATTTTCCTTGTGAAAGACATCTTGTCAAGACATCCTTTTATTACGAATTTCATCATAATAACCTAGTGTCACCTTTTTGGGGACATTTTAAAATTAAATTATGGAAATCAAGCTGTAATTATTACTGCATTAATGCTGAGTCCATAATAGTTGCATTGTTGGGCAAAAGAATTTTAATTTTTAGGTGCCCCTTTAATTCTAATACTGTATATTCTTAGGATTCGATGGCATCATTCACTTGTGGTAATTTTACATTAAAACGTTTATGTGTAACACAATTTTTTTCGGTATAGAGCAGGGGTTTCCAAACTTTTGTGATTGGCAGCGCCTTTTCTAAATGTTCGCTCCCATACTGCGCCCTATCGACCGTTTTTTTCTTCCTTCCTCAGGACGTCTTGCCGACCTTTTATAGGCTTGCTCGCGGCGAGTTCCTTGCCCCCTGTACTCCTATGTGGAAAATTTCGCAGCCCCCCTGAGAGGAAGCTATGGCGCACACTTTAGGAACCCGTGGTGTAGAGAGCTGACCATTGTAATCACCGTCAGGGGTTTCGGTTTTACTTATCGTCAGATGAGGAGGGTAACGAGGATTCCCTCTCGTTCGAAAATCGTCTGGATACTGGAAAGAATTAGAAATGATTTTGCTATATGTAATTCCCTCCTAGAGGTGAACATGTCTCAATAGCAAGGTTTATTGGCTGATTTTACGATGTTTAAGACAAATTACTACGTCTCTCATCTAAAGTTTGAAATATGTTCATGTTATATTCTGACTACACTTTCTGAAGAAAAATATTATGCTTCCTTAGTTTGAAAACGAACGCCCAGAATTTCTTGCCTTCCATTTATTTTGTGGTGTTGCTGACAAGGGCTGTTAATAGATTTCGAAGGAGAAGGGGACTTTGATGGATTTCTCTTAACATCAAACGAAAGATACGAACAAGATTGGTGTGAATGTGAAAGGGACTTGGGTGGTTTTCATCAGTGTTGTGAGATGCTGTAATATTGCAGGAACAATTTTGATACTCTTAAAGAAATATGTTTCCAGTATGGGCACTTAATTGACGCATCAATCAGTTCCATCATCTATTATTAAACTACTGGTTCATTTCTTGTTGTCTGGGGTCTTAATTCTTGTAGTAATCGGTTTGAGCTCTCTCGATGATGGCATTTAATGGTGGTACGTCAACCCAATGGTTTATTATAGTGCATCGTCTGATATAGTTCATCTAATCCAAAAAATGCTCTAAAATAAAAAGCATAAGCGGAACAGTAGCAGGAGGTTGGTGATGGAATTGGGAATTAGTGACCAGAAAGTGCCATTTTCTGTTCCTCACATTTAGTAAGTGCTGTCTGAACGGGATGTCTCTGAAGAATAGTAGTGACGCCTCTTAATCGTAAGTTATTTAAGCAAGGGAGCTGTGTATGAATTCCTAACAGAAATACGGCAGTATTTTACGATCCAATGAGAAAAATAGACTCATTGTTTTGAAAGAGACAAACGAAAGGTCGTAGTAGTACCAACTCAGACTTACACGTAGAAAGCCCTCTCCACTATGCAACCGGAAGATGAGGCAAAATTCCCAGGTGTAGGAGCTCGCCTGCCCCCGGGCTTCGGTGGAGTGCCCCAACGAACAGTTGACCAACTATAAAGACCGTCCCTGTCATATCCGGGAAGGGGGTTAGGAATTGCTTCGCTTGCATTTTAATTACAGCCTATATTCGTGTTTTGGAGTCATCACAATCATTTTGATATCTTGTTTACTGTATGTCCTAAGCTGATATGAAGTTTCGTGTGCGGACAAGTGGTATTGCACACTTTCATACAGAACCACGGGGTGTCTCTTCCTTTATGACGGATGCGAATTTTAGGTTTCCGTCTACTAGAGATAAACCTCAGGCTTGTTGACCTGACCTGAGACTAGCCTGCATTCTGTAAACTTAAACATGTTCTCTGTATCAGTTGAACACCCGATGTCAGCGTGTTTTGACATGCGTTTATGTTATAAACATTCATAGCTTTATTATAAAAAATCGCATCATCCTTCCACTACGTCATTAAAGTATAAAAAATTTTAGAGGACCCAAAAAACACGTTGGTATCAATGGTGGATCATTCTGGAACAGTCATTTTCACTAGCAAAATGTGATTTGTTTTCATGGATGCGTCTGTGCTAAATCTAAAATAAGCTACAAACTTACACAAGTACACAACTGACAATGCTTCACTAATAGTTATAAAAACTACGAGGTTTTGCAATGTAGTATAGTTTTGAAGTCGGCGTCACATTTTCCCAAAAACTCTGTGACACATTCTCTTGGCGAAGAATATCCCATAACTTTTATCATGTATGAATGACGTAGGTCATGAAAATTGAACTTGAAACTTACTCTATTAACAGTTTTAAATTGACGAAAACAACAAACAGTTGGTATAGCCCCCAGGGTTGGATCAGGAGGGAACACTTCAAAAAAAGTGCGCCCCAAATATTTTTAAATATTCAAAATCCCTTAGTATAAATCTAGCTAGTAATTACAATAGGTCCTCTACAGCCATTTAGACAATATACCAGCCGACATACAGCCATTTGGACTGCCAGTAAAGAAATGGGAATTGTGCATCAGTTGAAATATGCGCCCCATTGAGGCACCAGATCCAGGGCGGATCCAGAAGGGGGAGAAATGCAGCAATTGCTCCCCCTTCTGGATCCGCCCCTGATAGCCCCAAACTTTAGGTGATACTGACTTCAGTGCACTTTGGTTGCCTTCTAAGATTCTATAGCTACGGGTTACATTGATTACCTATAGATAACCACGTATTCTGTAAATTATAACCAGGTCCATATTACCACCCCGGTTCGTATTCTACGTTGATCTATAGTTTCTATTAGGCGACATGGGTTTCTTCAATCAAACTGTACATGATGTATGACATACAGTGCATGGTTTTTGTTGCATTAAATATTGGCACTACATGCGATGTTTTAGACTATAAGATTAATACGTACTGTCCCGTTGTGGGTTCCATGGTAGATTGAATATAGAGACTCACTTTATCCTGGCTCACAGTTGACTGAGATCAATGTCCAATTATTCAATTTTTTTTCCTGGAGATCCTGATGTTTACGTTTCTCCCTTTCCTTCTCTTCATCAGTTTGTTTTGCTAGTTTTTCATTGCTATGTTTGCCATTATTTCGTCTTTCTCTCTCTCATTTCTGCCGTCTGTTTTATATACACTTTGGCATTTGGTCACAAAGAACGATCTCTGACTTTCATCCATGTTGATATACAGTATTTCTGCTGTTTGTTGTAGTAATAACAGCAGTAAAAGCAAGTTGTGAATAAAAATTCTTAAGATCTACAGTTTCCAGTAAACTTGTGCAATAATACAGACTGGATTATATGCACGATAAGAAAATCATTACTTTTCTGTTAATGTCGGCATGAAATGTTTGTCCACAACCTCTAAATTTCAGTCAACTGAAGTCGGAGACTGCCTTTTACCTCATACAAATCTGTATCAGGGGAATAAAATGGATTAGAAGATTTCGGCGAAGAAACCTTAGAAGAAAACGTGCATTAAAAGATGTTGAGGAAGTTCTTTTAGTCCTCACTATTGTATTTTATTTAAGCCCTACCCTAGATCGAGTCATCTACTGTAAAAACTGTAGTAGTATAAAATTTGGGTTGTATTCGGATTAAACTCCTACATAGATCAAATAACGCTATAGTGTAACTAAAAGCTTTCTTTTCTCAGTCCAATCTGTAAAAAAAGCACTAGTGGTATAAAATTTGAGGAATGTGAAGTCCAACTTGTTACAGTCTTATAAAAAGACTTTGAGTCCATTGTGTCAGATAAGCAAGATACTTGTTTAATTTCAGGAAGTTTATCCATGCACTTTACATTTAAGCTCTTTAAAAGAAGGTGCTAGCATTTTCTTGGGAAATTCATGTGGGGAGGAAGAGTTATGAATTGTGAACTTCCGAGAAAGTATCTCAAATGTGCCTTTGGTTCATAGAGAACGGTCCCAAACCTACTCTTGATAAATCAACATAAGAAAGTTGTCTCTTCATCGAAAGAATGTTATTGATGGAAGTCAGCATTTTTTTCCTGAGTTTTTCAGCGATCTTTAGGGAAATGAAAGAAATGGAGGAGAAAACGTACGCATACAGACATTCGTAGAGAAAGAAATATCTCTCACTCACACTCCAACAATTTGCGATAAGTTGAGGCGACTATAGAGCACAAAATACTGTCACCCCTGTCAGAATATATTTCCGCCAATGTCCATCTTATTTCTATCTTCTCCATCGAGGTCTTTCAGACTGTGTGACATAATTCTTTGCAACCCTGTCTTTTATCCTATTGCCATCGCAGGAATATTTTTTCTGGTCTACTTGTGCCTTTCCCAATGTCTTGAGGAAATTGATGAAATGAATAATACATCCTCTTTACTTTATGGCACAAGTAGTTCATCACGAAGATGCAGCTACTCTAACTTTTGTATTCTGGTATTTCTTAATGACTCCCACTTTAGTCGTTTTTAGCTATTCATGGAAATGATTTCATTATTTTTTACAGGATTATAAATTTTGTTAAGACATTTGTCCTTCACCAATTCTCACGATTTCACTTCATTTCTGACATCTGTCGTAGGAAAATGTAGTCTTTCTAAGAGCTTTCATCTTTCTTGAACTCGAAATGAGGAAAGGGCAGAAATCGTGGGAAAGCCATCACTTGTAACGTTGATGTTGGTGAGATTTTAAGATTATTTTCTTAATTTTTTTCAAGTGAAATTCTACTCCTATAGAAACTCAAGGATCAATTTTTAGAATTTATAGTTCAAGAACGGAATTCAGGAAAGCGTTTCAAATAAATATTTTAGGGAAAAAAAACCACTTATAGAGAACACCTGGAGTTAAATACCGTAAATGCCAATAATACCACGAGGTACTATGGTGTTTATTTAATGATCTCCCTTGTCTGTTTGTGTATAGGTGTCCAACTGTTTGCCTGCATGTTGCCAATGTTTGCCTAACTTTCTTCTTCTCCATCTGCGTCCCCCTTCTCCCCCAGTTGCGTTGGACACACCAGTTCCCGTGAGATCACTGAAGTTAAGCAGCGCAAGCCAACGTCAATACCAACAAGGGTGGTTGGTAAAGAACGTTGGGTGTTGCAAATTAACCCTCTCCTTTGTCCTTCACATTCATCCACATCTCCGGCGGGCAGCCTCCTAAGGGTTTATCCTGTTATGGCTGCCTGGCTTACTCCCCAACCCACAAACTAATCCAGTAATCCATCTGTTGTGCTACCGCTATCGTCCAGGAGAGCTAACCCATGGGGCTCTTGAGTTCACTTTTTTTCTCTCTCTTATATCACTTTTATTTTCTCATCCCTTACTTTTTTGTAGTCTACCTTCTTCAACAATTCTGCTCTGGTTTTGATACCCCATTCTTACGGATACCTGTTCACTTAGGGAAATTCAAAGGAAATGAAGATCGTGAACTCATGAGTCCGACTCTGCATCAGTCAGGACAAGACCTTGATATTGATTGCATTCTAAAGGTGGGCTGTAACAGATAATGACTAATTTAATGGTAGCCATTTGGGTTGAATATTATTGATCGGTTTCCTTAAATAGGGGTCTACTGACAGGTTACACGGGTATGCTGTAAGATCTGTCATGGGGAAGCAACATTTTATGAATGTGTAAGAGCCATGAGTATGCAGTAAAATACAGTAGGTGTGTATGCATGTTGAGATAGATACTTAGGATCACAAAGGCTGCTATTCGAATATGACATCATTTGGCATAGCGCAGAGATGACAGACTATAGAAATAGATGAAGGAATATGATAGATACCATGAGATATGAAGCAGTAGATTTGGCCTTGAAATGTCAGTGTGTATGGAGTGCGACATATTGGTGGAGAACATATTTTGATGGTTAGAAGGCGCCAACGTTACCCTGACGTAAACGGAATATGGCGAGTGACTTAACAAATATCCAACGACAATTGTTTATCTCTAACGCTTCAAGCCTTAATATCATCGTCGTCATCATTATGCCCTTATCCCGTTGTGGCAGGGTCAGGTCTGCGGGTTTTAGCCCTGCACTCCCCTCTATCTCCCACCAGGTCTCCGTTCACCCCACAGACACTAGTAGTCCATATCCTTACTGACAACCAACTCCCAAGAGTGCTTCAGTCTCCCTCTGCCCCGGGTGCTTCCAACCACCTGCATTCTTGAAATAGACCTAACGAGCTTCTCGTCTCCTCTCCTCATTACGTGTCCATACCACCGTCAGGTTTATCTTTAGCCCTCCCTTTTCTATCGCCCCTCTAATATCGTTTAGCCCCTTCTCTACTTGTCCTCTGGAGTCGCTAAGTTTTCCAATATCGTCGACAAATACCATGAACCGAGGGGCCCATTCTCCTACTCCATAACCAGAATGAACAGGTATGGACTTAATGCTGAACCTTAGTGTAACCCAACCTTCGCTTTGAAGTCCCCAGTATTTCCCCAAGGTGTCCTTAACCCGGCTATGGAACCATCATGCATATCCTGAATTATTAGATTAAACCTTTCTTCTACTTCCCCCTTTTTCGCATTACCTCCCAAACTACCTGTCGTGGAACACTGTCATAAGCCTTCTCCAAGTCGATAAAGATGGCATGGAGATCTTTCTTTGCTGTCATACTGTACTTTTCTTTCAACTGCCTCAGAATAAAGATTGGTTCCATTGTGGACCTACTTGGCATGAACACAAACTGATTTCCATGGACACTAGTTCTATCCCAGAGGCGACATTCTATTATTCTCCCCCAGAGCTTCATGGAATGGCTCATTAGCTTAATACCTCTATGGTTACCACAATCTTGGACATCCCCTTTGCCCTTGAAGAGTGATACTATCAACTCGCACACCATGTAGATTGCATTCTACTTATCTCCACTAGCGATCCTCTTGAAAAGTTTCTATATCCATCTTATTTGCTTATTCCTGTCATCCCTAAGCTACGCCGCACTCTGTCTAGGGCTACAGCTTTTCGGCCTTACATTTGCTTAAGGGCCCTGAGGGCAAAACGGGCCTCAGCCTGGGTTTCTGACTCTTGCAAGATTGGCAGGATGCAATATTTCATTTATTTCTTATCAGGACAGTCCTAATATTCATTCTTCTGTAGCAGTAGCCATATATCAAGCTTTATTTATTCTTTGCGAATAGAGTGCTGTTTAGTGGGGTAAATTTTCAGCACCTTCGTTTAGAGGTTCGGAACTTGTTCCGTATAGTGAAGACGTCAGCAAGAACTTCATTAGATTCTAACAATAACACTCGAAATGTTGTTGAAAAGAAGCTGTAAAGAATATTTTCGCCAGAATGATTAAACAATGATTCATTCATGTCTATTGAGTGAAAAATATTGTGGCCAACTTTATCGTTATGTGAAGTTTATTGCATTGTACAAATACAGTAACAAGTATCGGGTTGATTAAAGGAGGCAGAAAAAATAAGACTGTCTACTTGACAGTATCCATGTCCAGTTTGACAACCACAAAGAATTGAATAATGAACAACAAATACAGGAAGTGGAGACTTTGAATAATTTTTTCTCAATGCTTTCAACTCACAAACACAACTGTCTATCTGCACGTTTTTCTCTCCGTAAATCAATAAATAGTGCGGTTTTATGAGGCAAAGAGAATTTTAAGAGGACGACTTAGTGCGTAGATGTGTGTTAGAAATATATTTATAGCCCTGGAAGATTTATTTATTCGGCGACATCATTGCTTTTATTTATTGTATTTTTTTCTTTGATTATCATGTTGACATCGAGCCTCTTGTATACGATTCCTTTTGTATAGAGTCTGTCCTATTTTTCAACTATTGCTCTATTTTTCACTCATCTTTTTTTCACTTGGATAAATTTCCAAGATTTGTGAACTTGGAATTGTTAGAAGGAGAGTGTTCTTACCACCTCCACTTGTCAAATACGTTTGAGAGAAACACCGGAAATCCTCTGCGACATACTCGAGTTGCAAGTCTCGTTAGTTTTACGCAAAATCGACTTGGAAAATAACCTCTGTGGTTATAAATTGTCGATTCCATTTTACTGACATAGAAAAAAAAAGTGCACGAACTTCATCAGCATGCTTCAGACGAACACACTCACTCACTTGACTGTTCTCAAACTACAACATAGTTATGGGAGTCTTCTTTTAATCGTCATTTCCAGTGTAATTTTACTTAATGGACTATCGGATTCGGGAGAGTTACAAATTGATGTTTTTGAGTCACCTTTCATTCTGATTTACTGTACATCTAGATAACTAAAGAATAGGATAGCTTTGTACAGCCCTCTACCGCATTAAGTCGTCAGACATCATTTAGCTGCAGGTGGTTTGTCTCCCCACAACAGACCAGCCCTACCATAGTCAGGAAACGACTTCGTTATATAGTGTAACCAGAACAACAGTTCGTCACCTTTCTTTAAAAAGCACCTAAGTCCAAAAGAGCAAATTTTACAGGAGAGAAGAAACACTGGAGAGAACAAAAATTGTCTTGTAGAGGGGCACAGGTTGCTGACAGACTTACAAGGTCTGTGAATTCATATTTCTCAGATTCTTCATTAAAATGAAAACCGCGGAAAATGGGACTTACGTAGTTTTTAAAGAAAGGTGACGAATTGTATTACCTATTTACAGTTACAGGTATACTGTACAGAGACAGGACACAAGAAGTTCCCCCCGTAAGAACTTTTCCTGCAAAACAAGTCCATTTTTTAAAGTCCTGAAATTACGTACATTAAGTCTATACCATCTTTTCCCGGATATATGATCTCCCACATTAGAAAATGAATTTTATTATGCCAAAAGTATTATTTTATGTTGATTTTTGCCGTTTAATACGGTTTAAAGACTCGTGTACAAGAAATTGGGTTCCCAAGAGAAAATTTTATTGTTTCGTCAGTGTCCTCTTATATTCACTTATAATAGTTCAATGTCTTAATGTCCCACTGTTGGCCTGCCTCGGTGACGTAACAGGTAGTGTGCCTGATTTACTGGCTCAGTGATTCTAGGTTCGATACTGGATCGGGGTGGGTTCGCTTCTTTCAGGTGAGAGAAAGGGAGAGGCCCTGAGTGCGTCTTCCTTCGGATGAGAAGTAAAGCCGAGGTGCGTGTGGTGTACGATGGCATTTGCACATAAATAAACCCCACTCTACTATGCAACCCTTGAACGACTTCTTATCTGGGGTTTACTGTAATTAGTTTCCTGGTTCTTGAATGTAGGATTGTATGACCTCAACTCCGCGGAGTGGCCATTCTGTCCAGAAGTGGACGACGACACTTATCACACATTCTTCACCTACGGCAGATGGACAAATCGACGCAAAAAACGAGTGAGCTAGGCCATGAGGCGTCCCACTTTCGCTCTAATAGCAAGCCCTACGGGCAGAGCAAAAAGCCTAGCCTGAAAAACTGTGTTTAGTTGTTCCTGGCTACCATCCAAAAGGCAACGGGAATCCGAGACTCAGTGTGCAAAAGCATTTCACCTACGGTGTCCAAAACAAGAAAACAAAAGATTATAAAAGCCAAAATACGTTTAATCTTACATTACTCCAGGTTAATTCGCGGCCCTATTTCCGGGATCCACTTGACCTACGCACAACTAAATGCTTTATTAAAAAGCAAGTTACAATCCACAATGTCGTGGGGTGGAATACTGAGGTCTAGTGAATCCTTAGATGCCATCGCGCGACTACAATAATCGGCAACCTCCCATTTATAATAACGTACAACTGTTCCCCATTGAGTTCTTCGTCTCCGCCACATTTCATATACCTTATTTATTCCAATAAGAGCCACCCTCCAATAATCGCCGCCCTCCTTGCTCATCATCATACTCTTATTCCACCTGCAGCAGGGTCGGGTATGCAGGTTCTAGCCTGCCACTCGCCACCTATCTCCCACCAGGTCCCTGTCCACACTGCCATATCCTTATGAACAACCTGTTCCCACATCTCCTTCAGTCTCCCCCTGCCCTGGGTGCTTCTAACCACCTGCATTCCTGAAATGGACCCAATGAGCTCTTCCTCTGCTCTTCTCATTATGTGTTCATAATTTTATTATTTGTCCATTTTTTGGCGATGCCCACCACCCCACGCTACCTCATATATACGCATCCATAATTCTATCAGCTCTTGACACCCCACTCATTTACTGCAGGATCCACACCTCAGCTACTTGCATTCCATTGATGTGGCTCTTCCTCACTACCCAACACTCTGATCGATACAGCATAGCTGGCCTAACCAACACCCTGTAAAACATCACATTCAACTAAATTGGGACCCTCCTATCACGCAGGACACCGGTTGCCCATCTCCACTTCAACCAACCACCATTGATTCTATGGGTCACATCAGAGTCTATTTCCCTATTGCTATGGAACGTTTATCCTAAGTACTTGACCTCTTTCACCTTCTTCACCAGTTCGCCCCTAGAAAATATGTCACTGTTATTTTACCATCCATTACGTCTATGAGGGCTCACAAAATTAATAAGCGCCGCCTTCTAATAAACGCCGCCCTCTAGTAAGCGCCGCACGAAAAACACCACGAATAAATAAACGGCGCGGCGTTTATTGGAATAAATACGGTATCATTGTAACAGATTTTATGAAAATAAATCAACAAATGTGCCACTATAGCACTTCACTTTAGGTATTGGGCTGGGCTAAGCGATATACGGTTAAAAACTTTTCAACCAACGACCAAATTTTCCAGTAGCCGAGTCAAAGGGGTATTGAGTGGGTCATTCATTACTGTAAGCAAAAAGCACAATTTCAGGTGGCCAAATTCCATGGCTTTTCTTTCCACTCCGAATTTCTATACTATTGTAAAGAATGAAACTTTTAGCCGTCTATAATCTATCATAAAAATGGATCGCTTCTGAGATAAGATATTTCATAACTTGCTCGACAATGCCTTTAACATTTTTTTTTCATGTTTATAACAACACATTTACGATTTTATTAAAATACAAAGTAATATTTCCTAATGACAAGCTCCGTTTGTAATCCGATAACATTCCTTGATCTTTAATATGTTCCTCCAACATCAGCAATTACGTAGTGCCGTAGATTGAGAAGTTTCACTTAATTGCATATAGTCTTTCAACGTTGCCGAAATATCAATAACAAATTAACATCTGCAACGCTGCCAAGCCGACGTAAGGTGAAGAACCCTTGAAATAGTCTGTAGATTCAGATTGTAATAATGCAGTTTATAATAATGGGGGTCTAGACTCACTTCAGACTGTGTCTGTAAAGAAACAAAAATGAAGTGACACACGTGATGCTCACATTGACTTTTTTTGGCTTGATCTCCGCTGTTGAGATGGTAGGAAAGTAGCCCAGTCAGGTTGGAGCCTACCTTTTTCACTGTAAACACTTGAATTAATTTTTCATGTGTTTCACTGAGCAAAACTACCAGTTGAGCGACTGAATTGTCTTGGACGCACCAGTTCTCGTCAGATCACTGAAGTTAAGCAACGTTAGTACCGACATGGGTGTTTGCTTCTGTGTTGCTTCTATGTTGCACTAACGGGTTGGGGAGTAAGCCAAACAGCCATAACAGGCCGAACCCTTAGGAGGCTGCTCGCGGTAGAGGGGGAAGTAGGTGTAGGGGATGTAGGAGAGGGGAAATTTGCAGCACCCAACGTTCTCTACTAACCACCCATGTTGGTACTAACGTGGGTTTGCGTTGTTTAACTTCAGCGATCTCACGAGAACTGGCGTGTTAAACGCAACTTGGCCGCACCACTGGGTTGCGAACATTGGGTACTGCTAATTTCCCCACTCTTACTCACCCGCGAACTGCCTCCACAGGGTCTGGCCCGTTATGGCTGCTTGGCCGACTCCCCCATTGACGTAACAAACTAACACTTTTAAAATAATTCATTCTCATTGAATTTTATAGATTGTAATTGAATTCTAGACACTGTCCCATAACCAGTTATCCTACATGACTCCTGTGATATGGAAACCAATTTAATTTAGGGAAATTATCACCATGAATTCATGAGAGAGCTGGATCACTTTCGTCATCATACATTCCAACGCAGTACCCGCGGCCGGATACTGATGAACGGCATTTTAGATGTGCTTCATTGTAAGTCATTCACATATACGTCACAATTACTTAACGCCCCACACTTAAATTTTATCCATCTACTCAAACTAAAGCAGTCAGCTGTCTTCTCCCAGTATCAATCCTGCAACTATGAAGCACGCTTACCACTGAGCCACAGCGACAAAAATCTGGATCACCTTTGAAATGGCATAAAAAATAACTAGCCTCTCCTTTCCCAAAAGTAATGAGAAGTTAGGAAACTAAACTATTGAATAGATTCTCAAGACTTTAATACCTTCTGTCACAGGCCCAGTTATACGACATAGTTATTCTTCATACAGATCACAATCTTTATTGAGCAGGAACAAATTAGTAACACTTTTTTTCATTGGGACATTTCTTTAATCGTGGCAGAATTCTGAGCTTCTTAGCAAAACTTCAAATGACTGGTATACGTTATGTTTAACCGACAATTTTGCTTTATAGCCATTGATGAGGTACTTTATGAATATGCTTCTTTCAAATAAAAAGTTTACAAGCAGCACTAGGATCAATTCTTCGATGTAGCTTTCTCGGTTTACGCTTCATAATAATTGGCCATACGTCTCCTTGTGTTTTTCCTTTTCCTTTCGATGGCATTTTCGCGTAATAGATTTCGCATGTCTTGTTGAATTTTGTATTTCCTTTCAAGAGTGTTTAGTTGAAATTTAGATATAGATGCCCATCTTTTGAAGGACAGAAACAAATTCATTACTCGCAAAATGCAGTAGGAGTGATGTATTTTATGTGCTTGTGGCACAGGCGTATTTATGTACTAAAACATTGCGATGTTATGCATCTCGTCATGATAATAAATTGTGATAAAGTTTTAGACTGTAGCTACTGGATCATGAGCTAGTGTTTCTAAAGACGCAACGTTTACACCTTTAAATACTTGACGAAACAGTACTACCAACTCCATAACATCCTTCGCCTCTGATAATCTCTGATATCTCACAGCATTAGCCTTTTTATCTGACTGCTGCTGCTGCGATGTAATGGACCTTTGACTGGAAGTGTGTCCCCAGCTGAGTATAAGGGGAGAAAGCATCATCCATATAAATTGAAAGAGATTAGGGCACAGACAGACTCACACTATTGGTCATTTTTACCAAAGGTCATTCGACAATGGAATGACCTTGGAGAGGATAAGGTGGAGGGCTAGTATTGTGATAGGGGAGGCACCTGAATTATAACTTAGGGTTTTAGGAGTATTAGGTTATCATAAATAGGATTGAGAGTTAGTCTCTCCACTGCCATATTGGCCGAACAAAAGGCTGCTTGCAGTGCAGTTGCAAAATTAGAATTAGAATAATTTGTAACTATGAGGCTCGACTACTACTGTGCATTAATGGTTCCAGGTTCCATACTAAATCGAGGTGGGTTGGCTTTTTTCGGTCAAGAAGTAAAACCGTGGTTCCGTGTGTACCAAAAGAACCCTTTCTACATGAATCGTGTAGATCAGTAAAACTCCCATATGTAGGAGGTCGCTGCTGACGTCGTTGGATCAGAAGTGCTCCAACGAAGAAAAACAGGCCGACGATAAATAAGCATACGTTTTGCAGCAATAGGAATAATCCCATCCAACACTGAAATGCAGCAAGGAGTCACCATTGTGAAAAGAACTCATCAGTGTATATTAGAGTTGTGCATATTTCAAAATGAACGTATGCTCGAAGCTCACTTGCTCATAGCGTAGTAGGGGTATCAGGAATACTCTCGCTTGGGGACTTTTTTGTGAACGAGTCTCGCTCGACCCTTATTACCAATTAACAAAAATTGAGGTTTGGGCTCGGCTGCTCTCGTATTGAGTTTAGTGAGAAAAACAAAATAATTATAAAAGTATGACTGAAATAAACATATTTAGTTAATTACTACCGCTCGCATTCTCGCCCACAATGTGAGCCGAGACTCACTCTTGGCTCGTTTACTTAAAAAATACTATGCTAACTCGCTCGTTACACCGAGAGCGAGCGAGCGAGCCTGAACATGTTTGCTTTTTCGAGACTCGTTGCACGACCATAGTGCATATGCCCATCACGCAGGTCTCAATGAGCCCACAAAGGTGGATTTCAGGAGGTACTTTGATCCTTTCAGTAGATTTCCAGGTAAGACAGTGCACAGGACAGGGAATGAGCGTTTAATTATTGGTGGGCAGTTGTTGTTTGTTGGTGTTTTAGGGCCCTTCAACTACAAGGCCACTAGAGCCTCGTCCACAACATAGTTCATATGCAGAAACTGCACAGACACTACACTAATGCGACTTTTTTTTTGGGTATTGCCAGTACCCAGTTTTCCCAAGCGGTCACCGATGTCAATACTAGCTGGGGTTGCGCTGCTTAACTTCAGTGATCCGACGAGAACTGGTGTGTCCAACGCAATTCGCCGCTCCCGCAAGACGGGCAGGGATATGATGAGATTCATGTGGCGGGGGGGGGTGGAGGTATGGCACAGTTAATCCAGAGGGACAGTCGATTCTCCGTCGCAGCTTACCTTGGTCTTACCTTGGGAAACACATGGTTGAGGAAAAGGATAAGCACCTGATGACGTTCCAGTCACCACAGCGGAGGTTCGTGATTGCTGGTCTATCCTCATTGAAAAAGAAGGGTTTGGGAAGGGACCTGAAACTGGGGCCCTATATGATCAGTTTGGAACAAAAAAAAGGAGAGAAAAGTTTTTAAACTGGTCAAGGCTAAAAATAGGACATCTAATGATACAACCCGAGCCATAACTGTCAAGGATTGCAAAGATAGGGTTCTGTTTCTCTCTGCTGTAGTAAACTGGAGGTGGGAAGAGTATTTGTTCCAACGCCTGATGAATGCTACAATGGGAGGAGTGGACATTGACTCCAATCCTACCACTTCTAGGCCGATGGATAAGGCACAGGAGGAGGATATCGTCAAGTTATATGCCTGATAAGAATCCCCAGTGAAGTGTATGGCACCCTGAGGAACGTGCGAATCGAGTGTCTAGAGAAGAGAGGCGAGCAAGTTGGATACACTACACTTCAAGGACACAGGTGATATCCAGGATTGTGGTGACTATAAAGGCATTAAGTTTATGAGCCATTTACTAAGCTTGAGAGAAAGTGAGCAATAGAACGTCGTCGTTGGGATTGAACTAGTGTCCAGGGAAATCAGTTCGAGTTCATGCCTAGTAGGTCCACAATGGAGCCAATTTTCATTCTGAGGCAGATAATAGACAACCATAGGGCAGCAATACAAGCTCTCAATGCAATCTACGTTGATTAGGAGAAGTCTTGTTGCGTTGGACACACCAGTTCTCGCCTGGTCACTGAAGCTAAGCAATGCAACGCCAGTTAGTACTGACATAGGTGGCCGCTTGGGAAAACTGGGTACTGCTAATACCCAAAAAATCGTCGCATTAGTGTAGTATCTGTGCAGTCTATGCATTAGAACTATGCAGTGGATGGGTCACTAATGACCTTGTAGTTGACGGGACCTGAGATTTTTATTATTCATAACGTTGATTCTTCGTCATTGCGATCTACTACTAGGGCCTATAAATAAGGTAGTGTGCAATTCCTTGCTTTAGACAACTGCATAACAATGGAATCGCATAATCAAATCATATTAATCCTGTGGACCAGGCCCAGTAATGAATTACCTCCATTTTCATAATGGAATTAAAGTAAATACCTGTTTTGTTAATTCCATTTACTTTTCTTAAGTTTAATTCAAACTTCACAGTAGTTTAATCCAAACGTTTCAATGTAAATTATTCTTCTAAATATCTCTCAAAACTATTGTAGGATTTTTGCTTATATAATTACTTCCTTTAGGCTTTTAAATTTTTAAGGCAAGACGAGCAAGTTTTTATAAATTAAACCAAACATTAAAAAGATTAAGTTGAAACGAAGTAGGCCTATAAGGGTAGTAGAAAGCACGTTACATTTCAGTTTTAGCCTTGAAACAATACGCACTAATTATTGCATTAATTATGCAAAGTAGACTGTGGTCACTTTATAATTTACAATGCTTAAGAAAATAAAGCATAGGACCCTACTTGGAAATGAATGTTAATTTGAGTAGTGTTCTTTTACTAAAACCAGGCAGTAGTTTGCCATGAGCATCTTACATAGGGGCCTAGGGCTTATACTCCAGAACATGTTTTCCTCTGCATAACCGTCTTAAATACTTTAGTAATCCTTATTCATAAGTTGACATAGTGTTGGACGCCCTCCTGGTATGCTGGTGATTCAAATCCAATTAGCAAGTTGTGAATACATATGTTGGGGCGATTTCCCTGCACCTCCTGACGGATTAATTGGCATTTGGACAAATTTACAATCATTAATAGATACTGTGGTTTAATTAGTTAAGTAATTCGAAAGTTCACAGGCTCGTAAGAATCAAATTAACTTTTATATTCTACGTGAAACCTGATAACACACGATAGTACGACAGCATTTCATTTTTTCTACCTTTATTGCAAGAATCGATTACCAGACCTAGACAGCACTAAGGAAATAAATTATTTTCTGTAACACGAGATACTCATAATGAAGCCTATGTAACTCCTTAATTTAAGGCAATTTCTCTGCATGCGATGCAAGCCTCCCCATGCACTTCAACCTCATTTTCCTATAAGTTAACCGATATGTATTGATGTTTATAATCCATGAAACTTGTTTGTATTTCCGACATGGCTTCTGACATATTATGACATTCATTCTATTATTTCTGATTGCAGCCTGGGCAGATTGGTTTGTGCAGTTTCATTAAGTTTTCAAAGTGGCACGTAACAGTCGCGACGATTACCCGTTTCCTTCACTAGGTTTTATCGAACTGGTCAATAAATGTAGGCCTGGCTACTAGAAATGAATCTTCAGGAAACGTGTGGGTTTTGTGGCAAAATATAAGGCCACCTGTACCTCCGAATGTCATTTGACTAAACAGGTTGCCCGGTAGTTCCTATCTTTCCAGCTTCCGTCAACTTCCTCCATACTCCGTCTTATTTTATTTCTAACCTGGATGTAATCTTTATTTTTATTGACAAAGTCTCTAACGTCACCTTTGCATGAGATGTTTTTTTTTTTCAAATGCTTTTTCCAATTTCTGCAGCTGTCCGTCTTCGTTGAGTGCACAGGCGAAAAAGTGAGTGCAAGGGTATAAAAATGGTGAGTCAGGCAATGTTAATTGTCTCTCAGTGAACACCTTGAGGGGGCGGCTTATTGCGTTTGACACACCAGTTCTCGTCTGATCATGGAAGTTAAAGAACTCAACCCCAGCTAGTACTGACATGGGTGGTCGCTTGGGAAAGCTGAGTACCGCTAATACCCGAAAATCGTCGCATTAGTGTAGTGTCTGTGCAGTCTCTGCATTAGAACTATGCAGTGAACGAGGCTCTAATGACCTTGCAGTTGAAAGGCCCTAAAACCACCAACGAACCAAAGGAAAGTGAACAGCTTTTATTGACAGTCACCGTCAGACACACTGGTTGGTAGACAAAAAGGAGCGATCTTTGCGGGGTATAAATTATCAAACAAAAACTCTATGTAAAAAATAGCAAGTAAAGCTCATGCTTGCAGCTGTTGTCTGGTAGAAAACAAAATTAGCAGAGAAACTCACCTGGCTGGAACGAGATGTAATCAATTAAAGATCCCAACAAAGTTCGCAGCCAACGACTCGTTGTCATGACGCAATTTCGACGAATCAAAGTTCTCTCCTTTGGATTTTCTGCTAAAGATGAGTAGCTTCTACTTATAAGAAATCCTTTCAATGATGCTTTGGGTAAGCTCTATGAGCTACCAAAGCGTATGTTTCTTTTTCTAATTGCTCTATTCCCAAGTGGCTCAGAGAACGACTTTATGAGTGGTCTGTTATTATGATCAGGATGCTCATCATCTTGTCTCTTTGCTGAAGTCAAGGAAATTAGAATCATTTAATCACCAGTGTGTTTCAATTTGAAAGTAAGTATGGCGAATATTGCATTATAAGAAATTGGGTCGCTTTTTCAGCAAAATAATTATGCAGTTTGTCTCCTGACCTGAGAAGTGTATGTCCTATGAGCGTTTCCCTAAATAAAACTCGCCATAAATTGCGAAATACAAGGCGACTTCGTCAAACGTCGAAAGAATCATTTGAAAATAGGAATCGGATTGTTTTTGGGATAAAATGCAAACCTTTTTCATCGAGTTGTAAGTTAAAAATCATTGTGCACCACTTATCCACATTTTCAACAGGCTGCAACTTAACTATCCTCACTAATACTTGCATTTCGTTAGCATGTTTAGTATATTAACTCTGAGGTTATTGAAAAAAATAAGAAAATAGTAACACAAAATCAGTCCCATTTAACTAGAGTTGTCAATCAGTTTGACGACTCTAGTATACGTATCACCTGTTCATTTCATAACTCAGTAGATTGAGAATTCACATCAATAATACCGCTTGATAGTATTTCGGGGGCATGAGCCTGACTGCTGTTGCATTGTAGGTATTGTGCAAAAGGTCAGACACCATGCAATATTATAACTAACATAGCATTAATTTACCTGCCAAAAATTTCTATTTTGGTTGTGTAATGCGGTGTTGGAACAGTGGGGTAGGCAGGCATCCCCCCACAGACAATTCAGCCAATACTTCCTGTGGGCTCCAGATGCCCGGCTGAGGTGCCCCCAGTTAAAGCATGTTCATTGGACCCACCGACCCTGCCCTGCCACAGGCGGGATAAGGGTATGATGATGATAGTATTTGGGAAGTCGGCCTATACGGTAGATATTGATCTAACTCAGAATTTTGAAGTAAAAGTCTTGAGGTCTACTTATAAGCCTACAACTTTTTACTATACTGTATTTGTTACACAGAGAAGCTTTGAACATGCTTATTTAAGATTGGCATTAGGACGTCCATTATTCATACTACCTACAGGTTATTTCTTGTAATGCCACTGCGCCTGTGATATTATCTCTTGAACGTTGAAACAAGATGAAATGTAGAAATACGGTATAAAGACCCTTATTTAAAAAAACCATCTCAACACAACCGCGCTCAATATCTCAATGAAGTCACTATGAAGTCCACTTCTTTTTTTAAAATGTGGTTGGTGTATCTCATAGGTATGCTGTAAACTTCGAGAATGGAGACTTCGTTCAAATTCAAAGCATAAGGGATGGAAAAAGAATGATTAGCAGTCACTCCTCAACGTTTTCAGTTTAATATGCAGCATCTAGTTGTTTAAGGTCCCGTGAACTACAAGGTCATTAGAGACCCGTCCACTGCATAGTTCTAATGCATAGACTGCACAGACACTACACTAATGCGACGATTATTGGGTATTAGCAGTACCCAGCTTTCCCGAGCGACCACCCATGTCAGTACTAACTGGGCTTGCGTTGCTTAACTTCAGTGATCGGACGAGAACTGGTGTTTCCAACGCAACTCGCCGCTCCTTGCAGCATCTAGATGGTTTTTATTTGTTTTTGGAGTACATATCAATGAGCTTGTATCATTTTTGAGACGGCTCTATTTTTCATTTTTCTCCCATAGTACTAAAATGGCTAGGCAAGGCATCTGTTGCAAATGAGCGAATGTATTTTAAATTTCACATAATGTTTACGGCTGAAATTTATCACTGCAATCTAAGGACGTTTCACTGTCAATCATAGGTGGGATGCACTGCTGGCTTCAGTTTCCTCTGTAGCAGGAGTATCTAACCCACAAAACTATGGCATGCATGCGAGTCCTCAATAGTATCTGCATTTCTTGGAAGATTCTGCAACTTGAAAATTGACATACAGTATAGTATGCCCTGCCATCGATGGGATAAGGGTAAGAAGTTGCTTTTGGGTTGCCTTTTGTTAAATGTCAAGGAGCAAGATGGCCTAGTTGGTATCTAATCCAACGTCCTTACAAGATGTACGTGTTAGTTTTCGATATAGCAAAATATTTATCAGATTGAAATTTGAAATTGCAAGGAAGAAATTAAATTGTAACAAACAGGAGTGGCCAAGTTGGAATACTGAATTCCTTTGTTTCAAGATCATTTTTCCAATCCGTATACAAGGAGTTCAGGACCATGTGCAAATGGCAGTAATTGAAACTCTGTGTGATGCGAATTTTAAACTGAAAATCTCATAAGGGTGTGTACCTGAATGTTATAAATAATTATAACTGCCAGAGTGAATTGGAGAATTTCGCTTATGAAATTATGTGAGCAATTATTGGCATTATGAAGGGAAGCAAGTCCCCTGTTAGGTTGAGAGCAATAACCTAGTATTAAAAACAATTACTGAAAAAGTAAGAGGGAATAACTATTAATATTTCTGTAGGATTTTTCAATAAATTTCAAAATACTTGATATTTTGACTCATTTGTAAGTATGAGAGTAATTTATTTTGAATAGTTCTAACGATGCATATTAGGCACCAAGATATAATCCCTGTAAATAGCTTGTAACCCAACTCACCCTCCCCTCTTATCCAACTCACCATTTATAGAAATGTTAAGTTGGATCAAAACTTAGGAAATAAGGTCGTACCATGGGAAATGGTGTTTACTGATTGATTTCAATTATACAGTATAGTACATTACAATCTGTGATGGTATTAAACTGACAATGAATGCCGTTTCAAAGAAAAATGAGAACAAGTGTGCATTTTATACAGCAACACTTTCACTTACAAAGTTTTTTACTCACGTTATATACCAAAAGTTTTGAAATGTCTGTAAGCTTTATTTTTAGTACTTTCTCCAGTAAGTTTGCCTTAAACATTTTAAAATTTCACTCCATTAACTGGGAGGTACTCCCAGGTGAGTTGTTGTGCGAAATGTCAATGAAATGGTTGCATTGGCCTTTGAAAAATTTGCAAAGGCGGCCTAAAAGCATTACTATTTTTCACTCACTATACATCAGCATTACTACAGTACGTGTCCTTTCCCCGAGGCAATCACCTCCACCTCCGGTTGAAAGAGTTGACAAGAAACAGCACTGACAGACAGTCCCTCCTCTCATCTATTCCTAAAGGATTTTGGCGTTGAGAAATTCTACTTAATGGATGTCCTGCATCATAGTACCAACCTGATTAAATAATAATTGTCGGACGTCTAAAGTAAGTACTTGGAAATTCAGTATAATATAGTTATTATTTACAATAGTTATAAAAACAAGTCTACTGGCATTTCTGGCTTTCATCACGACTTTTATGCAGCAGTAGTATGAGGCATTGTCCGTTGCAACATGACGTTATCTCTGTGGTGATTTGGTTTGCTGACTTATTTGCTATTCGTCCATTAGAGCTACTAAAACGATCCACTGACGCCAAACTGAGATCTGGACATCTGGAAAATTTACCAAAGTAACATTTTCTGTCTAGAAGTTCAAGTTTTCCTAAGCAGTATCTAACCCAATACTTTTTGTACAAGCAAATGTTGTAAGCCTTTGCTTTACAAGACAATTATTTAGATAGCATCTGTATTTTCCCACTCCCGATTTTGGACAGCCAAATTTCTACTTACGGAATTCGATTCTAACATTATTCACATGTTACACGTTAGCTTGAAGCAGGGTCGCAATGCGGCAATTTCTCCCTCCTCAGTGCCTCAATGGGGCGCATATTTCAAAATTTGGGAGATCCACCTTTCCCTACTGATAAGGCATTTTAGCATTTGCTATTCCCATTTCTAATGTATACTGCCAGTGCAATCTGCAGTTGGCTAAACCACTGAAGATAGGACATTGTCTAAGGGACAGTAGAGGGTTCATTTTAATTTCTAGCAAAGGGATTCTGTATAGTTAATAATGTTTTGGGCATACTTTTTTGAAGTGCTCCACACTGATCCGCCTCCGGATCCGCCTCTCACTTGAAGTCACACTGCTAGACCAACAGTTTATCATGCATGTGTCCTTTTATCCGTACATTATGACCTGTCCTAATGTGTCAAATGATGTTGGGATGCGTCAAAAAGCGTTTCACATTTATTTTGAATTATTTATCCACATTTGTTACTCTCCATTTATGCTCCGTCCTTCTTCTAGAAGGATCCGTGTTGCAAAAACCATATTTCGAACAAAAGTTTATTTTTTAATAAATATTTAAAAAATGGAAACAAATTGTAGAATTCCTATTTGAAATTTTGAAATTGTGCCTCCTATATGGAGAAGGGAAGAGAAAGGATGAATATTTGCAGTATTTAATAGATCACTAACATAAAGTATATTAATTTTTCATTCTATCCAATTCTTCATTGAAGTGCGTAGTTTCCTAAATAGTTGACTGTTCCGGAACTTTAAATTGTACTTTATGTCAGCCAGGTCTATCCTTTTGGGGCCCATTATACCCTTTAGCTTAAGACCCTTAAAATCTTGATGGGTCGCTAATGTGTTACTAGTTAAAGTTCAGAATCTAATACAGTGGCACCCCGCTTAACGAACGTAATTCGTTCCAGCGATACGTTCGTTATGAGGGGTGTTCGTTGTGCGGAACACAATTTCCCATAGATCTCTATGCTATATTGTGTAATTCGTTCCGGGTTGCCACGAAAAATTGTGAAAATTGTTAAGAAGTTAAAAACAAAGTGCAGTGCTGATTGTTTATCAGCGAAAACACTCTAGGACCCATTTTTGGGGGGGTTCATACTTCACAAAAATTAGGAATTGCCCTGCAATGAGAAGGCAGTCAATTACTTGCAGTGTGCAGTTGAACGGTGGTCGTCAGCAAATGCCATGCATTGAGGGGTCCATTCTCCTACTCCCGTCAGTAGCTCGTCCATAACCAGAATAAAAAGGTATGGATTTGAGTGCTGAACCTTGGTGCACCCCAAACTTCACTGGGGGGCCCCCAGTATTTTCCCCAAGGTGTCCTTACCCTGGCTGTGGAATGGAACCATCATACGAGTACATATCCTAAACTATTCGAATAAACCCTTTTTCTACCCCCTTTTGCATAATGCCTGTTGTGGAACACTGGTAAGCCTTCTCCAAGTCGATAATGATGGTATGGAGATCCTTCTTAGCGGCTGTATACTTTTCTATCATCTGCCTCAGAATGAAGATTCGTTTCATTGTGGATCTGCCTAGCATGAACCCAAACTGATTTCCACCGACACTAGTTCTATCCTGGAGGCGACATTCTATTACATTACATTGGTATAACTCATTAGATTAATACCTCTATAGTTACTATAATCTTGGACATCCTATACCAGTGGTGGTGAACCGTTTTTGAAGACGGGTCACAATAACACAAAATAAAACCAAGAATTTGTCCACGGGTCAGATGCAAGCACCATTCAATTTTATGAATAAAAATAAGTTATTATTAATAGTGAATAAAGTTTATTAAAGGAGGGAATAGAGAACATCATCCAACTTTCATTACACCTTTAACATCATCTCATTAACACTCGGGCCACTTAAAATTGCACGGTGGGTCGCAGGATCGCCACCACTGTCCTATACAGTTCCTAGTTCACTTTGTATATTGAACAAGCGTTCGTTATGTGAAACAAGTTCGTTATGCGATACTCCCGCGCTTTTTTGACGGTGTTCGTTATAGGGAGCATTCGTTATACGAGGCGTTCGTTAAGCGGGGTACCACTGTACACGTATTAAAATTGCCTTACTGACACATTTAGGGCCACAGGTTGCCAACTATTTTGAATAATTAAACATGGTGCACGGTCTTCAAATTACTTTTCTATTGTCATGATTGGTAAGCACTGATAATTTTTTCCTTATAAAAGACGAAGTTGTTTTGATGCACTCAAAGTTTGATATGTATGTTGCATGTGACACTTCAATGAGTAATTTCTTCGTTGTTTATTTGCAACTTATTGATTCCTGTAGTGTTGTTATACGTGCACATTTTCAGATATTGGCTGGCACTACCACATTGTTAACCTTCGCTGTGAACCTGTGTAATCAATAGTCTGATAAATGTCTAAAGAAAAATAAGAACGTCTTACGCGATCAAATTCTTCAGTTTGATAGAAAAGAGATCTACAATGGGGAGACCTCACTAATAAAAGGCAAAAAGTCTTTTTTATTACTGTTTCACATTTTTTGGGTATACCTACCTAATGAAATACAACAAAAAGTTTGGTCTGCAATCTTGTACATGATTAAAAGCGCTAATATTAGTTAGATCAATAAACGAAGCTTGAAAGTAAAAAGGTTTTCACGACAAGGTTAATGGAAAAAAGAAAAAAAAAACAAGTTACCAGTTGCCAAAGCCTTGTTTTTGTCATCCATTAATGTTGGTGGAGTTTCTACGCCACTCCATTATTGAGCACATGGCATAACTTTTCTCTTGGTATTCAGGGGTGCTACAACAGGCAGTAACTTATTAGATCCTATTATTCTTCAAGACTGCGCAGTCTGCTAAAGGCACGTGACAGGCTTTATATGACGATCGAAAGATCTCCAGTGGCATCCAAATGGGTGTCTTAATTATGTCAGTGGTACCTTGGAATTCAAGTTGGGTGTCAGGTCTTCGGAACTTTAAAAGACCTCCGTAAGGGCCCAATTCACCGACTTAATTCGTGCCTTCTCGCTGCAATATTGTCTGCCGACGTTCATGTTTCCAGGAGTAGAAGCTTACCGGTACTCGTTGACGTCGGTTACACACCTTCATAGCCCTATAATCAAGACATATAAACGTAATTCAAACCGTAGGCAGATAGGATCTCCTCATTATGGGATCGAAATTGCGGATTTTGCGAGTTGTAATTGTAGAAATAATTGTTACTTATGTGTGCTTCCCATTGAGCCCAACAGGTAGCGGGAGGGGGGGCTAGCAAAAGTATTGCTGTTGAAAATGTACCTAATTGCATAATATTTCTGCATTTCATTTTATGAAATTAAATTAAAAATTCTGCTCACCTGGGAATTTTTGGTTAGAAACATATTCGATATTTGCTAGGAAATAAATTTAAATACAAATGTGTGCAGACAATAACACATTATGAGCTAATGTACAGTATTATTGTCTACACGCAGTGGATTAGCTAAAGGACTTTATAGATGAAAGGGCCGCATTTATATCACGTTATGCACACATATTATATATTTTGTTTACAAGAAATCACGTCAGAAAAGGATTGTAGAATTCATTCCATAATTTGGAATGTTGTACTCAACTTGATACATGACTTCCAAATTAATTTAACAGAAGTAAATTGGCTTATTAACTACAGTTTTTATTTAAATTCATCACTCTTTCACACTCTTACACAGTGATATTAGTAAAAGAGAGATAGTGGTGAACGTCGACGATGACGATACGAACGATACGAGGTCAAATGAGGCAACTGTGCCAGACTAGCAATTGAGCTTGCGCATTTGCCTCATTTGACCTCGTATCGTTCGTACCGTCATCGTCGACATTCACCACTAACTCTATTATCTCTTGCCAACGTGGTTGAAGCGAACTTTTTTGCCACTACACTACACTTTTGAACTTGAATTGAACGAAGACTAGTATTAAAGCCCTGGTTTGTGGTGGTACTAATAGTGAATCATATGCAACTACTGTATTTTTGAATGTCTCCTCACCAGATCATTCGTGAATCAGATGTTCTTGTTCATTTCTCAACTAAATTGATCATATATTGACTTTGTATGTTACTCTCCAAATGATCTTGGCATCGCCCTCGTCATTTTTACAATCTCGAATTATTGTTAGAATGTCTTGGTGCCCATTGAGTAGTAGTCTCTGGTCGTAACTATATATTCTTATTTCTGTAAATAGGTAACTCAGAGTATTGGGCAGTTAGGAAGAACCATGAAAGGCAAACGCAAGTGGCTGAGATGTGAATGCTGCGCTACATGTTTGGGATGTCACGATCCGACAGAATTAGAAATGATTACGTTAGGCCAGGCGCACACTAAGTCACGACAGTCTTTGTGCTCAGCTTGGGCAATGAAAGCCAATGGGTAGCCGCACGCTTGAAACAAGGTGTCTAACAGACAAAACTCATTGACAACCACAGAGCACATAAGACTGTCGTGAGACAGTTTTCACTCATTGTGCGCCTGGCCTTCGAGGAAGGATGCGGAAAAGATGAGAGTGAATCGTTTAAGGTGGTATGGGCATGTGATGAGCAGGAGAGAGAAAGAGCTTATTAGGTCCATTGTGGGACTGGAGGTAATTGGGGGCACCAGAGGTAGAGGAAGACCAAAACGGACGTGGGAGCAGGTGGTGCAAAGGGACATGGTGGCGTGCGGAGTGGAGGATTAGAACCTGCCCTAGGCGGGAGAAGGGTCATATGATGATGATGATCTGTAAATAGGTAACCTACAGTATGTAGGCCTACTTGCCAATCTTTCTATTTTGGTGTCACTGTCTTTATATCTCTCTCTGTCTCTCCCTCTCTCTCTCTCTCCCTCCCCCTCTCTCACTCGCTTTCGCACCTCTATTTCTATTTGTTAGGATATGTGGCAAGAGACAAGTAATAGGGAAAAATAAAGTAAATAATAGAGCAATACTTAAATTCTATTTTTCTTCGGCAGCTTAAATAATTATTAACTTTTTTCCTTCGTCTAAAATAATCTAGAAAATATTTAAGTTATATGGGTTATTTTAAATCAGTTTATTGTTACATTCACAAACTAGGCTATTAAGAATAAATTCAATTACATTGTATGAAAAGCCATTATGTCTGGTAATTGGATCCAATTACTTTATATGCCTTCAAAATATTGTGAAATGATGAGTTTGTAGTGGTTCACAACTGTTGACAAACATCATTTCTTTAAATGTTTCGCCACAGATGTTCAAGTGAAAATGCTGTGTGTGCAGTATATTGCAGTCAGAGAACGAGAGAAAGAGGAAAAGAATGAAAGTTATTTCGTTTCTTAATCATTACCCTTATGTTTTTAATGAACTAGACGAGATCAAACCATCTGTAGTTGGCGTTAACTTCTTTCACCAAGCTGTTTTAGTATGAATTTGATGCTGTCTATGTCACAAAGAAACCTTAATCGCCAATTTTCTTCTGTAAAAAATTAAATTTTTTCATTTAGAGACCTAAAGAAATCAGACCGCCGCGCCGTCAGCAGTCTTGTGCTTACAAAAATAACAAGCTTCTAAAAAGAGATCTCGTCCTTTAAAAGTGTGCCGATGGCTAAAATTTTCAGTTTTTAATTAAAATTCAGCCGCATAGTCTTAAAAGACAGCTTACAGTTAAAATAATCTTTTCTAGTCGACAAGATACTGTACTGTAAAATAGACAGTTTCCCTCGGGACCATTCCGTGGATTTGGGCCAGCCGACTGTGAATTTGTTTCCTTTTCACCAAAAATTCATCATCATCTTACCCTTATCCCGCCGGCGGCGGGGTCGGATCTGCGGGTTTTTAACCTCCATTCCCGCCTGTCCCCTCCTAAGTCCCCCTCCACCCTGCATATGTATCCATCTCCCTTTGCACCACCTGCTCCCACGCCCGTTTTGGTCTTCCCCCACTCCTGGTGCCCCCAATCACATCCAGTCCCATAATAGACCTAATACGGTCCTCCTCCCTCCTCTTCAGCCGATGTTCTCTCATTTTCTCTGTTGGCTAGTGACACCCCTCATGTAGCGCATTGGGCCTGCCTGCCATGTCGGATGGTCACGTCGGAGTCTATCTCCCCATTCCTCTGGAAAACTGATCCTAAATAACGAAACTCTTGCACCACTGGTATCCCCTCATCCTCACAACGCTTCTCACCCCCCCTGCCCCTGGACACTAAAATTGAAAGCTAGGTACTCTGTCTTCTTCATGTTCACCTTAAGGTCCCCTCTTTCCATCGCTGTTTTAATATCTTGTAGGGCCTTTTGTGCATCCTCTTTGGACTCCTCAATCCTTCCCACGTCATCAGTAAATACCAGGCACTGAAGGACCCATTCCCCTATTCCCGTCAGCAGCTCATCCATTACTAGAATGAATAGATATGGGCTAAGTGCTGACCTTGATGCACACCAACCTGCACGTTGAAGCATGCAGTGTTTTTTCATGCTGTCCTCACCCTAGCGATGGAACCATCATACATATCCTGCACTATCTCTTGAATATAAGATGCTGTGTCGAAGTTCAGTGATGCAGCAAGGTTTGATTTCACCACAGTACGGAACTCTGTCTACACAATAAGACTAAATGCTCGAGCTTTGTTAAAATATTATTTAACTTTCTTTGCTCTACTAACTTTTAGTCCAACAAACATCCAATTAAATATTTTCGGTTTGTGCGTACTTTCTTTTCATCCTTATCTCGTTCTGGAAATGTAATCCAACATTCCGCGTTTATATAACATGTCCTGTCCAAACTCCTTACACATCAAGCATTTACAACTGTCCACAACGGTTAGAAGACTGGCACACATCGGCGATTGCTTTCAGATTTTGGTGTCGTGATATCCACATAAAAAGTTTGTCAAACTTGCAAATGCTTTCAAGCGTTTTCACAGTCTGAGATTAATCTCGCATCAACCATATACAGATTACTTTTGATGTACTAATGGGCATAAAGAAATTCAAAACGCTTCTTCTCTCGGTTACCTACTAACATTGATCAACTTTTGGATTTCCCTCTAAGTTACCGCTGTAGGGTCTACTGTCTCTGGCTCTTCACTCCCTATTTTTCTTTCTATCCCCGTCATTTTGCATGCCCCGTTATAACAAACTGTCCGTTTTCGACTAACTCTGCCCCCTTCTACATCTTTACCCTTGATGAATTCCTCTCCCCTCTCTTTCATATCGTACAAGTATCACCTGAATTTATTTTAATCATGCTTTCCCTAATGGTGATGAATATTTTTAAGCCGTCCCTAATGATGTCATTCATTATCATATCATATTAAGGCACTGATTTCTAGCCCAGCCAACATACAGCACAACAGTTAACCACTTTGGTCTCTGAGCATCCTGTATAACTGCCCTTCTCTGTATTGGTGCTATCCTGTAACGCCTAGTAATCCTATTTGAGCGTCTTGCCAAACTATTGCATTGAAGATTTCAACGTGCGATAGCATCCCATTGAATTTTCAGCCAGCATTGAGAAAGTTTGTGCAGTTACCGTAAGTAACTACATTCCAATTATGAAAGCAGCCATTCATTAATGGTTCCAATAAATTCTGATGACTGTTCACAACTACATCTTATCTCCATATACCGGTAATTACTTGATATCCCCGTTTACTAGTTATCAAAAGGGTGATTTTGTACTTGTATAATATTATTATACAGGTGGCCTAAGTGATTCCACCTTCAACCTAAGTACTGCTTCTTGCAAGGGCATATCAAGAGATTGTCATTTGAAAATGACATAAATGTCTGATAGACAAATCAAGGAAGTTGAAACTATCGAATGTACAGCACTTTTGTTATGCCTTAGTTGCCAACCATTGCACTATAAATATACACTCTACATCTGAAATAATACATACTGAGTACATTTAAAAATACTGTAAAGTAATTTATTTTATTTCAATTAACTTTTCTCACTTGACGTCAGTAACGTTATGCAGAATGGGGCCCAAAGGTTAACCGAATGAAATTAGAGAAGTTAGTTCATAGGATGAGGATGGACATTAACAAGAGAGCAACGTACTTCACAGGGGTAGAAACTACCTGAGATCAGATATCCACAGTAACTTTATGTGACTGTCAGCACAATTAAAACTTAAAGACAAATTCGAGAGAGCCGTGGTTAGACCAACTATGTTGTATGGATCAGAGTGTTTGACAGTACAAACGAGCCGTTATACCAAATTATTAAAAGGGAAGACATAATTGGAAATAAATGCATTAAGGGCTATTTAGGAGTGGAAAGCATAACGGAAAAGATGAGAAAGAATAGCAAGAGATTGGCCTGCCATTATTAGGAGGAAAGTTAGGTCATTCACAAGGATCTGGGTTATCCGGTGCAAGGTTAAACCAATGATAAAGCACATTGTATGGAGGTAGGCACTTTGTAAGGTGGACGGGGATCTGGGAGGGATGGAAATTCAGAGCTCGCAGACTCGACCGGAGGGTAATGCTGTTGTTAATGTTATTGTATTGATCTGTAATTAAAAGTAATCTGTTGAAATCTCCATTAACCAATAAATGTGGTAAAATTACAATAATTAAGATAGAAAGACACTACTTGTATAGGACAGAATTGTATGATAAAATAAAGCTGTGCAAGACAAATTGAATCGTTTATAGGGAGAATAAGGGTGGCAACATGATGACAGATTATCATCCCATGACATAACGACACTTTAGCACTCTTAAACTGATGACAGTTGTAGGAGAATAATGAAATAAAGCATTATATGACACCAGAGAGATTTAGTAATCATGGGGTGAAACACACATATCACATGCATTATGAAGACATTGGGATTGAAGTGTATCCATAGGAACCTTCTGCAGATAGGAAATGGAATTGATTACCCGGTAGAGGAGAAATTTTATAGAAGTAGCTCATGGAATTGTTACAGTAGCACCAGACAGATAACAGTAAAATCCTCAGTCTAAAACGATGGTTTTGAAAAATCTTGGGTCACCAACCATCCGTTATATGAAACTCATGACATGTTAATTATTATGCGTTGTCGCCATCCATCAATTAATCACCATTCTAGGTTAGGAGCTCTTATAAGAAACTCATAGATGTCTGGTTGTAGTCATAAATTTCTGCTTCTTGTTTCTTCTTCGTCTTCTTATCTATTTTTGCCTCTTACAGTCTCAAACGATAGCAACTGGGTAATACAGGATGAGACAATAATGCAGCCTCCTCTAACAAAACACAAAAGTGAACATTCTAATTCTCTACACTGTAAGCAGCCTTATTTGGCCAATATGGCAGTGGAGAGACCAACTCTCATTCCTACATACATTAGCCTAAACCTCCCAAAACCCTAGGCTATAATTCTCGTGGTCCCCCTACAGTACTAGCAACAGTGGGGGTTTCCTTTGAGGAAGCCCTCCACTTTATCCTCTTCAAGGCTATTCCATTGCCGAATGGTCCTTGGTAAGAAAGACCAGTAGTCTGAGTCTCTCTGTGCCCTAATCTCCTTCAATTTATATGAATGATCCTTTCTCCTCTTATACTCAGCCAGGGACACACATCCAACCAGAGGCCCATCACACCCCAGTAGCAGCAGACCAATGCTGTGAGATATACGCCGCTAGCTTAGTGTTTCCCACCCTAATTCCCTAATCATATCAGACACACTCTCCCTGCGAGAAAACCTGTGGGGTACAATTTTTGCTTCCCTCCTTTGTATCCTTTCAATCTCCCAAGATAATTCCTGCCTGAAGGGAAACCAAATTGGACTACCGTACTCCAAAATTGGTCGCACCAGGTGTATACAGAGGGATTCCACCAAAAATTGGTAAGGCCAGAGCCAGAGATAATTTCTGTTATTCTCTTGATTTTGCCTGGTCATCGCCTTTACCCATTGCTCCCATTCACTGTTGTTTTAAAGAGTTCTCTACTCATTAATTTCTGTTGGCTTCAGGCTTTGCTACACTTCAGCGGAGATCCTACTACTTTCCGTTTCTTTTCTTCTCAGGAATGCTAACTATCTCAGCTTCCTGCAATTTATCTGCAGTCTTTGCATTTATCATTCGGGTGTCATTATACTCTTAATGCAGTTATCAAATAATTTTCTCTTCAGGTTTTTCTTTAGTCCTGGAATGGACAGGGCCCTAAATACTGCTACTTCACTGTAACTGCACGAGTAATGACCCCAATAGTTGTTGGCTTTCTGAAGTTATTTTAATGTTTAATGTTGCTTTAATAAAATGTTACTTCAATAAATCTTTTTTGTCACTTCCATGTCATTAAAATGATCCATATAATTTTCATCTCTTGCCACAGCAAGCTATATACATTTCTTACTTATCAAAGCTACTTCACTCTCCCTAGAGTTCCCCTTTCTTCAACATTAGCAAACTACCGTCATCTTCTTACAGCAGTCTAATTACAGATAACCGTTTCCTTGGCTTTCGCATGATACTGAAAACTCTGCACAACTTTGTGTCGATTTATTGATTTATTCAATCATCTTCCGGTGCTGATTATATATCCGATAACGGAATTCGGGTTTTGTGGGTGAACAGGTGACAATATCCACCCACGAAGTGAATAACTCCCAAACTAACTGAAGGTAGACTGTGTACTTTGGAAATAGCATTTTAACAAGTAGCAATAAGGGAGTAACACCAACTGTGGGTGAAAGCTGGAGTAGTTATTAAGAAGACTGAGCTACGATCTACTTCACACATTTTTATAAAGTTAAAAGTCATCCATTCATTCTCTATTATAAATACCCCAATGACTTCTAGACAAACGGTTGTGAAAAGTACCCAATTATCTATCACATATTCAACAAAAATTGAACTAAACCAGTCTAAAATTAGCCCTAGTCTGGCAAGGCATGCCTACATTGTCCTTTTCCTTCAAAAGCATCTCAACAACTATTTTTCACTTTATTGTATCGTCGTAACGCTCTCCTCTTAATGATATTGCAACCATAAACATGGGGGGAATGTTGCGGCCGAATGTGATAACATGAGCAGTAGCTATTTGAACCTAGGGATATAATCCTTTTGTAATTTTGAGTTCTGTTGACAGTTTCTAACTTGCTAGTGGGGAGGGGCGGGAACCACATTCACATTTGGTGGACGTGTTGCGACAGTTAATGACGCTATTGTACTTATGTGTGAAGGGCCATCATCTTTAATACAATTCTCTCAGTTGTTTTGTGTCGTTTGTCAACAAGTTTTGTTAAATGTTACCCTTAATACCCGATCTAAATAGCTTACAGTTTCATTTCACAACAGTGGAAAGACTAAAGTTGACATATGAAAGAATCCTTAGAAACAGAAATGAAAATGGATGCTTAAGGACCAATGCATCATGAATGCTTCTTTTATCTATGATATTGTTAAGACTAACGTTATGTATTAAATATTGCTGAAATAGCCCTACTTCTAATCACAGCAGCATGTCACTTAATCATTCGTGCAAAAGTATGAATTTAGTTTAAATTATTATTAATTTATCATCGTCAAGATTCTTTCCCCTATCAGTGCTCACAGAAACAGTAGTATATATCCTAACGTTTTCGCACAGTTGTTCCCCATATTTGTTATTTAAAATACTACTTCATTCCTCTCTCCAGAGAAGAGAATGAATAGAGGAAGGCGATTTCTGCATAATGTGAAGAGTAATCTACATCCGTGAATTCGTGTTGTACATTGTCTTCTACTGCGGGGTTGTCAAACTGGTAGTCTAAGAACGGCAATGACTGTTGAAGGATTTCTTATAACTTTCAAGAACGTTAAAAAATCTTGAGAATTATGTGAGAGCAAGCAATTTTAAGTTTCTGACTATTTAAAAGTTATAAATACAAGGTGAGTGTGAACTAATGCTCCAAACGTTACACAATGATAGATGTTTTGTATCCCAACATCAACGTGTGGTGCCGTAGTTTTTTAACCACGCGCTTTGGGTCCTACATTTGAATTGTGAGAAATGCTTATTTTGTAACACTCTTAGTTGTGAAATTATGAAATTTCGTACAATGCAAAAATGCATTCTTTGGGGCCCAATGGATTGGGAAGAGTGGCCCTGCAGCTTGGCCTTCAAGGTCCCCAGATTTATCGAGTCCTGATTTCTTCTTATGGGGACTTATACAGAGTCAAGTGTACGGCAATCCTGTTGACTACGGAGGACCTGGTTACCAGAATTGCAGTTAATGGTGGCAATGTTAATGAATTAGAAATTCCAGGTATCTTCGAAAAGGTGCGGCAATCAAATAGGCGACGTTGTGAGGTATGCATAACCACCCGTGGCTGCTCCTTTGAGCATTTACTGTAATGCGTTGTGCATAACATTATTTTTCCATATGCCATTTAACCTTGCACTTTCGGCCCTCTATTCCTTTGTAAAAAAAATGCCTATTTTGTTGTACTCTACCACTTTGCAACGTTTGGACCGTTAGTTCCGACTCACCCTGTATACAGTGGTGTCGCTAGGGTTGGCGTCACCCGGTGCGGTGACACCATGGTGTCACCCCCTCTCCAAAAAGCTGCTTCTTCTACTTTGGTGTCACCACTGGCGTGCCGGCCTAGTGTGCAATGTGCGCCAGAATATTAACGGCGCCAAAGATGTTAGGGTAGAAGAAATTATTTCCATTAGCTCTAGACGTCTATTAGAAACTCTGCAAGTTTTCCACTTCATTCTACATTAGGTCCATTCTAGGAATGCAGGTGGTCAGAAGCACTCGGGGCAGGGGGAGGGAGACTGAAGTGGACATGGGAGAAGGATATGTCCATAAGGATATGGCAGCATGTGGGGTGGACCAGTGGCGTTCCGAGGGTATTCTGCGCCCGGGGACAAAGACCAATCTGCGCCCTCTGGCACTCTCTAACATTATGTAATGTGAACCGCATTTTTGCGCTCCCTGTCTTCTGCGCTCGGGGACATCTGTCCCCCTTCGCCCCCGCTTGGTACGCCACTGGGGTGGACAGAGACCTGGTGGGAGATAGACGGGAGTGGAGGGCTAGAACCCACAGACTCGTCCCTACCACAGGCGGGATAAGGGTGTGATTATGATGATGATGGTGTAGTACGTGAATCAAGTACAGTTCATCAAATTATTAGCATTACTTTTGTTTTATATAGCAATTTTGTATTAGGTGAGAAGCTGGGATAGGGGCGCCAAATTAAGTGTTGCACACAGGCGCCTGACCAGTGGCGTAGCCACGGGGGGGGGGGGGTGGGGGTTAACCCCCTTGGGCCTCGAATATAACGAAGCGGTATACACCCTATCGAGTCATCTCCCCCCTCAGAAAATCCTGGTTCACCCTATCAACAGTCATATCCCCCCTTCAGAAAATCCTGGCTTGGCCACTGCGCCAGACACTACAGGAACGCCACTGCGCCAGACACTACAGGAACGCCACTGGGTGTCACCCCCTTTTCTCATGGTGCGAGTCACCCAGTGAGGCCCGCACCTCCCTAGGGACGCCACTGCCTTGATATTCTCTTTTGTGAATCAATCATGCCAAACAACGAGTTATAATTATATCGTTAATTACAAGCACTGCAATTATCTATAACTTAATATTTATTCGTTTATTGTTAGTATTTATCTTAGATTTCCTTAACAGATATTCAAAGAAACTCATTTGAAAAGCAGAATGAGTCATCATCATACCCTTATCCCACTTGTGTCTGGGTTGGGTCTGCCGGCTCTGGCCTTACAGCTCCCGCCAATTCACTATATCCACCCCACATACTATCATATCCCTTCGTGCAACCTGCTCCCACTTCTGGTTTCATCTTCCTCTTCCCCTGGGTGTTGCTAATAATCTGCCAGACATCTCTATAATGAGTGTCTGCCACACTGTATGCCGTGAGAGATTCCAGGTGTGCTACAAAAGACATACATAAAGATTCAAAATGGAAATAATGCGTGTAGACACCACGGACCGTCCGAGCGTCAGTCACCCTTCTGTAATTTCAGGAAATAAAGATCTGAGAACACTGGCAAACGTGGAGGCGTAACGAGAGGGGCCGGGGAAGTTGCAAACAACAAAGAGCTCCTACTCTTTGGTGGGCCGCCAAATAAAATATCTTCGCCTAGTATGTCGTATGGCAAAAAAGTTTGGTGGACACTGCCTTTGATGGACCTAACCATCTCCTTCTTCTCATTACATTCTCTCCTTCTTCATGTTTTACTAACTAAAAGAACTAACTGCTAGTATAGGGTTGCCATAATTGTCGGACCACCGACCGGGACATCCCCCTTTAAAAATATTTTTTCAACAAAATGGCAAGAATTCATATTATAAACATTCATAGCTTTATTAAAAAATTCCATAATCCTTTCACTAACGCATTGAAATATAAAATATTTTAGAGGACTGGGTGGGGGTAGAACTTCAAAAAATATGCGCCCCAAATATTTTTAAATATTCATAATCCCCGACTATACATCTAGCTAGCAATTAGAAAAAGGTCCTCTCCTGGCCGTTTGACAATTACCTATCTTCAGTGGTTTAGCCAACTACAGATTGGACTGGCAGTATCATTTGCGCCCCTTTCAGGCAGTGAGGGGGGGAGCAATTGCTGCATTGCCCCTCGTCTGGATCCGCCCCAGGGATCAATGGTGGATCATTCCCGAACAGTCAGTTTCACTGGCAAAATGTGATGTGCTTTCATGGACGAATCTGTACCAAATCGCTAGGCATGTACTGTATATGCGCAGTACTGAATGCAATGATATTATCAGAAAATAATTGTTTAACATGCGAAAATTTTAAATCGACCGGGACAAATGACTGTCGGACCGGGACACTGGGACACAGACCTCAAAACCGGGACGTATGGCAACCCTATGCTAGTATTATTGTTCTAACACTATTCTTCACCATTATCTAACACGTTGCACCTCGGTTGGTCCTGAAAGTGCGTTAGTGTTCCATCCTTGACAACACAACATTTGGGTGAATTCTTAGTTACTTCTTCAATTGGGCAAGTGTAGTGGATTTGGCATGCAATGATTTCAAAATCTTATCAATATTGAACCGCGTTTGTTAAAGAATCTTGTTCTAGCATCCTTTTAATTACAGTAAGTCCTCGAGTTACGCGATTTTTTTTAAACGAAAATAATTTGGCTAGGCGCACACTGTATAGTCAAGACTGACGACAGTCTATGTACTATGTACGTAGTTGTTAATCAATTTTCACTATTAGACGCCTTGCTGCCCATTGGTTTTCATTGCCTGAGTTGGGCACACAGACTGCCGTCAGACAGTCTTGACTATAGTGTGGGCCTAGCCTTAGGTGTGACACTGCAGTGATGGAGTAACTCAGTTGTACTCTTTGCTTTCTGTAATGTCCACCACCACAAGGTACCTCTAATACACTCATTCCTAATTCTATCAGCTCTCGACCCTCACTCATATACCGCAGAATTCGCATCTGGGCTACTTGCATTCTATTGACGTGGCACTTCCTCACTGCCCAACACTGATCCGTGTAGCATAGCTGGCCTAACCACTGCCCTGTAGAACTTCCCTTTCAGCTTCATTGGGACCCTCCTATCGCACAGGGCTAAAAGACAATTAACGCTGGACCAATACTTGAAGTAGTTCATCTATAAATACAGTATGTATGCAGATTGTTATGTGCAATATGTCCAATAAATATGTGCAACAAATAATATATTCTTAGATGTATCTCGATAAATCTATTTAACTTTCACCTGTCGTTTAAAACTAAAACATTTTTTTGTCAAAAATGCTAATTTTAGTGCTTTCCTCGACTTACGCGAAAACCTTCAGAACCAATTAATCGGGTAAGTTGAGGACTTACTGTACATATTTAAGAGCCACAACCATTATCACTTACCATTTGCTTTTCATTAAATAACGGTGATAGACAAATTACTGCCCGTGGCGTGGCAATGAATCTGCTTCACCCATAAGTTCCCTTCTAATTCTAATTCACTACAGTGCAAGCAGCCTTATTTGGCCAATATGGCAGTGGAGAGATCAACTCTCATTCCTTCACAACCAGTAGCGGGGTGTCATATCATATCATGTCTTGTCATATTGCTATTGGGAGATATTTTTTTCGAATTCCATTTTACTATCTTATGAAATAAACTTCAAGCGCCAGGCCGCACTCTAAGATGTTGTGGGCCGCGTGCTTGACATCACTGCAGTATATTAATTGGGGGAAAATAAGCAGATAACTTTACTAATGCGATAACCGTGTACAACAATAACATGTTGACTGATGGACTAATCAAACCTGGAAGACCAAATGGACCTTGTGAATCTGTATCCTAATAGGGGTCTATTTGTTGTGTGTTCCCATTTCGTTTTATTAGATATCCAAAAGAAAGTAGGCCCTAATTACGTTCACGTGTAAGTTCTCTATCTGGACAAACCAAACGAAAAAACTATCTTGGCTAAATTTCAAATGGAAGTTTAAACCGAGGTCAGTTATTGCAAGTGTGTCCCCAAGCTACTGTCAGGTTCAGCGATACCTCGTTAAGTTTTACTGATAAATGCATTTTTTGCAACCAAAATTTATGGGATAGGATTTCATTTTGTGGTGCAATGAAATCTATATGGTGACCACACTATTTGCATTGTAAATACATGATTCATGAAGATACAATTTGGTGAGTTTTATCTTAGAATATACTGTATACAACAAATGCTATCAAATTGCCACAATTTACAAATCCCGCCTGGCAACTTTTTCATTGTGGTTTTCCTATTTCACATTAGGGCCAATCTGAGTCGAATGCACCTGAATTCTTTAATCATCAAGGGTGGTATTCATACCAGTTGAACTACCGAGGTAGAAGTCACATGGCGCAAATATTGGTTAAGCCGGCTTTCCAGTGTCCATTCCATTTTAGCTGTCATTAATGTCGCGTAATGTGCCAAAAGGCAAAATTATACAAGTATTTTAGGATATTTAAGAGTTCACCATCGCTGCTATTAGTTCACTTTTACTGCGTAATAGTAACATTACATTCTCCGATTAGTTTGCCAAATTACAATCTAACTACAGTTTGAGGCTGTATCCAGAATTCTCTACTTAATTTTAACATATTTACCAAACGATGTCGGCGCATTAAGTGAGCTAAAAGGGTTCAGTAACACCATCATTTCATTCCCGACTTCTTTTGCACTTTCTGTGCTAACATTCTTGGAAGAATTAAGTTATTCAAGACGTCAGGTATAAATGTTATCGATAATTTCAGCTAAACCCTAATATTATTCAGAAATACGAGTATTTCTTTAAGTTAAAGACATTTATTTCCACTTTTATTAGTAATAAGCTTAGCTATGTAAGATACGGAATCATTTTCTTAAGCTTAAGAGAATTGCTGGAATGTTGGCAGTGTTTCCACTGGAATGCTGTAAGTCATCCATATTGATATTGTATTCTAATATCACACACAATTTCTTTTCGATGCTGAATATTTTAACTGCTGTTTGATATCGTCTTGCGTCGTTGTACCATGAAGATGCTTTTAATGCAAGTCTACGATTATTTTGCTGTTATTATACTTGCATGATGCAGCGTAAACCTCATTTTTAATGGAATTGTCGGCACTTCCCATGTTGCTCTTTTGTAATGAAATTTTGCTACAGCTGATAAAGAAACAAAACGATGTTACAATTTCTTTTTCATATTCAGTTATCCTTAAAACATCTTGTTTTGCTTAAAGCCAAATGCTACACGTTTACAGGGTAGGTAATGCAATAAGTCGTTAGTTGATTACTCTTTTTCTTCCTGGAAAAAATTCTTTTTAACTATCCTGATCCATAGAGTTTGGTGAGCCCTCTGAATCAGTTTTTAACCTGGCCTGGACAAAACTGGATTATTGAAGTGTTACCTCGGTAATACGATAGTAGTCTCTTCTGTACGTTGGTTAGTGGTAAAGCTCTTTTTCTTGACGACAGACCTTAAGGAGACGTTTTGATAAAATATTGCATTATTTTCATGAAGATGTGTTGTTTCAATGGGATTTTGGTGCTGACATTTGCCTTCGTGAATGGCTCTTCGAAATTGAATTTTATTTTAATGGCCCTAAGTAAATTCCGTTTTCAGTATACCCATTGTAGCACGGTATACTCTTGAAAAGCCGAGTGGTTATGACACCTGGTCGACATCTTTCCTTTATAACCGTAAAATTTTAAAAACGACTTACTTTCACTTCGGAAGGAAAATGTAGCTATGATAGATAGTTCGATCGACTTTATGAACCCTAGATAATGAAATTTCAGCTATAATGACCTAGAGGGTAGAACCCAAAAGTTGTGGTGTTAAAATATTTTTTTATTCCATAACTTATTATGATAATTATTTAGGCAAATTTACTGTGATATTAGATAATGCTAGCGTAATTTAATCCACGATGGGGTTCCAAATAAGTCCCCAAACTTCATCGCACGGGGGTAAGCCAAATTTTACTCAAAAAGCAACTCTTGGAGAGCCAAAACAAAGAATTTTAATCGTAAGAAAATACTGTAAATGAATGCGAAGATATGAGCCAGCAACCCCAAGCTGTTATGCAACTAGGACAACGGCAGATTGGGACCTCGCCCAGGGCGCCAAATATAAGAGGGGAAGTACTAGTTGCTATGAGGCCGCCATACGCTGTCAGTTTCATCTTCAGTTGTAATTGTGCAGTCAAAACTGTACAGAATGTCTTCAGTTGAAACGGAGAGATTTTACCATACACACGTAGCCATGAGTTGTGGAGAACTGAGTTTTGGGCTTCAGAAAACGACACACGCGGGAAGGCAAAGCTCAACTACACGGTTAAATCTTTAGATCTTTCGCCTCTCCAAAAGATCCGCAGTTCAAAATTTCTAACTGCACAGTCGATTATGTTTCCCAGTACACGTGCTATCTACCTGTACAGCTATACTGTATCTGAAGGTGAAATGGACAGTGTACAGTGGCCATAAGATTAACCGGACGTCATCATTTCATGTCACTAATTTGGTGTGCCTTTTGGTTTTTGGCTACTATGTCTCGATCATTAACAATTAATGCTGGTGGTTTAAAGAGTCTTAAGGACTCCTCCAAGTGGTCTACTCGAGGGGCTAAGAGTATCTACTCCAGCCCATTTTGCCTTTTCCATTGGACGAATAAGCTCTTCATTAACCGTTACTACATCGTGCTTTCCACCGCCTACTCTTTTTGACTCGATTTCCTAAAATGGACCAAACACTTTTGCTCTTTTCCGCCTTATCATGGCATTTCCACACTAGTCGAGGCTATCCACTACAGTGTCCGCCAACTCCTACACTGCCACAAATGAACTTGTTTCCGATTATTTGTGTCACTTCACGCCCATATATCTCACGGCACACATGACCGCACCCGCGAACTATCTTTAGACCAGATTTTTATTATTGTTTGTTGTAAATTAAGAATTTTGATAATTCGATTTTTTTCTCATTTTAACACCCTTAACATTCGTTATTTGAAAAACCCAAACGTTTACTGTATTATGGATGATAGAGTTGAAATTGTGATGAATGCATTGTTATATATCATTTATGAATCGTATGTTTCTGATATATGATTCTCTATCTATAGTTTATATAGGTTCTGTCTGCACAGCACTGTAACATTACTTATATATTTGACAATGTGCAATCAGGTAAATTCACATCAAAAAATGGCAGTGCGTTCATTCTCCCCTTTGTTCACATCCTGAAATCTGTCAGCTGCCATCACAGATCATTTTTTTTTCTTGCCACTCATTTCAGCTTTCAACCATCATTCACTTACCACGTATATAAATCATCGAAAACTATTTTATATCTGATCTTTGTTTGTTCCACTTTAACCCAGATTGCATTGCGAAGACATCTCTATTTATTCCTGTCTTAATTTGCAAGACTCACATAGTCAACCCCCTAGTGGTGTAGTCCTGGTTTTCGTAGCTCACACATACTGTAAGCCTGATCGTGCCTGGGGAAGGGAAGGGCTCACCAAGAGTGAGTAGTTATGGAAGGCAGCTCACACACCTTTATTATCAGGTCAACTTTAAATTAATGTTCTGCAGGTTGTCGTGACTGACTGCAGTATATTCGTGCAATCTTGAATGATTACGTGCTCGTACTTGCTTATATTTTAAAACCTTTGTTTAACTTCATAGTCGGTTTGCTATGAAAATTCAATGAAATTATAGTTGAGACTCTAACCAAAAGCAATGATGAAGTTTAATTAGGTACTGCAACCGATTGCTAACTTTTAATCCTCCAAAAATTTATTTTTATTGTAATTTTATTATCGATTTTTGCTATTCTGAAACTTCTTTTATTAAGTTTCCTAGAGGACAATGAATAGCAGTAATAAAAAATACCATAGTTCAAAGATGAGAAGTGAAATTTTTTTTCTTACGATAAATCAAAATGAATTTATCGATTTCTTTTAGAAATCAAATGGTATTGTCTCTCTCTCTCTCTGCAGCACGCTCCTCTATAGTCTATACCAACAAAGTTATTATTATTATGAGGTTTCTACGTTGAAGTGATTTCTTTATTTTTTTTAAATAAGCCTACCATAATTTCCTATTGCTTGTAATAAAATAAGGGGTCATTCGTAAAGTATATATCCGATAACAAAATACCTAGGTTGTTGTAATTCCCTCTGACTAGGTCTCTTATAATGTAAAGGGTTACAGTGCGCCTTAATATATCCGACCCATAAACTACCATGGGAAGTTAATAAAATTCTTCTAAGTGGGTTGTCCCATTTCTTCAGTAGTCCCTTTCTATCAACAGCCTCTATTCTGCCAGTTTCTCTCTTCTCTAACTGCCACTTTATCATTATGTCCTCCCCTTATCTTTCTGTTGTACCCTGTCTGTTACTCTTTCCGTTCCGGACTCCTAAGTCCGATTTCTTATTGTTCCCATTACATGCATGTTATGCTAGCTAAAGATATAATTAACCAACCCATCAACTGTCAGTTTTAACTAGCCATATAACCAATGTTAAATGGTGTGGATTAATATCAAAATTGATTGGCGACTCAGTGGCTTCGTTTCATCAAATTAAATTCCTTGAAACTAACCAAAGGATTCAATGATCCTGTAGTTTTGATAAGTGAACTTAAGAGTTAAATAAAATGTAGAAAAAATTATGAAGAAATGGCTAAACGACGCATTGACGGCAGTTATGATCGCAATTAGTGATTTCGGCAGTAGTCCAATTTCATTCCCACGCGATAATTGCTTTCACAACAAATTTAACACAGTGAATCTAATACCAGTACTTCGCTTAAATTTCAATGAGAATATAGATTAAAAGTACCCAAAATCGTAGCAACTCCCAGCCCTTTTCCCGCCTATGACTGAGTTGGGACCCTTCTTGTCCCTCTGAATGGACACAAGGGCGATATATTTGACAGTGTTTTCCGCAGTCGCTTACCGACCAAAGCTGCAACCACCAATGCTTATTTATTGTTGGTCTACTTTTCGTTGGGGAATTCCACCGACTCCAGGGGGAGAGCTCCTACACCTGGAAATTTTTGCCTCATCCACTCGTTGCATAGTAGAGAGGGTTCATTTACGTGCAAATGCAATCGTACACCACACGGGGTACTTCTCATCCGAAAGAAGGCGCACTCAAAGCCTCTCTCTCCCCCGAAAGAAGCCAACCCACCTCGGTCTAGTATCGAACCTGGAGCTACTGATGCAGTTACGGAGCGTGATACCCACTGCGCCTCCGAGGTGGGTTAATCGAAAAACATGGGAAGACCGAAAACGGTAGTGCTATTTTGATGTTTCCCAGTGTTCTTCTTCGACGCATATGTGGATTACTTGCGTGATGAAATCATGACTTCAAAAACAGTGGAACAGTACCCACCTTTACAAGTTCTGTCCAGTTATATTGCCTGCAAGGTTCCGAGATAGAAATGTAGCATGTTACTGACCTAACTCTGTCTCTTAAATAGCCTGCTTTAACAGCTTCACTTCGCCTTCTTGTTGTAAAGTGCTTACTACTTATTGTGTCCTTGCTGTAGTAAACAAACCGTTTGCTACAGGAAATAAAACGAGCTGCTAATTTTTCCGGGCCTGGGATTTTTTTTTTGGTACCGCTGGTAGATAGGCTACGTAGGTTTCAGGCCAGATTAGTTCAGCATATTCAAAGTGCTGCCCCGTGACCCGCTAATAGGCTGCTAGGATTACTTAACACTTTACATATCTGATCTGGCCTCTTTATGCTAAGTACTTGGTTAGGTTAGATGCAGCTATGCAATTTCAAACTTAAATAAAACTTCTGTTTCTTATCCCAATATTGCTGCTAGACTGAATTCGACATTTCATTAAAGTAATGCCGACTTGCATAGCGTTGAAATGCTAGTTTATATTTTCGAGATGAAAATTATGCATGAAACTACAACACACATTTAGGCTTTAGCAACGGAAGTTTATTTTACAAACAGGTTTTGCAAAGTGCATAGAAAGATTCATTTAAGACGTAGTTCTAAAGATGGAAGCCATTAAACAAATTAAAAGCTATTCGCTAATGCGATGGTAGTTCTCCCAAGTTCCAGATTCCTCTTCTCAGTAATTACAAGATTACAGCTAGAAAACACATTTATCGTCAACGTCACTATTTGACTCTGATTTATGGGGAACCGGACGCCCATGTTTAAATCAACACCATCAAATCATTGACGGGTTAATTCAGCACAGAAATTAGGCTACATTAATTGTATAGGCTACTCATGGCCCGTTCCTTGGGCTTGTGCTGTCCATGTGTGAATTGTGTGCCGCCCTCCCATAAAAGTAAAAATCGCAAGCAACATTAAGTAACGAAGACAATTCCATTTCAGTAACATTTCCAGGCAATAGGAAAAACTCCTATTAACATATCTTCTAGGGTATGCTTGTGTATTCAAAGGCATTTTTTTCGATCACCAGGGCGGCAAAAGTCCCGTTTATAATCCCCGTGCGGAGGCATATGTTTGCTCCCATTACTCCACGGAACGGGATGTCCACCAAGTTAAAATTTATTTCCTCACCCGGATGTTGTCTCTTGTAGTTGTTTATTTGAAATGTGCTTTTACAGAGGCAGCAAGCTCCCTGTGACACAAATGAACCATCATCATACCTTCTTCTGCCTGCAGCAGTTCTGGTTTGCGTTTGATCACTGAAGTTAAGCAACGCAATCCCAGATTGTGCTAGCATGGGTGGTCGCTTGGGACACACCGGGTACTGCTAATACCCAAATTGTCGTAACAGCATAGTGTCTGCACAGACACTGCATTAGAACTACGCTGTGGACAGGGCTGTAATAACCATTGTAGTTGAAGATCCCTAAAACACCAACAAATCAAATGCCATCAGCTCCCCATTCAGGCACACGCTATCATATTCCTTTGTACAATCTGCTTCCACTTTCCCATTTGCCACCTTTTACTATCCCGGATGCCTACAAAAACTTGCATCTCTTGTTCCTTCTCTCCTCATACTACACCCATATCACCAAAATCTATCAACTCTCATCTTCTCTCATGGTTCTTTGAATTATAGACCCTATATCAGCGGTGGCCAAATTTTGTGTACAGAAGATCTACTTTTTATCCTAAAAATGCGTTGCGATCAACTTGTTGTCGTAAGCGTAGGCTTGCGGAGGGGGAGGTTCGATACTGGACCCATCTCGGTCCAGTATCGAACCTAGGACCACTGACGCAGTTACCGAGTGGGTTACCCATTACGCCACCGAAGTGGAACGTAAGTCAACACATCGCGAGCGATCGACCAAAATTGCGTTCACGATCGACTTGTTGGCCACCCCTGCCCTGGGATCCGGAACGTTCGCCCTCGACATTTCCCTCCGGGGGCGAAACGTCGGGGGCGAAGCTTCCGTAAACCGCCTGGCCTATATGACCAACGTCTCAATAGGTAGCACCGCAGGGGTCTACGACAATTGGGTGAAAAACATGTTGTTTAAATTTTCTTTCTGCCCCACGTAATCATACTACACCGCAAAGCACAGCTGTCATGCGGAGCTGCGCTACTACAAGTAGCTTTACAAACGTGGATGATGAAGGTAGTCTGTCAGGGACCCAGTCTGTCAGACTACCAACTGTGTGGGGGTGGACAGGGACCTGATGGAGATATGCGGGAGTGGAGGAGGTTGTAAATGAATAGGTATGTTTTCTGGGGTCACATGTTTTCTGCAATTTGCGATGATTTTGTGGAGAAATAATGGTCGAATCAAACAAAGGTTGTAAATTAGTAGGTTTTTCTCTGAAATTAGTTAACTGGGGGTCAGATTTTGAGTAATAAGAAACTGTTTCTGTATTGTTTTAAGCTGACGGTGTAATACAGAACCCGCAGACCTGACCCTGTCACAGACGCGAGAAGTGTATGATGATGTATGATGTAGTTGCGCATATTAAGTCACAGGGTGACGTGACTCAGTGCCTGCGCCACATGATCCGACGGAGCTCAGTGCCTGCGCCACGTGATCCGACGGAGCTCAGTGCCTGCGCCACGTGACCCGACGGAGCTCAGTGCCTGCGCCACGTGACCCGACGGAGCTCAGTGCC
>JAAFCE010001036.1:40603192-40618735 GCA_013389805.1 Trigoniulus corallinus | reverse complement strand
GACGGAGCTCAGTGCCTGCGCCACGTGACCCGACGGAGCTCAGTGCCAATGCCGCAGATTCCTGTGCGAAGTTGGCGCGACAATAACAAAAAGCGGTGGGAAGCAGAGATGTGCGGTGATGGCCTGCTAGCAGAATTTCGCAGGGCTGCTACACCCTGGGGAGCAGTGAATTGCGTTGGACACACCAGTTCTCGTCTGATCACTGAAGTTAAACAACGCAACCCCAGCTAGTACTGACATGGGTGGCTGCTTGGGAAGACTGGGTACCGCTAGTATCCAAAAATCGTCGCATTAGTGTAGTGTCTGTGCAGTCCCTGTATCAGAACTACACTGTGGACGGGGCTCTAATGACCTTGTAGTTTAAGGGCCCTAAAACACCAACAAACAAATGCTACACCCTGCGTCACTTTCGTCACCTGCGTCACCCATCGTCTCATTTTTCGCCTTGCCTTAAGAATTGCCCACACACGATCAGTTTGGTGTGTCACGTTCTTATGTTCCTTTTTGTTAAACGTCATGGGACGTCATTTGATTGTCCACATCAACCAGTAATTCTACTGTAGCCTCTGTGGAATTTTTTAAAGATGAAGTTCTGTCCATGTTTGGGCGTGTGCAGAACTTCTAATGTGAAGAACTGCTGTGTGCAAACCCCACACACACACTCCCTTTAACTGACGTCAGTCCTATGTGACACACCGATCTGATAGAATCTCGTCACACCGTCAGTTGAAATTTTTGGTGTGAGCACGCGCTTTTTTTTACACACACACGTCAGTTTGGTGTGTCACATCGATGTGAACACACCGAACTGACCGTGTGTGGCGGCGGCCTTTAAGCTACTTGTAGTAGCGCAGCTCCGCATGACAGCTTTGTTTCGCGGTGTAGTATCATTACGTGGGGCAAAAAGCAATTTAAAAATAACATGTTTTTCACCCAATTGTCTTATACACCCATTTGTCATTCGCCCAATTGTCGCATTCACCGAATTGTCGTATTCACCCAATTGTGGGGATCCCGCACCGCAGAATGGTGCAACAGGATAAATATCAGAGCAGTGCCGTAACGGAGGTACGAAGCACCTGTGGCAAGTTGCGCCTCCCCGTAACCCAAATGACAAAAAGCTTAAAAATTTTGCGCCCCAAACCCAGTTGTGCCCATGATGGGCGCCTTCTTCGCCACGCCCTCGTTACGACACTCAGAGTGAGGCTTCAGATTTTTAATGACTGCCTCTGGCTGACTGAGAAATACTGGATGGTGTTGCGAATTTTAATAATAAAATAAATTCACATTTTATTATGCATGTAATCTAAAAGATTTTTATTATCATAAGTAATCAACATCTTGAGCATGTGTAAACCATTGCCTGGTTAGAGTTTTAATTATTTACTTGAAAACTAACAACGAAGTTGCACAGAACATAAAAGACGTTAACAGTCATATTTATATTTTCCGAAAAATAGTTCACACCGAAAAAAAAACTAAAAATTGCTTTTTCCATGAGTTGAACCGTACCAACTACCGTATAAAATCTGCTGATATGCATCATTTCAATAATTTAATTAACTTTCGATTTCATTCAGTTATTTTCAGAAATTTACATTGATACGGTAATAAAATATAATGTTTAATACGTTGAGATTAATGTAATAAATAGTTTGTTGTTTTTTGCTAAATCTTGAAGTCGAGCTTGTTGACATTCATCGAATGTGTTTCATTACTATTTTTAATTAAACTCAATGAACCACAGATGGGCCATTTTTTGAGCCATTTGTGAAACCCAATTAATTTTATGTCTGAATTGCAGCTTGTTTAATTCAGAGTTGCCTTATATCCTCGGTGAGTTGAACATTAAACATTTTAATATCCTTCCAGCAAAGAAAAACTGTTTTTGTAATGAACCTTAGAGAAAATGCATTTGTAGGCGACGCGACGTTTAATTTAGCTTCTAAGGTCATTTTGTTGGGCGCGTTTTTCTTGCTGAACTTTTTCACCACTACATTGAAAAACCAATGACATTACATCACTACTTTTTCCTTTCCTTACAAGCTAAAAAGTGATTTTATATATTTAAATAAATGGAAACGTTTATCTAGGGCCTTCGCAGCCTGCAGAAGAGGTACCAATCGATGTCTCAACAATAACAGGTGTATTAAAAAATAGTGGGGAGGAGCTCTTATTTGAGATTGGGCCAGGTGGGCGCTAAAGACCCTAGCATCGGTCATGCATCTGCTTTAGCTTACATCTGACAAAATGGCTTCCATGGATCCTTACCAAATCTTGGTCACTCCAGCACTTTGCGAGTTTAACCCTGACAGGAACCAGTAAAATTTTTAGAAAGAAAGAAAAACTGAACTTTATAAAATACCAGTTTTCATCATAAAACTCGGTTTTCAAAAATAAGTCTCGCAACATTGCATGTTGAAGGCCCCATTGAGTGCGGCCAAGTTGCGTTGGACACACCAGTTCCCGTTAGATCACTGAAGTTAAGCAACGCACACCCACGTCAATACCAACTTGGGTGGTTGGTAAAGAACGTTGGGTGCTGCAAATTAACCCTCTTCCTCGTCCTTCCACCTACCTCATCTCCCGCGGGCAGCCTCCTAAGGGGTTGACCTGTTATGGCTGCCTGGCTTACACCCCAACCCACAAACTAATCAAACAAACAATAGAGTGATGGTTGATCCTTCTAGCTTTGCAGAAGCAATGACAGTAAATAAAACTCCTTGCAAAACAGCAGTTTAAGTTGCAACCCTGATTAAAAGTAGAACCCATGGTATTTTGCTATCATTCTAGAGCAGGCGCCTCCAAAATACGGTCAGCGGGTCAGATGCAGCCGGCCAGTGGATTTTATGCCACCCTAGGAAGGATTCCATAAAACAGCGTTGAGCCGTCGAGCAAGAATAATAAAATATTTTTGGTAAACATGAAAACTATACAGTTTGTCATAACTTCTTTTATAATTCTATATTCCATTTTAATTGAATAAAGGCTGGAGAATCCTGCATTTCATATGGCACCATTACAATATTTACCATTTGTGTAATTTTTTAAAAAATTCCCACGAATCGGGTTGTAGCCCACCGGCCTTTGAAAAATTCCTAATGCGACCCACCAACCAAAAATGTTGGAGACCTAGATTCCAGAGGATCCATTGCAATAATGATGATTCTAATCACTATAGATCATTCCAAGAAGTTGGTGGTGTGAGCATTTCCTGCCGAATATCTTTCATTTTCATTTTGTTCTAGGTCCAGGTCCTCCACAGTCCACACATGGTTCGCATGTTTCAAATGCTACAATGTTCGCAAACATGATGTTATGGAGACCACAAAGCCGATGATAGTTCTGGGGACGTTGCTTAATTAAAGGCCCCGTCCAACAGAACGACGTTATAACGCTGTGTTCCAATGTTCAACCCAATGTCGTCGCGCTGTATTGTTCAGCACTAATGCATCTCCGTCACACAAAACGCCCACGACTGTGGAACGCTGCGCTGTAACGCCATGCTAATGCGCAACTTTGAGTTGGAAGACAAATTTGTTCTACGCTCGACGTTTCCCGTAAAGTAACTAAAATTCAATTTCCACGTTGTAACTTCGCGTTGACCGTTTTCAATCCGTTGACGTCTGAACGTCTGACGTCTATAACGCAGCGCAGAACGCTATTCTGTTTGACGAAGCCTTAAGTTCTCCTATCATCTTACTCCTTCATTCCTTACATTTTACTATCTTAGTTATCAGCCCTATTTCTAGAAAACATTTATGTCCATGTTTCGAACTTATTGATACACGAAAGAGTAATTTTAGCAACATGTACCATCTAGGCCCCACCCGCCTCGGCGGCGCTGTACGAAGCGGGCTCGGTAACTGCGACAATGGTTCTAGGTTCGATACTGGACCGAGATTGGTTGGCTTGTTTCAGACGAGAGGCAACCGAGTGCGCCTCCCTTCGGATGAGAAGTAAAATCGAGGTCCCGTGTGGTGTACGATGTCAGTTGCATTAAAAAGAACCCTCTCCACTATGCAATGAGAAGATGAGGCAAAATTCCCCGGTCTAGAAGCTCGCCCCCTAACGCTGGTGGACTGCACCAACGAAAAGCAGACCGACGATAAATATACATAGGTTGTGCACCTTTGGTCGGCAACCGGCTGCGGACAAATACTTTCCAATATATCACTCGTGTGTCCATATAGAAGGTCAAGATGAGTAACCGACCATAGGCGTTGCTTTTTAACATCTAGGTCTCAACCATTGTTTTTATTCAGAAGTAATCCTACCTCAGAAGATTTTAATACTGTTCGAATTTAGAAGTGAATATAGACATTGGGTAAAAAATGACAACACAATGAGAAGAGAGTTTGGTCTATCACTGGAATACATGCCCAATTTAGCAGACGCGTTGCAAGTCTGAGAACAGGTAATATGCTTTTGGGGTCTGCTTTAAGCTAGCCTCACACTGGAGCAGACTAAGTGCGACTACGAGACGCACGACTTGAGTTCACACATTGAGACCTACAGTTCTTCGCCAGACTTGTTCAGAATTGCATGACAACCAGTTGCTTTTTTTCTTTCCGTCTCTAACCATCTCTGTTATGAATATGGATATGAATATGTAATCCTTTGTGACGGATACCTTGCTAGCGAGATTTTTCATGCCAGGCCCATATACCTAGATCTCCACCAGCACCCTAGGAGTACCTTTGCCTTTCGCACCCACTCCAGCCGCTCCACACCAGAACCCATCAACCCCAGAACCTCTTCCAAGGTGGGGGTACCCCAACTCATCCTGCAGTGGCCCAGCGCTGGACAGGCCAGGATCACATGCCTGACATCCTCCACTCGATCCCCACACAATCCACAGCCCACCTCTCCACCTGTGATCTTTGCCATCCTCTGTTTCGTCTCCAGTGACCCAGCTCTTGCCCGAAACAGAAGTGAGCTCTCCCACGTATTGTCATAGATTATCTCCCTCTCCATGTTAAGCTTGTTCCCATACACCATCAGCGTTTTCTTTGCCGCCCTTCCCTCCATACTCTGCCGCCACTGCCCTAACCCCCATTCCTTAACTTTGTCCTGTACTAGTCTTTGCAATGTTGTTGCCCCCTCCTTACTCTCCCTGGGTTGCATTGTTATGCCTATCTTCTTTGACATCTGGTTTACCCTCCTCTCCCAGTTGGTAAATACCTTCATGTTGTTTACCCATGCATTGACCTGCCATACCGGATTCTCCTTCCCTAGCCCCCATATCCTGCATAAGTATAGCAACTTACTTATCATTTCTCTCTGTTCAAATGTAGACCACCCCATGTCCCCTTGTATTGCTTCTACTGCTGTGAACCTATTTCCCCCTAATGCCATCCTGCCTAACCTTCTTTGGGCTACTTCCATACAGTCCCTTACCTTTTACTAATGCACAGAACCTCATTTCCATACGTTAGCCCTGGAACTGCTACTGCTTTCCATAGCCCCCTAACCATTTCATACCTTGAGAATGAATCAAACGCCAGTTTCCTTATTAATCCTTCTCTGGTTTTTATCTTACACATGATGTTTTCCTCCATTGCCTTTAAGTATCCCCTATCATTTGTGAGTTTAACCCCCAGGTATGCAACCTCTGACCTCTGTTATACCTAACAGAAAGCAGACTGCTGATGAGGCGACAATGTAGAAGTAACAAAGAAGGAGAGAACGGGTAAATGAAATATACCTGAAGGAAAAGTATATCCTCATTATACCCTTATCCTGCCTGTGGCAGGGTCGGGTCGGCTAGTTCTAGCCGTTCACTGAGGCCTACCTCCCACCAGGTCCCCTTCCACCCAACGTACTACCACGTCCTTATACGCAACTTGATCTTAGGTCTGCTTTGGTCTTCCCCTCGCCCCGGGACCTCGAGTGCCTAAAACAACCTACACCCCCGCCATGGACTGAAGGAACTCCTCCTCCCTCTCATCACATGCCCATACCACCTTAATCTATTCTCCATCTTTTATGCTATGTCCCCCACTCCCAAGCTACCTCTAATTTACTCATTACTAATGTTCTCTATGCCCCATTAATGCACCGCAGCATTCGCCTAAAGCACAACTCGTACAAGCAAGGTGTCCATGCGTTTCTGAAAGAAACAGCCATGCAAGTCACACGAAGTTGGACAAAATCTGCCACCCAGATGGGATCTAATCGCAATTCGGAAGTAGCATATACCTACGCGTGTTAGTCGGACGACTGAGTCGCCGCCAAAGTGAGAAGACGCTTAAGGAAACAAATGAGGGAATCATTCATGCGTAGTCGGCTCCAGGGTGACGCTAGCTGTACAGTATTGGGTCATCTTGTCGCAACTTAGATAACTTGCAGACATGTGAGTCGCTATATTACGAAGTGGCGTGCCGAGGAATTGCGGGGGTGCGTACTGCACCGGGTAACATTTTTAGTGCACTGATACAAGGGAATTACAAGTGAGGTGGGGTGAACACTGGGGCTTACCGTTTGTTCCCTTATCCCACCTACAGCAGGATAAAAAATCGCTAGTTCTGACCATCGATCTCACTTGCGATGTTTACTCCCTGGCCCACAGCACATTGCCAAATTCCTCGGTATATCTGTTTGACAGCTTCACCATCATATAGATCTCATCACGTTTTCTTTATTTTCTCGCCCTTTTCATGAACCTAACCCAGAGGTGAGGTACCTTTGGCCTTTTGGCTACTGTACTAGCACAGACATATAACACTCAGATAAATGAATGTGGCCTTCAGAAATGAAAAGGTTCCCCACCCCTTATCTAACCCATCGAAGCCTACATTTCTCATTTTTCCTGCAATGTGATCCACAAACTAATGGGTATGTCTTTGTAGTGTCACTGCTACTCCCCACCTAGGTTCTATAAACTAAACACAGCAGTCAGTAAGCAACTATCGAAAACAGACTTGAAAATAGGAAGAACCGTGTCGAATGACTAATTTACAAATATAAAGATATAGAACTATCCTGGATTCTTCGAATTTGTAACGACATTGCTGAAAACCACGACTTCTCCGCATATCCATGCCTTCCATTTGAAGTCTAAATTGATGATACTGTAGTAGGAAAGAAACGAGCTTTTGAATCTACCTTTTGGGATCCGGTAGCGTTTGTCACATCTCGTATTGATTTATAGAACGTCTCTTTTGATATGTCACTATTTTGAAATTGTAATTTGGGAGGCAATTTTATAGCCAAGATTGGAAACGTCTGTATTATCTTGTTATATTGAGCATAAAGCTATAGAAGTATGTTTGATGTGTTCATCATGAAAATTTCAGCAAAATCGAAAACAATCACATCTTCAGGGAATACGCCTGGTCGACAACCATTTTCCGGTCAAATTCTCCAGTTATGATTTATTTTTCAGAATTGAATTTATCGACCAGAAACCAAGTAATTTTCAATCTTCTCATACATTTCTAGTACTAGTCATTTTCATGACTTTGAAGGTGGTACTTTGTCTTGGATTCCTGTAGCTACAATAACTTGTGAAGGGAGTCAGTGTGCCAGCTGAAGCACTGTACTAGTTGGTAGAAACTGACCTCTTTTGAAAAGTTCAACAAGCATAAAAGGGGCAAGTTTGGCCTATAGAAATTTTGTAAGCAGTATTCTAGGTAAAGCTGTGTTATAGATTTCAGACAAAGTTGGCATTATTCTTGATCACGATAAAAAATGATCTTAGGAGGGTGTCAATGCATTGCTATTTATAAATATCAGCTGTAGACAGTTAGTCAATGCATTCAATGGACTACTGGAATTTTGGTGGTGGATGTTTCTCGATGAACTAAGGTACAAATCTTGAAGACATTGCCTCCTGATTACTGAGATGTTTGCGTTTTTTGGTTCATTCTCCTAGGTGTGCAATGAAATGCTATATTTCAGCTTTCGTAAAAGAAATGATGCCATTTTATCAATCGGACTCGATACTCAGTACTGACTGGCAAAAGAACCGTTGTTTTATAAGTCTATCACTTCGCTCCATAAATTCTGTTTTTTGTCACCCCTGCACTGTTTGCATCTGGCACTTACTGAGACTTCATTCAATCATTCATTCTCCTTCACACTGTGATGACCTCATAATAACACGACAGTGAATTGGATTTCTGAGGTCTATTAAGTTAAATATTTGACTTTTACTGGAAAATCACTTAATACATAAATCCGCATAGAAAACACTGCGCACATTCATCTCGGAAATTTGGGAACTACAAATTTAGTTACCTATAAGACTCTGTCTCTCTTGTTCTCTCTCTCTCTCTCTCTCTCTCTCTCACTCTCTCTCTCTCTCTCTCTCTCTCTCTCTCTTTATCTCCCACTTTACTCGTTCTTTCCGGATTTTATATTACACTTGTGATTGTTTTTATCTGCTTCGTTTTTGTTTTGGGTCTCTATGACTCTCCTAAACTCAGGTGCAATCGACCTCTCCGCAGATGGAAAATGAGTTTGTAAAAAGAAGGTTAAAGTCTCCCATTTTGATTCCGAGACAAAACGTGGACATTGTTTCAGTGCATGAGTGAGATTAGTATGATATTCGGTTAGCAGCCTGTCGTGTTGTTCGGCTTCCATGTACCCTTTCTCCATCTCCTCACAGTTTTTCCAAATTTTATGCCTGCTTTCATGGCATTAGTCGTCATCTTTTAGATGGCCCCTTACCGTTATTTCGAACTCTTTCAAACTGTGAGCTCATATGTCTGGGGCAGTGCCGGATCTACCACTAGGCTAAGTAGGCCGAAGCCTAGGCCTCAACATTTTGCGGGCTTGGAAACTTAAGAAAAGGGCCTCAAAAGGGCTTGAAAAGGGCCTCAAAATTGAAATAGCCTAGAGCCTCTCAATATCTAAATTCGGCACTGGTCTAGGGGACTCAGAGTCAGTGAAATGTAACTAAGGTCAGTGTGCTTCAGAGACTCCAAACAGTGTGCTACAGTAGACTTTCATTTATCCGTTTTAATTGATTCCATGCAAGGAGCGAAAGGGTTCGTATTGGTGCGAATTTAAATACGGGGAAACTTCTCTAATCGGTCCACCCTAGGGGATATAGAAAAATGGCCCGATCAGAGGGGTGCACCGATTAGGGGTAACCAAAAAACAGTACATGTGCCAGAGAATTTTCAGATCTTTAAAGAAGTAGACCTTTGTGGGAGGTGGACCGATAGAGAGATTTCAATGTATGCAATATAAATAAGAGAGTCAAATGTGTATATGTGCATATTAGTTTTATTGGAAATTTCATATACTGCATGTATGAAAACTATTTTAAAACATTATGAACAGAAAGAAAAAAAAATTAGGAAGAACTTTTACCCAATTTTGAAAGAAATCCGTTCATCAGGAGGAAATGTGGAGGAGGAGATTCTAAAAGTGGTTCAACCAAGGGACGGTTAAACGAGGGTCTATTGTACTTCCAATATGAAAAATTGAAATTTACTTGTTTCATTAATGTATGTCAAACCCTGTTTTGTAATAATCGTTGGTATCGAATTCTAGATTCACTCTTGTAAGATACTTGTACTGCATATTCCAGCAGAAAAGAAATTGATACACATTCCATGTAGTGCAATTTTTCGATCTCAATTCCCAAGTTGGCCTTTAATGCCTTTAGTTTCATTAGTATTTTTTACCTGGTTGCAATATTAAGCGGTAATAGATGACTATGATGAAGCGTTAGGTTTGATAACCGCATTGGTCACTATAAATCTTCATAAATCATGAAGTAACTGTAATGGCTGAATAAAATGTCTTGTTCATCGATTATTAACAAAAAAGCGCAACTGAAAGCTGTTGCTTTTTTCTGGATAACTTTAAGAACAGATATTTTTTCTAAGATTTTTCCATTATGTAACGAATACACCAAAGTTCCACCAAGAAAGTTTTCAAGCCTATTAGATCATACTTAGACATGTAATCAGAAGAGTACTCTTGAACTCATGATACACTCACTCACTTGCTCGAATTGGACTTAATGCTACTGTTGTCATGTGCCAGCTGCCATACGAGGAAAATTGGCCTCGTCAGTTGTAGATCAGTACCTTGGCCTTCCTACCACCATTCATCTGCTTGTCAGTTTAGTGGAGCCTTTACTTAAGAATAATCGTTACGTTTATAACCCTTATGGGAAATTAAGAAATGGCCTTCAATCCAAGTTCAGAAGCTTTTTAAAAGTCATACAGGATCCTAGATTAAGAAGGGTTGATCTTGAAGACAGCGGGTTACAGCAGCAGATCTGAAATAAATCATTTTCAAGGCAAAAATCGCTCATCACATCCGTGAAAAGTCACGAGTTGTCATCCATTAGTTAGTGCATGGGCGTTGGCTCCGCAATGGACTAATTAATATAAAAGATGGTTATGTGGATGCACCTTTCAGGTCGCAAATGCCAGCCAACTAAAGCATATTGGCAACATTAAGTTATCTCACTAATCAATGTCACTAGCGTTTTGAAAATGAAATTTTTTCCCGTTCGCTTCCTTTCAGAAGAAGTTCAGCAGCTGTTTAATACTTGTGCTCCTCCTAAACCTTTTCCCTCCTATAGCAGGGTCGGTTACCCTTCCTGGGAGGGGCAGTATTGGTTGAACACACCAGTTGACGTCTGATCACCGAAGTTAAGCAACGCAACCCCAACTAGTACAAGCAAAGGTGAACACTTGGGGACGCTGGGTACTGCTAATACCCAAAGTCGTGGCAACAGCGTATTGTCCGTGCAGACTTTGTTTTAGAGCTATGCAGTGGACGGGGCTCTAAGGTACCCATCTTGTCCCTCTGAATAGGCACAAGAGAGGGTGTTTTCCGCAGTCGGCCGCCTACAGAAGATGCATGTTCATCGTAGGTATACTGCTCGTTGGGGCACACCACTGGCGCCAGGGGGAGGGGGGCGAGCTTCTTCACCTGGAAATTTTTGCCTCATCCACCCGTTGCATAGTAGAGAGGGTTCTTTTACGTGCAAATGCCATCGTTCACCACACGGGACCTCGGTTTTACTTCTTGTCCGAAGGACTTCGCACTCGGGGCTTCTCTCTCGCCCAAAAGATGTCCACCCACCTCGATCCAGTTGCTCGTTTACTGGTGTTTTAGGGTCCTTCAACTACAAGGTCATTAGAGCCCCGTCCACAGCATAGTTCTTATGCAGAGATTGAACAGACACTACACTAATGCGACGAATTTTGGGTATTAGCAGTACCATGTCAGTACACATATCAGTACTGCCTGGGGTTGCACTGCTTGACTGAGTTGTCCAACGCAATTCGCCGCTCCCCCTCGATCCAGTATCGAACCTGGAAACACTGGCGCAGTAAATCGAATGCTACCTATTGCACCACCGACGCTGTTGTTTAATCTCTGCGCTAAGAAACAAAAAAATTAAAGATGCTTACTACTTGAATACGACCCGCCACGGTGGCGTAGTGGTTAGCATGCTCGGCAACTACGCCAGTGGTTCTAGGTTCTATACTGGACCGTGGTGGGTCGGCTTCCTTCGGGCGAGAGAGAAGCCGCGAGTGTGCCTTCTTTCGGATGAGAAGTAAAACCGAGGTCCCGTGTGGGTGTACGATGACACTTGCACGTAAAAGAACCCTCTCTACTACGCAACGGGTAGATGAGGCATAAATTTCCAGGTTTAGGAGCTCGCCCCTTGGCGTCGGTGGCGTTCCCCAACGAACACTAGACCGACAATAAATAAGCGTAGGGGGTGCAGCTTTGGCCGGCAACCGGCTGCAGAAAAAACTATGACCAATATATTACCCTGTGTCCATTCAGAGGGACAAATGGTTACCCGACCCTGCCACAGGCGGGAAAAGGGTTAGGAGTTGTTTTACTGCTTGAATACACATAAGTTATATTTTGTTGATGACCATTATTCTTTGTTGGTACTGTAGTAGACATTTCTGGACGCCTGGCTGGGGTGACCCCAGTAAGAGTATGTTCAGTGGACCCGCAGACCCGACCCTGCCACAGGCGGGATAACGGGTAAGGGTATGATGATGACCATTATTCTTTGTTGGTATGGTGTTCAGTCGTTTTGGTGGCATTTAATATTATTTCTTATACAGTTAAGACGCTACTTCCAGTTCCACTTTGTATAGTACGGAGAGCAATTATCTAACAAAGTTGAGTTATAGTCATGTTGAATGCAGACAGTGTATGAGATACAGAAACTTTTATTCAACGACGTAGGAAAATAAGCGTCAGAGAATCTATTCAAATGATAACGAAAAGTTCAACGCAGAACGACTATAATTATGCAAGTAAATTATCCTAATTAAATAGCGCAAACATGGCAGGTATTTTATGGGAGCTCTTGTTTTTTAGCATGTGTTTCAGACTTCGCATTTTTTCACCTCAATACAAGTGTTTATTTTATCTCAAGATGGCATCTTAACAAATTTATAATGAATATTATTAATATTAAAATAGTCTATGTTAATGACTAAAATTTCTTTAGCTTAGAAGATTTTAATATTCATATACTACCCTACCTAATAATGACTTATAAGATTTTGCTAAATGACGTCTTGTGTGCTAGATTGATTAGTGTCATGTTTGCAACAAAGATTATCTAAATTACGATTAAAGTGGAACATCAGCAGTCATTGTCATATTGCCCCACGTAAAGTCAGCTAGCTCCAGACTAGTAAGTCACTCAGGCACTACAAACGAAAGTATTTCTCCAGTATTATCGGGTCTCTAGGTAATTATCCCAAATGTCTCTCCAGTTTATTGGTCATTTACGTCCGTTAATTACTTCACTGGTCTCCTACCATGTCTACCCATGTCTACTGAGTAACTTCCAAACATCTCACATTGATCCAGAATAATACAAAGGTTTGTTAGACGTTTTCGAAGAAAAATCTTAGACCGAATTCTTGTATCTGTACCTGTCCCAGTTCGCACTAAGTGATGATGTATTCCTGTTTATTATTATTATTAGCATTATTCACATACCTAAGTAGAGTAAACAACACGCAGAACAGAGTTCACACACATTCTTGGTTCTGGCACAATCACTTAGTAGGACCAGTAATGTAGTCATCATACAAGCGCCTCCTAAAATTTCTGCAACTCGTCAGACATTTATAATTAGAGCAAGATTGAATCGCAGAAGAAATTGTGAAAGGAAGGGCGTTCCAACATGTGAAACAGGTGACTGGGAAACACCGGCGTCAGATGTCATGGCCAGGCAAAGTAGAGACGAACATAAATTTCTGGGTCGCCTTCACATCGACCGAGGTCGAAAGAGATGCAACCATATAGTGGCAAGGGTGTTGCTGGTGACGTAACGCATTGGCGAGGATAAGCAGGTTACAAAAAGTCAAGATACTGGGAAAACGTAAAGCAGCTTATTCCTGTGACAAATTGGAGATCAACGATCCCGTGGAGGAATACTGAAGGGAGCCAGCGAAAAAAGTAAACGAGTGAAGTAATTTTGGCAGCCAAAAAGATGGTCTAATCATGAAAAGACAACTTAGAGTCAAAGGGAACTCCAACATTGGTTCAGGTTTTAACAGGTGATCCAGCACTAAGACAAGAAAAGTATGGCAGAGGACCAAAATTTCTGTCTTATTAACACGGTCTCATACGAAACTCAGCACACCACTCAGTGAGGCTCCTTAGCAGAGTAGTAGTAGACTGAATGACGGTAGGCAGTTTGGGCCGGACAGGAGGCCAATCCAAAGAAATTGTCAGCAGCATATGACCAGACCTGTAATGGCCAGCAGTTCGCTGGAAGATCCACAGTCACCAGATTGTAGAGGGAGAGGCTAAGAACCGACCCTTACAGGGCACCTCTCACTAACTCTCGTGAACCATCAAATGATTATGAGACAGCAGTTCGATGTTCTGACAATCGCTTCAATGAACAGCCCGCGATCCACCGAGTCAAAGGCCTTGGCAACATCTGTCTTCAATGAAACAAACTTGTTCTCACCGGCCAAAGTTTCCAGTATACTGTGAAACACAGACAGGGTGACATAGTTGACTGACAAATTAGGTTGGGTGCTAAACTGAGACTGGGACACATACAGCCACCCACATTGTTCAATACGGGACTAATGTAAGCGGTCTTCCAAATGGTGGGAAAGCCCACCGCCAACAAAGGTTAAACAGATCCTCTAAAAAAAGCAAGATTTACCGCGGCACAGAACATAAGGGCAAGGGCGGGTACCCCGTCAGGCCCCACTAGAGACCTATTACTTATTAGGGTCATGTACCCTAACAGAGTAGACAGAGACAGTTGAGGGACCGGCATATCCACCTGTCGGCACTCGAGTGTAGACTTGAGTAATGGGGCCATAGTCCCTCAGCAGGTTCACAAGTGCATCAAGAATCCTCCCTCCCTTCGAGGACAGGGAAATGTAAGGCAGAGGAGGACGGAACTGCCGTAGATAGGCCCATAAGGATCGCAAAGGTGAATTAGGATTAATCTGGTTATTTTTGGCTTGGCGGACCATTCGTTTGTAGCACCTGCACGTTATCCCAAAGAGAGCATGAAAACCATTGTCCAAGTTTTATTTCCAGTTTGTATGGAAAATGGTAAGTGCATCGATCAGAGCTGACAACTACGGAGTCCACAAGAATCGGCGGGCCCCACTCCACCAACCGGTCTTTAAGGAATAGGAGGTAGAAAGGGCCATGGTAAAACTAGGACCGAGAGCAGCACACAGTGGAATCGGAGCAGAAAAGGACAAAAACAGATGGCTCAACTGATGAAAAAGGGCATGGGGGAGCGGCGAGTTGCGTTGGACACACCAGTTCTCGTCTGATCACTGAAGTTAAGCAACGCAAGCCCAGTTAGTACTGACATGGGTGGTCGCTCGGGAAAGCTGGGTACTGCTAATACCCAATAATCGTCGCATTAGTGTAGTGTCTATGCATTAGAACTATGCAGTGGACGGGTCTCTAATAACCGTGTAGTTGACGGGACCTTAAACACCAACAAACAAAATGAAAAAGGGCCTGATTAAACAGAGGAAGGCTTAACTTTTTGAGGTTAAAACGGAAGGATACTGACAGGTACATAGTTACAGAAGTGGGTAAGTGGATTGAGATAGTTTAAGATACCAGCTTATGACTGAGAAGGTAATCTTGATAATATTCCGTCGACAAGAAGGAGGTAGAGGTAGAAATGAACACTTGATCAATAAGCGTAGCAGCATTCACACTAACTGGTGTAAGGCCCAGAATCATAGGAGAGTAAAGGACCAGAAAAAGACTCGTAATTGGCAGGCTAAAGGTGAATCAAGGAGGAATTCATAATTGAAATCCCCACAAACGCAATTGAGAGAAGAGGGATTAACCAATTTGGTTATAAATAAAAGTAGCACGTCAGGGGCGGAATAGGAGGGGCGATATAATGCCCACAGATTCAGTACCTGATCTGTGATAAAATTTTGACACAAAGGGCTTGGGTGCCCAATCTGTTTAATACCTGTAGCTCAGAGATTATTAAATGACTACCCTTGTAATTACTGACTAACTTGGATGATGCCGAACTTCTTGGCAATGTTATACGGAATATGCCGAAAGGAAAAAATC
>JAAFCE010001036.1:40556459-40601787 GCA_013389805.1 Trigoniulus corallinus | reverse complement strand
AAAAATCGTCCAAATAGCATGCGCACGAACGAGCAGATTCCTTTGATGTACCGACATCAAGTGGATCGTGTCCGCTAGTGTGCGACTTTGCATAAATGTTTACTCCTACGTATAATACGCACCCAGACTTTGCACCCAATTTTTTGGGGAAAAAGTGTATAGTATTATACCTGAAATAATACGGTATGTAAGCTGAGTCTCACTGGTAAGTTGATAACTGCCCCATCAACTTGCAGGTAGCAACTCAGCCACTGGGTTGGATGAACCCTTATCCCGCTTACGTGACCGAATGTGCGAGCGCGGCGGTTTCGTAGGAAGCTGCAGGCACTTCCAGACGCAACTCCGGTTTTCAGAGCCGCGGCGGCGCCGCAGGTATGTGTGCACTCCCCCATTGCAACTAATGTATCTCATGCCGCAATTGCGAGGTCGCGCGAGGAAAAATCGCAAGTGTGCACCGAGCCTAATGGTAGCTGGGGAGGGGAGGGTGGAAAACATCGTAGAAAATAGGTTGAGGTGGTATAGGCATGTGATGATTGCAGATGATTGGTGGCACCAGGAGTAGGGGAAGAGCGGGATAGACGGGAGTGGAGGATAAGAACTTGCAGACCCGACTGCATGTGTGTGCATCGCATCGCTGCGGTATCGCACGGGCGCCAATTACGACATCGACGGATGTGTGCAGTACTCAATAGGCCAAGAGGTATTACGTGATCAGATGTGCGGGTGCGGCGCCGTTACGGTTCGGTAGGGGATCTGCCGGCATTTTCAGACGCAACTCCCATATATGGAGCCGCTGCGCGTGATTGCAAGTAATGTATCCCATGCCGCAATTACGAGGCAAAAGCGGCACCGCATGAGTGAAAATCGGTTGTGTGCGCCGGGCCTAAGAAAGAGATTATAGGGCTATCCCTTTGTGACGTAAGTAGGAATTATGTTCAAAACAGTCGCCATTTAATTAATTTGTTTGGCAAATGTGTAACATTTTTGCTGTCTACCTCCCAACTATTCAACATAATTACAGAGATAAGTAATTTTATTTATTTAAATTTTTTAAGGTCATTCATTAAGTTAATTACAAACGTCATAATTAATAATCATGAACATAGTCACACCACACGTACTGCAGCAACATCGAAAATACCGTATTTCATACAGTATTTGAAATCATCATCATACCCTTATCCCGCCTGTGGCGGGGTAGGGTCTGCGGGGTCTCGTCCTCCACTTCTATGTCCTACCAGGTCCCCATACACTGCCATATCCTTACGGACTGTTCCCACGATGTATTTCATATTTGAAATGCATGGGGTAAATAAGTCCTTAACCGCGAGGGTTTCACACTTATTAGTCAAAATGTGTATCACAATGTTATTGAGATTTTCCATTCCTCTAATTATTCGAGTAAAATAATGAAGCTTTTACGCTATTTCAAATGATGTCGGTGGAACTGTGATTAGCGCACCTTCCTTCTAGAGTCTACTGTTACCGGTTCGCTTCTAGTCGAGGCGGATAAGTTCTCTCTGCAAGGATTTTTGTTGGTGTTTAACTACAGTGGTCATTAGAAACCCGTCCCCAGCGTAGTTCTAATGCAGAGTCTGTTACGACGATTTGGGGTATTAGTCTTACCCAGTGTTCTCGAGCTGTCATCCATGCCAGTACTATCTGGGATTGTGTTGCTTAACTTCCGACGAGAACTGGTGTGCCTAACGCAATACAGCCGCTCCCCCTGGAAGGAGAGCCCAAGAAGACCGTAGTTTCTTTTGGTGCGTACGATGTTGCCCATGTTCTCCGCACGTGAAACATCCCTCTGCCAACGTTAGGCTTGGGCGACGTCAAACTGGTTAGTTTCCCTCAAGTGGACTTCGTCCCGGCGCGCGCGGCGAAGAAAACATTAACTTACAGGTGAATTCACTCTACCTGCATAACTAGGGATTGCCTACCGGAGCCTAACCTAACCTACTTATCTCCGTGCTGACACCAATAATTTCACCTTTGATCTTACAGCAAGATTTAATTAAGTTCAACTTTCCTTATTTTACCGTCTTTGAGGCGATGACGGATCAAGGAGCCCATGGGAGATCGGCATTTCACATAATCGAGATTCGTTGAGGAATTTCTGTCTTCCCTGGCCATGAATGATACTTGAGACAAAACTATCACTTCTAGATGCCCTCTGTTGTAAAGTACATCAATCTAAGGTAGCCTGCTGTGTTTACGATGTCACCTGAACTTTAAAACAACCCTCCCTACTAAGCAAGTCCTATAGTTCGGATCAATTTCCAACTGCGGAGCTGGCCGTATCTGGCGTCATATGGCTACCCTTAGAAACAATATGGGGCTAACATTACAGAAACCAATAAATGGAACTAAGAGTCTTTGGCGGAAGTAAGTGATTCTTTTATACATTTCGTTATACGGTTTTTGAAACACTTTGAAGTGAAACGAACTTGAAGAATTGGTTGATTTTAGGTTTGATATTAAAAAGTGGATGTCGGTGTGGAAAATCGACATTAGAAAATTGACCGTTTTCCAAGTTAATGTTCCCTTTGAAGTTGGTTCTTTTATTGCGGTTGGTTTAACCTTTGGTTTGACCCCAAATCTCAGAGCTGTTAAGAAATCGTTTTGATAATAATCCGTGGACTTTTCCGCGACTTCGATATCGATTTTCGATAAAACAGGTCCTACTTATCGTGTATGGTGTGTCATTCAATCCTCGTCAACTATGAATCGTATTATGCTTCTTTCGACTATTTAATTTTGGCAATGTAAAGATAGGCGGATCACTGTGCAATTCCAGATATCGTTTCCAATGGCCTTAACGCATTTCATTTTCTGAAGGCCAAGGGTTAGTTGTTGACTACTGAAACCTGTGGCTATTTGGTAGTCCAGCGTCAATGAACCCAAAGAAGCTGTTCATGGTCGGTGGGTAAACAAACTTTTTAAATGCTGTATTTTTATGCCCCAAAAGGGAAAGGGAGTGAATCCTGCCAAAGGTTAAGGCGTTTTTAATCATTACTTGCTGACAACCGGGTACCCGGGTGCCCACCTGACAATTTAAAGTAAAAATTTATAATTTTATTATTAAAATTTTGTTATATCCTCCTGGATCATCTCTATTTCACTTTTTTTCTTTCATCATATGTAAAAAATTTTGAGTGCCAAGCATCATAACATATTTAAATTGTGTTTTGAATTCGCCTATGCAATTTCAACAATTAGGGTACCCGGGTACCCAGTGGCTATTTTGAATATAAATCGTTAAAGATAGTTATCCAGAAATAATTTATGGCACTAAGATGATTCAATAATTACCATAGAACTGTTGTTGCATTCCATGCAAGACTTTCTTGTTTATCTGTTTCTTTATGGGTGTTTTGTCCCTAACATAATGCAAACAAGGAGCACTAGTGGAATTGCCTTCAGATCACATGGCAATGGACAATCATCATCAAACCGTTATCTTGCCAGTGGCAGAGTCTGGTTTGCCAGTTCTAACCCTCCACAGCTGCCTATTTCCCAACATGTCCCCATCCACCCTATAAACTACCATTTCCTTATGGACAAGCTGCTCCCACATCTGCTTTCAACCATTTACATTCCTATAATGGGCGTATGAGCTCCCCCTCCCCATTTCTCATTATGTGTCCATACCACCTCAATCTACTCTCCATCATTCTCTTTGTGATGTCCCCACCGCCAGGCTACCTCTAGAATACTCTTCTAATTCTATCAGCTCTTGACACCCAACTCCTGTAATGCAGCGATCACATCTCAGCTTCTTGCATTCCATTTATGTGGCTCTTCCTCAATGCCCAAAACTGATTCATATAGCACCCTCTCACACATGGTACTGTAGATGGGTACTCTGTATTTTACTTTATTACCAGTAGAATGCACGGTGCTCTAATGACCTTGTATTTGAAGGGCCCTAAAACACCAACAAGTAGAATGCATTTCCAGGAATCAAAACAGTTTCCTTTTCTTCGTCTCCATGGGTCACTTTAACGTACTAAATTTACATTAAAATATTTGAGCAAATTCATTCTTTTGTATTTTTCATATATTAATATTTCACATTCTAGAGATCATTGATTTACAATTGTTTTAAAATAGAAATTTATCGCGTTCTTGGGCATGGATGATCAGAGGCACGATTTGTGGGTTTAATACCAATGTATTTCTTGAGATCGTTTTGAGCTCGAATTTTCATGGCACACTATACACCATAAAGGATGTCCTCACAATGGGTTTTAAAATTGCACGAATTCAGGATTGCAAACAGGGATGAGTGAGGGATCGATCTTGCCTATACAATTTGAATTATTGTCTACGTAAACAATGTGAGCTGCAAACTGAAATCTGAAAAAATGAAATTGCTTAATTATTACTACCTGTAATGATATACAGTATTTCTCTAACTTTTTATGGCGGAAAGAATCAAAGAGGGTAGAGTGGCATTTTAAGAGTAGTAGCATAAATAACTTATGAATACCCATTAATCGTTTGCTATGACTGTTCTGGAGTGTAGAGCTTATGTGAAGATTCCTGCTGCTTACCTCAAAGAAAACTGCTGAATCGTGACTCGCTGCTCAGATCATGATTAGTGTCATATTCCGGCAGGAAAACACAAATTCTTCACCATTGCATGCCACTGACGGCCACTTGTCACTAAAGGACTTGTTTTTGTAGACCCATTCGTTAAGCCAAGTTGCGTTGGACACACTAGTTCTCGTGAGATCACTGAAGTTAAGCAGCGCAACCAAACCAACTTGGGTGGTTGGTAAAGAACGTTGGGTTCTGCAAATTTCCCCTCTCCTTCTTCCTCTACACCTACCTCCTCATCTGCTGCGAGCAGTCTCTTAAGGGTTCATCCTGTTATGGCTGCTTGGCTTAATTTCCAACCCATGAAACTAATCCATGTTGTGATGCGATTTCAATATAGGATTAAGTCCTTTTCAGTCCTGAATCTCGCAATATTCACTACTTATTTTCTGAATTGTATTGTTTAAAATTTAAAACAGTTTTTATATTCATTGTTGACGTTGCTTGTGAGTTTACCATTTTCACAATTTCTCTTTCACGCTTTGCAAGTGGTGAATCTTTTGCTATGACTTTAACTTATGACCAACAGCTATTTAGTTTCTGTTGATCTGCTATTTCAGCAACGTTCTACCCATTGACTTTAATTTCAGTTCTAAGCAATATCATTAGAGTTGAGCTGCGCATATTTCAGTATTCACTAGAAGCATTCAGAATCAATGCTTTGGTTTTAAACATACCACCATCCCTTGGTATATTTCTTTGTTTCCTGCAAGTGTTTCAAAAGAAATTTTATTTTCTAATTGTTTTTCCACTTTAATGACATACTAATGTGACAAATATATCAATATATTGCAAGTATGTCTTGTAGTATAGCACACCTCCGTATTGTTGGAGGGGCGAATAGCGGACCCCAGCTTTTCTCACAATCAAGGTTTGTCTAGAATCTGTGGCTAGGCTGAATCTTGACCATCTGTCGTCCCTCTGACATCAGGGAAAGGGATGATTATTGTCGTGGAGGTTTCATGTTGGATGGCCTCGCACAACTCCGTGTTTGACACAGGCTTACTGATTGCTCAGAAGTATAGAGAGAGATCTTAGACGCTTATGTGCGACTGTTCAGGGGTGCAGTTGACGCTGTTCCTTTTTATGGGTGACAATGCACATCCATATAGGGCCTAAATGTTGAATGAAGCGAATTGATTGACATGTCTGGAATGCACTTTGGAAAGCAATTGCATTTCGTCAACCATCTCCCAGAATCAGAAGTGGGTGCATCCTAAACAGTATGATGACTCGTACAACCTGTGTGTCTGTTACAGGTGTCCATACCCCCAATTGACCTTATTTTCGGCGCCATCTGGCATTCCTGCTCTTATGTGAATTACCCATGGCTTGCAGTGGTATTTTACCTGTTTTAGGGCACAAATTGCTGTTGTATATTTCTCTGCTTCTAAATGGGTATTAATTCATTCAGTCCCTAGCAGTCAGAGCACTGTTTTCAGGCATGTGATAAAGTAAATCCAAAGCCCTAAATTGGTGTTTTCTATATGTACAATGAAGAAGGTTGACCACTTTCCCTCCAATTCTAGTTAATATCTACTGTATGTAAATTTTCTCTAGGTTACTGACAATTTCTTTTCCACTTCTGCTTTTCACCTTCATACAGATTTCAAATTTTTAGAAGAAATAGTTTCTCCGCGTTCTTGGGACGCAAAGGAGGTGATAACATAATAATAGTATGATCAGAACTATCTAACAGATTCTTTGACAAAAGATCCTTGGATGAAGTTGCTGGTAACTGTATTCCTTCTGGTATTTTAATTACCGAATAGTCTTTTAATTTCCCTTAAGAGTTGAATTGTTTTAGTGTCATGTCGTCTTTTTCCACTATTTAATGCCAGCTGAAATACAAATTCTTTCATTCGCTTTTATTACTATAATATTCCCACTTTGAAATTCCATGAATTCTTATGTACAGTAGCTGAAAAAAAACTTTGAATTGAATTCCACGAAGGGCGTTTAAAATAAATTTTCATAGCGTGTAATAAAGGGCTGATATATTTTCGTAAATCAGTGTAGGTGGAATTTTGGAACTTTTTTCTCGCATTAAAAAACTCAATGTTTTCATGAATTGAATTTAGTTTAGTGCTCATAAAAGCCTCTGTCTCTCTCAGAACTAACATTCAAATAAGAAATTTGAAGAAGGAATCTGGGGATACTCTGTAGATGGAACTGTAGATATCTCAATTTGCTAACTTACGCCCTGACGTTAAAGAAAGTTGTAAATCAGAGCTTTTCAAACTTTGTTTCACTTCACATCACAGCCATTCGTGCTTACATTTAACAAGAAGCCTTCACATTCCAACACATAAATTCTGCCTAAGAACAATATACAGTATATGACCTGCTATTTGTCTAATGCCATATCCAGCAACTTTTACGAAAAAAAAAAAGTGAAAGAGAGTAGATAGAGAGGAAGTAGGAGATGTCTAACTTTATCACATGAATGAGGATCCTAGCCGTTAGACTAGAGGTAGAGGCATAGAGCTAAACAAATATGGGAGAAGGTTATGTCTCAGAACATGGCAAGGTGTAGAGTGAACAGCACGTACAGTATATGAGTTGTTGTTTGTTTGTTGTTTGGACTTTAAGGTCCGGTCAACTACAAGGTCATTAGAGACCCGTCCACTGTATAGTTCTAATGCATATACTGCACAGACACTACACTAATGCGACGATTATTGGGTATTAGCAGTACCCAGCTTTCCCGAGCGACCACCCATGTCAGTACTAACTGGGCTTGCGTTGCTGAACTTCAGTGATCAGACGAGAACAGAAGGAAACTGAAATGGGCAGTCGTAGACCAAAGCCTGACATAGAATCGACTGAAGGTGATCTGATGTGCAAAAAGCTGTTGGGACATTATTGGTCTACTAGTTGAGGTGGTTATCCCTTTGAAATCCATAATGTGGACTAAATTGCTCTATTGGAGTATTACTCTTGCTTGGACTATCTCCTGGCACCTGAGATGGATTCAACAATTGATTGGTTTGGACTTTCACTGCTGAGTTTACCGGTGGTTGAAGAAATGATTATCGGGATGATTTGAAAAACTGACTTTTAGAATGAACAATGATGGGGCTTCGTATATACAATCCCTTTATTTACAACAGTGTGTGCATCTCGAGGACGAAGTTCTGGGACACTGATCAGCAGTGGCGGATCCAGGATTTTCGCCAGGGGGGTGAGCCATTACAGGGGGTGGGGGGAGGGTTGAGCTAAAGCTCGCATATATTATGCGAATACATTTATATGTGCATAGGGGGGGGGGTTGCAACCCCGAAAACCCCATCCTGGATCCGCGCGTGCTGATAGGGGGTAAGACATAAGGCAAAACGGATGCTTGACCGGACTATAATAAAAACATTATCAGAAGCAGGGCCGGCCATCCGGGGGGTGCAGAGGGTGCATTGCACCCGGGCCCCATCATCAGTACCCATCAGGGCCCAAATCATTGCTAATATTAAAAGTTTTTTACGTCATTGTAGGGGCAACGTCCCGCATTCGACCCTGCCAATGCAACATAACCTAAACGTAACCTAACAATCCTGCCATTGAACAACACCAGGGTTGTACAATCTTTCTGGTGTTGTGGGTCACACGGTTGCTCCATGAACTGATTGTCTGGCTGATGTCTGGCATGAACTGATTTCACAGGCTGTCAAAATCAAAACGGGTGGAGATAACGTTTGAAGTGGTGCACCATGGGCCACATTACAAGCCTTAATGGGCCACAGGTTGGACAACCCAGAATTAGAGGTTAAGAGTCAATAATTTACCAATGCTATTATTTTGGGGTTGTTAAAACCAAAATACCTTTAATAATAAGAAGTGTAATAAAAAAATATAATGACAAAGGTCCAAGTGAAAATGTTCCAAGGTGTGGACGTCCACGTAAGCTTTCAGACCAACTCATAAATGCAATGGCAACATATTAGGAAACATGGCATATTTAAGGGCCCCAAAAGGATTTTTGCACCCGGGCCCCTTTATAGAGAAGGCCGGCCCTGTGCAGAAGGAAAGGATGATCTCTTATTTAAATGATTTGTTTTTCCAACAGGAGGGAGTTGATTCTTATCTTTGTCAATAACAAATCCATATGATGACTGGCAGGCATCGAACAGTGTCGGCGTTGCAAAGTAATACGTATTTTAATATCAAATGAACCTAGCACACCGTATTTTCATACATGTACAGTTAATTGGTGCATTGTAAAATGCGTAAACAGAATTTATTTTCTGAACGCCACGTTGCTGAATTCACCTTAATATATATTTTGGACAACATTCCTAAGTATTGGGTTTGAATAATCGGCGGATAACCTTAAGAGCAGTTGCATGTCGACTAAATTAAATATAGAGCAATAACAAACTTTTAGTTTGGTGTCATTTATCAGGTCATTGTTTCCAACTTTACATGATTTTTGAAGACGAGTGTGATGCAAGTGGGGTATTCTGTTATCTTACTACTTGAAATATGCGTTTTTTCATAGCTGTATAAATTTGATTCTGAACTCATCGATTAAGGTTTTGTATCTGACTTATGCGTGAGAAATTCTTCAAAATACTATTCCGTAAAAAAAAATTTAATAAAATGTGATTTGGTTACAGGCCGAAATTTACCGAGGCGAATTAAAACGCAATTTAATATCATAGATTGAATGTTAAACTATGAACGTGAGAGAGGTCGACGTTTTAAGGTGAATTCTTAAAATAGTTTCACAGAATTTTTGATTCCTACATTATTGTTGTTTACGACAGAGTTTATTTCCTTCCAGAAGATTGATTGATTTTCAGATTAAATGAAAAAAGTTCCTACCGGTGTTTTATTTCAAACATTCCAATATTGTACATTCCCGAATTGGAAAATACGGGGATAAACCAAGGGCCCACCAACCCACATAGTAAGGGGTTGATATCAAGTTAAAGAGTTTTCCATCTTCGGAAATAGGATTATGCTGCTCTTCTCACCTAATTAGAATCGTCACAAGCTCAACGTCTGCCCCAAAGGGTAACAGGCCAGCATTTCTGACATTACCACCAGAAAGGTTAATCATTTTTCAATCGTCTACCCTGCTTATCCATCAAACATTCATTTCGAAACAATTGCGGTGTTTGGTGTTTGCTTATGCGGATAGCCATTGGTCAAATGCTCACTCAGGGCCGGTCCGCCTTCACAAACTTAAAAGCAATATGAAACCTTTAATGCTTTGATTCTTCAGGAAGAGAATCCTGCTTCGGTGGAGGCAGTGGATAGCTTCCTCAGTAACGACGTCAGTGGTCATTGGTTCGATACTGGACCGAGGTGGTTTGGCTTCTTTTGGGAGAAAGAGATTCCCGAGTGCGCTTTCGGATGAGGAGTAAAGCTGAGGTCCCGTGTGGTGTACGATGGCATTGTCTCGTAAAAGAACCCTCCCTACAGTGCAAAGGGTAGATGAGGCAAAATTGCCAGGTGTAGGAGCTTGCCGCCTGGAGTCGGTAGAATGCCCCAACGAACAGTAAACCGATGATAAATAAGCGTAGTGGTGCAGCTTTGGCCGGCAACCGACTACAGAAAAATCTATTTCCATTCAGAGGGACAAGATGGGTACCCGGTTGTGGAAAACCACTGTCCAATATATCACCCTTGTGCCCATTCAGAGGGATAAGATGGGTACCCGACACTGCCATAGGCGGGAAAAGGGTCAGGAGTTGCTTTTGCTTTGATGCTTCAGGAAATTCTTTCCAGGTGCTGGCAAACCAGAAAACCATTTCTTTACTCAAATAAAACAAATCAATGTTAACTTGTAGACGTTAAGAAAAATAAGTGAAAATAATTTGAGGAGGGTGGCCTCGACATAATTGCACGCGGGCGGCCAAACCTATAGAACCGGCCCTGTGCTCACTAGTAGGATACTGTATTTGTCGAGAGTTGCAACAAATTTGCATTGATGCAGTTGCCCCTCTACTAAATACATACGAAATCTTATAAATGCTAGTTGACAGCTATACTGAAAAACGTGTGTGAACTTTGAAAAACGCCTGCTGAAACTTCATCATGAATAATTGACCTCTCAGTGAATTTTGCCTATAATTTCCCTAGTTTTTTGTAGTTTAAAAGCTGCGCTCTCAAAATGCATGACGTTAAGACACCACTGTCTGCCATTTATACTGCCTGACGTATAACAGGATATCACGTTGCGATATTTAGAATTATCGCTGCTAAGCAAAATTGCTGACTTATGTATCAATGTAAATAGAGTTGATCTAATAAAATAGCTCAATCAGGTTTTTATTGTAATAATTGGAATTCTGCATTTATGACCCTTTCTTTGTCTTGCGCAATTTCATGTTACGACCGCATGTGCTTTAGATCTACGCCAGCGATTCTCAACCACTGTGCCGGGAGATTTATGACATGTGCCGCGACTGCAAATAACCATACATAAGTGACGTCAGACAGTAGTTCAATCGGTTCAGCCTTCCTAGGAGGGACTTGCTATACCAATGGGCTTGAATATTACAGTTCTCACTACTGGTTAACAAAGCTAGGTTACAAGCAACTTCTAACCCTCTTCCCACCTATGGCAGGGTCGGGTACCCATCTTGTCTCTCTGAGTGAACACAAGGGCGATATACTGGACACCGTTTTTCCATAACCCCTATGCTATCTATCGCCTTTCTGCTGTTCGATGGGACATTCCACCGAAGCCAGGGGGCGAGCTCCTACGCCTGGAAATTTTCTTCCCCTACTCGTTCCATAATAGAGAAGGTTCTTTCACGTGGAGATTCGTCCGAAAGAAGGAGCACTCAGGGCTTTTCTGTCGCCCAAAAAAACCAACCTACTTTGGTCCAGTATCGAACCAGAAACACCTGCCATAGTTACCGAGCATACTACCCAGTGGGGCACCAAGGTGAGTTTTTGCACAGGGTTAGGTTACAACTTATATATTTTCTTTAGCGTTTGTGTGCTCAGAAATGTGTTGTTATTAGTGTGCCGCCAAATTTTTAAATTATTAAACGCGTATTGTGACGAAAAAAAGGTCGAGAATCGCTGATCTACGGACTAGCCAAGCGGTCTGCCGAAATATGCAAATGCAATCTAAATATTATGGCTGGTTAGAATTCAAAGAAGTAATGGTGTCTGAAGTACTAGTAGTCAGGGTGCTAGGGGCTTGAACGCCCGCCTACAAATCTCAAATAAGCGCCTCTGCCCGTTATTTTACGTTATGATGTGAAACAGAAATGACGTTCACCTGCAGTACAGTTTCTGAAGACTCGCTTCCGCCGGCTCTCTGAAAGGCATTTTTAACAGGCAGATAAGGCATACATCACGAAGTCAAAAATATTGAGTGCCCATTTCAGGAGTACTACGTCTGATAATACAGTAGAACTCCAGTTATCCGAATCAATTGGGACCAAACCCCATTCGAATAATCAAAAATTCGGATAATTGGATTTTTCCTGAAAAAAGGGTCTAATTTAATTTATTACTGTTTGTATGTTGAAAATGGGAGAAAACCTATTTTTAAATAAAAAGAGCTTTTAATTAATTCAATGAAAGGACAACACCTCTACATGTTAAGCATACTTAAAAGGGCTGTACATGTACATTAGTACAGTATGTACGTGTACCATACTGTAAATGAAAGTCATTGCTTCCTGAACATTCGGTCAAAGTAAACTGTTTGACAGTCAGTGGGAGCGGCGAATTGCGTTGGACACGCCAGTTCTCGTCTGATCACTGAAGTTAAGCAGCGCAACATGGGTGGCCGCTTGAGAAAACTGGGTACCGCTAGTATCCAAAAATCGTCGCATTAGTGTAGTGTCTGTGCTGTTTCTGCATCATAACTATACAGTGAACGGGACTTTAATGACGTTAGTAGTTAAAGGCCCTAAAACGCCAACAAGCAACAACAACAATTGACTGTCAGTAACCGTTTTAGGGCAGCCAAATCGCGCATTATTTCGCAAATCGCAGTAAGTTCCCTCTTAATTTTTTTATGAAATTCTGAAAGCGATTCGGATATCTGGAGTTCGGAAAATTGGAGTTCTACTGTCCTGTTGTTGAACACTGCACCGCAACAACTAAGGTCCAAAGGGTATCTTATCTCAATAGTAGGCAACTCCAGGCCATAGTCTTGTGATGGGGTATTTGAACATTTCTTGAAAGGATGCCGATTCTAAATTCTTCAACTTAATCACCCATCTGTTGTGTCTCAAACCCACGATCCACAGTTGCCAGAATCATAGATTACTTGTGAAGAATCGATATTTTTTGCTATTTGTAATTCTATGATTGAAGAGTTGTCACTTGCTAAGATTAGTGTACGATATACCTCTAGATATCAACGTTGTAAAATGTAACTTTTTTTTATTGCAGTTTGGATGTGCGATGGGGTAAATAGTGGTCCAGTTTTCATCTTGGAACCTCCCACGCAAGTCGACTTTTCCAATTCAACTGGTGTCGCCATTGACTGCACTGCTCAAGGAAGACCACCGCCAACTATGAAATGGATATATGCTGATGGCACTCCTGTTAATGACGTTCACGGATTACTGAAAGTACTTCCGAATGGAACCCTGGTGTTCCATCCATTTCGAGCAGACGACTATCAGCAAGGTCTCCACGCTTCCGTCTATCGTTGTGTGTCGTCCAACAGTATTGGACTCATTGTCAGTCGAGATGTTCGAGTCCGAGCTGGTGAGTAAAGCTTTCAGTTTTCCGAAATATGTCTGCCAGTCGAGGCCACTAATATAAATTACAGTCTGCATCGATAGGTTATGGTCGTAGATGCAATCCATCCCAAAGCTCGTGCGTTCTCTTGGGAGGGGGAATACTCCCAGGGAAGATTTAGTCGAGTGAGGTGTAAAGCAATAGGCCCGTCGTAATACCAAACGTAATTTGGAGCTTCATGTGATCACTATGAGATAAAGAAAACATCGGAATTCTTGATAACAGTGTATCAGCACATGGCACATATCTCATTTGTTTTGTTGGTGTTTAAGGGCCCTTCAACTACTAGATCATTAGAGTCCCGTTCACAGACATTACGCTAATTCGACGATTTTCCTATCACCCACCAGGCCCTCATCCACACAGCATATCAAGATGTCTTTTTGTAGACCCCCCCCCCCGATGCCTGAGATAACATGCATCCCCATAACGCTTCAAGCTAGGTAACGGCCATACCACTTCAAGCTAGGTACTGGTTGCTGCCGTGTGAATCGGCCTTTTGGGATTACCGCCGGCAGTCGTCCAACAATGTCTGATATGTGTAATTTCGAATCTTTCAAATGCAGGCATATCAACTATCGTCAGAGAACTGCAATCTGAAATATGTGAGCTTTAATCCAGGTAGGCAGGAAATTTCTCTCGGGAGAGATGGAAGTCTCAAGTTAGCCTTTCGTCGGATGAGGCCTAAAACTGTGGATGGCCGTTCCATTGATGTGCATGTTACCTGCGCGTAAGAAAACTCTCAAAACTTAGATTGCTTAATTCTTTGATTTTTTTTTTACAGTGGTGATGCAGGTATATGAAGTGCAAGTGTATAATGAGTTCGTCATAGAGGACAATACAGCAGTGTTTAAGTGCCACATTCCAAGTTTTGTCACCGATTATGTCAAAGTAATGTCTTGGATCCGAGATTCTAACTACGTCCATAGTCCCATTCAAACAGGTAAATAAGTAATTCAATATTATAAGCTAGATATATGAATGTGGGAAACTGTCGTCTTAGAAACACATTCATAAACGGGCAGTCGCAAAATCTCTTAGCGGTTCAAACTTATCAAGTTTGCCCATTTTAAGCAACTGATTCATAGTCCATCTATAGCAGGCATGCCAAACTACGGGTACCCCAAGGACTACATCGGTAACATATGCGTTGTCATAAGGGCCATGCAGTGTTGACTTTTTTTTTGTAATTCGTGTTTAAAAGTACCAAGAGGCCCGACCTGACGGTGTGGAGTTTATTTGACATAACAATTGTCAAAATATGGCACATGGCACACCATTCCAACTACGCCCAGGGGTAACTGTCCCCCTCTCGTTACGCCTCTGAGTAGCAGACTGTATGTGCACTGTATGCTACATGATAGCGATTGTGAGAGCCGCAACTCTAGGCTTCAGGAGCCGCATGTGGTCCGAGAACCACCACTTTGACACTCCTGATCTATAGCACTGTTTGGTACCAGTGCGTTTCATAGACAGCTTCAGAAGCAGAAATTCAGACATTATCATATCCATGTCGTCCATCTTCGGTTCCCCCTTTTGGTTTTCCTTCTTCACTTTACCTGCAAGCCCATATTGCCCTTCATTTCGTACCATCTGTTATGTCACCTCATATTCTCATTCGTCCAATACCTTTATCTTAAAATTTGTATGTAAGGCAATATGATTTCTTAGCCTCTAATAGTAACCGGGTTCTCTTGGAACTTGTCACCCAACTCCCTTTTATGTTTCGTGTACCTTGCAGGAGGTTGACTACACCGTCGCTGATCTTTCCACTAATTAGCACCAATTTTAACCTGGATTTCCAGAAGCCATGAAAGAGCCTCAATCTTCAATGAACGAAGGGAGACGCCCATAGAGAATTAATCACCTAGGGATGCCATCACATTTCAAATTTTGATAATCAATCCATGACTTAGAAAATATACCTTTGTATCATTTCTTACAGGTGAGAGAAGGTACGAGAGTGATCATTGAGAAAGTTCTCAATTGTACCATTCCCATTTTAGAATCGATATGGGACACATTCGGTACTTTTAATGATGATTAATAAGGGCTTTTGAATGAAAATTTATAGCTTTTGGTTGGAGATCTCATTTTTCGAAATATCGATCACTACGCACATATCATACATCCAAATGAATTTTGGCGACGTTTCCATTTCACAAAATTGATGGGGTTTTCACTTTGAAGACTTTAGCAAGGTGGCCCCTATGGAGTTACTGTATCGTTCTGTAGAAAGAGTCCGTACACATGGTGTCGTCAGAATTCATTGACAGCTATGAGTTCAGTTCCCAGGCGCCCCATTGATTATTTCTTTTTCATCATACTAAGATTTATCAAGCGACACAGAGTTCTAATTCATTATGTTGCGCACGTCGGACGTGACCTGTTAAGATCACAACTTGAAACTTTTGCAAGGCGGCAGTTGTGTGAGCAGATAGTGGCAACAGTCTTTGTTCGCAACCGTTTTTATGACAAAGTGAAAGGGGGAGGGGTGTGTGCCGGTGGTTCCTCCGTTAGAGTACTTCGCATGACCAAGGTTACAAGATGAAAGGATGTAAAGTGGTGACTTCGTGCGGTATCCAGGTCACAACATTAAAATAATCATGGCAACCGGCTGCCGTACTATATTCAGTTCACTCTTGCGTTCTCGATTTCAACGGGATAATGGGTACTGACTCTGCCATAATTGGGAAACGGGTTTCAAATGGGACACCACATATGACGCTAATTTTCCTAACCAGTCAGTAAAGCATACCTGTCATCATACCCTTATCCTGGAACGGCAAATTGCGTTGGACACACTGAAGTTAAGCAACGGAACCCCAGCTAGTAGGCCTACTGGCATGGGTGGCCGCTTCGGAAAACTGGGTACCACTAGTATCCAAAGATCGTCGCATTAGTGTAGTGTCTGTGCAGTCCCTGCATCAGAACTACACTGTGGACGGGGTTCTAATGACCTTGTAGTTGAAGGGCCCTAAAACACCAACAAACAACAACTTGGAGTTTAACAACTTGGATATTAAATTTGGAGTTTAGAGCAAATGCAAATACAGTGAAGTCTGGTTGTAACGAACCAGGAAAATACACTAAAAGTGGTTCATTATATTCAAAGTTCGTCATAATGGGTGAAAGATTGATTTCATTGGGAAACTTTCATTAGGTGCGTTTTGGCGATTGACCAAAGGCGCGTTTTGGCGATTGACCTGGTCAATTGTGGTTTGACCACAATCTCATGTTTGGTCTGACCAAAGGGGATCGCCTAAACGCTTTGGTCAGACATATTGAGACCCGTGACAATGAATTCATAAAACTGAAGAAAATGAATTCCCTTAACTTAAAATAACCAAATCCATTACAATAAAAAAAACAATTCCCTAAAATAAAAAAAAGAATCCACTAAACTAAAAATTATGAATTCATTAAAATGAAAACAAAACCCACTAAACTAAACTAATTCGTGAACTAAAAAACGAATTCACTAAACTTAATAAAAAAATAAATTTGATAAACTTAAAAAATGAATTTCCTAAACTAAAAAAATTAATACAAAAAACAGATTTGTATAATTTTAACTAATTATTGGTACCTTCCATCATCTGCTACAACTGGTTGGAGCATGTGCCATTTTTATTTTTCTTTGACCAAACGCACAGACCATGCTTTTATTTTGGTCATGTTGGTCATCCTTTGCTCTGACCAAAGTTGACCAAAGTTGACCAAAGCAATGGACCAAACCAGCGTGTGCAACACCAAAACGCATTGTTTCTGAAACAGTGTGACCAAAAGTGACTTGATCAATCGCCAAAACGCGCCTCAAGTCAACTTTGGTTGCATTGTTTTAAGAACAATGCATTTTGGTGGTACACAAACCGATTTGGTCCATTGCTTTGGTCAACTTTGGTCAGAACAAAGGGTGACCAAAATGAAAATGTGGTCAGTTGGTTTGGTCTGAGGAAGATAGGAAATGGTGGCGTTCTCCAACCACTTTTAGTGGATTTAAATTCTCAAGGTTTTTAAGTATTCATTTTTTTAGTTTGGTGAATTCTTTTTTTTCATTATTTTAGCATATTTAGTGTTTTTAGTTTAATGGATTGGTTTCTCTAATGTTAGGGAATTTGTTTAGTGAAACAATTCAGTTGATTCTTTTTTTTTTTCATTGTAGGAATGGTTTTTTTTCATTTTAATTCGTTTTTAAGTTCAGGGCTTTCATTTTTAAGTTTTAAGTGGGGAGTTATGTTGCATTGCATTGTCATGGGTCCCAACATTTCAAACCAAAGCGTTTTAGCAATCCCTTTTGGTCAGACCAAACATCAGATCATGGTCAAACCACAGTTGACCATGTCAATCGCCAAAACGTGCCTATTGTTGAAATACAGTACAGTATGACCAAGAGTTCATTATTAATGGATTTGCTCTAGCCAAACTCTACTGTATTTCCTTCTCCCCAACATCTTTGGCACCTTAATTACCCTGGCCCCTGTGTGAAATGCATACATTGCACACTGCCAGCATGCCACTGTTACATGGAGATATTAAGCCATCTGAAATTTTTAATTTAACATTTTCATCATGAAGTACATATTTTGATTATTGTTCTATATTGGGCTTTTGCCTTTTTTATTAAATGTCACCATGGTGGGATGGCACTTTACACCACCTCAACGGCATGGCTGCCAATCTGGGCTCTAATGACCATAGTAGTTGTCGGCCCAGAAACAATGACAGATGAAGTGAATATTAATCCCATGCCAGTGGTGCAGTGGGTAGTGTGCTAGGTAACTGTGTCAGTGGTTCTAGGTTCAGTACTAAACTGGAGTGGATTGACTTTTGTGTGAGAGATGCCCTGAGTGCACCTTCCTTCAGATGAGAAGTAAAACCAAGGTCCCATGTGGTGTACGATGTCAATTGCAAGTAAAAGAGCCCTCTGCTATGCACGGGTAAATGAGGCAAAATTTCCAGGTGTAGCAGCTCGCCCCCTGGCGTCGGTGGAAGCAACTGACTGTAGAAAAACACTATCCAATATATTACCCTTATGCCCATTATAATTCTAATTGAGCACACTGCAAGCAGCCCTGATAGGCCAAATTAGCAGTGGAGAGAATAACTCTCATTCCTAATAATTGACTAATCCAAACCCCCCGAAGGAACCTGAAGCATAGAATCTATTCTGCATTAGAATCTATAAATTATCCTCATCAAGAGCATTCCATTGCCGACTGGCCCTTGTCAAACAGTAATATGAGTCTGTTTGGACCCTGATCTCCTTCAATTTGAACAGGTGATCATTTCTCCCCCTATATTCTGCAGGGGATAACTCCTCAACTAGAGGACCCTCATACCCTATTTTCAACAGTCGGATAAACAGCTTAATGCTGTTAGATGCATTCAGAGGGACAACATGGGTACCCGACCCTGCCATAGGCGGGAAAAGGATTAGAATTTGGTTTTTTGCATCATGAAGCACATATTACTATTTTAAGACCTTTTCTTTGATGGAAACTGAAAGAATATTTCATTGTTAGAACCTGTTTGGAGCTCTGACTAACTTTACGTTGGCAATTGGATTTTTGCTGCATTATTCAAAGCTATTAACTTAATTCAATGAATTAAGGTAATGAAATAAAAGATGCAGCTTTCTTCGTTGCGTTTCACAAAAGAAGAAAGATTTTCTGTCACCATTTAGACGTTGTCCGCATGTCAATTAACCACTTGACACCCTTTCCATTTTGTTAATTAAAGGGTGTCCATTTTGTTGATAAAGTGGCCATTTCTTTAATTTTTTTTTATTGTAAACGACCACCAGCCTTTTGCGAAATTTTATCCATTCCTCCTTATTCGTTAATACAGTGAGATTTGGAAAATATGTTCATGTTGGAATTACTACAAATATGTGGGTTTGTTAATTTTTAACCTGCTAATTTTTCATGCTAGACCCATATGTCTTGATATCCATCAGCATCCCAGCAATATTTTCCCCCTTTATACCCATTCTAGTCGCTCCATCCCAACACCCACCACTCCCAGGACCTCCTCCAGTGTGGGGTTCCCAACCCCTCCTGTAGTGGCACAGCATTGCACATGCCAGTACCCCATGTCTGACATCTTCCACTTGATCCCCCCACAATCCATAGCCCTCCCTTCCGCCTGAAATCTTTGCCATCTTTTTTGTCGTATCCAGTGACCCCGCTCTTGCCAGAGACAGAAGTGAGTTCTCCCACGTATTATCATAAATTACCTCCCTCTCTGTCTTAAGCTTATTCCAATACAACCTCAGCGATTTCTTAGCTACCCTTCCCTCCATGTTCTGTCGCCACTGCCCTAACCCCCATTCTTTAACTTCATCCTGTACTAACCTATGCATTGTTGTTGTTTCCTCCTCGCACTCCCTGGTGTGCAATATTATGCCTATCTTCTTCATTATCCTGTTTACTCACCTCTTCCAGTTGTTAGACACCTTCACGATGTTTACCCATGCATTAACCTGCTATACTGGAGTTTTCTTATGAAGTCAACTTACTACTCATTCCTCTCTCTCCAAATGTAGACCACTCCATATCCCCCTGTATTGTTTCTGCTCCTGGAAATCTATTTCTCCCTAGGAGAGGGGTTTCCAACCTGGGAGGCGCGACTCCCAGGGGAGTCATGGCCTACTGCCAGGGGAGGCGCCAGTGGAGAGTATTAATCATTGTACTGCAAAGTAATGCAAGTCCCTCTACCGTTTGTAAAGTATTGTTCATTTGAAACGGGCTTTTCAGGACTGACTGAAATGAAAACCAAATACAGTGATACCTCTACTTACGAGTTTAATTCGTTCTGTGACTGAGCTCGTAATTCAAATTATTGTTGTTCATAGGAATTAATAGAAATGCCTTTCATCCATTCCAGCCCCCAAAACACCCTGTATGTATTGTTTGAAATCATTATGAAAGACATACTGTATCATTGATCTTTAGTTGTTTTCCCATGCTATAATTCCTGCAGAGTGCGACATGATGAGCCTCGGTGACATCTTCAGCAACCTCCAAGCCCATGCACTTTCCAACGGACACACACTCTTCTACCACTGCCACTTTTGTTCCAGTCCTTTGATTTCCGATTCAGACACAGCCTCAGAACGCAGATTCTTACATGCAGAGGTCGAATCAAAGCAGTGGCAGAACATGTGTTTGGTGAAGAATTTCTGGAAATTTGAGTTCCCCTGCTGGTTCATAGGCTGCAGGACAGGAAGTGTCTTTGAGGTTTGGTGGGTATGCAGATGTATTATCCAGGATGAGAAGTGCTTGCAGGGGTAGATAACTTTCATGGAGATTGCTAGTTATTGGTAGTGTGTGAAACTCACTCACTACGCATCTTAAATCAACAAATTGACCAAGTGACAGCTCGTATCTCGAATAACTCGTAAGTTAGGGCACTTGTAAGTCAAGGTATCACTGCATTGAGCCAGGTTAATAGTCGAAAAAGAGTTATGAGTGGCACTCTCCACATTGCCCCAAGATTTGATAAACTTTGTGCCAATAAACAACACCCACCCTCGACATTAAATTTTGATGCATTAGTGGTAGGTAAATTAGTAATTTGATATAAAAAAAATACTGTAAATATGCATGTTCGACGACCCACCCATCATCTATTAAAAGACAGGGAGGCACGGAGAAAAAAAATTTTAGGCAGACGCAGTAGCATAACGGTTGGAAACCACTGCCCTAGGGCCATCCTACCTAGCCTTCTTTGGGCTACTTCCATACAGTCCATCACTTCTTTACTAATGCATAGAACCTCAATTCCATTTGTTAGCCCCTAAGCAACGTGTAGCAGCTCGCCCCCTGGCGTCCCGGCGGTGGAGTGTCCGAACGAAAGTAGACCAACGATAAATAAGCTTAGAGGTTGCAGCCTTGGTCGACAGCCAGCTGAGGAAAAACACCGTCCAATATATCAACTTTGTGTCCATTCAGAGGGACAAGATGAATATCCGACTCTGCCATAGGCGGGGAAAGGGTTAGGAGTTTTTATTTGTTCATATATAATGCGTACCCGATTTTTTTCAGAATTCACTACAGATGGTTTATTTTATATTAAAGTTTATTTATTTGATTTTATTGCATTTTCATCTACAATAACGAGATAACTCCTTGTAATGTAAGGGATGAAGTTAATATTATTAGTAAAAAAAACACAAAAATTTTATTCATATTGTTACAATCATCCACATCTGGGTCATGCTACTTTCTTCACAAATTGCATCAACTTCTTAAAAATGGTGACATGATCCAATATTTTTTTGTCTCTATATAAGGTGTTTCATCTCTATAACACGTATCACACTTTTGAAACTCAAAAATGCACACCGGAAATAACATCCTTCTGGCGCCGCAGATGTAGGTGAATGATAGTGTACTAAGTATATTGTATTGTTATAATAAATGCGATGCAGTTTCATTTCATCGTCATTAACCTTTTTCCCGCCTATGGCAGTCGGATGCTCATTTTACTCTATTGGGACAGCAGCAAATGGTTATCTACGTTGATGGCTTCATCTAGACTAGATAACCAATACGTAAAATACACATTTAGACTATACTGTATTTCACTTACTGTTTATGCATCTACTGTATTCCCTCAGCATCATCACCGCCATCGCTAGCCATTTCCCCCTCCTGAGGCAAGTTTGCGTCCCCATGAATATTGTCGATAATGGGGGCATAATTGCGAACCGTTGAATCTCTTGCTTATTTACGCCATACAGTCTCAGAACTGAGTTCCTCATTGCACTTCCACTCTTTTTGCCAAACTACATGTGTATATTTGTATTCCATCAACAAATGAATTTGATTTGGCGTTATATTCACTCATCGTCAGTTCCAGATTCTGCGCCATTCCTTTGCTCAGTGATTGTTCATGAACAGGTGATGTAGTACAGTGAAACCTCTCTAATTGGTACACCTGTTGGACCTAGCCAAAGTGTACCCATCAGAGGGGTGTACCCATAAGAAGGGTATGGGTATACAGTATAAATTAATCAAAACAATATAGGTATTGTTTTATATTGTGTTTTCTTTTACTGATAAAAATGCATTGTATAATATAATATTTCTCAAAATTATTGAAGTACACAAATTTAATTTTTTACAAACAAATCAATTAAGGGACGTTTGTCTACAATCAAGCTACCTTCTTATTTGCTGCCTATGGCAGGGTCGGGTACCCATCTTGCCCGTCTGAATAGATGCAAGGGTGATCTTTTGGACTGCGTTTTTCCACAGCCCGAGGCAGACTAAAGCTGCAACCCCTGTGCATATTTATTGTAGGTCTACTGTTCTTTGAGGTATTCCACCGATGCCAGGTGGCAAGCTCCTACACCTGGAAATGTTGCCTCACCTATCCGTTGCATAGTAGAAAGTTCTTTTATGTATAAATGCCATTGAACGCCACATGGGACTATGGTTTTACTTCTAATCCAAAGGAAGGTGGAGTTGCGGAATCTCTCTTGCAGAAAAGAAGGCAACCCGCCTCGGTCCAGTATCGAACCTAGAACCACTGCTGCAGTTACCAAGCACCCTGCCCACTGCGTCACCTAGGCAGGATGTACCTATTACAGAGGGGGTTTTCTGAAAATGGTGACATGTATTAGATGTACCAATGGAGGGGTGTACCCATTATAGAGGTGGTTTTCTGAAAAGTGGTGACATGTATGAGGTGTACCAACAGAGGGGTATACCCATTAGAGAGGTGTACCGTTAAGAGGGGTAGTAATAGCATTAACCCTATGGGCAAAAAATCGGTGCCTGAAAAATCTTACCGATATGAGGGGTGTACTCATAGAGAGGTTTCACTGTAGTAGCATAACAAGTAGACGATTTATGACAGAAGGATCACTGCATAGCCCTCCATTATTGTATCGAAAGCCTCTGACCATGACAAAGATTGAGTCAAGATTAAAGGCAAGCGTTAGTCAATCATTTACTTATATCATTGTCATCATCATACGTTTATCCCGCCTGTGAACATGCTCTGTCTCGGGGCACCCAAGCCATGGGGCCGGAAACCCGCAGGAATATTGACTGGGTTGTCTGTGGGGGATGCCGACCTACCCCACCGGTCATTTACTTATATAGCAAACGTTATATGCTTTAGTGTAGAACGAGGGTTTGAAACTAGCAAAACTTTGGTGGCTGTACTGTAGCAAAATGAGGGATGTGTCCAAATAGCACTTTTATGATAATGCCGCTGAACTTTAATGGGCTTCATATTAAGTTAGGAGCTAATGTAAGGATTCTTTAAGATAGACTATTATGCCTTGTAATGACCATGATATTGCGAGCTTGCACATCTGAAAAGCGGAATCTCAAATACTTATGGAGTCAAATGTGTAGAAAAGACGTTTTCAAATATTTTTTTTCTTTTTCGCTGTTCATCGAAATACCATTTTACGCTGATAAGTATAGTAATCTTAAGTCTTGCAGCCAATTGTGGGGTGTAAATCTGGTGAATATAACTGGAAACTTTGCTAATAAACTCAAATGTCAAAGATGAAATCAATCCGGTGCCCAACCTCTGGAAAGAATTTAAATCAAATAACCTGTGAAATGAAGTTTTATTACATATATATACTGCATATTTTGAAGTCTAGAATTCAGTTGGTAGGTGAAGACAGATTTTTGAGCGATTTTTAGAATCACTTGAGAGATGTACTGTACAAACTTTTGTCTGCACTTTGCTGATAATTCAATATTGTTTTTTTTTACTGAAACGTTTTCTTCATGTTAGAGTCGAAAACTTCGTATGAAAACTGTCGATACCAAGCAGTATGTTGAAAATGTTGCTGATTTCTATTCTCAATGGATTTCAGATCAAATCTTAATCTATTTTTCTAACGAGTTCATCTGCATGCATTTACAATATGTCTCACCAAACCACAGAAGGCCCTCTAAAGTATGAAAGTTCATGGCTTCATGTGACCACTGAGACTTGTAAAACCTTTGAATGTTATTAAACCAAATGGAATTTACTTTCAAATTCAATTTGCGACTGTCTATTAAGGGATCATTTTGCAACGCAACAATATGACAATTTTTCGAAACTTTTCATGTGAATCGTCTAATGTTAGGTCCCTGATCTGTTATTAGACTTTCTGTAGATTGAATTTGGAAGAAAGAGATGGGCGAGAAGACTACCTTCAAGAAATCAAAAGCGGAAAAAAAATCTTTAAAGGAAGGGTTAGCAGACAGGCTTGAGGCCAACAGATATACTAAATATATTTGTGCCTCAATTTTAAATGATCAAAATACTATTATATTTAGGGATGGCCTGTTAAACCCCTTAATTAACCGCGTATGTCTCATGTAAACCACTTAAAATAATAATGTTAAATTTATATTTGTAGGTGAAAAGTATATGGTAATGCCGAGTGGCGAATTACATATTCGTCACGTTGGTCCGAGCGATGCCAACCAGAGTTACAGGTGCAAAACAAAACATCGCCTCACGGATGATATCAGAACAAGTTCTACTTCCGGACGACTAGTTTTATCGAGTAAGTTACTAACTAATCCTTAGCTCCTCATACACACTTAATGCAATTCTGCATAACATAATCCTTTTATGTTACGTTGTGTCACAACTAAAGACTTTTGCTCAAAACCACTGAAATAAGCTTCGTTTGCGTTCACTGATTCCACCAGACAGAAGTTCATTGACCACTTGCTGTTGACCTGTAGGCCCACTGCTTGGTTCGAATATGTGAATTTGATTTATCTATCAATCGATGTAAGGAAATCAGTAATCCTAAATCAGTAAACATTCTTTGATGTTCACACAAACAATGGGACATGGTCAAGCATTTTCCTCAATTGCTTCTGTTTTTTTTTCTCTCCTTTGGTAACATTTTTGAAAAATTGTAAGGATTCCCTTTCAGAGTTACATTCCCTTGCCATCACATGACATTTTAAAGAAGCACCTGGTAGCAAAAAATTCCAGAAGACTTTATAATTATAAATAATAATCATCATGGTTTTAGGAAAGGGAGGTCGTGTGACACCCAAATGGCTTCCCTGATGGATTATATTCAAATGGCTTTAGACAACAGAAAGCAGGTTGACATTGTATTCTTGGACTTTGAACAGGCTTTTGTCATGATACCATCTGGGATTCCTCAGGGAAGCATATTGGGTCCTTTGTTGTACATTCTCTTTGTGCAGATGACACCTGTATTGCTCGGGTATTGGATGAGGGGTTGTCATCCTGTGTACAATTATAGCAGGATCTAGATAAAATTTATGACTGGTGCATTACATGGGAATTGCCTTTAAACCTCCAAAAGTGTAGATTTCTTAGGATATCCAGATCTAGTAACCCAGTTGATTTTGATTACTACATTGTTGGAAGAGAGGACGGTGACCCATAAACATCTTGGACTTATTTTAAATAGCAAAGGTAACTGGAAGAATCATATTGTCAAATTGACTAGGAGGGCAAGTCAATTCCTCCGTCTGATTAGTAGGGTTCTTGGAGACAGCACAATGCTGCGACCAATTTTAGAGTATTGTAGCCAAATTTGATCTCACTTTAGGCAAGACTTATCATGGGAAATTGAAAGAATCCAAAGGAGGGCAGCAAGAATTGTACTCCACAGGTTTTCTCGCATGGAAAGTGTGTCTGACATGATTAGGGATTTGGGGTGGGAAGCACTAAGCTGGGGGCATGTATCTCACAGCATTGGTCTTTTCATGGGGCATGTTGCTGATGGGGTGCAATGGGCCTCTGGCTGGAAGTGTGTCCCTGGCTGGGTAAAAGGGCAAAAAGGATCATTCATATAAATTGAAGGAACTAAGGGCACAGACAGACCCATACTACTGGTCTTGTTTGCCAAAGATCATTCAACAGTGGAGGGCTTACTGAAAGGGAAGACCACCTTTGAAAGTATTGTAGGGGGTACAACAACTACAGGTTAGGATTTTAGAAGTTTTCCATTTTCTTATGTAGCAATGCGTTTGTCGCTCCACTGCCAAATTGGCCATTGAGGCTGCTTGTAGTGAATTAGAATTAGAATAAATTATAATAGAAGGATACCATAAAGGTCAAGAAGCTCACGGAAAGTTGATTCAGCTCTCGTCAGCAATTAAGTGGAGGAACGTAATAACTAAAGTGACCAGATTTTGCAGAGGGCAAAGCGGGACGGGGGTTTTGGTAAGGGTCCCCAAGTGGGGGTGGTGAGACATGCTTTCCTGAAGAGCAAGGAACAAAACTTGTGTCTCAGTACCTACTGTACCTTATAGCTTGATGTGTGTCCATCCAGCACAGGATGCATCATCATCATACCCTTACCCCGCCTGCAACAGAGCTGAATATACTTCCTGAACAAGCATACAGTATGCATATTTGGCCAAATTTTTTTTAATCACATGCAAACCGCACCACTTCAAAATTGCATAAAAATAAACCGCATAAAAAGAGACCCAACTGTACTTTAAGTGGGGAAGTTCACACATGACTCCGGCGCCACTGCAGCACCATGTATCGGGGTTGCGTCTGAAAATACCCACAGATCCCTACAGAACGGTGACGCCGCCACGCACGCACATCCGATCATGTAGTACCTCTTGGCCTGTTGAGTACTGCACACATCTGTTGATATCGTGTGGGACCTTGGAAAATAATTTTTTTTTTGCTAACAAAGTAGGAAAAAAATGCTGGCCTTCTGTAATCAGCTTCCATTGTTGAGAATTGTTCACAGTTGCCAATATGCGAACTGGCGACGTTTCATCAATGTGTGTGCATTGCATTGTTGTGCCATCGCTGCAGTGTCACAGTGACGCCACACGAGTAAAAATTGGTTGTGTGCACCATGCCTTAGGTCTTTCACCACTCCAAAAGATCCACATTTCAAAATTTCTAACTGTACAGATGCATATTTCCTTCATACCAGGGGCGGATCCAGAGGGGGGAGCAATGCAGTAATTTCAACTGACATATTACAACTGATGCACAATTCCCGTTTCTATACTGCCAGTCCAATCTGCAGTTGGCTAAACCACTGAAAATAGGACATTGTCTCTAATGGCAGTAGAGGACCTATTGTAATTGCTAGCCAGATTTATACTAAGGGATTCTCAATATTTAAAAACATTGCGGGCATACTTTTTTGAAGTGCTTCCTCCTAATAGCCTCTGGATCCACCCCTGCTTCATACCCATTTACTCTGGTCACTTCACAAAGGGTGGTTTCTTCTGACCCTACGTTACCACTAGAACGTAGCCTCGTAAGTCAGTCAATCAAAACAGCTTTCATCCATGAACGTTCTAATGCTTGTCAAAGTGGTTCACTATACAGCCGTTCTTAATGTCCAACAATTATTATGACATGACATTCCTGTTGTGTGACGCATGTTTTTAAATTTACAGATCCTCAAGGAAGTGTATCACCCAGAATTACAGAAAGCAGAGCTTCAGTAAGTGTCCGACAATCAGAAACAGCTCTTTTGCCATGTGCAGCTCAAGGACATCCGGCACCAACATATAGGTTCGTGTATTTCATTCATTTTAAAATTTGCGTGACATTATATCACATTCCTGATAATCTACCAAAAACATAGTAGCAAGTTGTCATTAGCCGAAGTTAACAGCTTGCTAGAAATGCTTAAAATCCATAACTTTTTTTCAGTTCTCGATTCCCAGTTAAACTTTTCGGGTTAATATTATCCTTTTCAAATGGATTTCAAGAGATTTAATGTAATCGACATGCGCGTATTTTTTTATTTCCTTGGAACCCGAAATAGGGAGAGCAAATGTTTGATTATACAGTAATTGTAAACCTATGATCAATGAAATCAGAAAGTATTTTCTGTTTATAAAGTCGAATGAACTTAAGTGCCTACCTAGTTTCTTAGTAGCATTAAGTACTATTCAAGTGGTCAACAGTTTTATGTGGATCACGAGTACTACATACGTATGTTGGTCAACCGTAGTCTAGAAGTTTTTTTTCTGGCTCCCATGCCTTCACCCTGGTGTAGAATTCAAATAATGAAAATACCTATGTAACATACCGAAGTTTTTGGTACGTTTTTGATGCAGCTGGTACTTGAGGACAAACAAAAATCAAGTGGAGCCGGTTAGCATCAGAGACAGATTCACCGTTATTGGAGGAACTTTGGTTATTTCGGACGCCAGAAAGGAAGACAAAGGAACATATCTGTGTGTGGTCAGTAACAGTGTTGGCAATCAAACTACCGAAACCAACTTTAATGTCAATGGTGAGTGTTGAAGATTTTGACAATGGGACACAATTCGGTTAAATTATTTACAGTATATTACGGATAGTATAAAAATGTTTTTTGATGAGTATCCCTGGATCATAGGGAAGGTCAGGATTTGTTGTTGCATAGTGTACTTTAAGTAGGACTTTTGATGAAATTTAAGACTTCTCTAAGTGTAGTATATCCTGATCAGTACATCATACGTCCCCTTTGTTAATGGAGTTTGGTAGCACTTGATGAGTGACTGTATTACGTTGGACACACAAGTCCTTGACTGTTTCGCAGTTAGCTTACGTAACCCCAGCTAGTACTAACATGGGTGGCCGCTTTGGAAATCTGAGTACCTCCAGTAGCCAAAAATCGTTGCATCAGCATAATGTCTGTGCAGTCTTTCCATTAGTAAGCAGTGGACCGCGGAGGTCAAATGACCGTTGTAGTTGAAGAGCCCTGCAAGTTTGGTTGGGCCATGAGTCAAACGAAGGTTTCCCATTACACCCGATTCAAATGTTCAGATTTGTGAGTGGACAGATGACATTGCACACTCATGCACAACAACACTTATTCAGTAGTAGGAAAAGTCATGACGCATTTTAGCATAGGAAAACATTAAAATACGTCATGACTTCCCTGACAGTCCGATACTTCCCACATGATGGAAAGTGTACTAAATGAGCCAGTAATTATCAGTGGGATCACAGTCGTCGCTAGGGTTGGCGTCATTCAGTGCGGTGACGCCGTGGTGTCAACCCCCCCTCCCTCCGAAAAAAGCCGCTCTGTCTGTTTTGTTCCTTCTGTTTTGGTGTCACCTCTTTTGTCATGGTGCGAGTGATGTCACTCGGTGCGGCCCGCACCCCGTAGTGAGTAGGATTCAGCCGATTATGCAATGGTAGGATCCACTGGTATGAGCGACCTATGACTTACATTACAAAATTACACAGAACATCTTTTATCTGCTATTCTTTCCATCGTTTAAGTGGTTTCCTCATAGAAATGAAAAACTGGTTCTTTAAAAATTGTGATTACCACCACTTTATGTAATCCGGTCATTACTACAAATGAAAGGCGTTTAAAAGGTCAATTGGGTTCCTTGTATTTCAAGGCGCACGCTAACGCTAGAAAATCGCTGAACTGTCGAATCGTGCGTTGCTACGCGCGTTTCTATGTCATCATCATCATCATCATCTCACCCTTCTCCCGCCTGAGGCAGGGTCGGGTCTGCGGGTTCTGATCCTCCACTCCCGCCTATATCCCCACCAGGTCCCCATCCACCCCGCACGCCTCCATGTCCCTCTGCACCACCTCCGCCCACGTCCGTTTTGGTCTTCCTCTACCCCTGGTGCCCCCAATCACCCTCAGTCCCGTAATGGCCCTAATAAGCTCCTCCTCTCCCCTTCTCCTAACATGCCCATACCACCTCAACCGATTCTCCCTCATCTTTTCTGCAATGTCCCCCACTCCCAAGCTACCTCTAATGTAAGTGTTTCGGACTCTGTCAGCTCGTGACACCCCACTCATGTAGCGCAGCATTCGCATCTCTGCCACTTGCATTTGCCTTTCATGGTTCTTCCTAGCTGCCCAACACTCTGATCCATACAACATAGCGGGCCTAACGACAGTTCTATACACTTTGCCCTTCAGCTTAATTGGGACCCGTCGGTCGCACAAGACCCCACTTGCTTGTCTCCATTTCTGCCATCCTGCCTTAATCCTATGTGTCACATCGGAATCTATCTCCCCATTGCTCTGGAAAACTGATCCTAAATACCGGAACTCTTGCACACCTGGTATCTTCTCACCCCCACAGCAGATCTCATCCCCTTGTCCCTGGCCACTGAAATTGAAAGCTAAGTACTCAGTCTTCTTCATGTTCACCCTAAGGCCCCCCCCCCTCTCCATTGCCGTTTCTACGCGTTTCTATGTAAAAGCAGCAATTCACCTCTGTGTCTTCCCCAACGCGCGTTACAACATCGCGCGGTAGCTAACGCTGCATGTGAAAGAGGCCTTACTCTGTACCACGTAGGCCTGCCTTCTGACTGCAAACACATTTTAAGTCGATTTTTTTTTGTAAAAATATGCATCGTCCAAAAATACGGTAAAACCAGTGGTTCCGTTCACAAAACCTAATTACCCGTATCGGATATAATCAAGATCTGAAGATGAATGAATAATTTGCTACTCATGTTTCGTAATGAACCGACCTTCATAGCAACGCAATTCAAAGGACGTGTTTACAGGACTGGCACATCATCATATTCGTATTTGAATAATTTTATCGATATATTCAAATCAAATTCAACATTTTTATCATGCCACTATGAGATTCAGAGGTTCTTTTATACATCATTGATTTCGTTGTTTGAATAAAAGGTATTGAATGTTATCAATAACTCGCAAATTATACGTGTAGTTGGAGAAAGTCTCGGTAGGCCTACGTATAAATTTACGTCACATTTACAAAATCGTTGTTGAACATGGCTTAAGCTTTAAATCGAAGGGAGTTTTGAATCTCACCACTTAAAGATAAATTTTGACTCTGTATATACAGTACTTTCTATACCGCATGAGCGGCTTATTGCGTTGGACGCACCAGTTGTCGTCTGATCACTGAAGTTAAGCAACGCAACCCCAGCTTATACTAACATGGGTGGCCGCTTGGGAAAACTGGGTGCCGCTAATACCCCCAAAAAATCGTCGCATTAGAGTAGTGTCTGTGCAATTCGTGCATTAAATCTACGCAGTAGACGGGACTCTAATGACCTAGTAGTTGAAGGACCCTTAAACACCTACAAAACAACAAAGTATGTATAAGGTATGTCTGATATTTGTAAAAATACCAGAGGAGTGTATGTGCGCACCATTGTAATGGTGTTGCGCGATTGGTCACAAGTATCGCCTTTACTAAACTTAATTCTATGCAGTAAAAGCCAACTACGGAGAAAATTTTAATGGAGTTATCTTTCGCATCTCGCTGTAAGCAGCATTTGTATAGTGCCTCTTTCATGTCATCACTACGTTGTTGACGAAAGTGTAATGCCGGTTTCCACTGGAAGATTTCATCATCATACCTGTATACCATCAACGACAGTGGGGACCTGCGAGTGCTGACCGTTTTGTTTCCCGTCCACCTCACACAACGCGATGTCTACTTTCGATAACATACATTCCTATGGTGGGGCCACGTCGGCAGGTTACTCGGTGAAAATAAGCAAAAAACCAGCAGTACGCCTCCCATCATATTGGAAGAGTTAGTGGTAGTTCCATGTTTAGGTGTGCGATGTCACTTGTCAGCATTTTGCTTGTCATTCTACGAATTTTAACATTAAGACCTCGATATGCCAACCCTAGCGTTTTAGAGTTTATGGGATTAAGTATGTTGGATTACATCTCATAAATGTACGATAGTGGGACGCATAGTTTGCGACGAAATAAAGAGCATAATTCTTCACAATGGACATTGGCTTGTAAATTAGGTGGCAGTGGTATAACTCCAGGGTACCTCGTGTTAAAAGACCTAAACTGTTGAGTCCATTTCCTTTCCCCATGCGATCGCCCATGGTCTCGCACCCACCAGTAGTGAAACATCACCTTGCCAGTGATAATACAATGACTTTACTTTGAGCTAAGGTACCATGCTCTACGAATAGGGCTGCGGAATGTTACAGTTGACTGCAGGGCCAATTTAAATGGTGTAAGGGAAAAGCTTACAATGAATTAAAATTTTAAAAAAATATATAATGTATGCTATGTTTGTTATGGTCCATGAAGTCTCTCTATTGATAGTTCCTTATTATCTGTTGTAGTGCCTTTTGCTGTATATATTCAACCCAGGCAGCAAACCGTCAATCTTGGTGATCCCACCAATTTCCTTTGCGTCATTTCTGGTTATCCCATTAATTCAATGATTTGGTACAAAGATGGCATTCCTCTATTGGATAGTTCTGGAAGAATTCAGTCAGATGAAATGCTTCGGATTCACGCAGTACAGAAAGGTCACAAGGGGATGTATCAGTGTATTGTTAAAAATGACCGTGAGTCTGCACAAGGCACGGCAGAGTTGAGACTTGGAGGTAATACCTGATAACAGATACAGTATATGCCTATCAAATTTATTCTGGAAATTACTCTAATTAAAATTGTGCCCCTCAACAGATGCCTTTCCAGAAATGGTTGATAGGTTCTCTGAGAAAACTGTGCATCCTGGTGATTCCATCAGTCTTAAGTGTTCTGCATCTGGAAACCCTACCCCTACCATTAGTTGGACCGTCGATGATGAGGCAATAGTTCAGAAAATGGGCATGACCGTCGGGCAGTATTTGGGGCAACATGGAGATGTTATAGGTCATCTGAATATTACCAACATACAGACAGAAGACAGTGGTGATTACACATGTGTAGCCAAGAATAAACTTGGACACTCCAACCACACTGCCCACATCAGTGTTTATGGTAAGGCAGAAGTTTGTCAACATTATGATTTTGGATTTGACACGTCCATTTTTCACCAATTGTTCTGAGTCTTTTTCTAGGTCGATTGGGAATTCGAAAGATGAAAAAAATGACCGTTGTTGCTGGTGACGAAATGATCTTGAGATGTCGAGTGACTGGATATCCGGTAGCCAGCATCACTTGGGAGAAAGGTCAGTGGGTATTCCTAAACGTATTGATTATACATGAATATCCCAAATTTTAAAGGCTTTATTTAGAAAAGTGAAATGCTTACAGAATTGGTTGACGATTCCTCTGAAAATTTAGGTTGTAAATTTTCTAATAAATGTTCAATGTGACCGCCACAAGAAGCTCGAACGGTATTACTCGGGTAATCGAACTCATCCCACACTCTTAACAACATGTCCGGTGTTATGGTATGGATGGCTGCAGTTATTCTTGATTTAAGTTCGTCAATGTCAGCTGGCAGTGGTGGCATAAACACTTTATCCTTTACATACCCCATAGGTAAAAATCACATGGGGTTAAATCAGGGCTTCTTGGGGGCCAGTGATAAAAAGCATGATCGTGAGCTGCTTAGTGGCCACTCCATCAATTCAGCAATTTTTATTCAAGAACTCTCGAACTGATAAGTGCCAATGGGGTGGTGCTTCATCCTGCTGGAAAATAAAGTGGAAAACAACCAATTTATGAGGATATACAAATTGTAAATTCCAGTAACAGTGGGGTCATGAAAACGAGGTGCAAAAACCTTGTTTTTTTTTATAAAGCACAAAATACATACCTTAGGCCCTAAAAGCACCTTAGGCCCACATGCTTGGTGGTTTGAAAAGGCTTTTCTGTACCCGAGATTCATGCATTATGCTGGTTGACCCATCATTGAATATTAGCTTAGTCCAGGACTTCTTAAACGTTTTTCATTTAGTTTCATTCTCAAACGTTTTATGATTGTGAGTTTTTTTCGCAACCCCAGATAAATATAAAATAAAGATATATAAATATTTTGTGATGATTTATTGATTAGGTAACAATATACATACATATGGAAAAAATATAGTTTTAGAATTTGTTTAGAAACATAGAAAAGTATAAAATTAAAAACTGCGCAAAAAGTTGTAAAATTGTATGTATTATACTAAGAAACCCCGGCATAGTTTAAGAAGCCCTGGCTTAGTCAAAGAGAATCGTCTTCATACGTCACATGAAGGATATACTCACAAAATTCAATTCTCTGTTGTTTATCATTTTCAGTAACAGCTTGTACCATCTGTAACCTATATGATTTGTAAAACATTCGCTTTCTTAACACTTTCTACACTGTTGGTTGAGGAATGGTCAGTTCCCAGTTAACTTGAGGAGTTGATTTTCCTGTACTGCAAGCATTTGATCAACATTTTCTTCTGAAACGGGGTGCTGTCCAGATGTTTTGCCTTTGCAAATGTACCCAGTGTCATGAAACTGACGGGACCAATGCAAGATACACTTCCTGTTGGACATATTAATTCCATACTTGTGATGCACGTTGAACCATTACAGCTGATTCACTCTTGTAAACCTTAATAACACAGTACGCCTTTTGTCGTGCAGTGACCATCTTAACACTAACTGACAACAAGCCTTGTTGTGCAAAGACAGGCGGACCCGTCTACTTTAATCGACCAAAAATGTAATTTCAGAACGTCCACTTCACAATTCTTTATTAGTGCTCTCAGTGTTTTTGTTGCAAAAATAGACTCCTTCAAATTTGGGATTTTCATTTGTAATCACCCTGTAGAATGATTTATTATGTCAGGAGTAGCTTGAGTAGAGCAGGTTTTACCAGACGTTTGATTAAAGGGACGATAGGTCATTGAAGCAATAACTGTCGTCAATTTCATTATCACAAAAGAAAACGGGGGAGTAGCTTATTGCTTTGGACACACCAGTTATCGTCTGATCACTGAAGCAAAGCATTGTAACCCCAGCTAACCATCCCGTAACGAGGGTTTGACAACGAGGGTTTGCAACGTGACAGTCGGTGTTGAGTCATGTAGATTAGAATGGTCAAGTAAAATAAAAACCATGCTGAACTCTCAATGGGGTCGGTATCCTTTGTTTTGTGCCCCAAACCCAGTTGTGCTCGCGGCGGGCGCATTTTTTTGCCGCGCCCTCGTTACGGCACTGCCAGCTATTACCAATATGGGTGACCACTTCGGAAAACTAGGGTACTGCTAATACCCAACAATCGTCACATTCGCATAGTGTCTCTGCATTAAAACTATGCAGTTGATGGGTTTCTAATGACCTTGTAGTGGAAGTGCCCTAAAACACTAACGTTATCCTTGGTTCGTTTCCTTGACTGTTTCCTGGTTGCATCCTTGCCACCTCTGAAAAGATATGTGAACCCTCCCATGGCTTCTTTCCTTCGAGATAAATTGCCGAGTAAACCTACTGTAACACATGAGAAAGTCAAGTGAACCTTTCAGTCGGATTTGAAATGAAAGGTTGTGGTCCTACCATGGATTGAACTGTTTCACGTGATCGTACAAGTAAATTACTCTAAATTTATTATTTCTGAAATTGTTAGTGAATTTGTTTCTCAAATGAAATGTTTATTTTATTCAAAATGTGTTAAAGTAGTTCTGGCAAACACGTTTGGTATTACAATGGTGTTAAAAATCAACAATTTTTTTTTAAATTTCTCAAAAGTACTGAACTCCAAACTGGAAAGTGTCTTCAAATAATAGATCTCAGGCTCAGTGTATGGTATTTGCAGACGATATAGCAAAACTTACCGAATCCAGAGAGCAAGTAGAGAAGGGCCTAAGCGATGTTAGGGGAGGCCTAAGATAAATATAAAGATGGCAGTGTATTTAGCTTTCAATTGGGAAGGACGGGAAAATAATGGTGACGTATGCTCTAGAGCAGGGGTCGGCAAACTGCGGTTCTTTGGCCCCTTGAATGCGGCTCTTCCACAAATGACTGTGTTGGTGCACAGGCATGCACAGCAGTATCGTTCGAGTGACAGAAGACGTGGCACAGGCGGTATGTGGCGCTTGGAAGGCACAGTTGCCTAAGGCCCTTCGTCCACTACTACAATGCAACTGCAACTCAACTGAAATGTAATGCAACTAAAGTTAATTGCAATGCCACTTTCGTCCACAGATGCAACTCTTTGGCAATAGTTGCACTTATGATGCCGAGTAGTTCAGATGAAGAGAGCATTGTGCGAGTGGTGCGAATTACTTGACAGTTGCAATGAAACTGACATGCTCAGTTGCGACGCAACTCGTTTCCAACCAGTTGCCTTACATTGCGTTGCGTATCATTAACATGAGTCAGACTAGCATCCAACTGAAAAGGAACTAAAATTTGATTATTTTTCAGTCAAGTGGCAGATGCGCTGTGTCAGTGGACGAAGGGCTTTATGCACGAGTTGAGTGAGTCATTCAGTCAGCAGTCTCATTGTGTAAAGGGGTCAGTGCTTGACGCGTACAGAAATCACACGTTGGTGGCAAAAGTATCTTCTTGAAGCACAAAGTTACCTGTATTTTTCTAACCAGCCATTTCCAAAAAATTTGATTTTTATCAATAAATGAGATCATTAAGTTAATAATGGTGTCACTACCTAGATAGTTTAAATTTAAGAAATTTGGCTCTCAAAAGAAATCTCAATCATTGTATTGTTGATATTTGGCTCTTTGGACTGAGGAGTTTGCCGACCACTGCTCTAGAGGCAAAGTGGATAACAGCGTGCAAGAGGTAAAGTACTTAGGATCAACATTCCAAAGCAATGGGGAGATAGACTGGGATGTGACTCATAGAATCAAAGGGTATGGTTGAAGTGAGACAAGCAAGTGGAGTCCTGAGTGATAGTGGATCCCAATCAAGTTGAAAGGGGAGTTTTGCAGGGAAATGGTTAGGCCAGCTATGCAATATGGATCAGAGTGATGGGCAGTGAGGAAGAGCCACGTAAATAGAATGCAAGTAGCAGAGATACGAATGGTGCAGTTCATGAGTGGGGTGTCGAGAGCTGATAGAAATAGTAATGAGTATATTAGCTGTAGCCTGGGGTGGGGCACATCGCGGATAAAGTGAGGAGTGGGCGAAGAGGGGAGTAGGAGGTTGTTAGGTCCATCACAGGAATGGAAGTGGTTGGAAGCACCCGGGGCATGGTAGTGTGTCCGGAAGGATATGGTAGTGTGTGGGGTGGACGGGGACCTGGTGGGAGATAGGCGACAGTGAAGGGCCTGAACCAACATACCCAGGGTATGATGATGATAATGAAATACGAGTAATAAGGCTATAGTGCAGGTATCGAATTTGTAATCACACTCCTATGTCTACGTAGGTGGTGCAGTGGCAGTGAAAAGTTGAAAACGTGGCCATTTGTTCGTCTGCTGTTCATTCGTTTATACAAATCAGGATTCCTGTAGGCCTACTGATAAAGTGTTTTGTAAAATTCTGTCACATTACATAAACAGCATAATAGAATGACTAATGGCCATCGTTTAGATGATGGAATGAGGTGGAGAATCCCAGTGCAGGTTGTAGGAAACTTCTACACCTGCTACCGTCAGTAATTTGTGAAAATAGTTTCAGGAGACTTGGGAAGTTCCATAACGCCTGGGGAAAGGGGTCCATACAGCTCTCTCTTGAGCTCTCTGCTGCCTCTTGTTCCAAGGGTTACTGTTTCCTGAAGGCTTCATGAGAGAAGACTTGATGCTAGATGACCTGCTGTTTGCATCACACTCACTCCCTTGCACAAAAGAGCACGTCTTGCATGGTGCAGAAAACATCAGCTTTAAGCCCAACTCATTGGGCCACGTTCTCTTCAGTAACGAGTCAAGATTCGGCCTAGACACAGATTCTAGAGGAGCTTTGATCTGGAGAGAACCTGGAACCGCTAACACCTCTGCAACGTCAAGGAAAGTGGCCATTATGTCGGTGGAGGTGTCACGGTGGAATGTTGTTGAATGTTGGCTCCCAACTCCAATCAAAAATTTGACCAAGTGATAGCTCGTAAGTTATCTCGGAAAAACTCGTAAGTCGAGGATTTTACCGTACTAGCATGGGTGACCTCTTGGGAGAACTGGGTACTGCAAAAACACAAATCCTTGTAACATCGTAGTGTCTGTACAGACTTCGCATTAAAACTACGCAGTGGACGGGGCTATAGTGATCAATGTAGTTGAAAGGCCCGAAAACACCAACAAAACAAAGAACCGAAAGAAGCCAACCCTCTTCGATCCAGTGTCGAATCTGGAATCATTGGCGCAATAAATCGAGTTGCTTTTTATGGGGTATATAGTTAAAATTACTTTTAATAAAATTCCCCTTGGTACTGTCACTGCACAACATGAGAATCTTGTATAGCAGTAAAAATAATTTAAATAATGAATTATACTGCCTTTTGAGACTCGGCCGTCTGATTAGAAACACGCTCGAGAGGGCCCGGACCTTTTGATCATTTCCATAGTATTGGGAATAGTTATTTGATCTTTCATCAATCCAAAACAATTGAACTTCGTAACGGTTTAGCTTTTGAGTAAATTGATGATTGTGTTTTTGTTTTATAGATGGAATGCTGCTACCCGTTAATAGACGCCAACGTGTGTATCCAAATGGTACGTTAATCATCCAGGATGTTAGTCGTGAAAGTGATCGAGGAAAGTACTTGTGCACTGCTCGAGATGATCCAATAAAAGACCCTGGAGTTACACGAGAAGTTGACGTTATGGTGTTAGGTGAGTAAACCTTTCGTCATTCGCTATTATACGATCCCTGTTTCAGTAAAAGTGAGCTACTCTTTCTTCCAAATCTAATGTAAGTTAATCTCACCCTCTTGAAGAAGCTACTTGGAATGTCTAATATTTTAAGGAATGATACGGAGTATTCCCGTCTCGGCTAACATTTAAAAAATTAGCCATACTATGATATTTATAGTGAAGCTAAACGGAAGTACTACTTTTCTGAAATTTAATATTGTTTAAATGGGAATAATACCGTATTCATCTCTTTCGTGTTTTTGCACCGTATCAGTGGTGTCCAACTCGCATATTCATTTTAAAATTATCTGCAGGCCACATTCTATGGTTTTATGGGCCGCGTTTGACACCACTCCTCTTGATTACGAATTAAATGTTGATATATTAAAGTTGGCCCGTTGTCACTCTACAAATGCTATGAAAAGGTCACTTTGCATATAGTTATTGTTCCACAGCCTTGGACCTTTACATATCGATGAATATTCTTATGAATTAATATTTTGAAGTCTAAAATTGTTGAGTGTTGAAGGCTACAAAAGCACAACGATTGAAAGCTTCCTAAACATCAAGAAATTAACGTTCTTTTTGAATCATTTACCGAAAATTCACCCAAGAAGTCTACTTTTTAAATGAAAACATTTAATTAAATGTTATTAATCAGTGCTGTCAACTACATCCTTTCACTTCGCAAGTATTTCATCTTTAAAAAACAGTTTTTTAGTTTGACGATTAATTTAGAAAACCTTTAGAAAATACTGTCGTAGAGATATTCTGCAGTCAAGATTAAAAATTATCGATTGAAGATTATTCGATCGTAAATAGCAGTTGGGAGTTCTACTTGGTTGCTCTCTTTGTCCTAGTGCTTGTGTCCCATTCAAAAGCCCGCCTTCTTTCTGTAAATTTATAAGAAAGAATTTTTAAACCAGTGGGGCGCTCACAAATTACGATCATACTACTAATAATTTTCTTTTTTCTTTTAGTACCTCCCAAGATCACTCCCTACTCCTTTCAGGACGAAGACCTTTATGAGGGCATGCGTGTCCAGATCATTTGTGCAGTGAGACAAGGCGATCTACCACTGACAATAAAGTGGCTAAAAGACGATCAACCAATCATCCCCAATCGTGGTATTGTTACCCGGTTGTTTGATAGTTACACGGGCTCTCTAAGCATTGACAGTGTCAGTTCTACTCATAATGGAAACTATACGTGTGTGGCCCAAAATGCAGCTTCTACCGTCAGTTTCACTGCTCCGCTCAGGGTTAATGGTAAATAATATTTTTCATTACTTTTCATTGGCTGCTCCGAAAGTAGCTGACCGGCTTTACGTTCGAAACCAACCGAAGTTTCTCCCCACCAGTTTGAGTCAGCTACCCCAGTTCACGGTTCTACGGTTCTGTCTATTGTCTATTGCGAAGGTGACTCTTGTGCTGAAAAGGCATAACTAAATGATGTCGCGATTACTACCTGTGTGCATACACGCACTGCTCACCTAGTAGAACCGGTCCTGAGTGCGACATTCTGCCATTCCAATATGTTAATTTCCGACGTGTACACATCATTCTGTTTTCTTACGAAGCCTCGGCTTTCCTGCTCCCCACGACCTGAGCGGCGCCTAAGCCACAAGCGTTATAAGGCTCCTAGACTCAGCCCATTTGGTGGTTGTTTAGTGCACAGTAGACAGATTTCTGTAACGGTTTCCAAAAGCCCTTTTGTAAAGCGTTGACTCCTTACTTGAAAGGCCGAATGAAAGTTCAGTGTCCTACTTGACATAATTGAGACAGAGAAGTCAGCTGTTTGATCATGGAGCTCGTGTCTTTCATTTCACCCTCTACCGGAAGGCAGAACTACCAGAAATTGGCCTTATGAAGCTTCCTACCATTTCTGGTTCGTCGATTGTCACAAATGATTATACAAAAGTAACAGCTAATTGCAGTAATTATCATGCATCGATTATCGACATTCCATTCAACATAGAAAGCGATAGTCTCATTGGCACAAATTGGAGACCATTATGACTTCCGGTTTTTCAAGAAAGTTGTAGAGATTTTTTTCAAAGGTTTATATATAGGCTTACTACTTGATAGTTCTGAGATTCCAATTATCGTCTTTGAAAGTTAATTTCACTTCAGTCAAATATTATTAATTACAAATCAGTAAGTGAGCATCCTCAAAGGCTGAATTATGCAAATTGTTTTTCGAGCTTTGCTTGAAGTAGATTGAAACTTCACTTTTTCCCCAGAGTTGAATAATAATGCACCCTAAGATCAATTTCAGGAATGCAGCATTTGAGATAGAAGAGAGAAATGATTTCTATAGAATAAAATGTTCACCAAAATAATTATTGTTTTAACTGAAATGATTAGTGTCTAGTATAACCGTATGATTCAAGAGACTAAGTAACTGCAATATATCTATGTATAATAACAACTTTCCAGATCGCAACAGCTTAGGGCAGTTGACACATGATAGACGAGCCAAAATTTTGTCCCATATAAGGTGCAAGAGATGACCAATATGGGGGGGGGTCTTAAGCCTGGGGACTATCAGTGATAACCTGTGGTAGTCTATGTCCTGCAGATTTACAAGGACCAAATTTTTATTTTGAATGGCATCCTGCAGAAGCATTGAACAAGAAGGATCTCTCAAAAATTTCGAGAAAGTTTATGATAAGATTCCTCGTTGGTGTTATGGGACAGGTTGAGGAAGGAAATGAAATAAGGTTATGACAGGCGAGTTCAGTAAATGCTAATGGATATACAGTATAACTAGTGTTAAAAATACATGGTCACAAAGAGGGGTGGATCATGCACAAAGGTTCAAGCTCACTCAGTCCATTCCTGTCATTCTAGTCACTGACTGGCGTATGGAAATAGTTGACGAATTTGAAACTACAGAAAGGACTAGCGAAAAACTGGCATCCCAATGTTAGGTGCAATGAGACGTAATGAGGAATGAGTAGAAATGGTTGAATTTGATTTTGATTTGATGAATTCTATGGGTTGGGGAGCCAAGCAGCAGCCGTTCCCAAGCAGCCATAACAGGCTGAACCCTTAGGAGGCTGCTCGTGGGAGATGAGGAGGTAGGTGTAGAGGATGTAGGAGAGGAGAAACTTGCAGCACCCATTGTTCTTTACCAAACACCCATGTTGGTACTAACGTGGGCTTTCGCTGCTTAACTTCAGGGATCTCACGAGAACTGGTGTGCCCAACGCAATTTGGTTGTACGAAGACTGGCACTCCTGACCCTCTTAAGGACTGGATAACGGCTTTACTGTATTTTTGGGATGATGCTGAATAATGAGATAAGCAGACTTCAGAGCTAAGCAACCTACATTAAATATCGTAAATAAACTGTCGGAAATATCGTTCAAGAACCAAAGATACTTTGGGTCCCACAATACATTCATTTTCAGAACCTAGCTACATACGATGCGAGTGTGCAAGGGTTGAGCTTCCTTCTAAGAAGTCAGTTGAAAGTGTTTCCAAGTGATAAGAAATTTTTTTGGATTCGAGTTTTCAATAAGATCAACTTAAATTTTGTAGTATTGGATGAAAATTGGCCCTTTGCAGCTTATTTTTCTAGAACGTATTAGAAACAATTGAAATCTATGGTAATAGAGGATTTTTTCCTTCAAACGTCTTGTAACTGCCGTTTTATTTGGATACAGGTTTTGTAAATCGCTTAAGTTTTGATGTGCTAAGTTCAATTTTTGTGTTGTGACAGTGAACAACCAAGCATTTCTTCTCGTAAAACGGCCTTTAATGGACTCGGAAATAGACTTTGAACGGAATTATGCAAATTTTCATGGGTGTGCCAGTGTGCAACGACGATCTGCCTCTATTACGATTCCCTGGTGTATAGTTTCGTCATTAAGCACGTTCTGACTCTAAAATGATGTCTAAATTGATTCCAGACGTTACATTGATTAGGTCTTTGCATAAAAGGACCATTGAATTTGTGCAGTTTCTCAACACATCTACCACCTTCTCACGTTTCTCGGAAGGATTCTACAAGAGTCTTGTTTATAAATGACGAAAGAGCGGCATAAACCCGGTGTTAATGAGTTTTTGGAGTGAATTGATTATCATATATAATGATCGTTGACTAACAGAATTAAGCCCCTTGAGAAGTAAAATTGAGACTGCAGATGTTGGAAACAATGGCCGTGGCCAAGTTCTCGCTTTGTCTTTCTATTATCCAAGGGGCTTATTCATAATTGAAGACTGTAACCTTGTAACCTATTTTTAACGCATCTATAATATTCTTCTTCATAATAAGTCTCTCAAAAACTAGAGGACCAAATAAGACAAGTTACCATATGCAGCTTTAAAAATTTCTTTTACATTTAAAATGTATTATCTACCTTGTTAGCTGAAGAAAGCACTTAATTCTGAATCTCAAAGATCGCCAGTTCGACCTCCAGGTCAAGATCCTCTCTGTTGGTGATCCTCAGTCAAGTAATAAAGCATGGTATAGTATGTGGATATGCGATAAAGATGAATGCCTTTATTGGATTCTTTGGGTTTGTTCTACAATGTCTGCACTATCGGTTTCCGTTTGTCTGGTTCGAATATTCTAAAGCAGGACAAACTTAAAGACTCAAGGTTCCAAGTATGAAGTATTTAGATGTACATAAAAGAGACCTAATCTACCTTATCCACGTGAATTTAAAATTTGTTTAGCTTAATATACCTACATGTTAATTAGGTAGCAAACTGTGCTCCATTGGTTGACGCTGATTAGGGCTTTTTCCTGCAACATAGGATATGGCATACAGGACCTTTGACGGTCTTTATTGAGTTACGACATCATCGTCTTTAATTCGTTTTTTTGCAAGGAAACACTCAACTAGGACCGTTCTTTCATGAAAACAGATTTCTGACCACCTACGACCACAACCCTACTTATATAACCCGAGGCTGATCTCTTCAAAGGGGTAATAACAGACACCAAGAGACAAGCTTCCGCATTTAGGAATTTCTTTAATCTACGCAGACATTCCTCGCCATTAGAAGGGGTTATTTTACATCAGTGATTCTCAAACTGGTAACCTTCAAGGTACCGAATTTTGGGCTATTTGCGATTATTGTCATGCTTCTATCCCAGTAGCCTAAAGTTTCCAGTAGTTTAAAAAGGTTCGCGAGCCATCTAAAAATTGTAGAGATCGTCACGCAAGAAATCCTTAAAAAGTTTGACACCCACTATTTTAAATTAATTTGACATCATGCACACCACCACGGCACAACAATTTTATCCTACCCGAAGGAATGCGTACTTTAGCTCCTCCTTGCCGCCCGAAGGAGTGCGCCACTGAGCTACCAAGGAAGTTCTGAGGACTACAGCAGCAATGGCTTAAGTAGAATAGGGAAGTACTGCGGGCAGATTGACTATCAGCTGTTTTACTCCATGGTGCAATAGTTTGCCCATCACATTCCTTCCATTTCCTCCCCCTTCTGGTATTGTGCCTTACGTACTCTGGTGATCAAGCTTAGTAGACAGGCAAGTGACCTCACATACAGAACCACGACTTTATCTCCCGCATAGTGGAAGGTGACAAAGGTGTACTTTAGAACCTCCCTAATACAGTATATAGCGATATCGTATTAATATGCTTTTTCGTTGCAGTTCCTCCAAGATGGATAGTTGAACCCATGGACACCACTGCGGTGTTAGGAAGTGACGTAATAGTGAATTGCCGAGCGGATGGATTTCCTCAACCGACCATTGTATGGATGAAAGCAGTAGGTAGGCCATTTGAATTATCATAAGTCCTCGAACTTTTGAAAACACGTTTCTTTTGAGTTTAACATTGGGCCACAGCAATCAATGTAGGAAGTATAAAGGAAAGAGAAGCCGTTGACCGACACGCAAATTCAGTCTCATCTATTCTATAATTTACGCTGTCCTACAATGATCTCCTACAAGGAAATCGATCTCTGGACTCTGGAGACTTGGATTTAAGATTCTTACTTCATGAGAGAGATAACACCAGAATTGACTAGGCTCTCAATCACGTTGCCCGCCTATGGATGGGGGGTCTGAGTAGACAGCAGAAGAAGGGAGAAAATGGGCCAGAAATATAAATAGGAAGAGAAACAGCTATAGAGAGGAATAAAAAAGACAACTTGTGGACTGTTGGACAGTGGCCTTAAATGACTGTTTGCTTAATCGGATACCCCGGAGCCCACACAAGAATGTTAACGGTCTAACCTTAAAGTCCGGAACCTTATCCGTGCCAGCACCCAGAGACAGGCCTAAGTTTCGTTGAATTCCCTTTCTATGAAACGCTAAGCAGGGCCGGCCTTAGGGCAAGGCGACCGCCTTTGGCCCCGCGCTGGTGAATTAAAAAATAACATGGTACTGGGGCCCCACAATCGCCTGCTGCCTTGGACCCCTCTATTGCCTGCTGCCTTGGACCCCCCAAAAGCCTGCTGCCTTGGACCCCTCTTTTGCCTGCTGCCTTGGACCCCTCTATTGCCTGCTGCCTTGGACCCCTCTATTGCCTGCTGCCTTGGACCCCTCTATTGCCTGCTGCCTTGGACCCCTCTATTGCCTGCTGCCTTGG
>JAAFCE010001036.1:40353411-40556449 GCA_013389805.1 Trigoniulus corallinus | reverse complement strand
CCTCTATTGCCTGCTGCCTTGGACCCCTCTATTGCCTGCTGCCTTGGGCCCCGCAAACTCTAAGGCCGCTCCTGACACTAAGCTTAAGAAGTGAAGTGCATACCGGAAACATCTCACGTGCAATCAAAGACAATGGTTGACTCTTTGGTAGAGGGAAAATCTAAAACGCGCATTCCGTCATGAAATAAAGTCTCTAGTCTCACTCAGTGAGTTTAGTATGTCACTTATTTTACCGAAATGTTAACACTTATATCAGATAAAATCGAATTTCAAAAATTATGATAGTTTTAGATAAATGAAGGACCGCTTTACGATACTTTAATAGAAAAATACACTCTGTAACAAGCTTTTGATACTTTTCGACCGTTCCCAAAAGCAATTTATTTTATTACAGCAAAGACGTTAATTTTTTACGACGTCGTTTGGGTTTATTATTATTATTTTGGGTAGATGGGGACAATATGCTAGAATTACTGGCGTCTCTTAAGAGTCGTTTCCTCATGCCCTATTGCCCTTCAACCCCATCTCTAAATTCCTAAAGTCGTAAACTTAAAAATTTGCAAGAGAGATGTAAAGCAGTAAGGGCCGAAACATTATAGAAAATCTGCAAGACCTAACCCCCTACCTCCCTACCTCTCAAGTCTGACTATAAAATACTCGTTCAATTTAGAGGTCCTTATACCCTAAAAGTAAACTTAAAACCTTCTGTTGCCACTTCTAAGTAATCATAATACAACATGGCAATAAAAACTCAGTTATTGGTTTACTGTTTGCGGTAGCGGTGTCGTCATTTGTGTATTGTTACTCTCAAGTCCGGTTATTAAAGGGTCAATTCCTGCTTGCATTAAAGGCGTGGCTTCATTACTTTCATATCATTTTTATGCAAAAGTCACATTCTTGTAGGGTGTATGCTCTATATGCATCTCCTGTTGTATATTTAGTAGATGGGAACGTCAGCTTCGTAACTTGAAAGACGAATTATGTGGAGAAAGGTATATTTCGAAAAATACACTAAAATGCACTTAAGCACACCAATGAGGGAGATCCTACCCACTTCTAGGGTCAAATATGCCCCATTAACTCACTGACGCGAGCAAGCTGTCATGTATGCCATCAATTTTTGCGAACGTGTCTTGGCAGTCAGCGATAGTGTGCTCACGCGCAGATCCAGGATAGGGTTTTTGGGGTTGCAACCCCCCCATATGCACATATAAACTTATATTCGCATAACTTGCAAGGTTTAGCTCAACCCCCCCTCCCGACGATAATCCTGGATCCGCCACCGAGTGTGCTTGATCGACTATTGAACTCAGGACGTTAATTCTGGAGTTTTCTGTTGAAGGCTGATGGTTTCTGCTGAAGGTGTGAGGAAAGCACCATGTCCGCCTTCCGATGGAGGGGTGAACCTATATAATGTAAATGGTAGGTAATTGATGGACCGCAAGGCACAAATAACCAAGCCCTCCTTCTCCTCCTGTTTGAATGGGACTCCATGGTCTCTTGAGATGTGTAGGATATTAATATTATTGCGCGATTTGCCTTGGGAGGGTCAGAAGTACGCCACCAAATTTGCGTTGTGAAAATCATTTCTTATTTACCATGTCTTATATGTTGTCATATCTTACATGTTGCATCTACTATGTTGTAATATAAATTCACTATAGTAATTTGGTATACACTGTGCATTATAAAATGCTTTAGATTTATGGCTAATTACAAGAGGGTTCAGCAATGGCATAACTAGAGTTCGGAAGGTCCCTTCCCCCCCTTTATTTATTATTAAATATGTGATGAATACGCAACATTAATTATTCATGTGATAATTGGAGTTTCAGATTCTCGGATTTCGTAGAATCATTGCTGACGCTTATAAAAATGCATTGATGGTTGGATGGAATCGTAATTTCTCCCTCATTGTAGGCAGGGTCTTGGCCCTTTCCCTATCGGGTCATGCCAAATAAGATTGTTGGCAGTGAATCGGAGCTCTTCATCATTCTTAAATTATTACTTTGACTTTAAAAGTAAGTATGCTATCAAATTTCAGATGCCGATCACATCATTCTGCATCGCTACAAAGTATGGGTTCACGTCAGTGAGGTCTTTTTCTTAAGTTATGAAGCCCGCTAAATGTTGAGGCCCTAGGCTTCAGCCTACTTAGCCTAGTGGTAAATCCGGCACTGGTTGACGTTTGGGACATAAGCTGGGTCAGAAGATGATGGTTTGTGAAATCGGTGGGCATCTTTCGCAATATACCCCTAGTTACATCCTTTTCTTTGGCTGTTTTTGTTTCATCTGGGATCTAATTAGACTTTATTGTTATGCAGCCGGCTGCCAACTTATTACTGTATTTATCGCAGGTTTAATTTTCTGAGTTGGCACACTTTTCCTCCACCGACGTTGGGGAAGCTCTACACGTGGGAATTTTGCCGAACTGCACGTATATTTTACTTTCAGGCTTCTTTTATGTACTGGTGGCATCGAACACGCCACACATAATCAATTGAGGGGTTCACTTTCCATCCGTCGATAAGCGCACGGGCTTCGCCCTGGTCCGAGTGAAATCCAGGCTCTATACTGCAACCATGGACATATAAGCAAGTTGGTTCTGGGCCACAGAAACGAGGTCTTTACTCCCTCCGTTGAAGGATTGTTGCTCTCTATATTGTTTAGAAATTGTCTGTTCGTAAGAGACTCACGTGAATTGTGACACCATTGTTAAACAAGTTCTGGACTATTACTGACTTTTCGCATTGTATGTTCCTTTAGCTAACTTTTTACGCATCTTCAACTCCTACAGGCCATCTGTCCCGTCCTAGTGGGGAATAGAACGTGGATGTGACGATTATTCACTTCCTTACCTCTAAATCTTCGGCCATTATTTATCTTCGTTTTATAGGTGAAGCTCCTCGAGAATATCGGGAAGTTACATTTGGAAATCTTCACGTTCGTCCTCTAGAAAATGGATCTCTGCAGTTTCGCAGCGTCAGGGAGTCAGAAGACGGATACTATCTTTGTCAAGCATCGAATGGAATCGGTGACGGCCTTAGTAAAGTATTTCGTTTGGATATCCAAGGTAAACACTGCATTCTTTTATTAGACAACTTTGTGATCAAAAATGCTGAAGTGCTAAATAGTTATTCCCCGAAGAGGTGCATGGCTAGTTGACCAATCTCCCTCAGCATAGGAGCGGCTTATTATGTTGGACACACCAGTTCTCATCTGGTCACTGAAGTTAAACAACGCGCAATCCCAGTTAGTACTGATGGTCGCCCAGTTAGTACCAGTTGGGTGGTCGCCCAGTTAGTACCGACATGACTCTAATGACCCTAAAACACCAACGAACCAAACTCCTTCAGCACAGCTTCCTGTCTTTATCATTGTCATCAAGGGAACCTGACATTTGGTGCTTTTTTAACCCGCGAAGTCTGAATCAGACTACATTGTACTGGTTTATCGGGACATATTATCAAGCCCTTATTCCGGCTATAACAAGGCGAAGTTTGTGATTTCTCTCACTGCCCAGTTTCCTTCTCTGCTTTACTAAATCCCTGTTTATCTCGCACATTGCCAGGTCCAGCTGTATAACCTGCTCTCATGATTACTAACGCCTTCCTTTGCTCCACCTGCTAGATAGGGTCTCCCTTCTTGTAACCACTTCCATTTCATACCCTAACCATATCAGATTTCTCTGCAATATCTCTCACTCTCTTCACACTTTCTTCAGCATCGCTCTTCATCTTTATCAAGCCCCTTTTTTCGCCTATAGCAGGGTAGGGTGCCTATGAACTCGGGAGGTCCGAAAAGACACAAAAGGGGGAAGGATTCAGAGAAATAAAATTAGTAGAGAGAAGGAAGGAAACCTAAGGTTAAACTGTTGGGCCCTTTCGTCACTTCTTACGAATACGGAGAGAATTTAATTTTTTTTCATCTCAAAAGTACCTTTAGTTCGAACTTGCATGTTCGCCCACCTACGCAATAATTATAATCTGCAACTAGTAATCCGCTATTTGAAACCAGCCAGCTATCACATTATGGCTTCAATTTTTGCCTCCTCCCCATACCATTTTTGGGTCAATACTCTATATATGTTTGTGTATTTATTCTTCTGTCTACTTTTTCTTTTGGGCGTCTGTGGTAAATCAAACAAAACCTCACAATGTAATTCTAATGGAAAAGTTCATTTTGAGATGTCCATCCGTATAGTGTGGGAAAAGAAAGATAGGCCGTATTGTGGTCACAGAGTAATTTTTCAGCCAGGATTTTTTTGTTTCTCAAAGAAAGCGATTGGAATCATTGAAAACATTGACAGTCTTTTGGGAAGCCGACTTGATGAACAGACTTAATTAACTAGAACCCTTTAATTATCATTAAGCACGAGGCCGTCGGTTTTATTGTAGTTAAATGAAATAAATGGCTCTACTCTTAATGAAATGTTTCATGCTCATTGCAGAAAAACCATGAGTTAAAGCAATAGGAAATTGTTACTGCTTGATGTTGATGAGCATTTGAATGTCGCTAGATATTTTAGGCGAAGCCTTCTCTTCATGAAATTGTTTTGTAGTTACACCCTTTGAGTTGTGTTCAACCGTGGCATGCAGTAGTTTATTGGGATCCGAATATGTACCAGATTAAATTGTGACATTAAAGAAAAATTTAAATGCAGCCTAGTACTCTCTCAAGTCATGCTTCAGTACGTTCCTATAAAAAAAAGTCTGAAGCTCTTGATCAGGGCGAGTGAGTCATAATAGTAGGCCTATGTTAGCCAATTCTGTCCACAGAAAAAAAGGACATGATGACATATCTACCCTGTCCAGACTCACCACTAGCCCACCATGAACCATCCCATGATTGTAGCCAACAGCTGGTAAGCCCTTCCCCTGGAGAATAATTGGGGTCGTCCTTGGTCAGGATAGTCTATATAATGCCATCTGCACGTAAAAGACCCGTTCTACAAGGAAAACAGTGTATGAAATGTTATATTAGAACCAGACAATTTCAGTATCTTATGTGCCTGTTCTCCAAGAGGGTTCCTAGATTTCATTAGGATTTTGAGTTGCGCCCTGGTAGCACCTTTTTGTGGGGGAGGGAACTCGGAAAGATTCTTACTGAATGACACAGAGGCTTTTATTAATCGATTTATTTTATTTACTGACCAATGTACAGAATATCATGATGAGTAGCAGAGGCTTCGAGAAATGTTGCTGGGTCCTGCAGAAAAATTCCTTTTTTACAAAATGTATAAATTATCCATTGTTAAGTAATTTAGATTACGAGCCCAGGAAATGTTAGCCCTAATGTACAGTAAACTTTTACTGGGCCTTCTTCATACACTCCTCTTAATGCAATATATCCTTATCATTCCAGTTCCAATTTATTTCGACAATAGTAGGATTAATATAACCAGCGAATTGGGAGCCACTGCCCAATTGCTGTGTCAAGCGAAGGGCGACCGGCCAATTTCAGTAGAGTGGAAGAAACAAAATGACGTTGGACTTGATTTCAGACATGCAAGTCGGTAAATGTCTTATTTAATGGTCCTTTTTAATTATATAATGAGATACCATAAATTAATTTCAAATCAAGTGCAAATTTAAGGTAGAGTTTAGAGAAATTTCAACATGCCATCTTAAGGCTTCAACATGCCTTAATTAAAAATGTTTTCAGAGTTTCAAACTTGAATTGCATAGCATTCGAGTTATTAAAAGTTGTATGCAGCTTCCGTAGAGTAACATTAGGGTTAAAATGTAATTCTTTTAGGAGCCCTTCAACTGAAAATGCACCTGTAACAAATGCCCTATCGTGAGTGCAGGAGAGAAGTCGAAATATCCCAATGGCTTATTACTTATTTTACGTTAAAAGCTATTAAATCTTTCTCTGAGTGAAAATATAAAGACGAGTGATTTCTTTTATTGTCTTTTTTGGATACGCCGAGTCTTGAAGCCAAGGAGATTTCAGTGCCTTCAGGTGTGATGTCCATTTTGGAAGTACGCGACGTTCAAAGAGGTGATATGGATGTCTTTACGTGTATTGGACAGAATGCCTATGGTCATGCTTCACTTGATATACATCTGATTGTCAAAGGTAAGACAAATGCCATTTCCTTCATTTGTGAATAACTGATAAATTTTAATAAAATGAATAACTCAGCATAGCAGGTGACAAAACATTATTTTGTGGACCCAGATCTGTTAGCAGCAGGTCATATTCTACAAAAATAATATATAAGTTCCCTCAAATTTTAATGATGCCTCTAGCAGTAGCTTGATGATCCGTTGCTATACAACGGATCACTCAAACTCGCTATTTATTGATGAGTTGAAGCATCCAAGCGTTAGATGCTTGATTTAACGTGTAAACAGTGTGCCCATGCCACCCCTCCTTAAATTTGAAGTGTCTAATGCTTGCCAGAATACCGTCATTCAAAATATGATTTGTTTCTGCTGCATTCCACATCAGTGTTATCATACCTTGCTACCATCGATAGCTAGATGGTTTGCGAGATTTTTGCATACTATATTTCATTTAAATTTGCAGGGAGGTCATGTCGGCACCTCTTGCAAATTTTCCTTTTATTCTGAAATTTCTGTTGCCCTACCCTGGCATTACTTACAACTTCTATATTACTGTATATTGCCGAAACTTCTGTCCTAATTTTTTGATGTCAATTTGTTGTCTTCTGGACAAATGAAGGAGGATAAGGAGCGCAATAGTTAGCATTTTAGTCAATCTTTTGGAAACAGTGATTATAATCATTTACCGTTTTAACACCATTATAGACCGGGCTATTATGGGAGCGGCGAGTTGCGTTGGACACACCAGTTCTCGTCTGATCACTGAAGTTAAGCAACGCAAGCCCAGTTAGTACTAACATGGGTGGTCGCTCGGGAAAGCTGGGTACTGCTAATACCCAATAATCGTCGCATTGGTGTGGTGTCCGTGCGGTATATGCATCGGACCTACACAGTGGACGGGTCTCTAATGACCTCGTAGTTGACGGGACCTTAAACTCCAACAAACAACAAACCGGGCTATTATATTTTGCAGTTATATAGGGCAGCGATTCTCAACCTTTTTTTCGTCACGGCACCCTCTTAATAGTTTAAAAATTTGGCGGCACACTAACAACGATGAATTTAGGGGCACACAAACGCCAAAGAAATATATAAGTTGTAATCTAATGCTATGCAAAAACCCGCCTCGGTGGCGCAGTGGATAACGCGCTTGGTAACTTCGTCAATAGTTCGAGGTTCAATATTGGACCGAGGCTGGTTGGCCCCGAGAGAGGCCCCAAGTGTGCCTTCTTTCGGATGAGAATTGCATTTGTGCCCAATTCGGATGGCATTTGTACCCAAAAGAACCCTTTCTACTATGCAACGGGTCGATGACGACCGTGGAATGCCCCAACGAATAGTAGACCGACGATATATAGGCATTAGGGGTAAAGCACTGTCTAATATATCGCACTTTTGTCTAGTCAGAGGGACAAGATGGGAACCCGACCCTGCAGTAGGCAGGAAAAGAGTTAGGAGTTACGCTGTAACCTAACCCTAAGCACACTTGTCAACCAGTAGTCAGAACTGAAATATTTATGCCCATTGGTTCAGCTAGTCTCCCCTTGGCTGATGTCGCTTATATATGGGTATTCGCAGCGGCGGCGGCACATTTCAAGTGGTTGAGAATCGCTGATATAGGGCATTAGGCCTCATCATCATCATCATCATCATACCCTTATCCCGCCTGTGACGGGGTCGGGTCTGTGGGTTCTAACCCTCCATTCCCGTCTGTTCCCAACCATGTCCTTGTCCACCCCGCACACCGCCATGTCCCCCCGGACAACCTGTTCCCACGTCAGCTTTGGTCTCCCCCTACCCCGGATGCTGCCGATCACTTGCATTCCTGGAATGCACCTAACCAGTTCCTCTTCCCCTCTTCTCATAACGTGTCCATACCACCTGAGCCTATTTTCTCTCATCTTTTCGGCGATGTCCACCACCCCCAAGCTACCTCGGATATATGCATTCCTAATTCTATCTGCCCTTGAGACACCGCACGTGTACCGCAGCATTCGCATCTCGGCTACTTGCATTCTATTTACATGGCTTTTCTTCACTGCCCAACACTCTGATCCATACAGCATAGCTGGCCTAACTACTGTCCTGTAAAATTTCCCTTTCAGCTTGATTGGGACCCTCCTATCACACAGGACTCCACTTGCCTGTTTCCATTTCAACCACCCCCCATTGATTCTATGGGTCACATCCGAGTCACTCTCCCCATTGCTGTGAAACGTTGATCCTAAGTACTTTGCCTCCTGCACCTTTTTTACCAGTTCACCCCTCGAGCGTATGTCCCCGTTGTTTTCCTGGCCATCCCAATTGAAAGCTAAATACTCTGTCTTCTTCATGTTAATCTTTAACCCTCCCTTTTATAGGGCATTAGGCCTGATAACACTAAAAAAAAAAGATACTGCTAGACTCCAATATATGGTGACACCACGATATCTGAATGCTAGCATGTCTGCATTTTGTAATTTGCGCTGTCAGTGAAATATTGATACCTTAAAACACACGATTGAGTAGCATCACTGCTACTCTTTGGGCCCACTGGTACTTGAACACACATTGATGTGATACCCCCTACTGAGCGACTAACCGATGGGAGGTTAAGATATACATTCGTCAGTCAGAACTTTATTTTTTTCGAGTAGCGGTAACTGAGGCCGGAGTACGGGTGAGGAGTCCTATTGTCCTATAGGTCCCATGACTAGTGGCCAAGGACTGTGCGATGTATGCACGTTTCGAAATACGTCCTGCTTTCCTTTCTATCCTTTCTGCTTTACTAAGCTGCCGTTGATTTGTTTTGTGAAATGAAATTCTCAACATTTAAACAATCGATTTCTTTATGTTAAGGACCATGCTTCATTAAACTTTTGAGGTAGATCAGCACGATTTCCGGAAATTGGATTTCTATGGAAATCAAGACATAGTCTTCAAATTTTAGAAGTCTAATGAATCTTTTGTTTGCTAAAGCTTCTTGAAAGTCTGTGGATAAAATGAGGTGAATGTGATGAAGATTATGAAGTGAAAACCTGAAGATTCAGGTCTAAAAAAGTAATTGCCTTCCTATCTTTATTTTAACGAGAAATTTTTATTAGACGATGTAATCACTGAAGTGAGCCTAAAGCGATCAGGGAACGTCAACGGTACATTCCTATTCAAAGTAGCAATTTAGTCAGAGTTAGCGTCACTGCACTATGACGAAGCCATAGAGCCTAGAACTAAGAACAGACGACGACCCAGGGCTGTTACAAGTAGGTCTGAAACGGGGAATTAACTGGATCTCTGTACGTCATTTTGAAAACTAAATTGTGATATCCAACTGTTGTAAGAATTTACTCGTATTCACACAACTGTGGAGGAGTAATGTTGTTGCTATCCCTGCTATTCTATGCCTTCGCTTGCTCATTGCACACTGAAATGTGTTAAGCAAAAATTAATTATATGATGTTTTGATTCACTTACCTGAAGAAACGTGCTCCTAAGCACACTACACTTCGCAAAATTATAATTACGAAAAGGAGTTATAGACTTACAGGCCCCCCCCCCCTACCCGTTCAACGAGCATATGAGCTCCTCTGCAGAAGTTTATGGTATTAAATTAAATATGTTTTTTTTTTGGTCCTTGAGCAGAGTTATGCATCAGCAACTGCCGCATTACCAGGTGACATAACCCTCAACTACTAAAGTCCGGTTTAACCAGACGAGTACTCGATTGAGACAGTGAACTCGGAGGGAGAGCCTTATTGTATTGGACACGCCAATTCTCATCTGATTTCTGAAGTTGAGCAACGCAACCACTGAACGCAACCCCAGTTAGTACTGACATGGGTGGCTGCTTGGGAAAACTGGGTACTGCTAATCCCCAAAAATCGTCGCATTTGTGTAGTGTCTGTGCAGTCTCTGCGTAAGAACTATCCTGTGGACGGGGCTCTAATGACCTTGTAGTTGAAGGGCCTTACAACAACAAAACAAAAAATACAGTGAACTCGGCCATGTACTCGGCTGGTGTAAACATAAAATACAGCACTCGGCCTAGTGAAATGAGATAGCGAGTGGGTAGAAAACCGCTTCTATTCACTCGGCCGAGTGGCTACCTCCAATAGGGGTACTTTACTTAGTGCCATAGCTGGTGGACGAGGGGGAGAAGTTGTTCCCGGGCGGGCTGCTTTCCGCGGCTCCCCAAGATCCACACAGAGGCTCGCTGTGGCCCCCTTACGGGTTCCGTGCCGGATGTTAGTGTTTTATTAAGAAAAAGGTCAACAAAACGTTTCGTGGTTTATTAGGTGGAAGGGTGTTGGGGTAAGGCCAAGAGGTTTAAGGGGAGGGTAACAAGGGAGGATGGCAACATTTGAAGGGGCGCTAGTTGTATCGTTTGTACCTGGGTGCTAACTACCCTGGCTGTACTGGATGACTTATTTGGCCGAGCGTTTGGTGGTAAAACTTCTATTTAGGAGGCCTTGCTGGTGGATAGAAAACCTCCAAACGCCTGTAGACGCTTACTCGTCCAACACTGGTGCCCGGCCAAGTAACAAAACGAGCTTCTCGGCCGAATACTCGTCTGTTGTAAACTGGACTTAAGAGTGATCATGACATCTACGTTCGCTTCCGACCTTTCTTTTGGAGACTCGCCTCTCAGCCAACAGTAAGGGAGCGATTTAGCGCATATAGTAGACTGGACTATCCAGCTTAATGCGGCGGACGGGCAGGCCAGATAACAGAAAAAAAATTGGATAGGCCGGAGTTCTATTAAACACACACTTTGTGCCACAGGCATACTATTAAAAACACCCATTTTATACCATAACCTGCTCTTATTCTTATTTTCTGACCAGGTAAGTAAAAAACAATACAACACTATATCAAAATAACAGGTCAACGCAATAGGTCACAACCGCCATAAGCCTTGACCGTTCTTTTGTCCCATTGGTCCCCGTTATCCTCTGCCAGCTACACAAAACCAGTTTAAGCAAATGTGTTAGCGGGACTGTGTCCCTCTAGTGCCCTTAGCATTAGTCATCATTTCATTATGGAGAATTATTATTGTTTTTAATTAGGCCGGATAGTCAAGAGTCTACTGTAATAGTAATGAAAACTCTCTAGTAATTTTGAGTTGCGTGTCCTCAATCGCAGTGGCACCCAGGGTCTCGGAACCCTGGTCTAAAAGTAGGAAATGCAGCTAGTAACTGGGTTTCTTGGCATCTTCCAATTTTCATAAGCTCGCCTCTTGGCGTCGGTGGAGTACCCCAACGAACAGTAGACCGACTATAGACAAGCATAGGGGCTGCAAATTTGGTCGGCAGCCGGTTGCGGAAAAATGCCGTCCAAACTATGGCCCGTGTATCCATTCAGAGGGACAAGATGGGTACCGGACTCTGCCATAGGCGAGCAAAGAGTACAGGTATAGTTTTTTTAATGCAATTCAGGCCTTCTCCAATCATTTTGACGGGAGGGGGATGCGATTTATGGAGCTATAGTAACAACTCAGAGGTGGCCCTTTGTTGCTGTAGTCTCTACACGATTTAGGAATGGATGAATCAGTGCCTTGAGAGTTTTGCTTCCTTTATTTCATGTTCCTCAAGGTGTCCAGACTTGTAGTTCTACTCCATAGGTGTTCTACTCCATCTGCTAAGCAAATGACAGCCCATGTCATTAGCCACACCGGTGAGCAATTGCTTTTAGTTATGCTGACAGGAGCCTGATGTATGAAAAATTATTCCTAAAGAATCATGCATTGTTTTAAATGGAACTTTACGAGAGCTACTCTTACAAATGAAGTGTTTTTTTATATAAAAATACATAATGAGCAACCTTGTCTCTCCGAAATATGATCACACATCCATGACAGTAGGTTTTCTCTATCAAGCCACAAATTCCTGCTAAGACTCAAAGGCAGCACAGTTCAATCGTTCCATTTATGGCAGCAATAGGGACGTTGAAAATTAATCATAAGGAATGCTACAAATCACAAATACGAATGATGAACTCGTTCATGTTTGTAATTGTGAAGGGATGTTGAAATGAGATGTCCAAAGCGAATGACGCCACGTAGGAAAAAGTGTCTGTGCTACAATTGAGTGTGATTTTACTAGCACGGTGTGCTAATCCCATTGCACGTTGTTGGGAGATCATTTTTTCATAAAATTTAATGATTTTAATGGTTTCCTAATTGTAATTTACTAATTATACTTTTGAACTTTATTTTTACTATCTTGAATATTTTCTGTATTTTGTATTTCTGACGAATTTCCCATATGTGACATCGTTAAAACCCAGACGTCTTCATTCCTAAAGATGGCTGCCTCATGCTGATGTTTGAGCTTCATTGGGCATGCGAGAGGGTGTGGCCTGTTCAGTGCCTTCCGAATCATAACTGGGGAAAGTTATGATTGTGGAGGCTTCTAACCATTGCCAAAGTCGGGGGGGGGGGGGGGTTGAGTGGGAGGAACAACTATGCTCAACACACTCGTATTTGTAGTCGGGACGCCCAATTTGTAACTCATTTCAACGTCCCTAATGATCGTTTCAAGTGCTCCATTGGGCGTTTAATATCTACAGCACCACAACTGGAGGCGATGTGATTCTGAAAGGCAACGAAAACTTCAAACTTAGGCGAAATAATCGTTATCTAATCTTGTAATGTGTTAGATGCATAACAGTAGAAAAATAGAATTAGTAATCACCTGAATTCTCTTATCGACCCAGTAGCAAGAATCTCTTTACTGAATGATACTTGAAAATGTGTTCACGTTTATAATATGACGGCTTTTCCCATTGTTGGTAGAGGTGCCAGAGCCACCACAAGACGTCACTGTAGTCGAGGTAGAAAGTCGGCAGGCCACTGTATCCTGGACACATGGACGTCATGGTAATAGCCCAATCACATCTTTTGTGATACAGTACACTGATACTTTGGGTAAGTTTTTCTTAGTGAACTCCACCCACTTGATTGAAGTGACAACATGCCGACGGGGGGTGGTCAGTTGAACAATTCCTCCCCCTCAGTGCCTCAATGGAGCGCATATTTCAACTAATGCATGATTCAACTTTGCAACTGATGAGGCATTTTTGCATTGCTATCCCCATTTCTATACTCCCAGCCCAACAGCTGCAGTTGGCTAAACCACTACAGATAGGACATTGCCTAAGGGACAGTAGAGGACCTAATGCAATTATTAGCCCGATTTATACTAAAGAATCCTGAATATTTCAAAATATTTCGGGCTCACTTTTCTCGAAGTGATTCATAGGAGATGGAATCCAATAACTACCCAATTTTCTTATTTTAAAGTGTGCCACAAAATTTCCCAACGACACATTTAGGGAATCTCGCGGCACACTGGTTGAGAAGCACTGAAATAGATAACGGAGCCCTATAATTGCCAAATCTTATTTCGTAGTAGTGAAGCATGTAGGATTTCGAAATTCATAGTGAAAATCTCATTAATGGTCGCATTTCAACCTTTGATGGAGGCGCAGAGCCCAGCATCAACTTAACACTTCGTTATTATAGCAAATTGGAAAAAGAAAATACTTTGGGGTCTCTACTTGTTATTGGGACCTCCGTTGAGTGCGGCTCAAATCCATTAAACTGTTTTGTAAGATCAGAAGTGAAGTGCCTAGATGCATTACTGAATGAGAGACGACATTGCACGCTAAATTAGACATTTGCATTGTTTATGGGTTGTTCTTAAATTTTTTCCGGGATTCTGAGACACTGGCACTACTGTAGTTCACATCTTGAATGTCATTTTTTAGATAATCAAACCGGCGCTTCTGCAAACATTACTGTCGACGGCCTTAGCACCTCAGTAAGAATTCTTGGCTTAAAGCCCTTTACAAAGTATGCTGCTCGAATATTTGCTCAAAATGAAGTTGGTCGAAGTCCATGGAGTTCTACTGTTGTATTCAGAAGTGGCGAAGAAGGTAGCTTCAGTCCAGTTCGACAAACTTTACTCTTTGAATTTATAGCCGCTAATGGAACTTCTATGAATATTTAGCACCAGGTGGACCTCCACAGGATATTGAAGTGGAAGTTCCCGAACCACAGGCCTTAAAAATTTCATGGATGGTATGGAACTATGATATGAGCCTATTAACCAAGCGTGTAACCACTTTGTCTAAATTTAACGTCTTACTGTTATAAAGGCACCAAAACCTGAGCATTGGAATGGCGAGCTTCAAGGGTATAATGTTGGATATCGTATTCATGGCTCAGGAGAGCCCTATTTATTTCGTACCGCAGATGTTAAGGAAGACGGAAGTGGTTGGGTAATATTGCGTCATCTGAGAACGTTTACCAAGTATGATATTCTCATTCAAGCCTACAATCGATTTGGTGCCGGACCACCTTCTGAAGTGAAGACATTTTCAACTTCTGAAGACGGTATGTGATGATAACCATAGCAGTACATGAGTTCAACAGAATGTTACTCCCCCTTCCCCTTCGCATCCCGATTTTTTGTTCCTACTATTGAGTGCTTGTCTACACTATACAAACGCTGGAGCGATAACGGGTTCTTCCGAGACTACCTGCGTAAATTGATAAGAGCGGGCTCAGCACAGTACTCTTACTGCCTGGCGGGTGGACGACGACAGCCATTTCTAGTTCTTTGTCTAGACAGTGCTGGAGGTGAAAAGCTGAATCACCTGGTCCCTGAGACCGTCGTCAACATAGAACTTAATATCAGGCGTTGTATTACTGGAGTGCTGGATTAATTTCATGGGTTGGGGATATTAAGCAAAAGAAGAGAGCGGGACTGTGGTTCCGCGCTGACACACTAATAAACCGGTGAAACTCTAAAGCCACAAGAAAGGGCGGAGTCCGAAGCAATGGTCAAACGATTTCGGGCTATAGCCCAGGGGATGTTAGTGGGTGTTTTAGTCGGGAGTCCCACACATCCAGTGCGTAAACGTCTGTTGCCTACCCTATCTCAAAATACCAAAACATAAGACTAACTAGGAGTTCGAATCAATTTAAATATATTCTTAGCATAGTTTTAAGGATAGAAGTCATTTGTAGACGGACTGATAGCATGAATTTCTATGGAAATTCTTTTGAAAACGTTGTAAGCTCATTCTTGATTAAACATTAACTGCTTGTAGAGACACAGGACATTTGTGTCCTGAATTCTTCTGGGGAATGAATTCTTGGTGAGGAATTCAAAAAGCGTGGCGAGCCATTACTTTAATGATAAAAATTTTTATCTCTATCATTTCAGTGCCAAAATCTGCTCCTAGTGATGTGCAATGCACTGCCCTGTCTTCGCAGAGCATTCATGTGAAATGGAAAGCCTTGTCGCCAGAAGCGTTAAATGGCGTCTTACAGGGCTACAGAGTAGTGTTCAGGATGGAAGGTAACAAAGTAGTGTAAAAATTTACAGTTGTTTATAATTTATTAGTACGGCATTAAATATTTTTTTTAATCGTCTATTTAGAGATGTCCCTAAAGCAGACTATGTTTTGACCCACCCAATTCCCATTCAAATTAGCATTTATTATACTTTCAGTCAGAAGCCGTTTGTGCAAAATACCACGATTAGTAGGTCGTTAACTACCGTATGTTACTTAATGTAACTTGTTATGCAAATGTTAATGTTAATCTAGATGTATCAAGCGAATCCATTGCAAACAGTGGCGCCACTAGCGGGGTGCGGTCCGCACCAGGTGACACCACTCGCACCATGAGAAGTGGGGTGACACCATGGTGTCACCGCACCGGGTGACGCCAACTCTAGCGACGCCACTGATTGCAAGGCATCTTAAGACCAAATTTTTGAAGTTTAGGTACATGAGAGTTAGAGGGCTGGGGTTTTCTCTGGGGGATGGTATCAAATTGCCTGCCATCTTCCAATGTGATGATATAGTGCTGGTGACAGAGACAGAGGGAGAGCTCCAGGAAGAACTGGATATCTGTGAATAGTACAGTAGGGATTTTCAGTTAGAGTTTGGTCAGGACAAAACAAAGCTGAGGATCATAGGAGAGGATAATGTGCTGCCTAGCAATCAGGTACCAATCAAGCTTGGGGAGAGGGAGATAGAGGTAGTGTCAGAGGTTACATACTTAGGGGTGAAACTTACAAATGATAGGGGATACCTGAAAGCAATGGAGGAAAACATTGTTTGTAAACTAAAAACCAGGGAAGGATTAATAAGGAAACTGGCATTCGATTCATTCTCAAGGTATGAAATGGTTAGGGGCCTATGGAAAGCTGTAGCAGTACCAGGGCTAACATATGGAAACGAGGTTCTATGCATTAATAAAAAAAGTAATGGACTGTATGGAAATAGCCCAGAGAAGGTTAGGTAGGATGGCCTTAGGGGGAAATAGGTTTACAGCAGTGGAGGCAATACAGGGGGACATGGGGTGGTCTACATTTGAACAGAAGGAAATGACTAGTAAGTTGGTATACCTATGGACTAGAGAAGGGAAATCCAGTATGGCAGGTAAATGCATGGGTAAGCAACATGAGGGTATCTACCAACTGGGAGAGGAGGGTAAACAGCATGTCCAAGAAGATAGGCATAACACTGCACCCCAGGGAGGGCAAGGAGGGGGTAATAACACTGCAAAGACTCGTAAAGGACAAAGTGAAGGAATGGGGGGTAGGGCAGTGGCGACAGAGTCTGGAGGGAAGGGCTGCAAAGAAAACGCTGAGGGTGTATGGGAACAAGCTTAACATAGAGAGGGAGGATCTATGACAATCTATGGAGATCTATGACAATACGTGGGAGAGCTCACTTCTGTTTCAGGCAAGAGCTGGGTCACTGGAGACGAAACAGAGGATGGCAAAGATCACAGGTGGAGAGGAGGGCTGTGGATTATGTGGGGATCAAGTGGAGGACGTCAGGCATGTGATACTAGTCTGCCCAGCACTGGATCACTGCAGGTGGGGGTTGGGGAACCCCCACATTGGAAGAGGTTCTGGGGGTGGAGCGGCTGGAATGGGTGCGAATGGCAAAGGTGTTGCTGGGGTGCTGGTGGAGATCTGGGCATATGGGTCTAGCATGAAAAGATCTAGCTAGCAAGGTATCCGTCACAAAGGATTGCATATTCATATTCACATATAATGCGTCTGCGACAAAGAAAAATAATTAAAGCTTAAGCTTGAACTTCTTTAAAATTCAAAGGGGGGACTTCAATGCCTTTAAACCTCTGTAGCTCTCTTTATCAAATTGTGACTAACTGCAACTTTTAAACTTTATTCACCTCTATTTGCTTTTCATTGCAGGTTCACTCGAAAAAGAAACTAAAGTAACAGCATCTCCTGAAATTATTCTACATGGATTAGAAAAGTTTAAAAACTACAGTGTAGAAGTACTTGCGTTCACAAGAGCGGGCGATGGTACCAGTGGCCAACCAATCTCCTGTGCCACTTTAGAAGATGGTAAGTAGTGGTCTGAAACGAGGCACTCAATGCTATGAGCAAATATTAAGGCAGCAATTTCATTTGAATTTATTTTCTCCGATCTCGTTGTAACAGTTCCAGATGCTCCATCAAATGTAAAAGCCGTTGTTGTTTCAAGTGATACAATTGTTTTGTCGTGGCAACCACCTTCCGGTCCGAATGGAATTATCACTAAATATACAGTTTATATCCGCACTGTCGAGAATGGAAAGGATGTAAGTTTGATATTAGGAACTTTTTTTAATTTTCGGTCTTGATGCATACTTTCGTAATTTCCAGAATACCACTAAGCATGGAGTGCCACCTAACCAGTTACAGTTTGCAGCACATGGATTGAGAAGAGCTCAGACATATGAATTTTGGATCACTGCTTCCACAAGTGTCGGTGAAGGGCAGAGTACTAGAATGGTGTCAGCAGTTCCAGATCTTAATGGTAAAACACAAATTTGTATACAAATTCTAAGAACTTAATCCCACAGATTCCTTATTCATTGTTGATGGCAAAAATGTAATGTAAACCTTCCAAAGCCTAAACTCATCCCAGCGGACTCTGCAACTTGTTGTTTCACTACTTGTTGCAAATTAATGCCACTAAATCGACTCGAATAGCAAGCATGCTATTAATATTATTTTACAGAATCTAGGTTTCATCATGTGGTTTTAACATATTTTGACAGTACCAGCCAAAATCATAAATTTTGGGAATCGAATTGTAACTCCCTGGAAGACTAGAGTTGACATTTTATGTGAGGTCTATGGTGAACCAGTTCCCAGTGTGACTTGGAAATTCAAGTAAATATTTTCACATTTTTTCCTTTTATGCTATTAATGCCCATGAGTAAAATCTATCACCTTTGATTTTTAAAATGAAACAGTGGCACCATTCTTGAAATTGGTGGACGAATTCGTCAGCGCTCTGAAGGTTCACTGGTAATCGATGGGGTAAAACCATCTGATTCTGGAGAGTATTCCTGCACTGCAGCAAATTCACTGAATCAAGACACTATTGTACATACGCTGATTGTTCAAGGTGAAATAATTTCTTATACCCCACATGATTTAAGGGAGACATAGGTAATCGTGCATGTAATTACAGATATGGCAGTCTTTGTTGGTCAGTAGAGACATTCGTGTCCTGAAAATTGTAGCATTTCTGTTTCCATTCTACATTTCAAATGCACACCACATTTCTCAAAATCAAGTAATTAATACCCCAATATTTTTTATTTTCCTATCACCCTTAGCCCACCTCGGTGACGCAGAGGTTGCTCAGGCTCAACTCCTGACCGAGGTGGGTGGCTTCTTTCGAGGGAAAAAAACGCCCCAGCGTGCCTTCCGTCGGTTTGAAAGTTACGTCTTTCCCAGTGTGGTGTGTAGAGTTCACCTGCACGTAAAAAACCCCCGTTCTACATCGAACGTATGAATCGGCAAATTTCCCACATGTAGGCACTTGACCCTTGAAGCCGCTGGAGAAAATGTGCCCCAACGAAGAAAAGTGGGCCAACGATAAATAGGAAAAAAAGCGGGGTTACAGCATTTTAGTATTACATCAGAGTTACTCTTCAGTAAATCATCATCAACACTATCTTGTACCTGGTGTGTCCTGGTACACACAACCTTACCATTAACCTGGTACACTACAGGTTAATGGTAAGGTTCAGGTCAGACTTGCAAATGACAGCCCGTTGATCTTCTGGGGACAACGGTCTACCTGGGGAAGCTCTGTACTTCTTTTGAACCGATGCCACCCTGCAGCTCCTGCTAATGCTGACCAAGTCAAGATGAAGAGAATGCCGGGGCTCTAGGTAAAGTTGAACCCTGGGAAATATGTTCGATGCCTTCATGTACCTAAAGTGGTGCTTATAACGTGTTTCTTTCCTCTCGACTGTCAATTAACGCAGGAAAAAAAACTTATTCATCGTCGCCTATTACCATATATTTTGGGTTATCATCATAATACCCTTATCCGGCCTATAACTGGATCGATCTCTCCCCATACCACACAGTCATTTTCCCCAGCATCACGGTAGCAAATCCTAGATACTATGTTGGCTCGCTTTCTAGGACCTGCATTTTGTGAATAATCTAGACAGCTCCATAGTTATGTAAAATAGAGCACTCTTTTTGATGTTGTCACCCATTGAAACGTTGAAACCCGTTGAAAACTCAAGCTTAGCAGATAGTAAGAAGAAATAAATTTTCATCTAAATATTGAGGCTAGCTACTGTACCGAAGTCATTCAGTTTATAAATTTAAGTGGTTTTAATGTTTTAATGTTGTGTAACCGTTGAAGTTATTTATATATTAATATATTTCAGCTCCACCCTCAGCTCCTGAATTTGTCATCAAAGCCACAAGTAACACTTCCATTTCAGTAAGTTGGAAAGAAACGTCCGATTGTGGAAGCCCTATTACTGGTAGGATCAAACAATGAAATGCTAGCATTTTCCGCAGTAGAAGTATCTCAAGCATAAATTTCTAGGTTATACACTTTATTATAAAAGAGAATATGGTGAACGAGAAAGTTCAATGTTTGGGCCAGACGTGTCGATGCATGTCTTGAACGGACTCTGGTGTGGAGCAAAATACCAGCTTTACGTTATTGCCTCTAACAGTTTGGGAGTTGGTGAAGAATCTGAAATGTTTACTGTCAAGACAAAAGGATCAGGTGAATGCACTTTCGTTCTTTAACATAGGCTTTAAAATATACGCTTTGTTGGTTAAGTAGGTACGTGTGTTACTCGCGAGTCCATGATTAAAGGTTCAATCCCGCCTAAGCAGATAGCCGTTTTGAAGGGGTGGCGAGGGAAATTTTCACCAAAATAACGTGATCCTTTGTGGTTCTGCAAATTGCATTAAACGAACCCTTCCATGTGGGTTATATACGTGTAGATCAGCAAAATATCTTCACATCTAAGAATGTTGAATAATTGTTGAAACATCGAAGCTGCCGCAGTGCAGACTCTCTGAAGGCCCCCTTTCAGAATGATGCCTTGGAAACAAATTGAAACAATATTTACCTATCATCAACAAATGATAATTGTTATGATTTCCAAACTGAAACGCTGATAATTGAAGATTACCAATCAATGAGATTTCATTGAGAAAATCTTGGAGATTTTTATTCCTAATGGAGAATTTAATTTTCAGCACCAATAAAGCCAACGAAGGAAAAGTTAATACAGACATTTCCAAATTTGGTAACTCTGAATCTGAATTCATGGGATGATGGAGGTTGCTGCATCTTATATTTCATCATCGAATATAAAGTTCAACAAGATGTTGCATGGATTCTGGTTTCCAACAACGTCAAACCACAAAAAGATCTATTCTTTCTTCCTGATCTACAACCAAATACTTTTTATCAGTTACGAATGACTGCTCATAACAGCGCTGGTTCCACAGTGGCGCAATACGACTTTGCAACATCTGTATTAAATTATGGTAAGAAAGTAGGGTAGTTATTAGATATGGGAAACCGGGGCAAGATGGCTAATGACTTAGAGTTTCCTGATAGTTATCTGCACCACAGGTATACTCACGCGCGGATCCAGGGTGGGGTTGCAACCCCCTATGCACATATAAACTTACGCGCATAATATATACGAGCTGTAGTTCAACCCCCACCTGACGAAAATCCTGGACCCGCCACTGGGTATACTACTAACAGTCCTCATTAATATACGCTAAAAAAGTCGTGTAATAACTTAATGAAATAACACACTAAAATCAAATTAAAAAGTTAATTTGAAAACCGTTAGTATCGTCAACAAGACTGAAAAAAGATGCGTGATGTCACCTAGTCCACGAAACGTGAACTCCCGTTTAGGGTGTAATTAGAACACGAAATGACTATCCCTCATTATCATTTTTAGGCCATGCATGAATGGTGCCCAGGTTTCACGAATGGGGCAGGTGGTTCACTTGTGTCTGTATCTTCTTTGACTTTTCAGTAAGTGTTAGTTCGCTGGCTAATTTCAGGGGAGAGAGAACCCTCAAATGAACCTTCCAACGGATGGGAGATGCAATCGTTGCCCCGTGTGATGTATTCCGTTTGGAATCAGTAACCAACGAGTGGAGGATAATTTAATTAATCCCACACCCCAGTTATCGTTGGTTATCACGCGCTACCTCATTATTTCAGGATCGAATCTTATCGGGCAAGAGGGAAACCCCAGAACCATTCTATGAGATGTCAAGCAAAGAACTGAAAACAGTGGACTCGTGTACCGTGTACGATGTCAACTGCACGCAAAAGAGCCCTTTCTACGTGGAGTTTGTCTAGATTGACAACATTTACAGATATGCTTGCAGCAGTCATTTCCAGACGAGTTTGCCACAAGCATTGGTCCCCGAAATTATCCTTATGAAGGAAATAGGATAGACGTTAAAAATAAGTAAGGGATTGGGACATTAATTCAGTAAAAGGCATTGTAAAAGTAACCAGGTCCCAACATGACCGATGCATATCTGGCCCCGCCATTTTCAGGGAAGGGTTAGGAATTATCATCGCGTTTGTTCTTAGAAAAGTCTTTACCTTAGAAAAGTCTAAGGTAAAAAAACAATTATCATGTCGCTTGTTATTGGCAGTAACTTCCAAAATGGATGATGCGCCACTAGTGGATGTGCCATTCTATTATGATTTGAAATTGGTCATATCGCTGTCTATGGCAATGGTGTGTCTTTTAATCATCGTGGTGGTGTATACCATTTGCATTCATCTCAGAAAGAAAAAGATGCTAGCAGAATCCCAGAAAGGTAAATAATTTTACCAAAAATGTATAAAACTTACGTTGTCCAACGCACTTCATTTGCATGAATTTTATATTTTCATTTACTAGAAGTCTATGCTGCAGCAGAAAAAATTGGTGAAGGCGAATTGCTGCAAGATAATGCTCTTAAAGTAGAAATGCGAAACCATGACTATTCCAAAAGAGGGTTCACTTACCTTTTAGGAACTGAAGGAATCTCGAAATTGCCTCCTGAATGTTGTAAAAGTAATGTCCGTTTATAGTTGCCTGACTTCGATGAGTATGCTCCATCTTGCTGTAATATTGTGGTTTTCACTTGCAGATTATGACGAGGACATCAGCCCGTACGCCACTTACCGAATACCCGACGAGTGTCAGTCAGGTCCGCATCCTACTACCACCTGGCATGAATTACCACTAAAAACTGTAAGATATGCCTAGTACACAGCTTTCGATAATTTTTCTCTCCATTTTGCCCAATGGGGATTGAAATTTAGGTCACGAAACTAACAATCAATAGGCGACTGGGGGATTTTGTAAATACATGATTTCAAGAGATAGATAGGGTGATGCAAATTGTCACCATCTGTTACAAGGATTTGCATCATAAACAGAGAAATCATATAATTGAAAAATTTTAATGTGATCTTCTGGGTACTGCCTGTTTGTTAGTAACAAATCACACCTTGCACCCTATTCAGAGCTTTTTACGTATTCACGAAATGATGTTCCTGGATATCTATCTATCAAAATTACTTCAAAAAGTCTTGATCTTTAAACAACAACGATGTCAATATTCATAGATTATATTATCTAACTATTATTCAAATAAAATTATAGATATACGTGCCAACGTGAAACTGTTTTTCTGGTTTGAATTTGACCTTGAGTCACGATGTCCCAATTACTCTTAGTCCTTCAACAGTTTTCTCTTAGCCACACCATCCACGTGAATGTAGTACCACTGCAACAATCTAATCTCTTTCTCTCTTGGAAATAACATTGTGATCTAATGTCTTCTCTTAGTCTAACTGCATGGTACCATCACATATGAAAGCACCAAAAGAGGATTCCAAACACTGTGGGTCATCTGGAATTCCAGTTTCCACTACTCGACTTCTTTCTCCAACTTATCCTGACGAAATCTGCACCATTAATCACTCAACGACTGCCCAAGGACGATACTACCCAGTTCATTTGCAACTGGAGACTAACGGTGAGACTTTCAGTGGCCTACTATCAAATGAAAGGCCGTTTTGAATCTGATATGACATTTCGAATTTAGTGCCCGATCTTCTGTATCGCGGTACAGAATCAAGCGGATCCAATGAGGACTCATCTCCTGATGGTGATTGGGGTGCTGCCAGTACACCAGATATGACTTCAACTCGGGATATCTTGTTATATCATGGAACTATATTAGATGATAGGTAAATAAAATTTCGTGGTGATTTTTCCAAAGAGCCTTTGTCTTCTTATTCACTACTGCAGTTAGGGAAACAATCATTGGATAGCAAAGTTAGGCGACCTTTCGCTATTGGATAAAGTGCAAGATTATAAAAGCAACGTTTTTCCACTTAACACCTCTGAGCCTTCGTGACTATTACGGACAGCCATAGGGAGCGGCTTATTGCCTTGGACACCATTCTAGTCTGATCCCTGAAGCACTGGGTACTGCTAATACCCATAAAAAAATCGTCGCATTAGTGTAGTGTCTGTGCAGCCTCTGCATTAGAACTACACAGTAGAGGGGGGATCGAATGACCTCGTAGTTGAAGGGCCCTAAAACACCAACAAACCAACCAAACCAAACGGACTACCATGCAGCAAGTTCGAAAGGTAAAAATCCTAAAACCACTATTAAGAAACTGGTGTGATAAATAGTATACATACCATGAACCTTGGAAAACGTACAATACAGATAACGTCTCTCAAACGATAGCCTGGATATCGGTATTAGGGTCTTAACTTTAAACACATGTCCTCCATTACTCCCCTACTATCTTCAAGCTTCGCTCATTCATGTGGGTCATGGAATATATAAACATGATGAACCGTAGTGCACATGCATCAGTACAAAAACAACTTATCAACAATATATAAAACTCTCGTACTTAATAAGGCCTGATTGCGTAACCTTACGGCATCCCTACTCTAACAATCCCCATTATGTGTGCATTACTCTAGATCAGCGATTCCCAAACTTTCTTTTTCGTCACGGTACATTTTTCATAATTTAAAAATTTGGCGCAACACTCACAACGACACATTTTGGGGCACACAAACGCCAAAGAAAATATATACATAAGTTGTAACGCTACGCAAAAACAAATATTGGACCGAGGTGGGTTGGCTTTTTTGGGCGAGAGAGAGAAGCCCTGAGTGCACCTTCTTTCGGATGAGAAGTAAAACTGCTGCTTGCGGCTGTCAGCATTGTTACTCAGGGTGAGTTGCGGTATGCCATCCGTTCAGGGATCAATTCGTGTAGCCACCAGCCTAGATCGTTGTCATTACAATAGCGAGATCGTGCGCTATGTTAATTCACGAGAAGTATTGGCTCCATAAGCAGACGAGATTTACGTTGTGCCTGCTTCTCAGGGAGTAACCGCCTACACCTGTTTCTCCCATTTAAAAATGGGGTTATTTTAGTCTGTCTCAGTAGCTCGGTGGTTTCATACCCGACCATGATTCCGTCCATTGGGTAAGATCAACCTTGGCCGAGACAGGTCGAATACTTTCGGGAGAGAGGAAAGGCCCAGAGCGCCATCTATGGAAAAGGAAGGAAAGCCTGCGTGGTGTGTTTAATATACTGTAATTTGTGTGTAAAAGAACCCTTTCTAAATGAAATATTATGCCCGTAAATCAGCAAAATTTCTAGGTATAATTCGGCGGTCCCTATATCCAAGGTTACTATAGATACAAGAACCTAAGTTCTTAAATCGGGACAATCTGGCCATCCTACCCATGAAGTGAACATGCAGCAGCCAGAAAAGTGATTTTTCTTGCTGACTCGTATATTCTGAATAGCCCCAGTTGCCAGCAGTAGTGCCATCTGTCATCTTACCCGAACTTCAAAGATTTAAACATGGCGATGTCAGGAATGTTTGTATTGAATGAGTGAAATATGTGAAGTTGACTTGCATGTGTTATAATTAAAAGTGATTTGGCGACGCAAGCGTGATGGAAAACGTTAATCGGGTTTGCAAAGTTGAGGTCAATTTGGCTCAAAACTCAAATCAAAATGTGAAAAAACGCAAGTCGAAGGACTCGTTTCCATGCCTAAGTCCACTCCAAGAGTCCCAGCACACATCTCTTGAAATTCAGTTTCTTGAATTAAAAAAGAAACATGTTGATGTCATACTATTGATGGAAGCCGGCTATTTTTTCAGGTTGTTCAGTGAGGATGCGAAGGTAGGAAATAATTTTAAAATCAAAAATGATGGCAGTATCCCTGCATGTCCTCCTATAAGGCAAAAGCAAAACGTATGCGTCGGCGGCTAACCTTGTCAAACTTCCTTTCAGCAATGTACAGTATATCAAGAGCGACCGTCCTTAGCAGATCTGAATTTTTCAGCCCAGATGAGTGCTTCCTATTCACTTGATAGTAACAAAAGTGCTGTATACCATAATAGTCCACAATGATAGGGTACTGAATAATGGCATGCCTTGATTTATAATCAATGCCAGTGGTGGCGAATCTTTTTTTCAAGACTGGTCACAATAACACGAAAAAATATTAAAAACAAATTCTGTTTATTAAAGTAGCAAATAGGGACCATCATCGTCATAATACCCTTATCCCGCCTGTGGCAGGGTCGGGTCTGCGTACGGACAACCTGTTCTCACGTCTGTTGTTTAGGAGACGATACATAGATATGATTCACGCTTAGGTCACTTAAAATTGCACGGTGGGTTACAGGTTCGCCACCACTGATCTATGCCAACCATATTGATTTTGTTAATTACTATGTGTTTTGTTGGCTTCTACCAAAGTTTTCTTAGAAAGGACGTCATTACAACGGACATTATCATTAATTAGCAGCTTATTCCTGGTATTTATAGTCATAAAGATAATGAAACATTATGAAATGTTTATAGCATGTGTTTACTAAAATACTGTAGTACTTTATAAATCTATTTCTTATCCACGACAGAAGTCATTTACCCATGAGTTGGAAGGATTAAACTATCCACGAGCTTGGTCGAATTGATATACAATATAAGCGTTAAGTTGCTAAAACTCAATCACGGTGGTGGAAAATAATTCATTTGAAAACAAAAATGATTTCAAGATGTTGATATGTAGGCTAACCTAAATTGTCAAATACTGGTAGTCGCCGACTTACGACCTATGCGACTTAGGGCAGCCTCACACTGGAGCCGACTACGAGCGACTTTTAGTCGTCCGTAGTCGTACAAATATGCACAAACGATCCCATTCCTTGTTTCCCTATGCATCCTCTCACTTTGGCTGCGACTCAGTCGTCCGACTACGTGCATACACTTCCGACTTGCGACTAGATCCGAACTGGTTCGGAATTTTCGTCCGGCTCTGTGCGACTTGCACAGTATCTTTTGTTTTATAAGTTTCTTTTGCGCTTCTTATCAATGCTGCGGGGCATGAGTGGGGTTTTGCTGAAGCAAGTCGTCCGACCAAGTCGTGCCTAATGTGAGCACTCAAGTCGTCCGACTAAGTCGTGCGTAGTCGGAGTCGCACATAGTCGGCTCCAGTGTGAGGCTAGCCTTACGACTGATCGACTTTATGACCAGTTTGGTTGCTGACGACCCATAGCCAATCAGCAGTGATAAAAATCATCACACCCTTCTCCAGCCCGTGGCTGGGCCGGGTCTGCAGGTTCCAATCCTCAACCCCCGCCTATCTGCAACAAGATCCCCATCCACCCCACCATAAATTATACAATAATAATGAAAGAAAATTATGCTAAAATATGTCTTAAAGATTTATATAACCACTTCACAGTACAGTACTAGAAGCTTCAAGGTGCCGGTGGGCGTGCATCAAGGGTCAGCACTTGGCCCATACTTATTCACTCTAGTCATGGATGAGCTGCTGGCAGGCAGGGCCGGCCATCCGGGGGGTGCAGAGGGTGCATTGCACCCGGGCCCCACGATTGAGGGTGGCCCCATCATCAGTACCCATCATTGCTAATATTAAAAGTTTAATACGTCATTTTAGGGGCAATGTCCCTCATTAGACCCTGCCAATTCAACATAACCTAAACGTAACCTAACAACCCTTCCATTGAACAACACCAGGGTTATACAACCTTTCTGGTGTTGTGGGCCACTCGGCTGCTCCATGAACTGATTGCCAGCCACAGGCTGTAAAAACCAAAACTGGTGAAGATAACGTTAGGTGTTACATAGCAGTTAGGCTATAATGCATAATTAGAAATGATGCACCATGGGCCACCTTATAAGCGTCAATGGGCCACAGGTTGGACAACCCAGAATTAGAGGTCAAGAGTCAGTAATTTAATAATGCTAATATTTTGGGGTTGTTAAAACCAAAATAACTTTAATAATCAGAAGTGTAATAAAAAAATATAATGACACACGTCCAACTGAAAATGTTCCAAGGTGTGGACGTCCACATAGGCTTTCAGACCAACTCATAAATGCAATGACGACATATTAGGACACATGGCATCATCTAAAAATTCCGAAGGCCGGGCCTGCTGGCAGGAGTAGGGGAATGGACCCCTCAGTGATATTTGCCGATGATGTGGGAAAGCTTGCAAAGTCCAAAGAGGAGGCACAAGACCTACAAGACGACAATATAGCTATGCTATATGGCTCATTGTTAGACCGTGAGGAAGGACCATGAAAGGAGAATGCAAGTGGCCGAGATGCGAATGCTACGCTTCATGAGTGGGGTGTCGCAAGCTGATAGGATCCGAAATGACCATGTTAGAGGTAGTCCGGGGGTGGGTGAGGTGGTTTCGGCATGTAATGAGAAGGGGAGGAGGAACTAATTAGGACCCTCGTGAGACTGGGTATTCCTAGAGTATGTATCCACATCAGCAAAACTATGTTACAAGGTCACCATCAAGGTCGGAAAGAAATTTTTCAGAGATTTTTCTGTGCCTAGAAAAGCGAGATTCGTACAAACGGGATATTCCTGGCTACACGAGATCATTCACAGAATCGATATGTATCTTGTAGAGAACCGAAAGTAGAGATCATTGTGAAGGTCAAATATTAAGCGATGTGGATACATACTCTAGGAATGCCGTGAGACTGCAGGTAGTCGGGAGCACCAGTGGGAGGGGAAGACCGAAGCGGACGTGGGAACAGGTGGTACAAAAGAACATAGTTATGTGCAGGGTGGATGGGGGTCTGGTTGGAGATATGCGGGGGTTGTGGGTTGGAATCCGCAGACTGGACCCAGCCGCGGGCTGGAGAAGGGTGTGATGATGATGATTTTTACAGTACAGTACTGTACATATAGACTACTCAACTTGTGACCAAATCGTGTTACGACCGGTCTGTCGGAACCAATTGTGGTCGTATGTCGACGACTACCAGTATATGAGTTTTGGACGAAGTGCGGGATCATCGCAGTGTAGTTCAACCAGAATGTGTTTGGTGAATAAAATTAATGTTATCTGTTATACTATATAATGCAAAATGTATCTTTTTTTTAAGATTGCAGAGAGCGAGTTGAAGCTCAAAGTGTCACATGGGCATAATTTGTTGACTACTTCAATACCAGTCCAGTCTCTACACTACTGTATTCGACAATTGGTTGTCAGAGGTTATAAAGTTGGAATAGCGAAGAAAACTGAAACTGTATTAATGAAAGCAACTGGAGATGAACCTCACAGCGTTTTTAAAAGAGAACTTAGCTCTCTTTTTACAAAATCAACTCTAGTTGGTGAAGATATCCTCTTTCTGAACTACATTCTGTAGTAATAATGTTATTTACACAGGTATTGCTATCGAACAAGATGTTTAATCTGGCATTTTATTTTCAATACACATATATTTACTACCCTTAAGCATTCTATATACAGTAGTAGTAAAATGTAATAGGGAGAAGAAATATGTATACAGTCGAACTCGGATATAAGAGGCACCTAAATAATCTCTTATATCCGAGTTTCTCTTATACCCAGGCCATGTAAAAACGACTATATTTTACAATATGGTATACATTTCTAAGTACAGTACTGTAATTCTCAATTTTAATGTTAATTATGCTTCATAACATTCCAAAACAGATTCAAAAATCCAGATTTAAAAACTATACAGTATCATCATCATCATACCCTTATCCCGCCTGTGGAAGGATTGGGTCTGCAGGTTCACTGTACATGCTCTGACTCGGGGCACCCCAGGCAGGTGTCTCGAGCCCTCAGGAATATTGGCTGGGTAGTGTGTGGGGGTGCCAACCTCCTCCACTTATTCAATCATCACATTATACAACCAAAATAGAAATTTGGCATGTAAATTAATGTTTTGTTGGTTATAATAGTACAACAGGTGCACAGGGTGCACAACAGGGATATTCCAGACTGCATGCGGATTAATAACTATACAGTATATTACAGTATACAGTCAGGTCTCTTTTTACGCAAGGGATACGTTCCACAGAAAATCGCGTGAAAGAATTCGCGTTAAAAAAGACTATATGTCTATGAAAAAATTGGGGATACGTTCCATAATTTTTAAAATTCGCGTAACTCCGAAATTATGAATTAAAACTAATATAAAACCGCATAAAAAAAATTTTGTTGACGTTAAAAAAAATGGGTCTCTTAATAAATTCCTTTGAGAAGCTGAAAATAACTTATATAAATTCTTAACTAAAATTGTATTTAAATACAACTCGTTTTATTTTATAAGAAAGTAATATAAAATTACATGTTTTTAATCACTGTCACTATCTGATAAGAGTATGCACCGTTTGTGAACAGGTTCCAAATCACTTTCGTCATCAGAAATAACTGTTTCTGCAATTGATCTTTTTGGTATAGGTGATAAATTTGTGCAACCTTCATTCTCACTGTAGGCTGATTTTCCTTTTTTTAACAGGAAAATGATTTTCTAATTTACTGCATAGATGAAGACCATCTCAAATTATTTTTGAAGTTAGAGGGTTTGGGATTTCCTCAATATCACTTTCACTTTCTGAATTTGCTGCATCTAAAGCTAGTGCAACAATCTCATCATCATTTAACACATCATCCACCAGCAGTTCTTCTATATCATCATGGTTGAAATTATTAACACATTCTCTGCCAATAGCATGTGCCAAACTTATAATTTCCTTCCAAAGTGTTGATGTTTCAATGATTGTATTGCTTGTAATCCTGGCTTGCATCCTGGCCAAACCTTTTTCCAACAGGCATTTAGAGTTGCTGGTTTTATTTCAGCAGAAGCAGATGCAACTTGAATTATACAATCAAATATAGAATATTGTTTCCACACGTCTTTTACTGTCAAGGACTCATTTTCTAATTTATTCAATATGAATTTGTAAGTCGGCTTAATGTAATATTTTTTGAATGTTGAAATTATGCCTTGATCTAATGGCTGAAGAAGGCTTGTTGTGTTGGGTGGAAGAAATACTATTTGAACATTTGGATGTTCTAACTGTAAATGACCTGGTGCATTATCAATAATTAATAAGACTTTAAAATCAAGAGATTTTTCTTTCAAATAGACTTCCACTTCTGGTAGAAAGCAATTATTGAACCATTCTGTAAAATCAGTTGTTGTCACCCAGGCTTTTGGGTTAGCCATCCAATGCACTAGTAATTGTTTGAAATCTTTGCCTTTTAGGTCACGGGGTCTAAGAAATCGATTTATTATGAGTGGTTTCAACATTCGATCTCCTGATCGCATATATACAGCACTGTATACATATTTGAGAAAAAAGTTTTTTTAATGAAATGCAAACCGCGTAACTTGAAAATCGCATTAAAAGAACCCACGTAAAAAGAGAGCCAACTGTACTGGTATTTATCAATAGGGATATGGTTAGTTTGGTTGGTAGGCGTTTTAGGGCCCTTCAACTACAAGGTCATTGAGCCCTGTCCACTCCATAGGTCTTTTGCAGAGACTGCATAATTACTACACTAATGTGACGATTTTTGTGTATTAATGGGACCCAGTTTTCCAAAGCAGTCACCCGTGCCAGTTCTAGCTGGTGTTGCATTGCTTTACTTCAGTGATCAGTCAAGAAATGGTGCGTCCAATGCAATAAGCCACTCTAGGGATATGGTGGTGTGTGGGGTGGACAAGAACCCGGTGGTAGATTGATGGGAGTGGAAAGCTATAACCTGCACACCTGAACCAGCTACAGGTGGGATAAGGGTATTATGATGATGACTATATATTTAAAAAAATCATTTAAAGAAATCTGTGATTTTGTATTTAACCTGCTTCGTTAAAGCGTTGCTTTCCACCATATGCTCCACGTTATAAAATGCCTGTGAAGGACGTCATCTGTCTGCATTGCATAACCTACACTACCCAGTCTCATTATTCTCTTATATCCGAGTGACAAATCAAAATTGTCAAAATGTGCTGTATAGTTTTCAACTGGGAAGGACAGGGAAATAATGGTTACTTACTCTTTGGGGGAAGGTGGTGGAAAACGTGCAGGAAAACGTGCGGAAAACATTTTCAGACGCAACGCTGACATATGATGCCGGAGGTATGTATGCACTCCCCATTTCAACTAATGTATCCAATTTCGCAACGCCGCACGAGCAAAAGTCGGAGGTGTGCACCGGGCCTTAACCTCTTACACTTACAGACCCGACCCTCGCATAGGCTGGATAGGCACGAATATTAAACTACTTTGGAGTGGAAACTACCCATAATGCGGTGAATGAAGAAACAAGCAATGGTCACATTTGGCACAACCCATATGGCTACAAAATTTTCCATATTTTAGAAGGACTGATGGGAATATAAAAATATTCAGAAACCGAAAGATAGAAAGGTACATCTTTAGGGTCAAAGAAGAAAGAGTGCTCGTGGATGAAATGCTAGACATCAGTTCCTCCATTGATGTTATAGTTTGAGTAAAGATTGTGATATAAAACTTCATAATTTATACATAATCTATGTTGTCACATTTTACATTTCCAATTCCTTAACTAAGTTTTTACAGCTCGACCCTCTCAGTTCAACTCCGGATCGTTTTAAGTGCGATATCAACTCATCACCGTTTTTAATTTGCTTGAATGAAATGCCTGTTGGTAACAGTGTAAGAATTGCCATTTTGGTAAGTTTTTCAGATGTAGTTAATTGAGACTAATTCATTGAAGTTACATGTTAGTTTAACGTCTATGTTATTCCCTCAACCAGTGCCGGATTTACCATTAGGCTAAGTAGGCTGCAGCCTAGGACTTCAACAATTAGCGGACTTCGAAACTTAAGAAAAGAGCCTCAAAAGGGCTTGAAAAGAACCTCAAAATTGAAATAGGCTAGGGCCTCTCTATCTAAATCCGTCGCTGCCCTCAACACTATTAGGGTGACACCTGTGTGCGATTTGATCAATGAGAAACGCACTGCCCCAAATGGACACTGGTTAAACATAGTAGGATGAAAAATACTACTTAGGTTTATTTACTCTTCACGTTGAATTTTCTGATTTTGTTATCTCACAAGAGTGGTGTGTCGAGAGCTGATAGAATTAGGAATGAGTATATTAGAGGTAGTCTGGAGATGGTGGACATCGCCGAAAAATGAGGGAAAGTAGGTTGTGGTATTATGGACACGTAATGAGAAGAGGAGCTCGTTAGGTCCATTCTAGGAATGCAGGTGGTCGGAAGCTCCTGGGGCAGAGGGAGACCGAAGCAGACGTGGGAGCATGTTTTGCGTAAGGATATGGCAGTGTGTAGGGTGGACAGGGGCCTGGTGGGAGATAGACGGGAGTGGAGAACTTGAACCCGCAGAACCGACCCTGCCACAGGCGGTATAAGGGTATGATGATGATGGCAAGAGATGATTGAAGAAAGGATGCGCATGCAGGTTCTAGATGAACAGATATAAGATGAAAGATATAAGATCATAGACTAGGCCAGTGGTGGCGAACCTTTTTTGAAGACGGGTCACAATAACACGAAAAAAAACAAAAAGTTGTCCGCGGGTCAGGTGCAAGCGCTATTTAATTTTATGCACTACCTCCCTCCCTGCTTTATGACTACCATCCTTCCGGACAACCTGCTCCCACGTCTGCCTTGGTCTCCCCTTGCCCTGGGTACACCTAACGAACTCTTACTCCTCTCTTCTCATTACGTGCCCATACCACCTCAACCTACTGTCCCTCATTTTTCCGCGATGTCCTCCATGACGATAAACTAGATATGATCACGCTCGGGTCACTTAAAATTGCTCGGTGGGTCACAGGTTCGCCACCACTGGACTAGGCGTTAGTATATTAATATATTACTAATATATTTAGTAGAGCGACGTTTACTAACTCAGACAACAACCAACTGTCTGTTGGTCATTGTCAAACCAAAATACGTATGCTTTCGGAATTTTTGGTATTAGGCCATCTGTATCCTCTCAGGGGAGATTATCTCTGACGAATTTTTGGACAGTGAGATGAGGTGCAATTTACAAAGTCGACTTGCTTATTTAAAGCCAGCTGAAATAATTTTTCCTAAGAGTCGTTTGTCTGAAGCAACGTCAGCTGTACTTAAAAGCACGTCATTTCTTGGGTAATTATATACATTTATACTTTTTTTTATTCTTAACGCAGATGAAACCTGGTCGTGTGTATTTGACAACTCGTTTTATGCATGTAAGGCGCCGAAAATACAACTAGGATTTATTCCAAAAATGTACGCGATTTTTTTCTTCTTTTCCTGGAAATGTTCGCCTCGAGCTCATGGCTGCAAGGTTGTCTCACCCGCGGTGAATGTTTTCTTTCGACCAAGGGGAAACCTCAAGTACACAAACTAGAAAGTTAGCAAATGAATTTTAATGGGCATGACGTCATGGACACGGTCCATCCAGTTGCCAATCATCATCATCATCATCTTGCCCTCCTCCCACCAGCGGCGGGGTCGGGTCTGCGGGTTTTTATCCTCCACTTTCGCCTATCCCCTACCAAGTCCCTCCCCACCCCGCCCGTCTCCATGTCCCTCTGCGCCACCTGCTCCCACGTCCGTTTTGGTCTTCCCCTACCCCTGGTGCCCCCAATCACATGCAAACCCATAATGGACCTAATACGTTCCTCCTCCTCTCTCATCACATGCCCATACTACCTTAACCGCTTCTCCCTCATCTTTTCCGCGATGTCTCCCACTCCTAAGATACCTCTGACGAAATCATTGCTGACTCTGTCGGCTCGTGACACTCCAGTCGTGTAGCGCAGCATTCGCATCTATGCCACTTGCATTCTCCTTTCATGGTTCTTCCTAACTGTTCAACACTCTAAGCCATACAGCAAAGCAGGCCTAACGACCGTTCTGTAAACTTTGCCTCTTAACTTTATTGGGACCCGGCGATCACACAGGACCTCACTTGCCTGCCTCCACTTCAGCCATCCTGCATTAATCCTATGGGTCACGTCTGAATCTCTCTCCCCATTGCTCTGGAAGACTGATCCTAAATAACGAAACACTTGCACCACTTCCCCCTGGCCGCTAAAATTGAAAGCGAGGTATTCCGTCTTCTTCATGTTTACTTTAAGACCTCCCCCCCCCCTCTTTCCATTGCTGTCTTAATGTCTTGTAGGCCCTTTTGGGTCTTCAATTGCCTACTTTTGGGCCCAGGCACTGGGGACCCATTCCCCGATTCCCGTCAGCAGCTCATCCATTATCCGAGTGAATAGGTATGGACTAAGTGCTGACCCTTGATGCACACCAACCTGCACGTTGAAGCATGCAGTGTTTCCCCATGCTGTCATCACCCTAACAAAAGATCAGTATTAGTCCTACTAAGCCCCATTCTCTCATTGAATACACTGCAAGCAGCCCTGTTAGGCCGAATTGGCAGTGGAGAGAATAAATCTCATTCCTAATTTCTAACTCATTGAAAACCCGAAGGAACCTGAAGCATAGTATCTATTCTCTCATCCATTCTTTCAGTATATTTATTGGAACGCATGCCCACCCGATGAATTGTGAGGCTTTTCAATTGAGTTTTGGAGAGAGAATCATTCCAGGTTACCAGCATCCAACCGTAGATCGAATTTGAACCTGAGTTTCATCAACAGTTTGAAATTGCTATAAGAGTTTTGCAATAATGGGGGTTGTTGAGATTATTTTTCTATTTATAGATGTAGAGAAGGGGTTTGTGAAGAACCTCGTCTGGAATGCATGAATGACGATCATTTTAATTTTGAGACCGCTCAAAGAGTGCTTTCGGAGTTTTATCGGAATTCTACATGTACAGTATTTTGATTTAAAAAAAAAACAGTGATTCTAGTGAACATTAGTGAAATTAGGTTATTGTTTACTTCTAACATTACTTCATTCAGATGTGGATGGGACCAGCACTGAAAATTATATGACGTTTGTGATGGAGTTTCAACCTTTAATCATATGTTGCCTCGGAGCCACACTTATTTACCTAAAGGATTTTAAACTGGAAAATGTATTAACTTTTATCAAGTAAGATTTTAGGTTATGTTTCGTCTTGTTGAATGTAACGTATTAATGCTTGTTTACTTACACAGGGGGATAAAAAAATTTTCATTCAGACGTGGTTGTCTCTATTTAAGTAAACGGACAGTGGAGGTTTTGGAATTATTTCAATCTAATTCGTGCAACAAAAGCATATTTTGGTTCTTAAATCAAACTTCTACTTCTTTTGGATCAAAGTTGCTGATGTCATGGCTTAGCCAACCACTAAAAGATGCAAGGTTTGTCACGAATTTTTATTTCTCATGCGCTTTAATCCGCTCGATTTACTGCGCCATTGGTTCTAGGTTCGATACTGGATCGAGGTGGGTTGGCCTCTTTTGGGTGAGAGAGAAGCCGCTAGTGCGCCTTCATTCAAATGAGTAGTAAAACCGAGTTCCCGCGTGGTGTACGATGACAATTGCACGTAAAAGAACCCTTTCTACTATGCACGGGTAGATGAGGCAAAATTCCCAGGTGTAGGAGCTCGCTCCCTGGCGTCGCACAGTGGGGCAGGATACCCCAAAAGCTGGCATCAAACCAGGGGTGAATGGAAATGGGGTGAAATGTGAATATTTTGTAGCATTACATTAAGGAAAAGTATAATCAATGTTCTTTTTACAAATATACTGTTGAATAGCACTGCAATCACACTTGCAAGCATGGAAGTGCAAAGCAAAATTGCCTTTAACTTGCATATTATGCCATATAAAGAAATTGACCAAAAATAAATGGAAAGTTGTGTGAATTAGCAGTACAAACAAATATTTATGATGTGTATCAGTCAGAATTATTTACCATGCCATCATTTTTTCAAGTAATTTACAAACTATAGAATTTCAACTAGAAACAAAATTGACATATTTTTGACATACTTATAAACTAGGAAAGGCAACAAAAAACAAGTGTAATATCATTTGTTACAATATGATGAATGATCTTTTCTGCAATATCTTGTTGAGCCTGGTCAAAGATTCTGCCAAAGGACTTTTCCATTACATGCTTTGAAAATTTCTGCTTCATCAACATCTCTACCATGAAAAGCATGTTTGTAGTAAATAAGCCCTGAGCTACCATCAAAGCCACACATTGAATCATCATCATCATACCCTTATCCCGCCTGTGGCAGGGTCGGGTCTGTGGGTCCACTGAACATACTTTGTGGGGGGATACCGGCCTACCCCACGAATTGAGACGTTGCAGACGAAATTGAAGACACATTGCAGACACATTGAATACAAAATCATATTGGCCAAATCATGTTCTAATCACACCACATTTTTTTGTAATAAGGTTAAGCACTCCATAGTTAGATTTCATAAGCGTTGGAAATCAACATGAATAGAAGTTTGTGTTACATTTAAATCCTCATGGTTTGGAAAGCATTTCTTTTTAGCTATTTGAAGGATTTTGTATGAAGGAAATATGCTTAGAGCATTCATCCTTGTGATATTATATTGGTGTCAAGGCAGATTTGCATCCACAACAACCCCTATAGCATCTTCTTCTACCAAGCCATTAGTAGTTTGTGAATCCTTGCTAACTTTTTGGTACTTAGTGGCTCAACTTGGGCTTGATAACATTTCCTTCATTAATTTAGAGGCATGCAATTGTCCTGATTTTCTGGCGTTCATTTTGGTACTTTAGGAAAGACCAATTGCTGAGTAAGTGTTGACTTCCTCAGGTTTTCAGTTTTGCATTCTTTCTGCATTCTCTTGAACACCTGTCTTCTGGTGACCATGTGTATGCATGGGCTCTACTGCCAATGGACTAGAGAATGACATTGATGTCTCTAATGAATTCTTACTATTTTAAAGAAATCTCTCTTCATCACGGGTTGCTGCTGTCCATCACACCTTGAACTTAGACCTAAATAGGCCTAAATTTAGATACATGACTTTAGACAAGGTTATCAAAATGATGGTCTTGTGAGCTCTTCATTATGCCCAAAAGTTGGACACAAAAGAAATAGGGTACTTGAATCCAGACCTAAATATTATAGGAAGAAATGAATCACAAAGAGATAGACCCCATGACACCATGCACTAGGGGGAGCGGCGAGTTGCGTTGGACACACCAGTTCTCGTCTGATCACTGAAGTTAAGCAACGCAAACCCAGTTAGTACTGACATGGGTGGTCGCTTGGGAAAGCTGGGTACTGCTAATACCCAATAATCGTCGCATTAGTGTAGTGTCTGTGCAGTATATGTATTAGAACTATGCAGTGGATGGGTCTCTAATGACCTTGTAGTTGACGGGACCTTAAACACCAACAAACAACAACCATGCACTAGAAAACTCACTGTAGAGAAAAGGGGGGCAGATTGGAGCAGAGTTTGTAAGTTTGCCCCAAAACTACAATATATACACAATATAACCATAAAAGAATCACAGTGGCATCAAATGGATAACACAACTAAAACCTTCAACTTAATGTAATAATGTGTATTTTAACACTGTAATCTCTGTTTTGCATAAATAAATGGAAGTAAGAAATAAATAATACCTGAGCAAGATAGCTCCACGGTACTTAAATGTATCTCAATGCAAAAATCGCATGTAAACCACTTTAACTTCAACACAAGGTGGAGGAATGTTTTTAAGAAAAATCCAAAACACTTACAAGACATGAATGCATTGCAAAGGTTAAAGAATATATTGATAATTGGTCCCCACCGTTTTATACCCTGGACATCTAGGAATCAAAAAATGAAAACAGCAAAGGTGAAAGCTAAACTTCAATTTTTGAGTTTTGGCCAACTTTTGGAGCATCTTGCCCCATTGTGCGTCGGTGGAGTGACCCAATGAACCATCTTTGGTCGGCAGCCGCCTGCGGAAAAACTATTGGGTGCTAGGAAGTGTTAATGTCTGTTGCATCCTAAATAATATTGCAGTGAATAAAGGATTTAGATTTAACTCCCAAAAAGCTTTGGTGTTAGGTTATATAGGGACTGGATAAATATGGATGTTTTTTCGCAGGGCAAAGCAAACTTCTCATATGCGTATACTGTGTATCCGCACTTAGCAATCGTAAACTATTCAGAAGTCTAGGCGCAGACCCTGGACAAGGAGAGGTACCGAAAGCCACTAGCACTAAGGGTTGCCTCGGCTTACCGCACGGTATTAGAGCCGGCAGTTCTGGTGATCGCGGGTATCATCCCAATTCTCCTCCTCGCTAGTGAACGCCAGGCGATCTATCTCAGGAATGCATAGGTCGACAGCAAGAGAAGGACTACAGAGGAGAGAAAGGACACGCTCAACACATGGCAGATGATCTGGGGAAAGCGAATTCAACATAGTGGCCGTGCTGTCCAGGGATGGACGACGCACAACGCTGGAGGTGGATCTGAGTCACCTGGCCTCTGACACCTTAATTAACATTATGGTCCACGCTTACGCTGATAACCATTGACTCCCTAAGAACACAATAAAGGTTCTAGCCTGAAGTAACTTGTCAAAAATGGCTCAGGGCTAGAGCCCAGGGGGTGGCGGAAGTCCAACCCTCAGTGCGCAAACTCGTTTCACCTACCCCATAAAACAAACAAAAAACTCGTAAACTAGCAAGTGGGAAGACATAGAAATGAACCTTAAAGATGTTGTGGGACAACTGGATGTTTTATTGTACACAAGTATCTTATTATCTCTAAAGTTTATTTTTGCCCCCATTTCAAGTGAGTGACTTGTACCGTCAAAAGGCAGAGAAAGGGGATAAATGCTGTTTTTCACAAGGTATTGTTATGAAGTAATGTTTATCTAGCACACTTAGTCCAGCTTAAGGCCTGAACTTTCGCTCATGCCGCGACGGTTTCATAGGGCGAAATGCGAATCTAGGTTAGAAATCTTAATCTCTATATCACAATTCAATTTATACGAATGTTTGCTTTTTTTAATTCAGGTCCATTAATGAAAGACTAAATGCCGTGTCTGAACTAAGAGATGGCCTTGGGTCGAAGTCTGTGATATCATCTTTGAAAATTCTTTTGGCTAAAATGCCAGACCTAGACAATGGCATCACATCTGTTTTCTATAAAAAGGTACTGTAAGAAACCGTTGAGTGAGTCTTAGTAATTGACTTCCTCCCTGTAATATAAGGGACTGAAAAAGAATGAACATGAAATTGTTAATTACTGAACTGTTTTTTCTAAAGTTGTAAACATACTACTTGGAGGTAGTAGTGGTAATGATTTGTCATAATCAAAATTCTTTACATATTTGTTACCAATCATTGTAATTAGAATAATAGCAATATGGTGCGCTTATCTAGTGACACCATGTCCTTTTCACGGTAGAATATGTAAGGCACGTCTTTAAAACATTTGGTAGCAAGTCATCGCCTGCTTTCTTCCCTCCATCGACTTCCTCTTCTCTCTCTCTCTCTCTCTCCTTGTTTTCCTACCTTCAGTTTCCATTGATCTTCCCATACCGTTTGGTACCGCATCTTATGGAGAGTGGTAAATGGGTTTGTTAAAGAAGGTTTTTATGGTAAGTTAGTGAGTTGGATATCTCTTGCTAAGATGTTTTAAGTTTCTATGTATTCATACTTTTAGAACCCTAACATTTTAGACCTATCTGGACGTATTATTACTTGTAGGAAGCCTGAAATCATTTTTTGTTGCAGTGTGGAACAAGGAAATACTGGAAAACTATTATGTCCTTCGTTTACATCAAAAATTTTATAACTTCTAATAAAGACGAAATTGAACGTGAACTGAAAGACCGATACTTAAAGCAACTCCTTTTTAATACTGCAAGTCTCTTAAAAGACGTGGAAAGCCTGTTTGAAAATTTAAATCGTGAAGCTGCATGGTATGTTTCTGCATTCAGATGTCATAATTGGATTGAAATTTCGTAACATCCTCGTGTTTTTTTGTTGGTATACATAGGCACGGATACAAGACGAGACTTTTCAAGTCTTATGACATGTATCCCAATCTAGTTGCCGTTTTGGGAGAAATTACACAGATTAAACAATTGTTAAAGGAATTGTTGCCAGATATTGCTCGTGCAATTGGCAGAGAAAATGTTACGTATTCAAGATTTTCTGACAAAGAGGTATGTGTTAGAGACCTAGTATAGAACTGACCAAACATAGTCACTTCAAAACTAAACCTATAATGGATAAGCTCAATATTTGAAGTACATACGTATGTTGAGTATGAATTTGTTTTCAGTATGTTATTATAATTGAGTCATCGTCTTCCCAATGGATTCCCCATGACTGGATTATTGTTGCCAGGTTAGTTTTTAATGTGACACTTGTATATTTTACGTGGAGTATCACTTGCCCGTTACTCATAAACCCATTCTCATAATTTCTGGTAATTCACCTAACGTACTTGTCCTGTATATATATCCTTGATAATATTGCTTTTCACTACCTCTTTATGATGATCACATTTTAAATTAGTTCTTTCGTTTGCTCATTATTGCTATCTACCTGTTTTTTTTTTTGGATAACTTTCTTTTTTCGTACCGTAATAGTACATACAGTATGTTTCTGTGGTAAGGAATTTTTTCATACAGCATATGCATTCACCAATTTCATTATTGAGGACAGAAGAAAGCTTTAGATAGTATGTGATAAGCATGTTTTTATATCAACACTAATGGGCTTGAGTAAAGCCAAAGATCAACTCCTACTTTAGGCGTTATCTAAGTAAGGTTAGATTTTTCAAACACAGTGGGTGATTTTCATACAGAACATAGGAAGGAAGTATAATTTGCTTTTTATGATGTAATGTTAATAAATGCAGCATTTCACTTTTTAATCAAACGTTTTAATTTGTTAGGACATCAAGAAATATATGCTGCCGAACCGTGGAAACTGAACGCTTAACAAGAAAATTGAAATTATTAAGAGACCATTTCAAATTTGAGTGCCATCTTGCGTGGATCAAGTATTTAGAGTTCGTAACTGTTGTTTTCCAATAATGATAGTGCTGAAGATTTTGACTACTTCGAATGTTATAAGAGCGTTTAATTATTACAGTAAATTTAAGCAGTTCTACTGTTTATTTCAAAGCGTGGTGAAAAATATGGCAGTCTTAGACTGTTTGCTCACGTTTGCTACAGTAGCAAAATCAGAAAACTTCGTCAGGTAATCTTATAAAATTCTCATAATTAAGTTCCTTATTCTGATTGTTTGATCCGCTATCCAATTCATTTGTTGGGGGGTGCAGTGCTAGTTATCTTTTTCCACAATTCTTATGTGCCAAAGGCAGTTTTCGTCTTCCCCAGTGGGCCTTTGCATTAGCCCAGACAATACTAAGCTTGCGGTTTTTATTATGTTGACCTATCACTTTATTTAGCGTCCTTTCTTCACTTGACAGCCCATTTTAGTATTTCGAAGTTTGTTAGACTAGTATGTTGTTAGAAGTTTGTTTAGTTCTTTATTTCCATCTATGAATTTTTTTATGAATGTTAAAATGGCAATTGTAATCTTGTTATTCAGACCAATTCTGCGCAATGATAAATACCCTATCATCAATATACATGGCGGTACCCATCCTGTGATTGCTTACTTCATTGGACCAGACAAGAGTTTTGTATGTAATGACACATATTTGCATGTAAGTATTATTATAGCAGTACTATTATTCATTTCATTTCATTGGAATGTGTGAAATAAAGCCATATGCTTTAGCAGTTCCTAGGACCTGCTCATTGATAACGTGTCTGTTAAGCTAACAATGGATAGACTCAATCAAGGCGTAGGTCAGTGGTTCTCAAACTGGGGTCCGCGATCCTATAGAGACTGTGAAGAGGTTTCATGGGTCACTTAGTTGAAATGTTGGTTATTTGCGATTATCCCATTGAGTGTACATTTGATGACTAAGATTTACATTTTTGGAATAAATAATTGTTAAAAATGTTTTAGTAGCCAGTAGCCTATATGTTAATTGAAGTTCATTTAAAAGGGTCTGCGACCCATCTAAACAATTGTAAAGAGACCGCCATTTATGAAATCCTAAAAAGTTTGAGAACCACTGGCTTAGGCGGATAAATTCCTTCGGGACAGGGAAAATGTTATGGGCGAAGACTCTTAAGGATTCCTAGTTGGTGAAAAGTATACGTGTAGGTCGAACAACATTGCTAGATATAGGAGCGAGCCAATTAATGGCCTTCGGCTAATAAGTATAGCGTACCCAAGATGAGTTTATGCACCGGTATTTACCTCACTGCCTCCAGGTAACTTCCCAAGATTTTTTGGAGTGTAGAAAGTAAATCCTTCGATAGTTGCTGTGGGCCGCATGCAGTTACTCTCTCGATTTTTCATTGTGTAGTTTGAAACTTCAATCCCTAGTTATCACACATCTGGATATGTCTTTGTCCTTGAAGAGAGATGCACCCAAATTTTCTCGCCAAGCAGTTGGCATTTGCTCTCACTTGCTATCGTATTACATTTCCCTTCATTCAGCTTATTCCTATGCATCTTATGCTTTGCTGCACTTAGTGGGTTCCTATAAAGGTCAACTGCTTTGTTTTCTATCTTTGCCCGGTCTCAATTTATTCCTTTCCTACAGCCTCGTTCATGAGGTCACGGAAATACTCCTACAGTTACTAAGTTCAGCGAAACTTGTTCTCCGACGCATTCCCACCTTAATGTAATTGTCGCTGACAATTGAATTATTTTCATTAACGTAGATAATGAAATATTATCTGACTCTTAAATTTTCTTAGCGTAGTATATACTAAGCGAACTTTTCGACTACAGTAGGGTCAGGTACCCATGAGTTTCGTAGGACCATAGCAGAGAATAGAAATCGACAGAATTCAATAAACGAAGAAAAGATTAAATGGTAGAGAACAGATGTAGTTAGGTAGACTCCACCTAAAGCCATAATTATCTTAGTCGCCTCTTACGACACTCAGGGTTATTTATTGCGGTTAAATAATATTGAAGATTTATTTCAGGGAACTCGCGAAAGATGCAGAATTATCACAGGTGCAAATATGGGCGGAAAGAGCTGCTACATTAAAAGTGTGGCAATTAGTGTCATTTTGGCTCAGATGGGCTGTTTTGTTCCTGCCTCTTATGCAGAAATTTCACCATTAGATGCAATTCTGTTAAGGTAGGCATTTCGTTGGATTTTTGAAATGTTTCTTGAAGTTTGAGAACCAATGTGGGTGCAAGAAAAGACATGACGCCATGGTGGTGTGAAGGAAGGTGACTGACTGCAAAATAAAGGGGTGATGAATTTGTTTTACTTGCAAGCCTACTCTGGCATAAGATTAAAAAAAAACTTATGGACCCAGCAAAGTGGGAGTCTATAATTGTAAAACGTGTAATAGTGAATCAGCTGTGGATAACGTTTTCCGCCAAGATTTTTGCCGTAATAGAGATGAAATGCAACTAATTAATATTTCGTTTATCTGTTTTTAATCTGTGGATTTCGAGGCCGAGGTTTTACTAGCCTTATTTTTCTTTAATGAAGTTCTGGGGTATTTGACGATTTATTCAAAAGAAGAAGTACGTTTTATTCAGAAGCCGCCGAAGTGTCCCAAATATTTAAAGAAGTTACTCCTCGCTCGCTCGTTTTACTAGATGAATTTGGTCGTTCTACTTGTGACAGTGATGGAGCTTCCTTAGTATGTGGAGTTGTGAGGTATTTGCTAACCCAGGTAACAGCATTTTTTTGTGAATTCCGTCTTTATAAACGACTTCTATTCTTGTCAGAGCCGTAACGGGAGTATGAAGCGCCTGTGGCAAGTGTCTAACTTTCGCTTGCCTGTAATCCAATAATGACAAAAAACTTAAACATTTTGCGCCCCAAACCCAGTTGCGCCCGTGGCGGCCGCCTTCTTCGCCACGCCCTAATTACGGCCCTGATTCTTGTCACTAAAACGCATAAATCCTTAATCTAATTTTACCGCTTTCGGGCATTAAGTTCGTTAACTGGAGCAGTACATGGTTTATGGAAGGCATTACTTGAGGTTTCTACTTCGAAAAGAGAAATCTGCCACCCTGGGCCAAACTTCGTCTCACAAATCTCCACAGTTTGAATGGGTGAATTGTGAAATTATGAAACTTTTTAAGCACAGAATAAAAAAATTCTACTACTATACAGGAGTACCCCCCCCCCCCCCCAATAAAAAAGATATCAGTAAGTGAAATGAAATGCGAAATGCATCCTGGCACCTGTGTGCGCTGCACACTGTGTAAGCTGTATCAGCACGTCCCTGCCCTGCTACATACTGTATGGTGGATTATCTATAATGACGTGTGTCTCCTCGGAGAGTTCAACATGGACTTCAAGTTTACCTGGATCGGTCCTTTAAAGTTAATAGATAACGGTTATCAAACAATGGCTTCATGCTTTTAAATAAATTACTTTGGCAACCCAAGTTATTACATCTTGACTTAGATCAGTAATTTTCATGTCGGGCGTATGGAGGTAATTACCGATGTCAGAGACTCTATACCTCGAAGTGGTTGTTGTGTTTAATTTCGTATTGAAAAATCACGTTTTATACAATAATGGTTTATTTACATGATTTTAGGTTCGTTGTTTGTCTCTGATTGTAACACAGTTCCAAGAAGTAACGAAACTGGGCCGCCATTATCCAAATGAACTTGCTAACTATCATATGTCCGTTTGTGTTGGATCTTCAGGTGTGTCGTCAGTATTTTTAGAAAATAGATATTTGAAATTATTATTTTGTTGCTTAATGATTTCTTCAAAAATATGGCGAATTTCGTTGTCAGTATGTGTCATTCCTAAGCTACTTGTAAGTTCGTTAGACATGTTATTTAGCGTTGGGCAGTGGCATCGAAAAAACCAATTTAATGGATTTTAAAATATTTGGAAATGCCTTCCTATATAATAGGCTTTTGATGTCGCAGATATTCTTTATAGCCGAATGATTTTTCAGATTTTTCTGTTCAGTAGTGCTTTTAAAATTACCTTTGATTTTAAAACGCTGTTCATCATTGTCCAAAACGTTCGGCAAATATTCCGAGTTGCGAATGTAGAACTGGGTGTTAAAATCCAATAATCCAATTCTGAAATCGATTTAAGTAAGCATCTTTGCAATTTTTCTCGAATTCTTGAAAATTTTGGATGAACTTCCTCCTCCTCCCATTCCGGCGATGTTCATTAGTGGAGTAATTAATAAAGTGTTGGGGCCAGTCTGTGGAACACCCTGCATAATGCAAATTAGGCAACTGAACTTTTTGCTCCTCACGTTAATAAGTTGTAGATATTCATATTTCGTATTTGTTTGATACCAGTAGCTATTTCATACTATGGAAATTATTTTTCAGAAAATCTTGTTTATTTATACAAATTGGAAAGAGGGGTTTCCGATAGAGGATATGCTGAGCATGTGTGCAAGATGGCTGGCCTCGAAGATATAATTGTGGAAGTTGCCAAACATAAATCATTAGTATTGGAAGCAAATGCTAAGAAATACAGGTAACTAAATCTGGTGACACAAGATGTTTTCTTACATGAAACAAGTAGGACTCGTAGATTAATCTAGAAATGAAGAACTGAATGCTGTAATTGAGATCACCATAGCAGGCTAAAAATTTGCGGCATTGTAGGAAAAGGAATTTCTCGTGTTTTTTATAATCACTTGTAGTACTAAGCGTGTAAAGCTACTACTGATTGACCGTTTATGAGTGTCATTGGTCAGCCGGTTTGCACCTGGCTCTGGTGAATCATACTGTAGCTGTCATAAAAGCTTCACCTGCATGAACTACTATCCTGCATGAACTACTATAGCATTCGTTTACGCATAAATGCCGTTGGCTGCATGTCAAATTTGTTGCCGTCAATGTAGTCATATTGAAGGATACATGGAAAATTGCTTAGCCGTATATTTCCGATCTCAGAATCACTTTTTTTCGGCAAAACCCTCCCCAAATCAACACGGTTACATATTAGAGGTGTTACTTTGCTCAATAAAAGTGTGTTCATACGGATTATGTTCACCCTTCTCAAATTTCAGAACCAGCGTATGTAATCTAGTTTTGAATTTCCTTGGAGCAAATGACATCGGAGAGCTCAATATGTAGAATATAATTCGACGAAATTATGCGGCGCCCTAATGACCGTTGTAGTTGAAGGGCCCTAAAACGCCAATATCATCATCACACCCTTATCCCGTCTGTGGCAGGGTCGGGTCTGCGGTTCTAGCCATCCACTCTCGCCTATCTGGCACCAGGATCCCGTCCACCCCACACACTACCATAGACTTACGGACCCTAAAACACCAACGAAGCAAAAAAATCTACGAAATTTTGTGCACCAGACGATGTGTGCATATTCCCCATCCCACCATTGTAGGACTAATTATCTTAAAACTAAATAACACCTATAAACATTTAAGATTTAGGTTTCTGTAGCATATACATTTAACACCCTCCTGAAACTCTTTATTTCATTAAAAATACGTTTTTATTATTTGCAGTTTGGTATTTCCTGTACTGAGAAAATTATTTTTTGCACCAAGGAATTTCTACAGAGGTTATCTAGGGCTATGTATAACCCATGCATCTTTAAATTAGTGTCGTGTGAAGCAATTTATTCAAATTGATCATTGTAAGTAATCAGTAATTCGTCTAATATAAATACTGTATACGCGTTTCCAATAATTGTTAAAGAGCCGTCTTCATTGCCGGATTTACCACTAGTCTAAGTAGGCTGAAACCTAGGGCCTCAACAATAGCCTAGGGCCTCTCAATATTTAAATCCGGCACTAACCGTCTTCTTCTATATTTCTTATGTTTATGTAAAACATTCTTCCTGTTAGAATCTTCAAAATGAGGCTGGACTTTGTTATAAGCGCATGCTAGGCGGATTTTACGAGGCATTTTGCCTTTTCCATCATCATTCGGCTTTTTGAACTCAAATGGTTATAGTCGTTGTGTTTTGTTTTTCAGTATCTGTCAACGTCCATGATAGTTCCAAGTAGTTTGATTTTTTTTTTCATCTGAACTACCACATTTATACATTGTGATCACAACGTCCTGAAACGGCTAATTATTTTTAAAGTTACGGTTTTAAATAAAAATTGCATAGGATGAAGTGCATATTAACCGATTTTAGTAATCTATTAATCAACTCCTAACCCTTTCCCCCATGGCAGGGTCGGGTACTTGTCTCGTCTCTCTGAATGGACACACGGGTGGTATATTGGACAGTTTTTCCGCAGCCGGCGGCCTACTGTTCGTTAGCTCACTCCACCGTCAACCGGGAAATTGAAGATTAAAATCCATTTTCTTACTTGGTAGTCTTATGGAGACAGTATAGGTGTGATGAATATAAGAATTAAATTATAAATGTATACCGCGCTTCAGGTAATATTAAATAGTGATGAATTTCCATATTATAATAATCGATTACAGGTCCCAACCTTTGCAAGGTATACTAATGTAATTCAATGGAATTAATAGGAATGTACACAGCAGCATAAGCAGCATAGATGAATTGAGATTTAATTGGGCTGAAACTGGAACGATACATTGATAGGCTATTAATTAAAACCACTCTTTTATTAGAGTAGAATAATAGTGGGTTCAGTTTAATACAATGTAACGGAGATTTTTAAACTCTTTGTTGTTATATATACATATGCCCTTGTATCTAAAACTAAAACAGTAAATTAGTATGCAATGTCGACAACAGACAGTTTGTTTTTCAGGTGATGTTCAGCAATACAATCATCTTCTTTCCCACAATGAATGCTTTTACACATGTTCATGTAATTCACAAAATGCGCTGTAGGGTGACAATGGGAAATGTAAAAGAGGAAGAGGAAATATCGTTCAATATTGAGGGGAAAGGGTTTTTTGATACGACCGAAATTGATAGAATTACTGTGGGACATGTTACGCTTTGTGCAAGCAGGACCGAGTTTTTTTTTCCTTTTCTAAATTGTTGTTAGCTTTATTTTATGTAGTTTCAGAAGATAATTTCATTCTTTATGCATCCGTCACATGAATTGAAGCAAATATTTTATTACAAAAAGCAGTAAAATAGACGGAAACAAACGAAATGTTCTCATATCTGAATTAGTCATTGCCGCTTAAGTGATACATCGTCGAATGTTATCAGTATTACCTTTCACTTTAGCAGTGCTTTTCATTTTTACCGCAATACCGTGTCTTATATTGTAAATATCAGACTTCAATAAAATAGGAAGTTTTTTTAGAAAATGACGCCGTTCTTGAACATCTATATGATAACAATTTGGATTGTGTCATCTACAAGATTTTGGGCGGTGAAACCTCACACTGGTAAGTCTGACATGGACTTAGAATCTAAGACTATTAACTGGGCATAAGAATCATTGCTAATCTTTCATCACTAGTTACACAGAAATTGTCATGGTTGTACAGCCACAGCGTGAGCTTAATAGATGTTCCACCAACACTTTCAAAAATTAAATATGTTGAAGTGGGTTGGAAATATGACGTTAATAATTTATTTGTACTTGTTCAACGATTGAATTTTATAAGTTGGAACTCGTCAATATATGTATGTTTGTCTCTTGAAGTCATAGGAGCCCCAAGCGTTGTAAAGGGACCATCAAGAATTTGCTGCAGTGGCATCACCCATTCAGTGAACTCTACTGAATCCACTTTGTGCTGCGGTAATACTACTTATGAATTGGCTAAAACAATTTGCTGTTGGAATGGAACTTTCTATCAGTTACCTCTGCCTGCTGGATATTCACCCAATGCTGCAGGATTTTTAGGATGTTGTGGTGAAGAAATTTACGATTTACGACGTCATTTGTGCTGTCAGGGTGCACTAGTTTCAAAAGAGAACAGTACGAACCCAAATCATTTGAGGTGTTGTGGAAGTCAGAGATATGATACAAGCGCTGAAATTTGTTGTGGGGAATCAGTTCCTCATCGGCGTATGGAAACGACGGCTGATAACCCTTTAGCGGTGGAGTGTTGTGCATCTGAGCCATATGACCCTAGAAACAATTTATGCTGTGGTGGTAACGTCTCAGATAACCCATATGGGACTGAGGGACGATGTTGTGGAGGCGAAGTGTACCATCTTCGCACACATATATGCTGTGAAGGATTGATTCATGAGCGAGTGTCTGCAAATATTATGTGCTGTGGATCTGATGTTTTTGATTGGGAATTTGATCTTTGTTGCAGTGGCATTGTATACAACGAGACGGAGCCGGAAATGGAGTGCTGCGGGAATGTAACTTACCATATAGATTCAGGCAGGTGTTGTCAAGGAATTTTTTATGAGTATTCAAATAACACGAATGCTCCAGACGAACTAGTAGATGATACCGACTGTTGTAGTACCCAGTTGTATCATCCAAAGTCAGAGCAGTGCTGTGATGGAACCGTCATAGTACTAGAACGAAAGGGTAGTTCCAGCATTGGGTGCTGTGGAAATCGATCTTATAATCCATCGGCAGCACTGTGTTGTGGTGATGGAATAATTATTCCTAATACTATCTCAACAAGGGCTTGTTGTGGTAGTCTAGGGCAGACATATGATATTGCGACGGAAGTCTGTTGTGATGGCATAGCTATTCACGTTTCACAAGTTCTTAACTCAAAATCTAGGTTTTCTCCTATTTCAACTTTGCAGTGGTCACCAGCAGGCTATTCTCCAATGTCTTTCCGCAGTAAAACCCCTTTTGCACAAAATATCCCCGTTCTTGTTCCAAGCGTATTGCCACCACCAACACTGTTCTCCACAACATTACTTTGTTGTGGTACGTCTCCATTTGACCCTATATTACAGATGTGCTGTAATGGAACGGTATTTGATTTGTAGCATTTTCACTCTGTTATCCAATTTGGTGTTTGATGATATCACTTTATATAAGTTGTTGCTCAAGACTGACAGTGCAAGCCACCAGTGACATAATGAGGACCACAATTTCTTAGAATTCGTTTTATACTTACTTTCTGTGGACTCACTGTTTACCTATCGGTGGAACATACATATTACGAAAGAGTTTTGAGGAGGTGGGGTAAAGTAATGGTATCTTAATCTGCCTAATCCTATATTGCGGATGCTAATGTTTCACCACAGGTCGACTCATTCAGCAGCTTGAGACCATACTGCTACTCTTGGAGTAGAGCATTTAATACAACAACAGAAATTTGCAATTTAACCCTTCGTAGAATAAACCGCCCTCTTAGTCTGCATTGTCAGTAACCTGCCGAGGGCAGTGTGGACGAGCACCGGGTAACACTCTTTCAGGGGGGACACCGGGACTTACCATTTGGTTTTCAAAAAAAGGGCAACAAGCGAGGTATGCCTTTTCCGCACTGGGTGACACCAGCCCTAAGTACGCCATTGTAACTGGACATAGTAACTTACCTTCCACATCTATCTTCCACCACCACTCATGTCTAGTAAATATATTTTATGGGGCATTAATGCAGTTATTATTTTAGTGTCACACAAAAATTTTAAATAGGATCATACTTTTATTGATATATTTTTTGATATTTGCACAGATATTATATTTTTTTTCGATGTAATATTACGTACTACCCATTAATAAATCGGTAATATTTACTGCAATTAAATGATTTGAGTCACTTGATCTACTTCTTCAAAATGAATCGTTGTGTCTTGTGATATCCGTCCAAAAGTAACTCCTAACCCTTTTCCCTCCAATTGCAGGGTCCAATACCCATCTTGTCCCTCTAAATGGACACAAGGGCGATATATTAGACTTCGTTTTTCTACAGCTGGTTGCCGACCAAAGCTGCAAGCCCTATACTTATTTATCGTCGGTCTACTGATCGTTGGGGCATTCTACCGACGCCCGGGGGCGAGCTCCTACAACTGGAAAGTTTGCCTCCTCTACCCGTTGCATAGTAGAGAGGGTTCTTTTACGTGCAAATGCCACCGTACACCATATAGGACCCATGTTTTACTTCTCATCCGAAGAAGGGGCTCTCTCGCTCGAAGGAAGCCGATCCACCTCGGTCCAGTATCGAACATAGAACTAGTGACGCAGATACTGAGCGTGGTTCCCACTACGCCCCCGAGGCGGGTTCTTGCGATATCAATGGCATGAGCAATATACTGTATTGAGCATGACTATATTCAATTACTGGTCAAAATATATGGTAAGTGATGGTTATTCAAAGTGATTAGCGAAATGCACCATGGTTACAGCAAGGATTTAGAACTCTTCTGATGTCCACAACTAGTGCTAATGCTCTTTTAAGGGCATAGACAAACATACAGCAGATATCAGACTATCAACGTTATTTAATGTAGGCTATATCAAGCTTAGCCGTTGAGTATGAATTGTGCGTCGCGTCGCTTGAAAAGATTCCAAAATATTTGGATCTCACTAAGGATACCTTGCTATTTCTCAGAACGTTTTCCCCGGACTTCTGCAGTAATGACCCGAATAAGACCAATTCAGTAACAGCGGAAATGCACTGTGACATTTTCTTTTAGGGTATAAATAATATACTCAGCCACTTCTGCTTCATCAGCATGTTTGTCATAACTCAAGAAATGTTTGGTGTAATTGAGCAGGCAACATTTTAGTTACCCAAAAATGGAAGCCGTTCTTTACATTTCTCTTTTCATTTCTCAGAATCTCTAATTGGCATTGAAAGTTGGAAAAACTAAATAAATTGGAGCACTTCTAAACATCTTTCTACTTCAGAAAATTAGTCTACCTAGAGAATTGGTCTCTTGACAAGCAAGTGACACTGACTTGTAGCCCATAAAATGCATCATCATAAAACCCTTATCCCGTTTGTGGCGGGGTCGGGTCTATGGGTTTGGCCATCCACTCCCGCCTATCTCCCACTAGGTTGCAATCTACCCCAACACACTCATATCTCATAGTGCAACTTGCGCCTACATTTGCCTTGATCTTCGTCTGCCCCTGATGCTTCCAGTAATCTGCATCCTCGTAATGGATGTAATCAGCTCCTCGTCCCCTCTTCTCATAACATGTCTGTACCACCTGAATGTACTCTCTTTCATCTTTTCTGTGATGTCTCCCACCCCAAAATTACTTTAATGTAATATAACACAGAATAAAATACAGATTCTAAAAACTGTGTACCACCAGTTAATATACTGTAACTATGCTTACATCAGATATTCCTTGAACTTGAACTTGGTTGTATTTTCTTCTATCAACAGCTTCCTGAAAAATTTAAATTTTAAAAAAGCTATTTTTATGTTGTACATTAGGAGATTTAAATAAATGGCATATACTGTAACATGCTATACTTCTTGCAGCTCTTGTACCTCTACTGGTCAACCAACTTGATACACACCCTTGTCAGTGCATTTCCACAATATAGGTCGTATGAAGTTGAGGCCACGTATGACTGTCTAACCTAGATTCAGATTTCTTTGTTAACTTACATAGAAAATCACCTGCAGAGATAATAAAATTGACAGCGTTTTCCCCTTATTTTCTGGTAAGATGGATATTGTTAAATGCATGCTTGAAACTAACACAATATCAGTAAGTTCATTGCCCTACTAGATTCCCTGAATTAAAATTTGGCAGTCTGTCTACCTCTCATAAACATGGTCGGTCCATGGTGACTCCCTCACAAATTTATGCCGTTATCGGTAGCTTTACTTGAGAGCGACAGACAGCAGGTGTATTGCGTTGGACACGTCAGTGCTTGTCTGTTCACTGAAATTAAGAAACACAACCCCAGTTAGTACTAACATGGACGGCCGCTTGGGAACACTGGACAACGCTAATACCCAAAAATCATCGGGACAACATAGTATCTGTACAGACTCTACATTAGAACTATGCTGTGGACGGCGCTCTAATGACCTTAGTAGTTGAAGGGCCCTAAAACACCAACAAGTCTATTAATTGAAAGAGAGAACGACGGATAGAGAGCTAAAAGTACGAAGGTTCGTCACTGGATGTGGTCTACCCTGATTGAAGGGGCTATTGTGTGTAAGGGATACAGCTAAAATGGTGCCATCGCTGTTTATAAAATAGGAAGAGGTACTGTGCCGTTATAGCGTGTTTTTATTTTTGACAAAATCAAAAGCAAAATACTCATTCATTATCTAAAGGAAGGTTAGCAAACAAGTAAATAATGAGATAGATTATACGTTTATGTTGATTAAAGTAATTTAATGCAGAGTCACGGAGAAAGGAAGTAAATAACTGTCCTGCTTTAGCCATTGTCACTTTTAATCTTGGCACTTGATGCAGACCGTACTATTGGTGTCCCTCTATATTTCCAGTCATTAGAAAAATTATAATGATAACTTATAAAAATGTACAGGCATAGTACTGAACAGTGCGCTATTCTGCTGCAGATAAGGTTGACCCTAGTCAACTTTATTACCAGCAGACTGGTCTAGGTGACGGTGATTTGGAAGGGGGTGGTCTTACAACTGCACGCCCCCGCAAAGGTTTTCATGAATCAACATGTAACAGTAAAAGGTGAATAAGAAATGGTATGGTGAGCCAAGAGGGACACAGTTGTGGCGAACAATGCTTGACATCTGGTCCAAGGAAGAGAATAAATCATCACAAATTAATTAGGTCAGGGTTAGAGGGCAGGACAGGGTGAGTTGTTAAGAATAGTGCGCACTACTAAGTGATAACTTTTAAACAGAGAAGGGCTGCAAAGATTATGGTGATGATTCTTTTCCAAAAGGGATGAGGTACATCAGAAAGTGCAAGAAGAGGTAGATTAGAAGTGGGTAGGTACTGCAGTTGCAGGGGAGCGGCGAATTGCGTTGGACACACAAGTTCTCGTCTGATCACTGAAGTTAAGCAACGCAAGCCCAGTTAGTACTGACATGGGTGGTCGCTCGGGAAAGCTGGGTACTGCTAATACCCAATAATCGTCGCATTGGTGTAGTGTCTGTGCAGTCTATGCATTAGAACTATGCAGTGGACGGGTCTCTAATGACCTTGTAGTTGACGGGACCTTAAACAACAACAACTAACTAACCGCAGTTGCAGAATGAAAGAGGGTGTCATTGAACCACCAGAAGGGTTGAGAAGGTATTGCGTAGTGGTATAGATGCATTAGATGCAATTCGAGGTGTGTCAGACAATCAGAGTCCAGCCAAACGCTCATATCAATTTTTCCGTCGCTCAACAATTGTACAACTATCTGACGGTATTCAGCACTGTACCGATCGTTGTACAGTGGAACAATTCGTTGGCCAACTTGCCAATCACAAATATCAGTGCGACTCGCAAGGCAAAAGCGGTTTTTTCGATCATATCTGTATTTGGCAGTACCTACCTGGGTAAAGAGACATCTTCAACAATGAAATATGTAAAATCTCTACACAGATCAGCATTAAAAGAGGAACATTTGCAATCAATTCTGATGATGGGGAGAGGAGGTGAATTCATTTTAAACCCCAGGTAGGGTATCTATAGAAATACAGTAAAACCCCACTATAACGAATTTGTAGGGGAATGCAATCACATTCGTTATAGCAAGGAATTCGTTACAACCAGGAAAGCTGTTTTTAACCCCGGCTAGCTAACCAGTAGTCTATGATACTACCTCAAATATCAAGAAATTGTGGTTTTGATAGTTCTGCAAAACATTAGGTTTCTAATCTTTGTGTACCTTCGTATTTACCCCAATGAAACATTTCTGCATGTCTTTCTTACTATTTTAATGCTCGTTTATTACGTTTTCTTGCAGTTGGTATTCTCCCAGACTACTAATTATCTGTAATGACTGCCCTTAAGTATGAAGAGTAGTCAATTCTTGTCGAATGGAGGTTATTAGGTGTTGGAAACAGAGGAATTCATGCAGGAAGTAGATAGGCAAGTTGACTGGGATTTGGAAGAGACAGCTGATGCAGTGTAGGACAGGTTCGCCAGTAAAATTAGAAAATGTGGGGAAGCCATCTTAGGTGAGGCTAGAGTAGAAGGTACACTCCAGGGCAGGCAGACATAGTGGTGGAATAATGCAATAGAGGCAGCCACCAAAAAATAAAAGGCTGCATTCCATAGGTGGATGGAGATAGGGGACCATGATTCTAAAATATGCTACAGGCAGACCAAGGCCAAAGCTAGGAGGATCATTGCTTTGGTCATACACCAGAAGTATGAGGTCCTCTATGATAGAAACAAAGGATGGTATGAAGGAAGAATATAGACTGGCCAAGACCAGGTTTGTTTGTTGGAGTTTAAGGTCCCGTCAACTACGAGGTCATTAGAGACCCGTCCACTGTATAGTTCTAATGCATATACTGCACAGACACTACACTAATGCGACGATTATTGGGTATTAGCAGTACCCAGCTTTCCTGAGCGACCACCCATGTCAGTACTAACTGGGCTTGCGTTGCTTAACTTCAGTGATCAGACGAGAACTGGTGTGTCCAACGCAACTCGCCGCTCCCGCCAAGACCAGGGATAGGACGATTAAAGATTTACCCTGAGCCATAACAGTGAAGGATAGAAAAGGTAGAGTCCTGCTTCATCCTTCTGAAGTAAAGGAATGGGTAGAGTATTTCTCCAGTCTATCTAATTCCTGCAGAGGGAGAGGATAAGGTTGTTGTTGTTTGTTGGTGTTTAAGGTCATTAGAGACCCGTCCATTGCATAGTTCTAATGCATAGACTGCACAGACACTACACCACTGCGACGATTATCAGGCATTAGCAGCACCCAGCTTTCCCGAGCGACCACCCATGTCAGTACAAACTGGGCTTGCGTTGCTTAACTTCAGTGATCAGACGAGAACTGGTGTGTTACCTCGCCCTACCCACCATTACCTTATCCTCTCGAGCGGCGAGTTGCGTTGGACACACCAGTTCTCGCCTGATCACTGAAGTTAAGCAACGCAAGCCCAGTCAGTGCTGACATGGGTGGTCGCTCGGGAAAGCTGGGTACTGCTAATACCCAAAAATCGTCGCATTAGTGTAGTGTCTGTGCAGTATATGCATTAGAACTATGCAGTGGACGGGTCTCTAATGACCTTGTAGTTGACGGGACCTTAAACACCAACAAACAAACAACCCCCCCCCCCTGGATCCGCTCCCCCTGCCTGTGTAGCGCTGCAAAAGATGAATATATCGAGATTTAAAATGTTGCTGTACTCCAGGAAAGGTATTCAAGCATACAGAACAAACCATTTTCTTCGCTTTACAATTCTCTTGAATAATTCTTCTCGAAAATTCAATTCGCCTGACGGAATTACAATGTTTCACAATTTGGTTAGTGTGCAAACGTATCGAAGGACTCATAGAAGTGTATTACTTCCCTATAGGTCCACCTGTCTGAGCTTCAATTTTGTCTCCACAATGTGTGGCCACGCAGTTTAGTACCCTGTCCTGTCCTCTTTAAAATGACTGCAGGCATAGCCTACATGGTTTTGGAAACAAAAGTTCAACACGTACAGGGAGGAAAGTACTGTATTTAAAAAACGTATGAATTAGCTCACTCGACCGTAGAGTTGAAACTCCTGCATGTGATGATGTAGCACATCGAGGGCCTATGTCAGAAGAACAGTATACTCAACATGCAGCAGTGTCACTAGAATAAGCACTAATTACCTGTATTTCGAGTAGAAATCAACACAAAAATCTTTCGATGCCCCAAGCTGTCTCGTAGGTACAGACATCCCGTTTCCTCACCCTCTGGGGATGGACGAGAATATAGCATAACTGGTTTACAGTCCGATGTCACATTTTCGCTCATCGCTTACTCTCATGAAAGGATACAGGCGTTAATATTTTACCCCCCTAAACTATACATACCGGAAATTAGACCAAGGTGCGTGTCACGAAAAGAGAGGAAGTAGAAAAAATGGTTAGGTTAATTACAAGAATGCAGGTCATAGTTGCAGATGGCGTAGAAGGAAATAGGCCTAAAACATGAGAGTAGGTAATAATTGGAATCGCTGAGTTGAGAATAAAAATGAAGGAGCACCTTTTTGTGTTGGACACACCAGTTATTGTCTGATCACTGAAGTTAAACAACGCATCTCCAGCTAGTACTAACATGGGTGGCCGCTTGGGGAACCTGGGTACCGCTAATACCTAAAAATCGTCGCATCAGCGTAGTGTCTATGCAGTCTCTGCATTAAACCTACGGGGCTCTAATGACTGTTGTAGTTGAAGCGTCCTAAGATGCCAATAAAACAAAAATAAAAAAGAGAAATGGAGGGCAAGACCTCGCAGATGAAAGAATAGGTTGAGGTGGTGTGGGCACCTAATGAGGAGTGGTGAGGAAGAGCTAGTAGAGTTCATTACGGGGATGCAGATTATTGGAAGCACTCGGGCAGAGAAAGATGTGGGCGAGCGTTGTACGAAGGGATATGATAGCATGTGCGGTGGGAGTCGTGACCTGCCACAGGCGGGATAAGGGTATGATGAAGATGGGTGAGACCTCTCAGACCCAATTCTACGTAGGTAGAATACCGCATAGCTATGTTCTTATTGATGCTTACTAATACTCTATCTGAATTCAATACCTCGCCGGCTAGCTGTTAGTGCAATTCACGGGAGCCTCTTTACTGCTGAATGAAAGTACGTCATGGGGAGATCGACTATTGCTGGGAATTTTACCAATCTTTTATACTGTAGTTCACTCCAAATACAGAGTACTATTTCTGTGGAGGTGACATCGGTCCCGTATAGTATACGGGAGGTGTGAAGGAAGTTTTTAATAACAGGTTTAATCATAAAGGCCATAAAGGCTTAATCAAGAGAACCCAGAAGCGAGATTGGGCACAACACTAGTCTATCTTTAAAATAGAGACCCCTCACATTTTCGCTTCTGTAATACAGTGAAACATCTCTATGGGTACACCCCTCATATCGGTACAGATTTTTCAGGCACCGAGTTTTCGCCCATAGGGTTAATGCTATTTCTAGCCCTCTTAACGGTACACCCCTCTGTTGGTACGCCTCATACATGTCACTACTTTTCAGAAAACCACCTCTCTAATGGGTACACCCCTCCATTGGGACATCTAATACATGCCACCATTTTCAGAAAACCATCTCTGTAATGGCTACACCCCTCTATTGGTACACCTAATACATGGCACCATTTTCAGAAACAAACCCGCCCTGTAATGGGTACATCCTGCCTCGGTGACGCAGGTGGCAAGTGCTTGGTAACTGCAGCAGTGGTTCTAGGTTCGATACTGGACCGAGGCGGTTTGCGTTCTTTTCTGCAAGAGAGATGCCCCGAGTGTGCCTTCCTTTGGATTAGAAGTAAAACCATAGTCCCATGTGGCGTTCAATGGCATTTATACATAAAAGAACTTTCTGCTATGCAACGGATAGGTGAGGCAACATTTCCAGGTGTAGGAGCTTGCCACCTGGCATCGGTGGAATACCTCAAAAAACAGTAGACCTACAATAAATATGCACAGGGGTTGCAGCTTTAGTCTGCATCTGGCTGTGGAAAAACAGAGTCCAAAAGACGGCAAGATGGGTACCCGACCCTGCCATAGGCAGCAAATAAGAAGGTAGCTTGATTGTAGACAAACGTCCCTTGATTGATTTGTTTGTAAAAATTAAATTTGTGTACTTCAATAATTTTGTGAAATATTATATTATGCAATGCATTTTTTTCGGTTAAAAACCAATATAAAACAATATATTGTTTTGATTAATTTATATACCCATACCCCTCTTATGGGTACACCCCTCTGATGGGCACACTTTGGCTAGGTCCCACAGGTGTACAATTAGAGAGGTTTCACTGTACATATTTTCCCCAAATATTTGCGATAAATCCTCCGTTGTCCTGTGTGAAGGTCTTGTGACACTAAAAGGTCTTATGACATTAGTTGAGTAGCAGTCGTTCAGTACTTATCACACGAGTTCACCCCGTCCTCATCCTGTTTGGATTGCTGTGATTTGGCTGTCAGTGGCTCAGTGTTAGCGTGTTTCATTAGTGAAATCGTAGTTGGAGGGTCGATCCTAGCCAAGGTTGCTGACTTTTCAGCCGAGATATTGCGTGTGTTTGTTTATTGATGATCTCAAAATTCGTAGGTAACTAAATGTAGAAGTGCAGTTTTTTTGCCCTTTACTTTGCAATCCTCCTACTTAATATGCTACTCAATCGTGCCAGCGGTTTTTTTTTCTCCTAAAATTCAATTCTATATAATTACTCCCAATTTGAATAACCTCGAAATGAATTCTATTAGTAATGCATTCGACCACTAGTGTCGCACAGCCTAGTTTTTAGGAATATTTTTCGAGTATTCAAGAGCTTTAATATGAACTTTTGTCTTTCAATAGTGAAGGTGGAGTGTTTCTTGCAGCGGGTCCTCCGTTTCAGTCTGCTTCAGTAGTTTGTTTTTATTTTCGCATGACAGTAGTGCCATTATAGTATATAATTTTCAGATTTTAAAATAATATCTTGAATTTACACTTTAGCTAATTGTACCTAAAGGTAAGCAAACGATTATATTTTATTTATGCATTTATTTTATTATTAGGTCAACTTGTTTTTAACAAACTGAAAATTAATCTTTAGCCTAAGTGTATTTATTTCCGGATATAATAAATCGAGATGTAAGACGGGCCTTACACGTTCAATCTGACATCAGTTCAATTCAGATTGATCCATTACATCAATCCGTCAATATGCCCATCACACGTTCAATCTTTTATCAATCTGGATCACAGAATTGGATTGAACTGATGCCAGATAGAACGTGTAAGGTCCGCCTATCGTTAAGGCCAACAGGCATTTATCACAGGCCCAGTACTTTAGAAAAGTGGAATATACATAGTTTATTTATAACAAATTAAATTAATTTTTTATCATGGGACCTACTATTACATTTTATTTTAAATTTTACTTGAATAAGATATGTAATAATTAAGTAACAAACCTTGCTACAGCAGGATCAAGAGACCACTAGTTAGATAGGACAACACAGAATATCTGGTAGGGTAGAGATAGGGCTGAAATAAGATGTAGGCTGACAGGACACTATTTAAGTAAATTAAGTGAAGGTGTCATGTCACCATTTTATCTTTCGTAGTATATTTTATGCCAGATGATTATTTTACAAAGTGACGTACTACTTAATGGACACATTCAGGATTTGGGCTACTGAACTAGACATGAATTATAAAACGTCTTAGGGCGCCTCCAAGCAGTTTGCACATGATACCGTACTTACTTTGCCTGGTCCTCGAGAAAGGGAAGGATAAAGGGAGAAGGCGACATAAGGAGAGAGCCTAAAAGACTAGAACTCCAAAGATAAGGTCTGCCAATTGACCTGTCGATGTCAGCTAGACGTTAATTTGAAGTCCATTATTGCACACACAAAAAAGAGGCATTATTATTATCGATGTCATAATGATGACAACCATATGTCAGGTAATGTGTCGTTATGGAGTGACCTGGAGCTTCAACTCGCTGGCCCTCATCTATCTCTACGAATAGGAATCTCCGGACGGGACCCTAAACCCGGTGTCAGGTGTGGGCTTCTTTCAAATGGGAAATTCAACCTTGAGTCCCATATACTGATGTAATCAGTAAAAAGTGAGGTTTTCTCTTTGATAAACTGAAATACGTCTGTAGTACAAATAATTAGTCTGGATAAAGTGATATTAAAAGTCAAATTAGATTCGTTGAATTTGGAGAACAACCAGTTGTTGCATCTTATCATTCTCTTAAGCACGTTAAGAAGGAAATGATCGAGCTCGATGTTTTGATTAAATATTTTGGCGTGTAATACTTTCAAAAATAGTACTGCATACTTCTACAAGGTATTATAAGTTTAATTTTTCTCCTGAATAACACAATGTTTATCTACAACACGAAAGTGATTAGACATATAGACGCATCATTTGTGCTTTAAAACCATTTCACCTACAGCTCATGTCAGCGTGTTAAGTTGCAAATATAGGAAGTAGAAGGTAACTCAATACGACGTTAACTTGTTATCTAATTTATTTTATAAACGATTTATTCGTCATAAATTAACGTTAATAGGCCAATGTTATAAGCAAAGGATACTGACTTAGAATGTTAAACACGTTTTTCTTAACTTCTGAAATGTAAATAAGTTCCTGGATGCTGAGAGTTAAAATGCTGTAGGGCAGTGATGGCGACCCTTTTTTGAAGATGGGTTACAATCACACGAAAAATAAAAGAAAAAGTTGCATACGGATCAGATGCAAGAACTGTTTAATTTTAGGAATGAAAAGAAATTATTATTAATGAATAAAGTTTATTAAAGTAGCAAATATAGAACAAACCTTAAGATAATGTTTCACACTGACGTACATAATACATACATCAGTGGGAAATTTGCTGTTTCTTTGAGGCAATCAGGACTAGATATGGTTCACGCTCGGGTCACTTAAAATTGCACCTTGGGTCACAGGTTCACCACCACTGCTGTAGGGGTTCCGAGATGTCGAGAACCGCAAAAATTGCACTTCCGTCCATAGACTGCCCTACAAATGTTACATTGCATGATGTATGATCAGGGGTTTAAAAAGAATGGGAGAATCAAAAAAAATATTAGGTCGCAATTGTTGGCAAAGATTTCTCTGCCCGGTTGGATCAGTGGTTAGCTTGCCTTCTGGAATCCAAATAGTCAGCTTCGCGGTAGATATGTAGGCCTACTTAGAAAAAGCCGGCTTTCTTCAAGACAGGGACATCTCAAATGTTCCTTCCATTAAGTGGCATTTACTCTCTGCAGTATTTTATGTTTATGTGCGACCATGACGAAATGCTTGTGGCATTCGGTTTATGCTCAGACAGGTAAACATGCCGCTTAACTTTCCCCCATATTGGTCCTAATAGTTCTCCTTCCTATTAGCTACTCAGTAACTCCTAACCGTTTTCCCGCCTATGCCAGGGTCGGGCACCCATCTTGTCTCTCTGAATGGACACAAGAGCGATATATTGACATGACTTTTCCATAGCCGGTTGCCGACCAAGCTGTAACCCCTATGCTTATTTATCGTCGGTCTACTGTTCGTTGGGGCACTCCACCGACGCCAAGGGGCAACCTGCTACACCTGGAAATTTTGCCTCCTCTACCCGTTACATAGTAGAGAGGGTTCTTTTACGTGCACACAGGATCTCGGTTTTACTTCTCATCCGAAAGAAGGCGCACTCGGGGCCTCTCTCTCGCCCGAGAGAAGCCAAGCCACCTCAGCCCAGTATCGGACCTAGAACTAGTGACGCAGTTACTGAGCGTGCTACCCATTGCGCCACCGAAGTGGGTTTGTTGTTTGTTTGTTGGCGTTTAAGGTCCCGTCAACTACAAGGTCATTAGACACCCATCCATTGCATAGTTCTAATGCAAAGACTGCACAGACACTACACAAATGCGACGATTATTGGGTATTAGCAGTACCCAGCTTTCCCGAGCGACCACCCATGTCAGTACTAACTGGGCTTGCGTTGCTTAACTTCAGTGATCAGACGAGAACTGGTGTGTCCAACGCAACTCGCCGCTCCCTCGAAGCTCTTTCCTATTGTTTCCCCTTTTTATCCTTCTATCCTGCTGTTTTCTTCGTTTTTATCCTTTTTTTTAAATTTTTATTTCCCACTTTCGCCCATTTCCAATTTTTAGGCTACTTGTTTCTTTTGAGGCCCTCTCGATCTCACGGGCGTCCGGCCCTGATGAAAGTAGGAATGGCATTATAAAAGAATAATGCATTTAATATGACTACAGGACTTCTTCCTAATATGCGAGAGCATGCTGGACATCATGAATGACGCTTATTTTTCGAAGAGCTATTTTTTTACCGGCCAGGTAAGCTATTCGCTTACTTGTTTAGTTAATATAAAGATGATGCCTACATTATTGAAAGACCACCTTCGTTGAACTCTTACTATTTCTGGATAAGATTTAGTGTAAATATTCGATGATGTCCTTTCCAGAGGTTGAATATGCGACCTAGGTCTATAAATTTGCAATCTCTGCGTTTTTCCGCCTTCCACGACTTTCAAAAGTTGCTAAGGACTTTAATATGAGCTATCCTTACACTGACATTAAAGATTTCATGTGCTTCTGCACGAAGGCTGTTAATTATGTTATCTTGCGCTGCCTTTTTAAATATTTCCTATATTGCAGTATAAATATATAAAGCCATTGACCTTTGACTTGACATCCACTGTGACATACAGAATGTATTGAGCAGGAACAAAGCTGCAATTGGTTTATGCAGGCACCGGAGGAGTGCGTCCAGAGATCTCAATGTTATTTTGAAGAATACGCTACAGAATTAATGGATTACGTAAAACAACTTCAAACGAGGAGAAAAGAATCATTTTGCTAAGTAGAACTTGCGTAGAGATCAACAGAGACTTATCAATTCCAAGGTATCACGAATGCCATCCCAGCTCACTCTTCCCAAACAAACCATCAAGCATCATCTAGTGTTACATTCAACATTCCGGCCTCACTGTATTCCTGAGTGTTAGAAAAGGCGATTAGAAGGACTGTCAAAAAGTGAGACATGTTCAAACCGAAGTGATCAAATGCAGATCAACTCCTAACCCTTTTCCAACCTATGGCAGGTTCCGGTAACCATCTCGGACCTCTGAATGGACACAAGGGTGGAATATTGGACGGTTGTATTAGGCAGCGAGCTGCAACCCCTATGCTTGTTGGGAGCGGCGAGTTGCATTGGACACACCAGTTCTCGTCTGATCACTGAAGTTAAGCAACGCAAGCCCAGTTAGTACTGACATGGGTGATCGCTCGGGAAAGCTGGGTACTGCTAATACCCAATAATCGTCGCATTTGTGTAGTGTCTGTGCAGTCTATGCATTAGAACTATGCAGTGGACGGGTCTCTAATGACCTTGTAGTTGACGGAACCTTAAACACCAACAAACAACAACAACCTATGCTTATCTTCGGTCTACTGTTCATTCGGGCACCCCATCGACGCCAAGGGGCCAGGCCTAACACCTGGAGATGTTCCTTCATCTACTCGTTGCATAGTAGATAAGGTTGTTTTACGTGCCAATGTCGTCGTACACCACACGGGACGTCGGTTTTGCTTCTCATCTTGAGAAAGGCGCATCCGGGCTACTCTCGGGGCCTTGCTCGAAAGAAGCCAACTTTTCGAGCTTGGAACAACTGGCGCAGTAAATCATGCACACTACCTATTGCACCACCGAGGCAGGTCCAAACCGAACTGATCGATATAACAAACGCTTCACTAACGACATTACAACTTTGGCATTTTGCAGTGAAACCCGTTTATCTCATAGCATCCCGCTTGCCTGAGAAGTATTTCCGATTCTCTCATTTTTATGCTTTTTGGGTATCGTTGAGTTGGTGATTAGAAGAAGAAAGGGGAGGAGGTCGCGAATGTTGAAGGTCTACTGTATATATTTTGTAATATGGATCTATCTTGGTTTTGGATATCTCTGGGGTGGAGTTCTCCTAGATGACTACCTGTTCGATGGCGGATAAAGACCAACTCGAAATAACATGATCGAAAAGTTTGTCATAGCAATCTGTGGTAAAAGGGAATAGCAATCACCAACATTCATGGGGAGAGGCGAATTGCGTTGGACACACAAGTTCTCCTCTTATCACTGACGTTGAGCAGCACAACCCCAGCTAGTACTGACATGGATGGCCGCTTGGGAAAACTGGGTACCGCTAATACCCAAAAGTCGTCGCATTAGTGTAGTCTGTGCAGTCTCTGCAGAAGAACTATGCTGTGGACAGGGCTCTAATGCTCTTGTAGTTGAAGGGCCCTTAAACACCAACAAACAACAACAACCAATATTCATTTCTCATCTTCATCCTAATGCTCACGAAAGTGTCTTGCAATGCCTTCGACGCGACGCTACTTTTAAGTGTGCGACTATTCCCAGAACGCCCTCACTCCCGTTCCACTTATGACAGAAATGTGTAGATTGGCAAAATTCTCTGATTGTGAGAGCTTGCTCAAACAAACAAAGCAACTGAGGCTTCGTTTTCATGTTTGAGACCAACCCGGATCCTTCAGATCGTGTAACGCCATTGTCCAGATTAATGGTCGTTAATGTCCAACGCTTCTCCATATATCGTCTTGCAATTTTCAAACTGCCTTGAAGACATTTCTGGAATTCATGAATAAAACATGATAATTTAATAACCATTTGACCCTGTTTTATTTTCATATTTTAGGATGGCCGCCTGTACGGTGTGTCGCCCTACTTTTCATGATATCATTTTTTATATTTAAACTTTACTCGACGAAACGTCCTACATTTGATTTTTCCCTGTAAGTCTGTTGACCTCGTCTTTACGCTGTGGTGTGCAAGTTTTTTTTTCATGAAAACGTTATAATGAATTCACTTAGTACTATCATATTACGCAAAGGTGAATAAAACCTAGATTAATTGCATATTTTTTTATTTCTAGATTCATAGTCATGAGTGTGACTGTACCAAGACAACATGTCATTATTTTGTTTTTAATTCTTGCATTTATTTTGTCCACCGTGCCGGCATTCGGTGAGTACACTTTAATGGTTCGTTTGTCTTTTAGAAAGAGATAATACATACCTCTATTATGCTTCATTGCAAAACTGTCGCTTGAATTTTTCATGCATTACGAACAATTAGAGGATTATTACGAATATTAAACACCCTTCTTTCTGCAAATATCTACGGCCACCTTCATTTTGCATTGTTGATATTTAATTACAGATAATTCAGACAGGGCTGTGAGAAATTTCATTGCGGCTTAAATAATATTCTATAAATGTAGAACTTCAACCATAATTTTCATGACGCTTTCTCCACTTGTTTAAAATGTCCACTAATAGGTTGAATCTGCGACTGCGGGTCACTCCAGTCTCCTTTCTCTTCCCCATCTAGTACAGGTTAATTTAGAGTGACTTATTGGGTTGGACGCACCATAGCTCAGTATGCCATTCGTTCGTTTGTTGGTGTTTTAGGGCCCTTCAACTACATGGCCATTAGAGCCCCGTCCACAGCATAGTTCTTATGCAGAGACTGCACAGACACTACACTAATGCGACGATTTATGGGTATTAGCAGTACCCAGTTTTCCTAAGCGGCCACCTATGTCAGTACTAGCTGGAATTGCGTTGCTTAACTTCAGTGATCAGATTTGAACTGGTGTGTCCAACGCAATTCGCCGCTCCCCTCATCGGGTAGGCATGCTTTCCAATAAATATACTGAAAGAATGGATGAGAGAATAGATACTATGCTTCAGGTTCCTTGGGGTTTTCAATGAGTTAGAAATTAGGAATGAAATGGGGTCACTCCAGTCTCCTTTCTCTTCCCCATCTCTTTCCCATCTCTTCCCCATCTAGTACAGGTTAATTTAGAGTGACTTATTGGGTTGGACGCACCATAGCTCAGTATGCCATTCGTTCGTTTGTTGGTGTTTTAGGGCCCTTCAACTACATGGCCATTAGAGCCCCGTCCACTGCATAGTTCTAACGCAGAGACTGCAAAGACACTACACTGATGCGACGATTTTTGGGTATTGGCGGTACCCAAGTTTCCTAAGCGGCCACCCATGTCAGTACTAGCTGGGGGTTACGTTACTTAACTTCAATGATCAGACGAGAACTGGTGTGTCCAACGCAATTTGCCACTCCCTCTCAGTATGCCCGTCACCTGAAGTATGCCGTTATAGCTATTATGATGTGCTATATGCTTAGTACTCAAGTTATTTGTACAGTACACTTTTGAAAATTATTTCAGTCATGTCCTGGAATTAAAGTTGTCAACTTCTTCGGTAGTATAAGAAGTGTCCATTGCAAAGTCAGTTGTTTTATTGATGCAATTGTTCTGTGTGCTTGCCTCAGGAGTGTGTCACTCCTGAACCTCAGGAGTGAGCCTTGAACTGACTTGAAAAGGGAAAATGAAGCGATGAAAATTAGAGATCCACCGTCTCTATCAGTGCGATCAGAAATGAAGATATAAAGAATTGCTGTTATCTTTTCAGTTATGAAGTCTAAATTTCAAATTTGAATGTTGTTTTATGCAGTCATATTAATTAGTTTAGCTACTTGGAGAATTGTGGAACTTATTCAACGTGTGAACCTCTTATCCACCAGTGGATCTTATTCAACGTTAATAAAATACTGCTAACCCCCTAAAAACCTGTTAGTTTTCTTGGATTCTCATCTTAATTTGGAGATGCAGGTCCTCTAATTAGAGCACGCGTTTTATAGGTGGCATTACATTAATCAACACAAACAAAATTATACTCTTGATAATGCTATGATATTCTTTAAACGCCGATATTTTAGTCGTAATATACGAGATTTATGTTTATTTGTGTGTTAAAACGTGCAAAACAGCGATATGGCTATACAGTAAAATATGAGTTTTACTACAATCCTGCTGAGGTAACGGTTGTCTCCAAACTATGTAACTTGTGAACATTAAATTAAATTGAAGAGAGTAATTTGCAAAACAACATTGCTGTGGGCTGAATCACTTTACCCTCTTAGAATTTAACGAAAGTTTCAATATCCGCAAAATATCATTTTGTCCCATAGAACATAGTCATCATCATTATCATACCCTTTCCGAGCCCACCGAACGTCAGTTGCGCGTAAAGGAACCCACTCATCTATGCAACACGTAGGTCGGCAAAATTCCAATGTGTAGAAACTCGTCCTCCTTGACGTCTCCCAACAAACAAACGATGTGTCCTAATTGGACAAGAAATAGACCCAATCCACATACCTTAAGGAAAAGGACTTTGTTACTCAATCACGGCAAGATGTGGGTCTCTTGTGCAACTTAAACTGTGGCTGTGTTATAGTTGGAGTTTCAAACTGATTAATCACACTGTATTTGATAGTTTATTGCTTAATATCTGCTGCAGTTCAGCATTTTAACAAAATTGAATGACCGCTGTGCGAAAATTATTTGCCTTGTGCAGAACAGTCGAATAGTTTATCACCAAATATAACGTATGAGCTGGATTCGGACAGGCCTTCATTCCAGTTTTCCACAAATTTACAACCTGCAATCACATTAGTGGTAATGTTTGTGGAGCTCGTAACCGGAGCCACGACAGGAGCAGGTGCAGGTGCTGCAGTTGCTGGAGCCCTTGTAGTTTTAAGTGGATAGAATAATCGGTTGCCTTCTTCAACATGAACTACTGGTCCATTCACAGCATTGTTCTAAATTGGGGTTTAATTGTAATTTTTATTGAAATTTCATGAACATTATGAAAAAAGATGACAACTTACCGAAGTCAACAGCCCCAAAAACAGTATTACAGCAAGTAGATACATTGCTAATTGATCTCCTGAAAAATTAAACTATTCTTCGTTAGTTAGTAAACTAAAAGTAGTAAATCTGTATTAGTCGGTACGCTGATGCCGCTTTATATAGCGTATTTAAAGACTTGAACATTGAAATGATTGATTTCAACAGATGATGTAAAATCTGTACGACACCAAAAACGTCAAAAATTAACTTTAAGAATTCACTGAAAAATGGTGCCTAGTATAGGGCAGCGTGTATGTACTTTCCAGTTTGATATCCTCGTCAGCATATTAATTGTTGAAGATACTTTGCATGATATGACATGGAAATTTGTATCGTATGATGAAATGTTGACGTTGTTTTTTTTTAAATATTTCGAAAACATCCTTTAATAGTGTGGCAAAATTTCCTGCAAATATCGTATTATTCAGAAAAATACAAGCTGGCAATACTTTGACATAGTCATATGTTGAATACGTATTGGAGAATGAAACCATGATGTTATTTAGTAGAGCTCATAAAAATAAACCTTAATGATTTCACAGCTGTAGAGTGAATTGAAATGTACCTTTAGCAACTCAATGCTTATAAAGTTACTGACGTCTGCTACTTCTCCGGTACCTGGATAGCATATAACATATATATAAATAAAGCCAACTGCATCCATCAAATCATGAGAGGCAACTAAAGGAGTTGCAGTATTTGATATAGAATAATTGTTTAAGAGATCACTTATTTCTCTATCTACATATTTCTGTCCACCCTATTCTTGCATTCTGCGTGGTCATTCCTGGACCCCTAGGTGTCCGATGCTGCTGTAAGCTGAAAGTAGGTACTTACCAAACGTTTCCATAATGTGTTAAATAAAAAATTGGAAATAGCTTTCTGTCGCTTTTCATATAAGCTCCCTAATGAAAAAGGCTTTCACTATATCTTTAATGATACTAAAAGGGTCTAATAATGTGATATCAGGTCGGAAACCAGCAATGAAAAAGAAAAATCAGTTGTCCATCGTTCAGTTCAAGAGTAGGGATGACTGCCAGAGGCAGGCTTAAGATGAGGCACAAAATATACTACCCTGAACATGGAGCAAATTAACAGATGCTTAAAATTTCTCTTTGAGTCTTCTTCCGATGCAGGGCCTTAAGCTGAGAAGTCATGGTCCGTGCGGGTAGATGATGCCTGTAAGACATTTCTTCAACACTTGAAAAACATGGAGAAAATTTCAAAGCTAAATCATCTTTCTTTTCAATTTGTGGGGTAGATTCCCGCCTAAACTTAGTAATTTCGCTGGGGCGATATGACAATTCATCATGAGGAGGGGAGAGGAGGAGCTTATTAGGTCCATTGTGGGACTGCAGGTAATCGGGGGCACCAGAGGTAGAGGAAGACCAAAACGGACGTGGGAGCAGGTGGTGCAGAGGGACATAGAGGCGTGCGGGGTGAAGGGGGACTTGGTGGGGGATAGGCGGGAGTGGAGGATTAGAACCCGCAGACCCGACCCTGCCTCGGGCGGGAGAAGGGTGAGATGATGATGATATGACAATTCATCAAAGGAAGTCAGGGTCGAAACGAGACCTCGCCTTCCATAGGAAAGGACTTCCTCACTGTTGAACAAGGTCGTTCCAAGACGTGTACCGTTTATGAGACATATGGGCGTGCACCAGCTTTATAATTATTTTTATTGTTTTTGGCTTTAAATTTACATACGTAATGGATAACATGTGTGTGATTTTCTTCTCCCCCATGCACTGTTAATATTTCCACTCGGGCATCACAAACATAGCACATTTCTACTGCTTGGTTAAAAGCATTCTGTCTTATAAAGCTCAAGGCCTATATATAAGAAAAGGAAATGCACGGTAGATGTAATTGCGTTTTATTAAATGATTCATTGTAGTAAGAAGTAAACTAATTCTTCAGGTAGAGACTGGTACAGCATCTTAATAATATTACTGTGAGAAGATAGAAGGGAGGCTGCTGTTACCTGCCCCTTCTTACTCCTTTTTGAAAAATCCACAGAAACTCGAGGTAAATAAATAAAGGATAAATTTTCAATTTTAAATAGACATATCCAAAGGACAGAAATTCCTTAATATAAATTAGGATTTAAGATACTTCAGGTTTTGCTCAAACAGCATCAGCAATTTTATGAGATCCTTTGTTAATTGTATTATAATGAAATGGTCATTGGATGGTTAGTGAGGACATGTACAGTAATTACATCTGGACTGAAATAACGTTGCTAGTTCAGAGATATTATTATCGTCGTATCTTAATGATGTCTAAGGGAGATTCAGGATCACGAGTTCTCGCCATTCTACCCCTTATCAGAGATTATTAGAGCTCATCACCGGTGTGACTTGTTATGAGAGGGATGAGTTGCGATGTATTCCTTTGCAAATAAAGTCTCGGGTATCCGGTTGCAGTAGGTGTGACGATACCTATGAAAATTGACTGATCACAGCGTAGAAAAGTTGATATTTTACCTTATTTGTAATCTAAAAAACAGCTCAGTGGATTTTTCTACTCATACCAGTTTTTGACTAAAGGGTAGGTCGTACTGGTGGTAGGCATCAACACCATTCTCAGCTTTTCATCAAGTAGTGAAATTAAGTTTATACAGATATTCCAAAACTATGCGGTTTAAGTAGGGTGCTCGAAAATCCGGTTATTTGACGAAGTTAACGCAAAGAATTTTTTTCTCGGTGCTGTTATATTAAATATTCATCCCGCCTCGGCGGCGCAGTGGGTAGCGTGCTCGGTAACTGAGTCAGTGGTTCTAGGTTCGATAGGTGGGTTGGCTTTTGTGAGGGAAGAGAAATGCCCTGAGTGCGCCTTCCTTCGCATGAGAAGTAAAACCGAGGTCCTGTGTGGTGTATGATGGCATTTGCATATAAAACAACCCTCCCTACAATGTAACGGGTAGATGAGTGAAACTTTCCAGGTGGAGGAACTCGCCCCTTGGCGTCGGTGGAATTAACCAACGATAAATAAGCATAGGATTGCAGCTTTGGTGGGCAACCGACTGCGGAAAAACACCGTCTAATATACCAACCTTGTGCCCATTCAGATGGACGAGTGCCCGACCCTGCTATAGACGGGAAAAGGGCTGGGAGTTGCTTGCTTTTGCTGTTATGCAATAGAACTCCAACTTTCCGAATCAATTGGGACCGGACCCGATTCGAATAATCAAAAATTCGGATAATTGGATTTTTTTCCGAAAAAAGGGTCTAAATGGGAGAAAATGGAAAAAAAAACTATTTTTAAATAAAAAGAGCTTTTAATTAATTAAATGAAAAGACAACACTTTTACATATTAAGCGTACTTAAAAGGGCTGTACATTAGTACAGTATGTAGGGGAGACCGGGGCAAGTTGACGATACTAAGAGTTTTCAAATTAATTTTTTATTTTTCTTTTGAGATAAAATGTTTTACTGTGCTGAGATACTTAGAATGCTCCTTTATTTATAATTTAGTGGTTTGAAGTGAAACATTTTTTGATATCTTCAAGGTGATTTTATAATTTTTAATGAACGATGTAAAATTCGTCATCTTGCCCCAGACCCGGGGCAAGATGACGGCCATTGGAAAGTAAAAGAAATTAGTAAATTCTCCGAATTCTATTATTGTACCCTTATTTCTTTTATGGTAAAATAGGATTAGGCATTATTTATTACATTGATAAAGGTAAATGAACTAATATTTTTAATTTTTTTTGTGAATAATAAAAACGCATTAAGACTAAAAGTTAAAATCGAAGTAAATAGTAAATCGAATTAATTGTCAAGTTAAAAGTTAATGTTTCTAGTTAAAAATAATCAGAGGTAAACTGTCCACCAAAAAGAAGATGCCAGTTAACATTGAGGGTCAAGATGGTGAGTTCGTCAACTTGCCCCAGTCATCTTGCCCAGCAACAATTTTAAAATTTAAGTATTATAGCAATAAGTTTAAAAAATTATTTTACTAATGAATACTGAATATGAATAGCCAGTTGTCTAAGGTAGATGAAAATGCTATTAGATATTTCTATAGCTAACCTCTATATTAATTAAATCGTATTTCCAAAATTTGGTTTCATATAGCACACAGCAGGAAAACAGTGAAACTCATATAAATAATATAGTAATGGCAACAGTGCCTTGACAAAATGATTTTTTATTATCTAGTCATGAGGAGTACTAGTAGTATTCATATGATGCTGCTAACTATCAGAAAAATCGCTAATTAATGTAGCCAATATGTAGCCAAAAGAATCAAAAATGGAGAGTGAATCACCATCTCCATTTAGGAAACGTCATTATATTCTCTACTGACCTTATTATCTCAATTGGTATAGCGCCCATTTCAGTTGTTTAGAAACAGTTTTAGAGAGTTTTAATAAACGTTTTTTCTTTGGTACTGAAATTAAAGCATACGTTTCAAAGATGTCGATAACAGTTATGAGTTGATTCAAATGGGTTAAGTTAGTGAAAGCAAGAAAATTTTTTTGCCATAATCAGGAGTTAATGAACACATGTAAAGATTTGGAGAAATTGTTGGATACAATCTGTTGATAACTAACCATCGTCTTTAATCGTTGTCCGCACTTTACAAAAATAATGTTGATGTAGGGGGTTTGAATAGTAAGAAACAAATACTTTTATATGACATTTCAGATAATTCAAGTTTGTAATTTTCATGATGATGATAAATGTAGTTAATAGTTTGTAAGTTAATTGTTGAAGGAGATAACCGTTAATTAAGGCTAAATAATAATGGAAGAAAACCTGAATAGAAATTAGGTTAACATTTGATAACCTAGTACAATCTAACCATCCAAATAAGGAATGTGATTGAAAGTCATGTAACATAATTTGTATGGAAGGGGGAGGGGTGTTACTTTCATTTTTAAAGGGCGTTAGTGGCATGACCGGGAATGATGTTAGAGGAATTTTGTTGGAGGTTATGAAACGAAGTTGCAAACTTATAGACTTCCAGAAATTGTTCGGAGGACAGAATGAAAACTGCTCTTAGTTTTGTGCTTGCCTCTGAAGTTCAAATTAATGCACCTTCCGGCAGAAATGAATTAAAAATCGCTGTTGTGATTTTGGGTATCATCATACCCTGCCCTTACCCCTTCTATCGTAGGGTCGGATCTGCTGGTGCTGGCCCTCCACTCCCGCCTATCTCCCAACAGGTCTGCATCCACCCCACAATAACATATCTCCGCACAACGTGCTCCCATGTCTGCTTTGGTCCTCCCCGCCCGGGTGCTTCCAATAACCTGCATCTCTGTAATTGACATAACCAGCTCAATCCGTTCTCTCTCGTCTTCTCAGCGAGGTCACCCACCCCCAAATTACCTCTAGTACATTCATTCCTAATCCTAAGTGCTCTCGGCACTCACCCATGAACCGTAGCATTCGCATTTCAGCTACTTGCATTCAGTCGTCATGGGTCTTTCGTACTGCCCGACACTCCGATCCATATAACATACCAGCCAAACCACTGACCTGTAGAATTTACCATTCAACTTTACCTTCAGTATTCAACTACCCTTCAGGATTCCACTTGCCTGACTCAGATGTGATCCAGTCTATTTTAATTCTAATTCACGACACTGCAAGCAGCCTTATTTGGCCAATATGACAGTGGAGAGACCAACTCTCATTCTTAAATACATTACTAAAAAGCTCCCAAAACCCTAGGCTTAAATTCCTGTCATCCCTCTACAACACTAGTAATGGTAAGGTGACTTTTTATGAGGCCCTCCACCTTATCCTTTCCAAGGCTATTCCATTGTCGAATGGTCCTTGGTAAGAAAGACCAGTAATATGGGTCTGTCTGTGGCCTAATCTCCTTCAATTTATACGAATGATCCTTTCTCCCTTTGTACTTAGCAGGGAACACACATCCCACCAGAGGTCCATCACACCCCAGCAGCAGCAGTCTGATAAACAGACTTATGCTGGGAGATGTTCGCCGCTGCCTTAGTGTTTCCCAACCTAATTCCCTGATCATGTCAGACACACTATTTTCCCATTGTTCTAAAGCACTGAGAGCCGCGGTATTGTGTGGGCACACCAGTTCCCGTCTTATAGTTTAAGTTAAGCAACTGGTATTACTAAGATAGGTGACCGCTTGAGAATACTGGATACTTCTGATACCCAATCGTCGTAACAGTGTGGTGTCTATACAAGCTCCACATTACTCCTACTCCATTCTGGGTCTTAATGACCGAAGAACTGAAACACTGAACCTAATCACTTAATTCCTGAACTAATTTTTCACTACTTCGCTTCCACAGATTGTGCCACCCTTATTTCCCTTGCCTTCTCAATTGAAAGCTATATACTCTGTCTCGCTGTTCACCTTCAGACCCCCCCCCCCTACACTCTACTTTCTCTTTGGAGCCACCAAGATTTTCAGCACTACGAAAAAATACGTATGCACTAATTCTGTAATTGATGAGATAGAATACTGTAGACACGTGATGGCCTGAATTTCGTCGTCCATGAGCCAATCTCATGATTGTGCAAGTAAGTTGCTTGTGTAACAAAGGATCTAAGATCAAACCATCATTAGGATGGGCTTCCACCATTACCGTTATACAGTAAGCCTACATTAGACTGGTCCTTGTCATAGAAATCGACAATGTGAGTAGGCAAATGTAGCTTCAGCCCTCTGGATTAGTTTCGTGGATTAGGGAGTAAGCCAGGCAGCCATAACAGGACGAACCCTTAGGAGGCTGCCCGCGGGAGATGAGGAGGTAAGTGGAAGGATGAAGGAGAGGGTTAATTTGCAGCACCCAACGTTCTTTACCAACCACCCTTGTTAGTATTGACTTGTGCTTGCGGTGCTTAACTTCAGGGATGTCACGGGAACTGGTGTGTCCAACGCAACTTGGCAAGAGATCACTTTAGAGAGAGCAGACATTGAAACTCAGAATAAAAATTTGTACACCCTCAATCAGGGGCCGATCCAGAGGTGGATCAGGGGGAGTACTTCAAAAAAAAAGTGCGCCCCAATTATTTTTAAATATTCATAATCCCTTAGTAGAAATATAGCTAGCAATTACAATAGGTCCTCTACAGCCATTTAGACAATGTCCTATCTTCAGTGGTTTAGCCAACTGCAGATTGGACTGGCACTAAAGAAATGGGAATTGTGCATCAGTTGAAATATGCGCCCCATTGAGGCACTGAGGTGGAAGCAATTGCTGCATTGCTCCCCCTCTGGACCCGCCCCTACCCTCAATACATTTAGCGTTTCTAAGTAGTTGTTCTTCCAGTAGCACTTTTTATTTTGACGTACTGTCTGAGTTCAATACGCGGACTCTGCACCACAGAGGTTTGTCTTTTCAGCTTACCTTTTTAATGGACATTTCGATCGCTCAAGGTTTTAATCCAGTTTTTAATCGGGCCCTGATATTCAAAAGCAAAACTAGAGTCGATATAAATGATTGCCCATAAACTTTAGAAAGCGCTTGACTCCAGTTGCCCATACGATTCTTCTCTAATAATAATTATAATTAATAGGAGATCTAAAGGATACCCTTCATAAAATACAGTAGAAGAAACAGCTGCGGAACTGTGTGCGATTGAGAACCTATTTATATACTATAATAAGTACCCAAACTGAGGAAAATTAGGATTCCTGACGAATTCATTCCAGGAGCTACCTAGTAAACAGGCAGGAAGAACTATGAACTGATTAATAATTATAATTAGACGTACTACAGCGGGTGAATAATAAACTTTGTTCTGGAATAGGACAGGCCTTTATTATTATCATTACCATCTTTCATGCTTAATGTTGTGTGGAATATGACAATTCGTTGAAGGAATTAGTCCACATTCAGCGAAGACCCTAATGTTGGGTAGAGGGAAAAATAGAGGAGGAATTCATTTAATGACAAGCAGTCTAGTATCCAACTGTTACAGAATTTTTCTTTAGTCATTATTACCCATTTGATCCATGATTGTTCTACTTGGGCGTTTATTACTATCACAGTGTCTATTGTACAGTGACATGAAGTGCCATTTTATATATTGTTTTTGCTTTCCACTTGACTGATAATACATTTTGTTTGAATGGTTTTCTACTCATTGTTTATTTAGTATTTCAAGACCCATATTGAATTTTGCGTTGAGTCATGCACTTGCAGTTATTTGAATTGAGCGATTGTGCTAATTTTCATATCTATGGTCCTAGATTAGACATCAGTTATTGACTAAATTAAGGCCATTTTGTATTGAATATTTAAATTGTATTCAGGTTACCAACTTCCGTATTTGAAAACTCATCGCCCTCTATTTAACTATGGAAAAGCTAAATAAATAATCAATGTTGAATTAAATGTAAAGAGAAATGCCAATTTTGTAATGGTTTCCCTTTTTTCATTGTTGTTAGTGACCTCGAAGTACTCTTAGATCTTTACACTTTTTTTTTCGACGAAAAAGATTTTGACATAAATAACATGGTTAACAACTAACTATCTACAACTATTACAGGTAAACGCAATAGACGTTTATCTCTTCAGAAGACTTTCCTTTTAACTGGGGCTTTAGAGTTTACTTTCAAATAACTCTTCCATTGAGTTTATCTTCAAGAGCAGAGTGGAAATCAGGTGGCCACGCCTCCAGAACAGGCTGATGCTGAAAATTGTTGAAAATGAATGATTAATTATATTTTACAATTGTCAGTTGTGGAAAATAACACTAAGTTTAAAGTGTCGCAAGAATTTTTGCTAAGAACTGTTTAATTTTAGATCTGGCTTCATGGATATTGCAGTGTGTGTGCCCCCATTAACAGGGGGGGGGGGGTTATAATATCGTTTTTCACTTGGCCCTACTACGTTGGCCTACAAGTTAAGGACAAGACAATATCACTTGTTGCTGTATATCATTCAAAGACTAAACGTAGACGTCAAAAGAGGATAAAAATTAATGGAGACAAATAAACACACACACGCTCAAGCAACATTTTCCAGGTGTAGGAGTTCGCTTCTCCCACCAACCTGAGGAAATTTTCAGAACAAATAGGACGAATTGGGATTTGTGAGCCCCAAATCCGTTTGTTACTTCTTGTTATGTATACCAAACGGTGCACCTGTATATCCAACACAATGTGCTCTGAGACTAAAACAATGGCTAATGTTAACACTTTGTTCTTTTACAGCTTCACAAATTTTCAGTCCAGAACTTTGCTGTGGGGACGTCCCACTTCGAGCTGACGATACTCAGCAGAGATGTTGTGGCAATGTGAGTTATTCCGCTTCAAACAGTATGTGCTGTTGGGAGGCTACAAAGGGCCATTATGTCCTCGATGTGACGAATATTTTATCTAGCATTGAGCTGAATCGGAGTTCAAATTCTATCAGTGGTGGGAAGGGTCTGTTTAGCCATCGTTTTCTGGCCTGCTGTGGCAGTCAAGTGTATGATTTCCGTTTCTATACATGCTGCGACGGTATCATTCGAAAGCAAAGCTCGACGGGTAACACCGGATGTTGCGGCTACGAAACGTATGATCCTTACACAGAATTATGTTGTGATGGTCGCATTCTGAAAAAGGATAGTTTCGATTCATTCTGTTGTGGAGCGCGAGCATATGACCATTCCACCCAGGTTTGTTGTGGCACCACCATTCATGACGTCGGAAGTAGTGGAAGTGAGCAACTAAGCTGCTGCGGAGATCTTATTTATAACACAACATCCCAATTATGTTGTAACCGGAGACGTCTTCAAAAGACATCTTCTAACAGTTATTGCTGCGGCCATGGCCAGTTCGATTGGGAAACTCAGTTATGTTGTGATGGTACCGTGTTTAACAAAGAAAGTTCAAGTGAGTTTTGTTGTGGTACCAAACCGTACGACACAGCCACCCATTTGTGCTGTCAAAAACATGTCGTTCGCAGAAAATCGGCAAGTTCAACTGATAATCCGTCCATAGTTGCCTCTAGCATCGGCTTGCAAGTAACATCTGGTGGCTTTCATCTCGGCGCCTTTGATGATGAAGATTTACTATGCTGTGGGAACCATACCTATAATTTTGATGAAGAAATATGTTGTCAAGGTCGGGTCATTCGTCACGATGGCACAAAGAAGAATGTAAAATGTTGTGGTAGCGTCACATTTGATGAAAATAGTGAAATTTGTTGTCAGGGAAAGTTATCTTCCAAAAAGAGTCTTGCTGAGGATTGTTGTGGCACCTTAGTATTTAACGTTGAAACTCAAGTTTGTTGCCAAGGGGTCATTCATGACTTGAGACAGGATTCACTTCTGTATTGCTGTGGAAGTTCCACTTTTGATCCAGAAAGGGAAACTTGTTGCAACGGCAAGAAAACAATTAAGCAGTTGGGTCTTAATGAAGCTTAGTTTGAACGGCTTCCGAGTACGGACTTTGAAAGCAAGTATTATCTATTCATGTTTTCAATTGTTTTTCTTTCGTTGCATTTCGAAAATTGAAATTGTTGCTGTACAATTAGTAGGCCTACGAGTAATTTTTTTGTTGTTGTTATTGTGTTGTCTTTATTTATTTCATAGCTCTGTAAACTTTATTAAATAAGCGATTTATATACTTTCTCAATGTTGTTTTAGGATTAATAACTCATTCCCTTCTCCGTCTGCAATTATTTTCTGTTACAACCCTTCGGCGAGTATTAAGAAGTTCAAGATTTCTGTATAGAAAAAGATATCAAAGAGATTGCGATTGGCACCATTTGGGGGATGGGGACACGTCAGGTATTCGGGAATCATAATCACCATGATGATAGTTTTATGCCTTCCTGAATTTGCAAGTCATGCTAGTAAACAATCTTTGGGGCAGTGCAGAGGAAGGCTGTTATCAATTAACTGTTCATGAATTTAATAGTATAGAAACTTTCAAAGAGGTAAATTATAAGAAAACTATAAAAAAGAACAGGTATGCGCTCACCTCTTCACATACCAGTAATAAGCATGACATCAGAAGTATATTTACACAGTAATTATACATATTACTGGAATGAACGAATAATAATATCCTGTGCTTTTCACTAACAGCACAACGGATGTTCTTGTTGCATCCAGCTTCTTAAAAACAGGGATGTTTTTCCTGATAAGCAGATGCGATACCAATAAAGATTGGACCAACTGGTCTAATTCTTTTCCTGTAGCAAGGAGAGCGGGCCTGAGAAGTTGTGAAGAACAGAAGGCGATTACGGACCAAAGCGAAATTATTGCAAGAAATTCAACCTCCACTGATTGATGTGCAAAACAGAGGAAAAGTGACGTCACCATTTTCATTGTATTTTGAATAACGTTCAAGTTCATTGTAAGTTGTAACCCCAGTCCACTGTAAGTGAGACATACAGCGCTTTGTTAAAATAATTTATTATTTATCACGGCTTTGATATTCCCAAAGCACCCTATCAGGTAGGAAATAAAATTAATTATCGGTGCTTGTATTCATTCGTACTTCAAGAATTTATCTTTCGGATTATCGGTTCTTCACACAGGCGTAAGTGGGCCTGGCCTATCACATTTCTAACCCATTTCATCATGTGTAGTCTACTGCAATGGATTAATTTAAAGGCTCTTATTTCAAGAAAATGTCTACTTGATCATAAATCTTGGATTCATACTACATAGTTTTGTCACATTTCTAAATCTATTTAATTTTTTAGGACGAATAAGGGACAACGACTGAAATACGATATGCAGAATGAAACCTCGACAGTAAAGAATAAATCTTTTCTCCACCGTTCATATTGACAGGAAATTAAAATTTTGAATACTGTAGTATAGTCTTTCACAGTTGGCAGATCAATCTTGACATACATCCACTCGAGTTCCTCAGAGTATTCGGATGGGCGCCATATCAGGGTGATATTTCTTTACATAAAGAAACGAAAAGGGCGTGCTTCCGAGAAAAGGGCCGATCTCAACATAAAAGAAAATATCTCGATACAAAGATTAACTCGATTAATAAGTTACCATACAGTAATGTAGATTGATTTTATAATTCAAACACAACGTACTCAAGATTGCTATTTTGAAATTAAGAATCCTACAAACCATTCAATGGCTGGAATTAAGTGTTGGATGATAATTTGTTGGTCTTTCATATTTGGTTACCAAAATGATTTTGTTGAAACACAAGTGCCAGTTTCATTCAGTATGGCAAATTGTAAATATAGAACTGATTTCTTCTTTGACATACCTGCGAGAAAAGTAATTGAGTCTCTGTCAATATTGCAGTGCTTATATGAATGTACCAAATCTAGTGTGTAAGTAACAACTTCGACATCCGAGGTATTTTTCCTGCACTCTTCATTTTCAATCTCCCTTTCGTGCTTGCAACTATTAATAGAATTTAAATAGTACCAGACCCAATTTTTTCCGAACAGTTGTGAAGGCATATACTGTTTTGCATCTGTGCACTATGGTTGGTTATAGTTTCTCACCCTTTACATTTCTATCCTGCCTAGTACCTTGTACCTAGTTTTAATTTACCTATCTGCTCTCCCCGTTCCTTTCGCTCTATCTTCGTCTTCATATGGACTATGGCCCTATGCAGTGGTACAGAGTGAAAATTTTGCAATATATACAAAAGTTATCTTGCAGTTATACATTAATTAGCTATCTTAATTAGTTATCTTGCAGTTATACATTAATTAGCTATCTTAATTAGTTATCTTGCAGTTATACATTAATTAGCTATCTTAATTAGTTATCTTGCAGTTATACATATGTGAAAAACAAAAAATGACTTAAAAATTGTAACCAAAATGTGCACTTTTTGAAATTGGGCTGTAAATAAAATTGGAAAATCAAACAAAGGGATAGCGGAAATGATTGAAAAAGGAACTCCTGAATTAAGCGCATATGTAGTTCCAAATATCTATCCGTTAACAACAATAAATCTTGTCTCCTACTTTTAAAGATGTATCTCGTTTAATCACGGATACGAAACTTGCTGGTTACTGGACGATTTCGTGTGTTCAAATGTCAACAGCACGTTACTCCCTTCCCCAGGAATGACGTATTGTGATATTAGTCGATCACCCATAAAGGAAGTAAGCTTTAAAATTAAATATCATTCATTATACATTGTTTTAGTGTTGAGTAATTAACTCTGCTTTTTTGTATTGACTACAGATTTCTGCGATTACGACGTCTAACGATTGTTTAAATCGTGGTCGCTGCGATAAGCGTTGTGGTGAGTAGATACTGTAGAATAAGTGCAATGGATACTACAGGTACTTGCTTTGCCATTGTAACACAATGTGATCAGTACGCTTGTGGAGCCAGCCTAATCATTTTAATACCTCCGTGGGCAGAATCCTTGGTTGTGCTTTACTACATAAAATACTACCAACATTAATTGTTAGCAGCTCACCCGGGTAATCGATACTGTACCCCAAATACGGGATACACGGTATAGATTAGCGTGGACGTTAGCATCAAATAGGTAGGACTAGTTGTGGGCGATCTGATTCAACCCTACTCTTATTTAAATTTTTACTACACGATTCTATACTTGATAAAGAGCCAGTAGTGTTTCGCGCCTGTGTGCAAGTACTTAGTTGGCGCCCCTACCTTCCCCTCCCGAATAAAAAAGGTCTCGACAATAAACTGGTGGCACACATTTGTCACAGCATCACCTAGGAATGGTGACTCAGGAAAATAAAAAATAATTAATAGTGACTTAATAGTCTAATGAGTAGTGGTATCGGTCCTATCACAGGCTATGGCTGATCAGGGGGCCCTATCTAGGAAGCAGGTAAAGGACCAGGGGTCTTTCTTATCGTAGTGTAATGCACGCGTTGCACACTGTGCTGGCACGCCTCTGCAAAGAGCCTGTCAAAATTCCTATAACATGAGTTTTTATCTGAGAAATGAAAGATAGGACCCAACACGTCCGAATCTACTGCAGTTGGAAAAGGATAGCATTATGGTTACTAAGGAATGTGTACGCAATTAATTCAATAATTGCCTGACATTTGATGAACGTGTTTAATTATAATTATTCATTTTTGTTATTTACTTTTAGCATGTTACACAAAGGACACAGAGGAACTATGCAAATTTCCATTTGTTTATGGAGAGGCTGAAATGTCCATTAATGGAACTTGGTTCACAAATATATTCTATTCCTGCACAACAAGGTATGATGATAAGCCATGGTGTAGTACTTTAACAGATGAATATAATAACCATATTTTTGGGCATTATGGATACTGTGTTGACTGGTGTCCTCGTCAGTAAACATATTAAGTGCCGCTATCACTGATTTCTTATGCTAATGACAATTTTGTGTGCTTTGGTTCTACACTACCCAACTAACCTAAACCGAGCATTGAACCACCTTTACACGTAAACAGTTATCTATTGCTTGTAAAAAATAGGCTAAATATGTTCTTTTGTTCACAAGCTCATGGTTCAGAGAGAGAGAGAGAGTTGATTACTATGATTGGTAATATTCAATTTGGTGGCTCAATTTGAGAGAGGCACCTGCTTTGAGATCAAATTAGTTCATTGGGACGCCTCTGGCTCAGCTCAGTGGTTTTCCTTCCATAATATAGAAATTAAAAGACGTGGACAGCGCATGGGTGTGCGATGTATCCTGCCCTCACGTATATAGCGTAGAAGCAACATCTAAAAGAGATGATGATTGTGCTGAGTGTGCATTCTTTTGTTAAACTCCACTTCCGGACTATTATAACATGTTAAAGTGATAAAATAGCATTATTAGACTGCTCGTAAAATCAGCTTGATTATTTTTTGTTATAGCACGTAAAAATAAATTAATGCATTCAATGTAAATAAGTTTGTCCTACATAATGTACACTTATTCCAAAAAAATTTGCTTTGAAGTAGTATTCGTATATGTGAAGTCTGTTACAATTTTACTTTATTGCATTTCGTGAAAAAATGAATTACAAATACTGTACCTACAAAAACGCATTTCCTAACTCATTTCCCGTTTATGGCAGGGTAGGGTACCCATCTTGTTCTTCTGAATTGATACACGGGCGATATAGTTTTTGCAGCCGACTGCCGAAAGCTGCAATCCCAATGCTTATTTATCGTCAGTCTACTACTCGTTGGGGCACTCCATCAACGCCAGGAGCGAGATACCTGGGAACTTTTCCGCATCTACCTGTTGGATAGTAGGGAGGGTTCTTTTACGTGTAAATGCCATCGTGCACCACATGAGATCCCGGTTTTATTTCTCATCCTGAAGGACGGCGCTCTCGAGACCTCTCTCGCCCGAAAGAAGCCTACCCGCCTCGATTGAATCTGAAACCACTGACGCAGTAATTCAGTACACTACCTCCTGCGCCACCAAGGCGGGTTTACATATGCCTACAATTGTTCAATCCTTAGTTTAAGAGAATTTCTACATACAATACACTTCTAATCAAAGTTCGGTGAAGATCTATATTATTTTTTTCATGTAGTTAATTTCGTAAACACTGTAGATCATTGTAATATGCCACTATTCTGCTTATTCATTTTAAAAATATTTGACGAGAAATTGATGTGCTGAACGTCGCATGCAATTGTGCAAAGTATCAATACTGTAGTTACCAGGAGACAACAATTTATAAATTCATCTCACAGGGGATATCTACGAACGCAAAAGGAAATACATCAATGAGCAATTTTAAATATGAGAGAAAACCCGAAGAGAAATGTACAATAACAAAAACTATCACAGAGTGAATGTCCCGACTGAAATGGTGATGAGAATTTTGAAAAGAATTCGTTATAATAACCATACACAAAACCTAAACAACGGCAGTTTAGAAAATCTTATGCTGAAAGCCTGATTAATACTGATATTAATTGACTCTCAACTATTAGTTTAAACTCAATATTTTCTCATCATAGGGGAAAAGTGAAGTTTGGCGAATCAACTGAAGAGCAAGTGTGGTGGTAACACTTTAGCGTAAGCGTAAGAGTGGTTGAAGTGCTGGAAATTTCGTTTTAAGTGATGGCATGATGAATCGTCATGTATACATTAAGGTTTTAACAAATAATTTAAATAGTAGTGGCTTTTAACCAATAATACAGTGGTCCAAAGCATGTTTGTTTGTTGGTGTTTTAGGGCCCTTCAACTACGAGGTCATTAGAGCACCGTCCACAGCATAGTTCTTATGCAGAGATTCCCCAGACACTACACTAATGCGACGATTTTTGGGTATTAGCAGTACCCCAGCTCTCCCAAGCTGCCACCCATGGCAGTACTAGCTGAGGTTGCGCTGCTTAATGGGAGCGGCGAGTTGCGTTGGACACACCAGTTCTCGTCTGATCACTGAAGTTAATGACCGCAACCTCAGCTAGTACAAACATGGGTGGCCGCTTGGGAAAACTAGGTACAGTAGGACTCCAATTTTCCAAACTCCTATTATACGAATCGCCAATTATCCGAATCGCTTTCAGAATTTCAGAAAAAAAAATTACGAGGAAACGTACTGCGATTTTCAAAACAATGCGCCACTTGGCTGCCTGAAAACGGGGGTCTGGGGGCACACTACTGGGTCCCAAATACTGAACTACACTTATTTGGTCCATTGGGCCATTTGACTGACAGATTGACCGAAATTATCCGCAGATTTAACCGCGAAAAATATGAATCAAATTATTAAAATGGCGCTACATTCTCGTTATTACCATTAGCCATTTACATTTACATCTTACACCTACTACGTACTAAGTGAAAACTTTTAATGTTTTTTGAGTTGCATAAGCTGGTTTTGTACTGGAACTTCATTGGTTTGATAATGAATTGACTCGGTCGGTGAAATACTTAGTGATATAGCAAAATGGAAAAAGGATTAGAATGTTTACAAGTGATATTGAGTGCAAATGATTAATGAGCAAATTCTTGATAAGGCCCGGTGCACACATGTGATTTTTGCTCGTGCAGGTGCTGCAGGGACACCGCAGTGACCCGCAGTAGTTTAATGCACACATGCGGTGAAGTGTCGCCAGTACACATTTGGAAACTGTCCAGAAGACGTGCCATTTTTGTCTACCAAATCGCAAAACTAAGAAACCGCGCGTACGATATAGACAGATGTGTGCACCACTCAATAGACCAAGAGGAACTACGCGATCGGATGTGCGGGTGCGGCGCCGTTGTGGTTCGGTAGGGATCTGCGGGCAATTTTAGACGCAACTCCGATTTGCGGGACCGCAGCGGCGCCGGAGGTATGTGTACACTCCCCCATTGCAATTACGAGGCCGCACGAGTAAAATTCACGTGTGTTCTCCGGGCCTTACAATTGAAAAAAACGTGTTGAAAAAATTTTCCTGAACACTTGTTAAGGATAAGATGATCGTAAATTTTATAAGAATTTATAGTGTTTTGCAAAATGGTCTTTCGCCACTGAATGATGTAGTCTTTGATTCGCATTCGTTTTGCAATTTTTGGCTCATTTTCTTAGAATATTTATCCTGCACAGCGTTGGTAGGATTAAAATTGTCATGGAACTTGCCGTGTACTTGAATTTGTTCGTAAGTGTGAATACTTGGTCCTTCAGGAAGAATGTCCAGGTACGATGGTCCAATGTCGTCGTAGTGTGTAAACTGTGAGGCTTCCTTTGTATAAGACAACCTTGGCCATTTTAATCTGAAATAAATATTCAATTTTGTCACATGAAGACGAAAAGGGAATGAGAGAGACAAAGTCGGATTTATGCGATCTCCGTGAAAAAGCAAGTGACTACCAATCTGTTATCACAAGTGGATTTGTAATCAAGTAAGGCATTTGATAAGGTTGTTAAAGAAGAAAGAAACAGCAAAAGTTGTACTTCACCTGCTGCTTTCCAGATTGTTTTGAACTTTCTGACTTGGTATATGTCGTACTCTGTAAAGCAACAATGTATCACTAAAACGTTGAAACTGAAGCTCCATCTTATTAGTATTTATGCATTCTAGGCAGGCCTTGAGGCGTTCACACAAAGTTCCTTGGAGGGACTTTGATTAGCTCTAATTGTTTTACCTAACATTATCCAACACCTGTTGGCATCTTGGTACTCCACTCAGCAAATACCTATTGAAATAAATTAAGTTTTGTTAGTGACAAATATTTGCTATAAAATTCCGTCAAATCAAAATAATTTTGAAGTTTTCTAGAGTTTGATTAAGAGTGTTGTAAATCAGGGCTTCTTAAACTATGGTCTTAGTATAATAAATACAATTTTACAATCTTTTTGTGCAATTTTTAATTTCATATTTTTTTATGTTTCTAAACAAATTCTAAAATTAGATTTTTCATATGTATGTATATTGTTACCTAATCAATAAATCATCACCAAATATTTATATATCTTTATTTTATATTTATCTGGGGTCGCGAGTTAAGAAGCTCTGTTGTAGAGGATTCCCGATTGACTCCCTAATATTGTTACGTTATACATTTTGTTGCTTACATCTGAAATACCGAATACGCTTCGGCTTCAAATGATATACGGTCAAGCTGCTCATGGGATTCTAGTTCTAAATATACTGTAGCAATATTGTCCAATAAATTGAATGCTTTACTAATCCAATTATTTGCAATATGTGCCATAGCCTTCATTATCAGTTAATAATTTTAGAAAGTGTATTTTTATTGATAAGGCGTTCAACAGTTTTAAATATTTTATATCCCTGATAATGACATCTGAAGTTGATTATATAGGCATTAGATTTATGTGCAGGCATCTTGCCTAAAATCATGCTCTGCATTTTAAGATTATACCAAGGCTAATTATCAAATGGTGTACATATGCATATTTAACACATTCCTCTGCGGGTTAATTTTTTTCTTCATTTATTGATTATATTGGGGAATGGATGATATGCTATTGATTACATTTAATTCAACCCTACAAGATAACTTGTTATATTACACCCTTCTTCTCGCCAACGGCAGGGTCGGGTACCCATCTCGCCCTTCTGAATGGACCAGGTCTGGAATGGACCATGCATCAACACAAGGTTTATATATTGGACAGTGTTTTTCCACAGCCAGTTCCAAAGCTGCAACCCCTATACAGTCGAACTTCGCTATAACACACCCTGGTTATAACACTTTTTGGCTTATAACACACACAAGGGAAAGTCCCAGCCAGCGCTAATGCATAAGTATATAGAAATTGATTGGCTATAACACACTCGGATATTGCATATAACACACAACTGGTTTGGTCCCTACAGCACTTTCAACGTGTGAGAGACCACAGATATAACAAACAGCTGTAACATGAAACAAGATGGCATACCCCCCCCCCCCCCCACAGCTTAAGGATCCTATCTAGGATCAGTTTTCCAGAGCAATGGGGAAATCGACTCTGACGTGGCCCGTAGGGTTAATGCAGGATGGCTGGAGTGGAGACAGGCAAGTGGGGCAAATTTTACAGAACTGTCATTAGGCCAGCTATGCTATATAGCTCAGAGTGTTGGGCTGTTAGGAAGACCCATGAAAGGCAAATGCAAGCGGCTGAGATACGAAAGCTACGCTACATGTGTGGGGTGTCATGATCTGACAGAATTAGAAACGACTACGTTAGTAGTAGCTTGGGGGTGGCAGATATTGCGGAAAGGATGAGAGAGAAGCGTTTGAGGTTGTATAGGCATGTGATGAGGAGCTTATTACGTCCATTGTGGGACTGCAGGTAGTTGGGGGCACCAGAGGTAGAGGAAGACCAAAACGGGCGTGAGTGCAGGTGGTGCAAAGGGATATGGTGGCATGTGGGGTGGAAGGGGACTTGGTGGGGGATGGGCGGGAGTGGAGGATTAGAACCCACAGACCGGAACCTGCCTTAGGCGGGAGAAGGGTGAGATGATGATGATGATAAAAGGATAAAATTCTCAGCAGTGTGGAATCTGCAAAATTGCAGCTGACTGCAAGTGTGTGCGTCTTGAAGTATAATTATACAAGTCTAGGTTGAATTTATCTTGAAATTAGCATATTTTTGTTCAGTTAACATAGCTTTGGCATCATTTAGCATTGTTTCTGTTATAACACACACTCGGTTATAAGACACAGACACGAGCAGTCCCGACGGTGTGTGTTATATCCGAGTTTGACTGTATTTATTATCGTCAGTCTACTGTTCTTTGGGGCACTCCACCGACGCCAGGGGACGAGCTCCTACCCTTGGAGAGTTTACCTCATCTTTTACGTGCAGATGCCATCTTACACCACACGGGACTTCGGTTTTACCTCTCATTTGAAAGAAGGCGCACTCGGGGCCTCTCTCTCGGCCCAGTATCGATCTTAGAACTACTGACGCAGTTACCAAGCGTGCTACCCACTCCGCCACCGAGGCGGGCTTTGAAATGACCTACATTAATGAGATCAAAAATATTCACCTCCTCTTTACGATTATCCAAAACAGAAAAGCAGCTACAATGCCTCCTCCGACAATCCCTCCTGCGAAAGCACATCCGACCATTATTCCAGCAAGAGATGACTCCTTTAGTGCGGAGTGCTCTGTTGGCTTCAATTCAAGAGCTGAGACTGTGTGCTCAACTATGACTTGATGTTGACCAGGCGGTTCCAATGGAAATTGACAAGAAAATATAAGGTTAGATTGACAGTTTCTGTCGTGCCAAGCAGTTTGAATTCCTACACAGTCTTCAGGAGCCATCCTGTTATCGGGTTCGCCAAAGTCCCATGAAGAATAGTTGACGTTGGTACCATTACTATAAATCCATCCGGAATGTGACCTTTCTACTCCAATCCACATGAAAAGCCCCCTAATTAAATAGATGTTAATCGCTTGATAATCAGCTTCTTGACATTATTTAAAGCCAAGAGAGTAATAAACTCTGAACCAAGATAATTATCAAATATACTATCTGTAATTGTTTCTTTTCTGCATTCTACCTGTTCTTTGAGGTAAGATAACCCCGTGTCTATCTCATCAGATCGCCATCCACCGGTGTCCCACCGGTTAACTTGCTCTTTTATTTGCTTTGATTCACCCTTTTCTCGTCTCTTCTCGATAAACTAATCCCTGTGTTGGACCTAACCAGCTACTTCTCTCGTCTCATCTCACGCCCTCACCTCCTTAGTCTATTCTCTCTCAATTGCAAATGAAATTAATTTTTCTACCAAGGCGTTTTCCCAGATTATCGTAGCTAGGTGTTGAGCGCATACTAGTAATTCGTCATCATACCCTTAATCCACCTGTGGCACGGTCGGGTCTGCGGGTTCTAGTCCGCCACTCCCGTCTATCTCCCACCAGGTCCTCGTCCACTCATCCCCTCTTCCCATTACATGAACATACCACCTCAATCTACTATCCCTTATTTTTCCGCGATGTCCCCCACCCCGAAGCTACCCCTAGTGTACTGGTTCCTAATTCTATCAGCTCTTGACACTCCAATCATATACAGCAGCATTCGCACCTCGGCTACTTGCATTCTATTGACGTGGCTCTTTAAAATTTATTGGAGCCCTCCTATCACACAGGACTCCACTTGCCTGTCTAGACTTCAACCATCCTCCATTGATTCTATGGGTCACATCCGAGTCTACCTCCCCATTCTGGTACACTGATCCTAAGTATTTACCTCTTTCACCTTCGTCACCACCATGTTCCCAGAGGATACGTCGCCATTATTTCCACCTTTCCAACTGTAAGCTAAATAGTCCGTCTTCATGTTCATCTTTAGGCCTCCGTTTTCTATCCCTGCTCTAATATCGTTTAGGCCGTTTTCTACTCGGTTTCTAGATTCACTACGTTTTCTTACACTAAGTTTTTCTATATTAAGTTTTCCTAACGTTTCGTAACTTTTATATAAAATATAATCCAACCTGTTCATTGATTCTTGCTGCACTTGTTTGAACGTTTTGTTGAATTGGAGTCTACAAAAGAGATCAAAAATCGTCATACAGAGCATCCATATATCCATTATATTCACAGAAGTGTCACCTTTCATTGCATATCAAATTTTGAATCAACCAAAATTTAACTTTGCTATCAATAATTGCAAGTTGTCCACCACTTTCATTGCACTTCCGATATGCACTTTCTAAAGAACATTTCTCTCGAGATAAATTAAAACAGGAATCACCAAGGCTTGGATAGCTGCCATCGCATGTTGGCCCTAAATGCAATAATAAAAACTGTTAGATAATATTAAAAAATATTAAAAATTTGACAGTAAATTCACCCGATGATAGTAAATGATAGTAAATTATACCCGTAAATTCACAGATGTATCGTTCTTCTGCGGCACAAAACTCATAATCCCATAGGAAATCATACAAATATTCCATATTATCTGAGTTATTATCATTCCATTGGAAATTTTGAATTACTGGATTCCACTTTGTAGCATCACTAGAATTTTCGTTGGTGGTGCAGGTCCAGTGTCGTTTTTTATTTCCATTTATTCCAACCCAATATGTATGATCTCTGATACGAAGTTAGATCAAAAATTAATTAAATGCATTTCTCAGTTCTAAGACTAAGACATCAAACCCTCTATTTCGCACCAGTAATGTCCTCCTATACAAATATACCGTAGTATAGATTTCTGTTAGGTAGGCTAATGCAGTTGGTTGTTGCTTATTTTCACAAGGAGTAGGTGGTAATTATTTGTTTTCTTAGCTATGCGTTGAGCCACGGGAGGTCCTGTTTTCCCCGTCTAAGGTAAAGAGGAGGGGAAAAGAGTATCTCCACAGCCTCTTGAATTCTGCAAAGGGAGAGGACGACATTGACACCCATCCTCCTTCTTCTGGGGTGCAGGCAGCGTAAGGGAGGAGGAGGTAGTTAGGGCCCTTAGGAGGATGAAAGGGCGAAAAGCTGTAGGCCTAGAATCCCCATTGAAGTGTAGCATAGCCTAGGGATGACAGGAATTAGGTAGCTAGGGAAACGTTACAATAGGATAGCTAGGGGAGATAGAATACCATCTGCATGGTGTGAGCGTTGGATAGTACCACTTTTTAAGGGCAAAGGTGATGTCCAAGATTTGGTAGCTATAGTGGTAATAAGCTAATGAGCTATTTTTGACTGTGGACGGGGCTCTAATGACCTTTGCAGTTGAAGGGCCCTAAAACACCAACAAACAACAACAAAAGAGACAAAATGTCCGAATACGTTTTATAATGAACATCGCTTGCAGACTCAACTACGTGGTCATGTGTTTCGAATCATCTGTAGAGGTATTTTTGTAATAATTAATAAAAGAAATTAACTTGCAGTAATTGATCTCGGAGTGACATCACAAAATGCTCCGTCTCATCATTACTGATGTGAGTCAAAGTCCCATGTCGAGCTTTACAGGCTACTTTGGCTTCTGTGTATGGTGCCCGGGCTGTTGACACAGAATAGCAGTAAGAGCCATGATGAAACGATCCCACGGGACAGCCGGAACCTGTATTTCAGAATTACAAAATTGTCATCTTTTTTTACTCTTCACTACATTTACAACGTCTTAATGTTATAATAAATGCAACATAGTCCTATCTTGAGAACACTATTATTAGAAGATTACACCACAAGACCTAACCTTACATGTAGACAAAAGAAGTTCAAAACATATCTATTATAATTATATGCGAAATTAACTAGTTAATATTCATCGGGTATATACTGTATGTTATTTGATTTGAATTTTGTGACCGTCACTTTGATTGAAAGTAGAATATAGGATATTATGTCGAATTTGTGAATTCAGGGAAGAAAGTAGGGAATCATGTTAGGTAGGCTAGGTGTAAATAGACCGAAAAGTAGTCATGAAATCCATGAAATTCTTTATTACAGAAAGGCATCTACAGTATTAAAAATACAGGACAAATATCCGCCTTGTATTATACTCGTACATAAGAGAAGCTGCCTGGCAAAACGACTTAAACAATTCCTGACTAATTTGCATCAACTGACGAATTAAACAATAAGGGAACAGCCTGGCTGTTATTGAGTATCTAACCGCTCACATACATAGACCTAGGCAAAGTTTACATTGGAGCTTCAGCTCGAAAATCTTGAGACCACAAATGTTTTGCCAATGCTCGAAAATCCATGAAAGACCTAACCGAACCCATGCTGTCAGATTCAGAAGAAATCCCAGTGAAGAATTTAAAAACTATGATGAACTGAAAAATCTTCATGTTATGAGTTGCCTTCATAAAAGAACCCGAAATGTGGGCACTAGTTGAGCACTTTATTCCTAACCGTGACGCTCATACCTGTTGGTAGGTCTGTTTTCATTTGCCCTCTCCCAATCAATTGTTACGTGGTCTTAATAATTTCTCATTATTAGATAAATCAGCATTATTTAAATTTACACTTAATATCCAAGCTAGACTGGAAACATCAAGGCTTTAAGTCTCATAATGATTCATTATTCCAAGCACTTTCCTACCGATTGTAGGGTCTGGTATCCGTTGGAGTTATGAGCAAATGACGAATTTTTGGATTAGCAGCAACTGATTACTTGTTTGATGTCGGCCTATTTCTTTCTTTGTGGTGGCAATTACAAACACAGGCACCAGGGGGTAAGCTCCTACTCCTGGAAATTCTACCGAAGTACAGTACACATATATTTTATTCCTCCATGTAAAGTGGGTTCTTTTGCGCACGGATGACATCGTACACACCACACACAGCCAGAGCTTTGCTTCCTAACCGCTCCTGCGCTCGAATGGGGCCATCTGTGGCGAGGGGGGTTGACCCTACAAGTAAGCTAACCACTATGCCAGCATAACAACTATAATGTACAACACTAGTAAGACTGTTAATATTCATTAGCTTATGTTAATCATTTAATGACGTCATTGCATGGTTTAGACCAATAACAAACCCGTACTTACTTTTTTCACTAACGTCACAATGACCACTGAACGGAGTTGAACCCTTAGAAAGTGCTAGGTTGAAGCACAGCCATGGTATCATCTGTATGATCCGACGGAATCGGTGTTTAGTTTTCATCTTGCAGTCAAATACGTAACCTTTTTTTAAAAAAAAATACAGTCGACAGAAATTAGAAATTGTTTGCCGAGGTCAAGACCCGTTTTTCTACCAAATTGCAACGTTGCTTTTTTTTTTGTTAGGTGAACTGCCAATGGCAACATTGTTTTGATGCTGTTGCTTACGAATGGTCATTTGAAGGACGCTAGGTGAATGGGTGCTAAAATATAACGTATATTCTAAACAACATTACTACTAAATACTTAGGAATAATAACGTCACTTTCAACCTTGAATCCTTCTTACAACAAAACATCAATAAATGTTGATGAGTCCTCAATATTTTTAATTAGCAGTAATGCACTTTTACTTATTTAAGATTCCTGAAGAAAGCCATGTTATATCATTTTGTCACTTACTCTCCAAAAGCAGTTTTGATGTCAGGTGAATCAGGTTTGGATTCAACAAACGCTTGGAGAAACGTTTAAGCAGGTCATTGTTTTTTTTAACATTTTGGGAAGGGGGAAGAATGGATAGACATGTTGACTAGAGTCAGTGACACAACTACAGCCATAGAAAAATGAAATATTGATTTTCTATTCCGGGTCGACCTTTCAAAAGTTTTGAAATTTTGTATTGAAAACAAGTTTGCAAGCATGACAAAACCATGATAGATACTGTATGTCTCAGGATAAAACGTTCTCAAACACATTTTCCAATGTTCCGTCATAGACTTTTATTGTTTGTAAGATACTTTATGTGCTTAGTCCATAAGTTGTAATTACTGTTCATAATCGCAACCAATGTTCACACAATTCTTTATCAATCAAAAGTAAATGAAAACTCGTTTTGTAGGCAAGGTGTGTGCAATTTAGAAACGTGTATGGTGCACAATTATCATGGCTACATCAATTAATAGTCCCCTTGTAAGTTTCGTAGCAAAATACAGGTGCATATTTTTATAATGCCCAATTTGTGTGTCGTGTTCATGGTTCATAAATAGAGAAGTGATATTGCAGGTGCCATGGCTTTTAGTTCCCGTAAGTCGTAAGGCAAACTTTAGACTCTCAGGGGTTAAGACACCGACTTCGACTTGGGACAAACCTATGCACTTTGATCCAGAGACACGAAAGTGTTCTACCATTTAAGATATAGTAATTAAGTCGGCAAATCTACGTTCTTAGCTTTGAACCCTTGCCAACTGTAAAATGCTTATGGTGTTACCGTCTCCCCCCCCCCAAAAAAAAAATTATGTTGGTAGTCACTTAAATTAATAATGTTGACATACTTCTTGGTATATCAAGACAGGGTGATAATCTAACAACTCTTTTGTGATAAAAATGGGAATGAGAATCTGGAACACAAATTAAGACCTCACTATTTTACAAATGTGTTAAATAGATATTAAATGGTTTATTGAGACGCCGGACATGGTCTTCGAAAGATTTGACCTCTCTCCAAAATCCACTTATTAGCAACTATAATTAAAAGAAACGAGAGAAAAACTTAATATAGTAAATTAGAAAATACATTAAGTTTGACAATTCCTTACTCCATTTTGATCCATACAAGACTGGACACCCACTGTGAATTGTGTTAAAATCGGGTTTTCCATTTCTATCCAAATTATACCACATTGTGGCTGAACCCTAAAATTTATTAAATAGAAAAAATATATAGTCACTGTAGTGATTCTCCTTACCTTTTTGTTGTGTTAATTCTTACTATCTTAGGATGAACAGCCACTTCGCATCTAGGAAAGACGGTAGCCCCTCCTCTCTCCACATCACTCAACTGAGGTAAGGAATAAACGAAATTTTTTGCATTTTCATAAATTTTTTTCTCGCCATTTGTACGCAAATGGCAACAATAGTGGAACGACTTACATATAACATGAAAGTAGCGATTCTGTTCCCCATAAAGTGAGTATCATTCTATAATAAATGGAGAGAAATGCGCGTGAATTAAATGAAACTGCATTAATGAAGACGTGTCTGCAATACTACAGGACTTTGTTCTTAACGAAATCCGTGCATAAATTCGGAATCCCTTTCGGTTAGTTTCCTAAGTTACTAATTATTGAATAAGATATAAAATAGGGCCTTTAGCTCTTTACAAATTTCTGATGAAGTGCAATTTTACTATGCTCTCTTAAAGTGCTACAGTGGTAACGTTGGGAGCCAGTCCGGAGCCAGGCCTACTGTGTATACAAAGTCATACCTGCATTTCGGAATAGGCTAAAAAAGGCTATAACCCAGGGGAGCAAATTGAGGAGAAAGGCAGAATTCTGAGTTGCAATTTTAAAATTTAACAATAATAAACTATAAATAGTATATACATATAACTAGCGGGCCCGTTGGATTAAATTGCATAGAATTTCAAAATAGTCGCTTTAATCCTATGTACTCATTTTGTAGATTAAAGCATAAGAAATATAATTCGGAGGCGGGGCCTCGAAAAACCAAGGTTTAAGGACCTAGGATACATCGTTTCCGCGTTACGCATGATTAAACGCGCGGGAAAAGGGAATGATTGAACACGTAGGAGAATTTTTGTAATTTATTTAAGGGGCTTTGTGTCAATAACGTCTTATAAATGGTACATCATCAACTTTCATTAGCTTATGAGATAGGCCCTATAACTCATCATAAATCACTACACCCTTATCCCTCCTAAGGCAGAATTGGGTCTACGGATTCTGGTCCTCCACTCCAGCCTGCCCCACCAGGTCCGCACCGCTTCGCACACTGCCATGTCCTTTTGTATGTCCTGCTCCTACGTCTGCTTGGGTCTTCCCCTGTCCCGGGTGCTGTGATAACGTGCATCTCCAAAATAGACCTAACCAGCTCCTCCTCCCTCTTCTCATTACGTGCCCATACCACCTCAATCGACCCCCTCATTTCTTTCCGCGATGTCCTCCACCCCCAAAGCTACCTCTAACATAGGCCTACTCATTCCTAATTTTATCCGCTCGCCACACCCCGGTAATTCGCATCTCTACTGCTTGTACTCTCCTCTCCTGACATTTCCTAACTGCTTAGCGTTCATTATCATCATGTGGCACCTCATCATCATGTGGCACCTCATCATCATGCACTACTCCATACAATCCAAAATTACATAACTAGCTTGCATGCCTGGTTAGTTAGCAGTTACTGCATAGTGATGGCATATTTGAAAAAGAATTTTCTATAACCCATGTGCTAGTGGATGGGGTGCATAATAATTTTTAAGGCCCTAGTGTGATCATGAGACCAATTTGGGTTGTGAAAATCACTAATCGAGAATTTTCTTGGTGACAATATATTCAACATACAGTATCTTACCAAACGTTCTTGAACGGCGTCTTCAGACAGCAGGAAGTCATAATGGGGCGCATATAGTCCCCCGATTCCATAGTTAACAACCTGGAAATTAGTTACATTATTACCTTCTATCACTTTACTAATGATTAATATAACAGTACCTGATAAAATTCGGCATCATTATCGGAAGTAGAAAGACCAGTGATGCGTTGTATCCTTTTAGAAATTTTGTCAATTCTAAGGTCATCATTATCCCTTATCCAGGCAGTCTCGCTTATTCGATTGTCGTCAGATTTTCCGCCTTGAATAGTATTTTTGAGGGCTTGGACTAGAGACCTTGTTAACTAACATGACCGACATTAATTATATTATGCTCTGGGTTTAAATATTCATTACAAACACTCTAAAAAAGTAAATATATTCTCTAGTATACTCTTTTTTTGCTACTGGTTCTTGTAAACTACCCAGCCCCTGCGCAAGGGTACATGGCGCCCCTGGGCAAAGGTTAAGTAAAAAACGATAGGGCCTTAAATGTGAAAATCGAACAGTAAACAAGAGAATTGGAAATTTCGGAAAGTGTTTGGCGTCCCTAGGGGGTCGCCTAATGGTAACACCGGCCCCGAACTACCCAACACCAACTAATCCATACTGCATACCTGGTTTTTCCTCCGACCATTAGAACCAATATATTTAGTTGGGGCCATCTTATCACATATTCACACTCCTCATCCATCCTTCGCTGAACATATAGGTCATTAGGGACTCATGCAAAATTGAGTAGCCAGTTAAAGTTCGAGGGACCCAAACTTTTCTGAGGGATTATCCAAGGTCTCAAATAACTTTCAGGTTTCATTATGTTGATTCAAAATAGTCAACATTGGCAAGGCATAATCACTCCCACGATTTCTACCGTGTTTGTTAACAGCATTTTAAAGTTTTTGAATGATGACATGACTGATCCTGATCGAGGGTTGGTAGTGGCTAGAGAAGGTGAAATTAGTATCCGCCGCGAAAGTATGGGTTCTAGTAACTTCTAAGTATGTGTACCCACTACCCAACGCCAAACTGTGGAACCATGAAAATGAATAACGACTGCATGTAGAACTTAAACTTACTTGCGGCGTTGCTAAGTCTATGAAGAGTTGGGCTTCAGCAGGTGTGATGACATCATAAATAAAGCTGATAAATGGATTTAGAGATTGAACCTCGACTTTGTACCTTTCTAATGTGGTATACGGATCGTTAGGATGCGTAAGAAAATGGCAAAATAATGGTAAAGGACCTTGCTGAAAATACACAATAATGTGGCTGTTATATAAATAATGTTCATCAATATATAAAAGGGGAGAACCAGTTGAGAACCGATGTTCTAAGGTATATGCAGTTTGAAAATAAGATACTGTACTCAAATTGACAGATCGATATTTACCGTAGTGGTCATTCCAACGTTGCAAAGTCGTCGTTCACTTCCCGGAAATCTCTCAACTGCTGTCGCATTTAAAAGTTTTCTTTGGAGCGATGCTTTCATATTATAGACGCCCTTACGAAATACCCTCTTTTCTATTTGGAACGTACTATTTCTCTTTAGTTCTGATAATCAAAAAGCATCAATGCTTAATTACAACATTTTACACAGTATATCGTATATACTCATAAGAATTTATCTTTGAACTTGCCTCTAGCATACTGCTCTCTAATCGTATCATGCTGTAAAAGGTCTCCTATTCTTAGAACTTGAATTTTTATAAAATTACATTCTAGTAGGCCTAGATTGTTATTACTTACTTTTTGAACAGCGGACATGTATAGGTGCTGTGTAGTTTCTGAACAGTGCTGTGATCCGTGCTTGAGCTGACAGATTACGTGAGCCTGTTCAACCCATTCAACCCATAGGTCTAATCGTCCTATATCTTTAGCAGTTTCCGCCAATAGTAAACAATCACCAACTGATAACAAGAAAAACTTGACACCGTTGTCATGAAATTAGACACAACCCACTCAATAGTTGTGGAAGCGGCTGCATTGCGCTGGACACACCAGTTTTAGTCTGATTACTGAAGTTAAGCAATCTAACCCCACTCAGTATTGACATGGGTGGTCGCTTGGAAATGCTGGATACCTCTAATACCTAAAAATCGTCGTAACAGCGTAGTGTCCGTGAAGACTCTGCATTGGAACTACGCACTGAGCGGGGCTCTAATGACCATTGTAGTTGAAGGGTCCTTCAAACACTTAGTTGTTTTACAATCTGTTCAAAAATTCTAATCAGTAGCTAATGTATCATCCTCATTAAACATATACTTCTTTACAACTTAACTCCAATGCTATGATCAGTTAATTGTTTTTGTTCCGTATTAAGTTTGGCTCCATAATTCAATTATATCAAGAAATCATACAGTATATAGTACATATCAAATATGTTTCTCAATAAATATAACATTAATTATATAAATTATTGTCGTACTTGTTAACTTTGCTGATGTCAATAAATTGTGGATATGTCCATTTTTTAGGTCTTCAGCAGCCAAGAAATAATTTTCTTGAAGTCTGAGGATCCCTCTCATGGCCCCATCTAAGTCGTTGTAATTTACCGTTTGATTCTCATTTTCAATTAATTCTCTCAAGGCGTTGTCATAATCTGAAATATATCCAACAGTTAAATTTAGTTTAAGATTTCAAAAATTTTTTTTTACCACATGCCACATTTAAATACATGTGGTATTACCAAAATAAGCAAATTACATAATTATTTCCTCACCCCCTTTCCACCCTATGGCAGGGTAGAAAACCTATTTTTCCAGTCGGAACTGGTAGCACAAGTCTTACCCACGTGCATATAATATAATAAATACCACACTATACGCATTTCTGACAAAAGGATTTTCCTCTCATTATCATACCCTCGTCCTGCCTGCCTCGGGTTTTGGGGAACGACTGTATTGAGTGGACACAACAGTTCTCGTCTGATCACTGAAGTTAAGCAGCACAACTCCAGCAAGTACTAACATGGGTGGCCGCTTGGGAAAACTGGGTACCGCTGGCTACCTGCTTAATATGTAAAAGTGTTGTCTTAGTCACAGTAATAAATTAAATTAGACCCCTTTTTCGGAAAAAATGCAATTATCCAAATTATTGATTATTCGAATGGGGGTCTGGTCCCAATTGATTCGTATTATTGGAGTTCTACTGTATTTACGGAGTCATTCCCTTGTACCTGTCAAAAGAACGTTCGTAAGTCGAACAAAGAGATAAGGACTAAGGGCTGAGCCTTGATGTACCCCGACCTTCATTTGGAAGCTGCGATGCGCATTCACCAACCTCCTCATCTCCTGTGGGCAGCCTCTTAAGGGTTCATCCTGTAATGGCTGCCTGGCTTACTCCCCAACCCACGAAACTAATCCAATCCAATCCCCATGTGGTCCTTACCTCGTAATGGAACCATTGTACACGTCCTGCATTATCTTAATGCACCCTTCTTTCACCCCCTTTTTTCATTACGTCCCATACTACCTGTCTCAGGACAATATCATATGCCTTCTCCAAGTCAATGAATATTGCATGGAGATCCTTCTTTGCTGCCTATTATTTCTCTATCATCTGCCTCATAATAAAGATTGGTTCTATCATTCATTGACCCACCAGGCATAAATCGACATTGACTTCCTCGTATACTAGTTCTATCTCTGAGGAGACATTCAATTTTTCTCTCGAAGAGCTTCATAGGATGGCTCATCATTTTTATTCCTCTGTAGTTGCTGCATTCCTGTATTTCTCCTTTGCCTTGAGTCTTCCTGGCCATTTTCTTTGCAGGGATATAAGTCAACTTGGACCTGTGGTCCCCTTACTCCTGCCACAGGAAGAATATAGCTTTCTTATGCTTGATGACATCCTCTATTTCTTCATTTCACTACTAAGTCTGCCTGCCCTGGAATGTGCCTCCTACTCTAACACTGCCCAATCATATCCAATATCACATAGTTTACGAGACATGTTGAAACAGGTTACGCAACCTGTTGACACGATTATGTGTCATGACTGCCAAGGGGAATTGGCCAGTCATGCCAATCGTTATGGGGATTTAGATGGATTACTACGGAAGAAGCCCTATTTTAATAGCCTATATTTTAGGGAAAATATTGAAACAATATCGGAAGATATTGAATCGTCCCACTCCGGAGTTCTTAGAACTGTTAAAGGCATCTTATTGATTTTCTGCTGATTTACATGTTAAGTTTGCTGCTTTAGTATCTCATGATCAAGTAAGTGATATTTGATTTAAGCGTATAGTTTGTTCGGATACAAATTTGAGAACCTGAGAAGGTTCTCCTTTGTGTATAATGCAGTTTTGTGGTTGGGATTGACTGATTATACATACATCACGTGAATTTTATCTTAGCTTGTCTTTTAAACGACTTTATTGAGCAAGAATTTTATACATGCTCAAAATTCGCGCTGACAAAAAAGTGTCAAAATTTTATTTCATACATTTAATCGCCAGAAATTTAATGCTGACATACAGGATCTTACTGAAAGTGCCTAGTAGTGATGAAACATTATTGACCATTGTCCGTCTTGACCACTACATTTGAAAGGCATCAACAGCAAGTCGCGTGTCAGACTATTATTGTTTTTGTCTTTGCATCGTCTCAATTCGTGGGGTAGTCTGGCATCCCCCCACAGACAACGCAACCAACATTCCTGAGGAACCTATATTCCAGACGCCTGGGCTGGGGTGCCCCCATCCAGAACCTGTTCCCGTAAGGGTATGACGATGATGATAGTTTATGAGAAAATAGGCTGATACAGGTGGTGGGAAACATATATACTGTATATACAGTATATAGGGGTAATGTGCCTAATATCGCACCCCTTTTTAAAATTTGATATATTTCTGTTATTTGTCAAGTTAACAAATTAATTTCACGTGATTTTAGAAGACTTATTGTTGCCGTTTCATGCCTAAAAAAATAAATCTAATACCTCAAAGAATAAAATATTTTAAACATGTAAAACCACAATGAGTACATTTTGGTAGTTACAAAAAATGTTTTCCTAATATCGCACCAGGGGTGTTCCTACTATCTCCCTGTGTAATATAATTTAATAAGGCAAAATAATTTAAAGATAGTTATTTATCATTAATTATTTATCATAGTTATTTATCATTATCGCCATTTTAATATTACAAAGAAGAGAGGCTATATATTGCCATAGTTTACATGTTAATAGGAATTAGCTGTTCAAACAGAAGTCAAAAATATAGGTTTTATAATCAGTGGAACAGTATGCGTAAGTTTTTCATGAAATGAAACAGAGTGCATAATATTGCACAGAGTGATATTAGGATTACAGTAGGGGTGCGATATTAGGAACAACACAACTTTCCAATATGGCTTACTCTACAGGCTAAACTAAGAATAGACAAAACGTTACAGCTATATCTACTTATGCTACATAATCATGTGGTTGTATTTACGTTATAAAGATTAAGAATATCATGGACCTTTAAGAAGATTGATCAGGTTATGATGTAGTCGTCAAAAACTTTTGGGTTTCTCAAAACTTTTAAAAATTAATTCAAGCTAAATGCAACTGCTAATCTAAACAACGCTCTCACAGGAGTGGTAGCATGTTGTCAAACACCAATTGAGCCGGTTTTCACCTGGCAGCAGCGTCTAATTGGCGAAATAATGAGGGGTGCGATATTAGGCAGATTTCTCCTACATGCCACGTGTCATAGATTCGCCACCCCTGGACTAGGAAGTCGTTAGTGCTGAAGCAAGAGGTTGCGATGGAGTGGGCACCGAAAGGTACCGCATTATGTACTGCTCAGAAGAGCTCAAAAGCAAAGTCTTTAATGTGCCATTATGTAATACCGAAAATTCTTACCATCTATATTCCTAAGCTGTTTTAGGATTTTGTAAATATCCACTGTGACTCTTCTAATGGCTTGAAATGCGTGTAAAGGATTAATGGCAGCATTATTACTGTCGTCTCCCACTTCAGGAAAAGCTGATTCTCTTTCTCTAATATACCTATGATGAACGAAATTTATCTTATGAGAAAAATGAGTAGCCAATATTGATAATCTAGACAACGCAAGGGAGCATTACACTTCCAATTCATGAAACCAAGACAGTTCTTATAGAATTAAAGCATTGTTAGTGACTATAACATTACAGGGGACAGCAAAATGAGCATATGCCTGTATGTGAATAATGGGTAGACACTGCCTCTTGATGAGATTATAAAGCTCCAGAATTTTAAATGTTTTGTAGCCGCCAATTATTTTAAATTAATTTTTCAACCCAAGTAGACTCGCCTCAGTGGCAGAGTGGGTAGCGTGTCCAGTAACTGCGTCAATAGTTCTAGGTTCCATACTAGACCGATGTGGGTGAGAGAGATGCCTCGAATGCGCCTTCTTTCAGAGAACTAACACGTAAAAGAACCCTCTCTACTGTGCAACGAGTAGATGAAACAAAATTTCCAGGTATAGGAGCTCGCCCCTGGCGTTGGTGGAGTGCCCCAACGATCAATAAGCATAGGTAGGCAGCTTTGGTCGGCAAGCGGCTGCAGAAAAACACTTGTGTCCATTCAGAGGGACAAGATGGGCACCCGACACAACCATAGGCGGGAAGAGGGTTAGGAATTGCCATGACAACCCAAGTGCACTATAGCAGCATAAATTGCATGGATAATCATTTGAAGGCAGGAGGAGAACCAAATCTGGCTTACAGTATATAGCCATTCTGTTGCTTGAGTTTGAGTGTGCTCACCGCATTCAGTTTTAACATTCACTCCGGTGGTGAGTTTGTTGCCCGGACCCATATTGATTATGTAATTTTGCTCTAGGGATGAATCTTTAAAACCTCAAGTCTTCGTGGGATTGTTTGGTGAGTCGTTAAAGAGTGTCTTACTATCAGCAGCAGGTCAACAACGTAAGTCTGGCGACTCTTGACTGAATTTTGGTCCGCGCGATATAAACGAGCGATTTCACAACAATTAGAAGGTTATTCACCGGTTGAGATGGAATACAAGTGGAACACGGATAAATGCAACTATGTATTTATTTATTGGACATGCGCTATGCTGGTCTGGAAATTGTTTACAGGAAATTTACAATGGGCTCTATCGATTACAAAGCTACTTACTATCGAAAGTTTCCTGTAGTCCTACAAGCTCAAATTCGAAAATAGAAGGGGGACTATCACCCTCTAGTTACTCGTTTGGAACCCAAGTTTCTCAATAACGTTTGAGCTATTTACTCATAGTCCCGTTTATCAAAATTGATATTTTTATTGTCATTCTAATATTTACTCCGTGGGTACCTTTGTACTAAGGGATGGTCGGGTCTTCGGGTTCTAGTCCTCCACTCCCACCTACCACCCATCAGGTCCCCGCCCACCCCACACACACTACAATACCCTTACGGACTACTTGCTCACACGTCTACTCGGTCTCCCCCTGCCTCGGGTGCTTCCAACCACCTGCATTCCGGTAATGGACCTAACGAGCTCTTCCTCCCTTCTCATTACGTATCCACACCCCTTCAACCTACTCTCCCACATTTTCTCGTTATGTCCCCCACCCCCAGGCTACCTACAATATACTCATTCCTAATTCCATCAGCTCTCGACATCCCACTCATGTACCACAGCATTCTCATCTCTGCTACATGCATTCTGTTTACTTGGCTCTTCATCACTGCCCAGCAGGGAATGGGGACTGTCCCATACCCCCATTCCCTGTGAACCTCTTTATACCTTTGCTTATCATGGCCTACATCATCATCATCATCATACGCTCATCCCGCCTGTGGCAGGGGCGGGTTGCAGGTCCACCGAACCTTACTCTGACTGGGGTCACCCCAACCAGGCGCCTGGAACCTGCAGGAATATTGGCAAAGTTGTGTGCGGGGGCATGCCGGCCTAGCCCACGTATTGAGACGATGCAGACGAATTGAAATGTCGACTGTTAGCTCAAATTTCCTGGCAGACCATCCTTTAGATAATTGAGTCGATGACCGTTGCAATTCCAGCATTGACTTTCATTAGAAGGCAATTTTCCTTTCATTTTTTCTGACATCTGTTGTCTAAGGCAGTTGCATCTTGGATATGGCAACACAGTTTTCAGCAGGATCCTTTCAATACGTGTGATGTTTAATATGAACTAACTAATTATTGCTGAACATATGTTTATCGATCGCACATTCAATTTAAAATGGCGGCCATTTGTTAAAACAGTTCTTTTCGTTCAATTTGTAAAATCGCTGGTGAACAGTATCGAAGTGACGTTTTAAAATTTGGAGTAGGCTTATCTTGTCAGGGAAGTCTTCACGAAAATTTGCAAGTGAGTGAACTAATTCATCAAAGTCCCTCTAGAAACCCACCTCCCCCACCTACGTGTGGCGAGGACTCCTCTATCCATTGCCTTAGGACGCGGCTGGCTGCCCGTCTACCCGTTTATTTTCCTATATGATAATTGGATAAAAATAAATGGGCCTTAAACTGCAAGCAAATGTGTATACTGTGTTTCTCTGAAAATAAGCCATAGCGTGAATTATCAAGATGTTGGAATATAAGCCATCTGTGAAAATAATCCAATACGCCATTACGGCGGACCATTTGCAGGGAATTCTGGTTGGAAATCAGAGTTACCTATGGTTACCTATGACGATGATCCAGAAGAAGATGGGGGCGGCTTGCTACACTGCACACACCAGTTCTCATCTGATCACCGAAGTTAAGCAACGCAACCCCAGCTAGTAATAATATGGGTGGCCGCTTGGGAAAACTGGGTACCGCTAATACCCAATAATCGTCGCATTAGTGTGATACCTGTACAGTCTCTGCACTAGAACTATACAGTGGACGGGGCTCTAATGAGCTTGTAGTTGAAGGACCGTAAAACACCAACAAAACGAAATCCAGAAGAAGAAATGACTGTTTTCGAATAGATTTGCATATATAAAAATATTATATTAATGTATGTTATTTATTGGCCTATATAAATAAATTTTTGTACTTGAAAAATAAGCCATAGCACATATTTCGGACCAAAAATAAATATAAGACAGTGCTTAATTTTGGGAGAAAAATGGTAATAGTGCTGGTAACTTGAATATGACTATCTAGTAAAAACACCGTAGAAGTCACTTAACTGTAAAATAAGATCGTTGTGGTCATCCAGATGAGGCAGGCTCTGTCTAAAATAGCCATCAATTTTTTTGTCCAGTTTTAGGATATTTTTAATTGACTCCACTGACGTATATGATTGACGGGCAGTAGCGGCTTGTTCCAATACGGAAAGAACCTTAACGATCACAAGTACCCACCAAATATTCATCTTTGACGCTACGTGATATGAAGACTGCTCCTGCAAATAGGAAGTTTGCAGTTCACAGTTTCCGATATGCTCGGCTTAGTAATCCACAATAATGTAGTTAATAAAATTAACTTTCCGATATGTAGACGCCAAAATAGTAACTTTTTATTTGCGGTTTTAAATAGAGAATGTGCAATACAAAACGATCGCGATATTTACTGCAATAATGCTGGATCACTCGACAAACGAGGCTAATATTTCAAAAAGATAGTGAAACTTATTATTTATTTGCTGAAATACGGACAATAGAATGAACACGTCTGCAACATATGTTCTTTTTGAATCAGAATTCAATTCCCACCCATTGAAGGACAGTATATTTTATAGTTTGAGAAAGATGGCGGAAATTGAATGACAGAAAACACACAAATACAGATAAAAGCAAAGAGCAACTACTAATACTTTTCCCTTTCTATGGCAGGGTCGGATACCCATCTATGTTCCCAACCTTTTTCTTTCATCGGAGTAAATTGAGGTCCCGTTTTCGAAAGGGAAGTAAATTGAGGTCTCGTGTGGTGTACGATGGCATTTGCAAGTAGAAGAACCCTCTCTACTATGAAACTGGTCAGGTGCTCGCCCCTTGCGGACGCTTCGGTGGAACTCCCAACGAACAGTAGATAAAAGATCAAGTCTGTGCAATCTCTGCATTAGAACTACGCAATGGGCGGGGCTCTAATTATCTTGTAGTTGAAGGGCCTTAAAACACCAACAAACCAAAGGCAGGGTCAGGTTTCCATCTTGTCCCTCTGAATAGACACAAGGGTGATCTATTGGACAGTGTTTTTCCACAGCTGGTTGCCGACCAAAGCTGCAACACCTATGCTTAGTTATCATCGGTCTACTGTTCGTAGGGACATTCCACCAACGTCAGAGGGCGAGCTCCTACACCTGGAAATTTGGCCTCATTTACCTGTTCATAGTATAGAGGGTTCTTTGACGTGCAAATGCCATCGTACACCAAACAGGACCTCGGTTTTATTTCTCATCCGAAAGAAGGCGCACTCGGGGCCTCTCTCTCCCCCTCTCTCTCTCCCTCTCTCTCCCTCCCTCTCTCCCCCTCCCTCTCTCCCTCTCTTTTCCCCCTCTCTCTCTCCCCTTTCTTCCGCTCTCTCTCTTCCTCTTCTCTCCCCCTCTCTAGAAAGAAGAGCGGCGAGTTGCGTTGGACACACCAGTTCTCGTCTGATCACTGAAGTTAAGCAACGCAAGCCCAGTTAGTACCGACATGGGTGGTCGCTCGGGAAAGCTGGGTACTGCTAGTATCCAATAATCGTCGCATTAGTGTAGTGTCTGTGCAGTGTATGCATTAGAACTATGCAATGGACGGGTCTCTAATGACCTTGTAGTTGATGGGACCTTAAACACCAACAAACAAACAATCTAGAAAGAAACCAGCCCACCTCGATACACGTTGCGAGTTGCACATTGGGTATAAAAATACTAGGACTGTATCTAAAAATGAACAATACAACTCGATTAAACTTTTCATCAGATTAATAATTAACTAAAACAATTTTTCTCATTTCATTATTAAATTTAAGTAGCCCACCTAACATTTTAACAAAATCCTTTCAAATATTATGTGTGCTAAATGTGCGCGTTTTTCGCCAGAATATATGTTTTAGTAGGCCTAATGTTAGGTTTTGTTGAGTTACGTTAGGTTAAAATAGCATGCTTATAATTACTAACTCGTAGCTTATAACCTTTCAAACTATCATTATTCCGGTTGGTCTGTAACCTAATAGCTAACGCCGTAGACTGGGGCTTAGAGGTATTCTATCCTACTAAATGTCAGATCCTATCAATTTTTGCAGGTCCAAAATGCACAAAACAGCTCCACTGGTAGAGCGTACTTGCCGCCACAGTGAAGGATGGAGGGTCACCCTAATCTTGCCCCTCTGAGTGGGCACATGGGCGATATATTGGACATTCTTTTTTCGCAGCCGGTTGCCGACCAAAGCTGCAACCCCTGTGTTTATTTATCATCGGTCTATGGAGTGTTTTGGGGGGCACTCCACCGACGCCAGGGGGCGAGCTCCTACACCTAGAAATTTTGCTTCATCTACCAGTTGCGTAGTAGAGAGAGTTCTTTTACCTGCAAATGACATCGTACACCACACGGGACATCGGTTTTACTTCTCATCCGAAAGAAGGCGCACTCCAGGCCTCTCTCTCGCCCGAAAGAAGTCAACCCACCTCGGTCCAGTATCGAACTTAGAGCTACTGGCACAGTGACCGAGCGTGCGAACCACTACGCTACCGAGGCGGGTTCCTTTCTGGCTGTAGTTGATAATTTTGTCATACCACAGATGTTTTCATATTTTCTACTGTTTAATTTTATCGCCTCGATGGCAGGGGTCTACGCTACAATTTAGGTCATATTTAACCTGCATACTATTTTTTGGGCTACAATTCGCTACGTTTTATTATTTGAAGATTTATTTTAATATTCCGGTTCCAAGTAATAATTTCAGGTGTTGCTACTCTAACCTATGACACTTTCTCTGCGGTTGTGAAATCCACCACTCTTGAAAACAGGAAGAGGTAGTGTCTTACATGTTCCCCGTTGATTAGCCATCTTTATGTGACGTAGAGTTAAGCGTGTTAGACAATTGCGTCAATGATTCCAGAATCCATCCAGGTGGACTGAGTTGGTTTAATTTCTTTTGAGAGGCCTCAAGTGTACCTTCCTCCTGATGGGAAGTAAAATCATGGTTTGTGCGATGTCTCTGCAGGTAAACGGTAGTCAAATAAATTTGTGGCTCGTTAAAAGGCTAAGGCCTGGTTGTGGGGTGGTATTTTCAGAAAAATATCTGTGAAAACTAGGTGAAAGAGCTTGAAATTGGTCCTACGAAACATAAAATACCGTTTAACAGATCGCCAATGTGCTCTCAGGTCCGATGGTAGAAATGCGTACTCAACCCTGCCATATGCGAGAAAAAAAATGATTTCCTTGCTGTGACTGTCCCCAATACCCTCTAATTTTAACCCATCGTTTCAATCATTATCCGTGTATTTTTTTGTGTATATTTTCAGCTTACTTTTCATGTATTTTCCAATCTTTTTTATTATCTTTCACCTTTTTGTTTCAATCAATTAAAACTCTAAAAATAGGAATTTTGTCTACTGTATTTTGCATTCTGTATATGTAGGGGTACTTACTTTTCATCCTTGAATGCAAATTTATTGCCAAAACCTATTTTTCTCCAAACACTGCTTCTCATTGTCCTAGTGTAAATTTACCACTTTTGAATTTATTTTGTATTAATCCAAATGTCCGTTTAGTTTACCAATGTTCATTGTTGGAACTTTAATGCTCTAGTACTAATATATTTCGTATAATTTTTTTTTGTTTAGTTTACCTGAGACTCTGTCTACTGCAAATTCAGCTAAAAATTTTTGTGCTATGTTCATTTCTTCAAGTGCCTTTTTATATTACATAATCACTTTTTAATAATTTAGAAATGTTTTTGGATAATAATACCACTGCGAACTTCATCTATCAAATTAAAATTACCGTAAAATCTCACGTAGAGTCTGCACCCGTCTATAGTCCTCGTTAGCGATGGGTATGTTTCATATATAGTCCGCACTTTAAAATCCTTACTGCAATCAGTGGCATAACAATTGCATGAACGTTAAATTTGAACAAAAAATGTCAGCTTGCTCTGACGATGAAATTGAAGTATGAAAGATTTTTATATTGCAATATCATATAAATAAGAACATAGGTGTTGTTCAGTGTAATAAAATGTTCAGAATATGAGGAGCAGTTTTCATTGAGAACCCTTGGTTTCATTTATAGTCCGAACTCACTTACAGTATCTTGCGTACTAAATGAACCTACGTTTCGCGTATTATAGTCCGTGGACTCTAGGTGACATCTTACGGTATTTGTGTAATAATTCAAAAAATATGAGGACTATCTATGAAATTTCAGAAATAAATAATACCTGCGGCCGTTTATCCTTACGTAGGTCATGTAGGAAACTCTCATTTCTTCTGCTTGAGACACTGACTATTTTAACAAAGTCTGTACTGTTCTGTTATGAAGTTTGGAGAAGTGGCAAACGGTGTCTTGTTAAGTAACAGGGATTGAAAATTAGAGATGTCGTCATAGATGTGTATCTAGCTACTTATGATAATAATTTTTGTTATTATGACATTGATATTTTACTACAATGTATTCTCTGACAGGTGAAATGGGTTTTTATTTCATACATGAAAAAACAACTCTAAGGTTTTTCTGAAAACATGCATATTTTGTTATACAACACCACAATTTGCTGACTAAGCGTAGGATAAATGTATTTAGATGACAGGATGGTAGGACCTATGTTTGTGAAGTGCTGTCAGTAAGTGACGGTTACACGAAACATTACGTAATAAATACATCACAGTTAATATCAAGCATTAATGAATTGAATTTTCACATATCGCGTCTCCTTCTCTATCATACACACACATACAGCTCGCAATCCGTTGTTTAACACCGAGTGATTCAAAGATGCATTTTCAAGGAATATTGTTGTTGTTTGGCCTATTGATTATTGTAAGTTATCAGTGTTTAATTTGTGTATAAACCCAGATATAGAAGGATGACTAATTACAGTACATTCTAAGCAGTATGATGCAGTCAGTGGACCATTAGCATTTGCCGACGCTTCTCCTGTGCCCATCTTCAGTCCATTTAATCCTGAAGAGAATATGGCCGTTCAAGCTCGGGAAGCAGCGTGCAAATTTCTTGAGAATTGGAATTTAGCAAGCCAAAATTCCTTCACAATTTATCATTTTCGTAATCAGGTTTTTAATTGTACTGACAATGCTTGAATTTTGTCAATGATGGCTTGTTAGTCATGCTGTATTAAGCATAGTCGTCTCATCCTATTCTATGGGTAATTGTGAATTAACACAAATAAAGCTTTGTTAAACTGCTAACGGATTTTGTATTTTGTCCACATTGTGATAAGAGCATCACCAGTGATGTAGCTACTAGGGGGCACAGGGGACATCTTGCCTAGGGTGCCATCTGTGATGGTACATGGACTGGTCATTTGAAATACCTATCTGTGAAAAACGATGGTTCAAGATAAATTGAGCGACCTTGCTGTTCTCTCAATTGAACAGACAAGCAGTAAGAAATTAGTAAAATTGTTAGCAGAAATATTCGCCAAGGAAAAGGCAACTGACGTGCCAATCTGAATGTAAATCAGTTTTTGTTTCTGTTCGATTCAAATATATGAATCCGACTTACATTCACGAAATTCAGGCTTGATCCGAATATTCATTCGTTAAGTACTTTTTGCTAACCTTGCCTAGATTTGTAAAAATGGGGAGTTGGAGGAGCGCCGCTCTCACTTTATCCCAGGGCACATTCCGGCACACTACGTCGCTGAACATCACCCAATATATTTGAAGGTATTATTATATGGGGTAATATGCCCAGGACACGCCTGAATTCCATGATCAAACAATCAATAAATATGCAATTGACTGTCAACCTGACAGGTAACATCTCTAACCTGCAAGCTAACAACGGGGTTCTAAACACTGATATGTTTAAACATTTGAGATGTTATGAGAAGAGGGAAGGTGGAACTGCTTAGATTATTTACACGGATGCAGATTATAGGTAGCAGACGGAGTAGAAGTAAGACACAGAAATGGATTGCACGGCTGGACATGGCCTGTGTAAGGTAGACGGCTAGAAATAAGAGAAAATGGAGTTAAAACTCAAAAAAATCGCTCCCTGCCATCAGGTACAAATATGTCTCTTCTGTTAGCCTGAGGCTTTGAACCTCTTTCTCAGTATATCCTTCCCCTTATATTTTCACTCTCCAAAATTAACGGTTTTCATTTTATTAAAAAATTGTCAGAACGCCAATCTAATTTTCATCTATTCAAACTGACTGATCCATTAAAAATTATATACTGCATAAACCCCCTTAGAGATTCATGAATACAGGTGAACCCAGTGGTTTAGAAGTGCTTCCTAAACGTTATTAATTAGTAGAATAACTTGGAAAGGAATATAGCCTATTAACTCATTATGCATTGTGCTGAATGCCAAAGTTTGCCAACAGGTGAGAATTAAAATAGTGAAATACGAGCAAGCCTCCATGTATTATTTCTAATACGAGACCGCTAGAGCAGCGATTCTCAACCTGCAGCACTTTAGTGTGCCGCGAGATTCATGAAAAGTGCCGCCACTTCGAATACCCATGCATAAGTGCCTTCCTAGGAGGGACTGGCTGAACCAAAGGGCATGAATATTATAGTTTCCACTACTGGCTAACAAAGCTATGTAGTAGTTTAGTCTACTAGTCATCCGCTCGATGTGTGCATAGGGCTAGGTTACAAGTACCTTCTAATCCTCTTCCCGCCTATGGCAGGGTCGGTTACCCATCTTGTCCCTCTGAATGGACACAGGACGATATATTGGACAGTGTTTTCCCACAACCGGTTGCCAACCAAAGCTGCAACCCCTATGCTATTTATCGTCTTTCTATTGTTCGTTGTGACATTCCACCGAAGCCAGGGGGCGAGCTCCTACAACTGCAAATTTGCTTCATCTACCCATTCCAAAAAAGAGAGAGTTCTTTCACCTGCAGATGCCATCGTACACTACACGGGACCTCGGTTTTATTTCTCATCCAATTATGTCGATATATTTTCTTTGGCGTTTATGTAACCTGAGATAGTGACGTTTTAGTGTGCCGCCATATCTTTAAATTATTAAAAGTGTACCTTGACGAAAAAAGGCTGAGAATCACTGGCATAGAGAGTTCCGACTCTAGAGAAAGACATTTAATAGGAATATGGTTTTGTTTTTCCTCAAGGAAACATAATTTTGTTACACCGCTCATGGATTTTAAATTAACATGCTGTATTCGCATGAAAAAATAATGATGTTATCATGCTGAAAAATGAAACAGATAAATACCAGTAATTTAAATTTTTATTAGTTTTTTTTGCAGTCATTACATGATTTTAGTGATACGCCATGTGAACTCTGTTAGGTATTCTTTGAGTAAAACATTATTGTTTAGCCGCAGTGCAGTTATATAATGTATTAGCAAAATATACATAAGTCAATGAAGAGGTACTAGTCCTATTCCAATTTTCCGCAAATTTGCATAACGACATCACATTGACATTTTCTTGAGTTACATCTCGCACAGAAGCTTGCAGGAAATGGTGGTCATCTGCTTCACTTACAATTACTACTCGTCCGTTCGCAACATTATACTAAACAGATTACAGAATCTCGCTTTTATTGAAATATTTATAAGATTTGTTGAAAGTGAAAAATCTAATAATAACTTACAGCACTTAGTAAACCGATGAACAGTAATACTTGCAGAATAAACATTTTCAACTTCGGCAATAAAACTTCCACTATGATCACTGGTAGAAATTGCAGATGTGTTTCTATTTATTTCTGATACCAGAGTATGCGAGTATATATAGAAATCCGAGGGATGGAAAGTTCAATATTATCTTTAACTGATTGTTGTCCAACGTTTCATGCAACTGTCATGTTAAACTTCACCCAAACTCTTAGTCAGCAACTGAAATACAATGCACAATATTAGTGGTCGTAACGGAAATTTGCATCGTCTGGCGGAATTTTAAAGTTGTTTATTTATATTTTTGAAAAAAAAAATGATCAAAAGAGTATGATATTCGTGCTGCAGCTGGTGTTCTTGCAGTTGTATTTCATCTTGTAAAGCAGCAAATAATCAGTCCAACAGGGCTTCCTAGAATCATCACGGTAATATCATCATCATCATCATCATACCCTTACCCCGCCTATTGCAGGGTCGGGTCTGAGGTTTCTAGCTCTCCACTCCCACCAGGTCCTCGTCCACCCCACACACTACCACATCCTTACGTACAACCTACTTCCAAGCCTACTTTCGTCTTTCCCTGCTCTGGGTGCTTCTAACCACCTGGGGAGCGGCGAATTGCGTTGGACACATCAGTTCTCGTCTGATTACTGAAGTTAAGCAGCGCAACTCCGGCTAGTACTGACATGGGTGGCCGCTTGGGAAAACTGGGTACTGCTAGTACCCAAAAATCGTCGCATTAGGGTAGTGTCTGTGCAGACTCTGCATAAGAACTATGCTGTGAACGGGGCTCTAATGACCTTGTAGTTGAAGGGCCCTAAAACACCAACAAACAAACAATCTAACCACCTTGATTCTCCTTATGTAGCTAACAAGCCCCTCCTTCCCTCTTCTCATTAAATACCGTACCATCTCAATCTGCTCTTCCTCATTGTTTCTACGATGTCCCTCACCCCAAGCACATCTTATATACTCTTTTATAATCTCGGCTGTCCCGTAAAACTTCCCTTTCAACTTCATTGGGACCCTCCTATCACACAGACCTCCACTTACCTGTCTCCACTTCAACCATTCCCAGTTGATTCCAAGGGTAATCTCTGAGTCTATCACCCCATTGCTCTGGTTCACTGATCCTAAGTATTTTACCTCTTGAACCTTTGTCACCAGCTCGCCCCCAGAGAGTACGTCACCAATATTTTCCTGTCCTTCCCGTTTGAAAGCTAAATACTCCGTCTTGTTAAGTCTAGTAAGTGTACCAACTCTTGCTGCCTGTTCCATACCCCAATTCTCATGAACCTCCCCATATCCCTGCCTATCCTCACCAACATGACCAATAGTCTCCACCAATAAATAGGGACTCTTACTCTTCAAACTGCCTTATGTGAAAATCTAATGAGTGCACCAAATCATCAAAGTCCCTCCAGAAACCCACCTTAGTGGGTTCATCATGACCACCATGAGGGGCATAAGTAAAGGTTCTTTACCTAATTACACAACTAAACTTCAAAAATAGTGTTTACACACAGGAGTTTCAGTTATATTAGTAATGCGACGATATGTAGGAGTTTTGCAATATTTCACTCCACATAAAAAAGTGTTCTTTTATGTTCAAGTGGCATTGTATACACAAATTGACTATGGCTTCCCTCTGGCTGAAAGAAGCTGTCTGTCTCTGCAAGGATCGAACTTCCAATATCAATAATTACCTCTCATAAATACCGTATTTATTCTAATTAACAGCGCAGTCTAATAAACGGCGTCCTCCAATAACCAGCGCACCTTAAAGGTGAAAAAAATAATAAACAGCACTCTAATAAACGGCGCACTGTTTATTAAAGGTGCTGAATTCATCATCATCATACCTTTATCCCACCTGTGGCATGGTCGGGTCTGTAGGTCCACTGAACACGCTCTGACTGGGGCACGCCAGCCAGGCGTCTGGAACACAGGAATATTGGCTGGGTTGTCTATGGGCAGTTATGTACTGAGGGTATTCTGCACCCAGGGACAAAGACCGATTGTTTGTTTGTTGGTGATTTAGGGCCCTTCAACTACAAGGTCATTAGAGCCCCATCCCCAGTGTAGTTCTTATGCAGAGACTGCAAAGACACTACATAAATGTGACGATTTTTGGATATTAGCAGTACCCAGTTTTCCCAAGTGGCCACCCATGTCAGTACTAGCTGGGGTTATGTTGCTTAAATTCAGACAAAGACCGAAATTTGCGCCCTCTGGCACCCGCTAAACTTAATGTGAATTAATATTTTGAAAATTTTTGCACCCGTGTCTTATGTGCCCGAGGCCATCTGTCCCCCTCCGCCAACCCCTCGGTACGCCACTGTCAATGGGGGTGCCTTATTAAGGGTACAGAAATATAAACAGCACAAGGAAAAGGCCTTTGAAAAAAAAAATTAATGGCGCGCCATTTACTAGAATAAATACGGTAACACGTTATTTATAAAACGAGTCCGCTTTGTTAGTTAAAGCCAGAATGAAAATTTCGCCCTTCTCTAACATAAAGATAAAATAAAACGATCAGGGCGGGACTGCCCATATGTTCAAAATGTGGAAATAACACCAGCGGCCGCCCGCGTTGTTTCAATGCTTTGATGCTTCCTGAGAGAAAAAATACCGCATACCGCAAAATACCGCATTTATTCCAATAAACGCCATGGCGCTGGCGCTGTTTATTTATTTCGTGACGATTTTGGTGCTAGAGGGCGGCGTTTATTAGAAGGCGGCACTTATTAATTTCGTGAGCCCTCATAGACAATAATAATGAATGGTAAAATAACATCATCATCATCTCACCCTTCTCCCGCCCGTGGCGGGGTCGGGTCTGCAGGTTCTCCTCCTCCACTCCCCCTATCCCCCACACTTCTCCATGTCCGTCAGCACCACCTGCTCCCACGTCCGTTTCGGCCTTCCCCTACCTCTGGTGCCCCCAATCACATGCCAACCCATAATGGACCTAACAAGCTCCTCCTCCTCTCTCCTCATTACATGCCCATAGCACCTCAACGGCCTCTCCCTCATCTTCTCTGCGATGTCACCCACCCCCAGGTTCCCTCTAACATAATCATTTCGTACTCTGTCAGCTCGTGACACTCCAGTCATGTAGCGCAGCATACGCATCTCAGCCACTTGCATTCTCCTTTCATGGTTCTTCCTAGCTGCCCAACACTCCGAGCCATACAACATGGCAGGCCTGACGACAGTTCTGTAAACTTTGCCTTTCAACTTTATCGGGACCTGGCGGTCGCACAGGACTCCACTAGCCTGCCTCCACTTCAGCCACCCTGCATTAATCCTATTGGTAACGTCTGAGTCTATCTCCCCATTGCTCTGGAAAACTGATCCTAAGTAACGAAACTGTTGCACTGCTGGTATACCCTCACCCCCTTGCCCCTGGCCACTAAAATTGAAAGCTAGGTACTCTATCTTATTTGTGTTTACTTTGAGACCCCCTCTTTCCATTGCTGTCCTAATGTCCTGTAGGCCCTTTTGTGCATCCTCCTTGGACCCCTCAAGCTTTCCCACATCATCAGCAAATACTAGGCACTGAGGGGCCCATTCCCCTATCCCCGTCAGCAGCTCATCCATTACCAGAGTGAATAGGTATGGACTAAGTGCTGACCCTTGATGCACACCAACCTGCACATTGAAGCCTGCAGTGTTTCCCCATGCTGTCCTCAACCTAGTAATGGCACCCTCATACATATCCTGCACTATCCTAATATGGCCTTCATCAACCCCTTTCTTCCTTAAAACGCTCCATAGCACCTGTCTAGGGACACTATCATATGCCTTCTCCAGGTCAACAAATACTGCATGGAGGTCCTTCCTTGCTGCTCTATGTTTCTCTATCATCTGGCGCAGAATAAAGATTGGTTCCATGGTGGACCTACCTGGCATAAACCCAAATTGGTTCCCCCGGACTTGAGTTTGGTCTCTGAGGCGACATTCTATTACTCGCTCCCACAGCTTCATAGTATGGCTCATTAGCTTTATGCCTCTATAGGTTCCACAGTCCTGGGCATCACCTTTGCCCTTGAACAGTGGAACTATCCAACTTTCTCTCCATGCAGATGGCATCCTGTCCCCATTTGCTAGCTTATTAAAAAGCTTCCCTAACCATGTAATGGCTGTAGTCCCCAAGGTGTGCCAAACATCAATGGGGATCTTGTAAGGGCCTACTGCTTTGCGACCTTTAATTTTTTGAAGAGCTGTAACTATTTCATCCTCACTAACCTTGTCCACTGCCTGGGTGGTGGTTGGACTGTCTGTGCCTGTTGAGCAAGTAGCTGTGTTTAGGAGGCTGTGAATGGTAAAATAACAGTGACATATTTTCTAGGGGCGAACTGGTGAAGAAGGCGAAAGAGTTCAAGCATTAGCGTCAGAAGGGGGTTGCGGGTGGTGCGGGGCAAGATATACTTTTCAAAATGTGGGATAGGGTTCCCCCAAAACATCTTATAGTTCTAAGGGTTCCGTGGGTCGACAAAGTTTGGAGACCACTGATCTATGTACTGTATATTATGGTCATTTTAAAGTTAAAATGTCAGCCTACTTCAATTGGCACCGATCTTTCAATGTCCACTCAGAAACTTTAGTGACATCTGTCGGTAGACACGCGAAGCACTAAACAAGTTGTTTTAGTGAGGTGAAATTCAGATTTTTTTGTCGAAAGTCTGTAATAAGTATGTCTGTGTAAGAAAGTCTGTGATGAGGAGGGGAGAGGAGGAACTTATTCGGTCCATTACGGGACTGCAGGTAATTGGGGGCAACAAGGGGAGAGGAAGACCAAAGTGGTCGTGGGAGCAGGTGGTGCAATGGGAGATAGAGGCGTGCGGGGTGGAGGGGGACGTGGTGGGGGATAGGCGGGAGTAGAGAATTAGAACCCGCAGACCCGACCCTGCTTCAGACAGGAGAGGGGTGAGATGATGATGTCGAAAGTGTAATAAGTCAAAGTGTTGAGTAGTGCATAGGACTGTAGGGGGAACGAATAAAGCAGTTTTTTGTGCTAGCAAGGACCCACCCAAGACATGAAGAACAGTGACCGCCTCATTTTCAGAACACAATAGAGTTATGTGAGTACAATTTGATTCAGGTTTAATGATACAGCCATAACGGCAGCATCCTCACATTTAAAGTACTAAAGTGGTGACCTGGACGTGATAGTCCCAGGCAAACCATTTCTCAAGCGCCTGGTGCAGTGGGTTTTGCGATAATGGGGGAGGGGGCTGGTTTAGTGATGAGGTGGTGCTTCGCGTTAGGCCACACGGGTTGTGGCACACCATTGGTTATGTGATGGCTGGGAACTTGGCCAGCAGCTCATGGAAGGGAGAAGTCCCAGTGGACGTTAGAATCGATTGCTAATAGGAAACACGCATATGCTCAGGGGTTTCTACTATACTGTAATAGTTCTAGTTCTAGTTGAATACACTGCAAGCAGCCATGATAGGCCAAATTGGCAGTGGAGAGATCATCTCTCATTCTTAAAAATTCAGTCATTTTAAAACCCCAAGGAACCTGAAGCATAGCTTCTATTCTGTCATATATCGCCTGCCCTCTATAATGGCGCCCTCTTCCAGAAAGTTCTTTACCTTATCCTCATCAAGAGCATTCCATTGCCGAATGACCCTTGGAAAAAAGGACCAGTAATATGAGTCTGTTCGGGCCCTGATCTCCTTCAGTTTGAACAGATGATCATTTCTCCCCCTAATAGTAAGGATTAAGACCATCGGGGGTATTCAAGAGGTAGAGGTAGCCTTGTGAAAGTGGGCGGATTGTTTAATGCATAAGGCGGCATAACCAACCCTGCTCTAATGACAATGGTAAGCAACATTGAAAGGTATCACACAGGGATTGCTTAATTAAGAATGATTCCAGACTAGCAGTAAGCTTCCCTGGTGCCTGAACTACGCACCCGCCTTGGTCAGGATCTAGCCTGCAACCATGGACTCACAGAGCCACCCCACAAATCCATGACCAGCGGATTCGGCGTAGACCTTAAAGTTTTGGATGATGCAGGCTGATTTTGCACTAATCGCTATTCAACCAGTTTTCGGGGTAGAAACAAAAGGTGAAGCTCTTCTTGCCTGGTCGCTAGGAGCCCTTAACGTTAATTTAGGAATAAGTGAATGTTCATACGACTACGAGTTAATCAGTCTTGGTTCCAACTACAGTCAATTTTGGATTCTAATTCTAATTGGATTTGAATTCGCATTCTTGCATTCGAATTTTAAAGTACAGTATGTCAACCGTATTCTCTCCTTTGTTTCTCAACCTTTTTACACCCACGGCCCAGAAAAGAAAGAAATAGTTTGCGGACCGGCATCACACCACACAGACTGGTAGAACAGGCATGGACAACGTTTCCTAGTTCGGGTCATTGTGTGTGTTTGGCTCTGAGTGAAGGGCCAACCGCCTAAAAAGTCGGAAAACGATAACAGTATTCTGGCCTCTATGTAAATTTTAATGGCCTTTCTTTCTCTTGCAAGTTTCTTCCTCAGCGGGTAAGTTTTCCCTTCTCTTTTAGTATATTAGTGACTTCGCGCCGATCACTGGCTATAGAAGATCAGAGGGGGGGGGGGGGTCTAAGCAAGTTGAGGGTAGGGGGTGATCTATATGTGGTGAAGCAGTATAGTCGGATGAAAGCATTTTGCGGACCCAGTGGCGTCACTAGGGGCTGGTGTTAACCCAGTGCGGTAAATTCATTGTGTCACCCCCTTTCGCCTGGGTACAACTTATACACCTATCGCCCTCTGATCCCTGTTGATAGAGATAGAGGTAGAATCCACTAAGGAATAAGCTCAAAAGTTAAAAATGACACAAATATAACTATGATCGATTATGAAGCCCGACTAGACCCAATTTCTCATTTTGATGTCACCCCTATGAGATGGTGTCACCAGGTGTGGTCCACACCCCAGCGACGCCACTGCGCGGCCGGACACCTGTCCGTAGACACTGGTTCACAAAAGAGACTAAAGTCTATAGACTAGTCTAAATTCTACGACCTATAGCTAAATTCGATAGCCAGTTTTTGGTCTATAGACTTTAGTCTCTATTTTAAATACGGGCCCAGCTGTAGACGAGTACTGTTACGGTAATGTGTGAATAGTCCCATGTGTGGCGCATGCGTTCTATTAGAAATGAAACAGACTTAACTTCTCGGCTTATTTGCATCATCTTGAAGCGGTGCTGAGAGGATCTTCGTATAAGAATATGAATTCAAACTCTTTGCCGACTGAAACAGATTTAATATCTTTGTTTCAGCTGATAGGTCTGAGTGAGCAGAAAGCTAGAGAAACAACGAGAAATGAGACGGTTAGTCAGAATTTGCAGAAGGCAATTTTGGAGGTACGTAATTCCTGGTGAATTTGATGCATGTGGCGAGCTGCTATTTAACTGAGTGAATGACATACTGTGTACAGTATTAATACATTATGGAATAGGGACAGCTCTAAGCAAAATATGAGATATCATATTTAAAACTGCTGATCAATATAAGTTGTCACTACACAATTGGTTTTGAGAACTCGTGAAATCACTATGAAGTTCGTTTCTGTCAAAGTGAGAGCCTATAAACTTGCACATTCTGAAGTTAAACCATCCCGGTTCAACCATTCGGAATAAGTTTATACCGGTAATCACGTACTAGGTCGATTGACCATATATTGCATTTAACTGGAGATGAGCAGATTTTTATTTGTAAAAAGAAAAGGGTGTATATCCATTCAAGGAATGTTTAATATAAGAAAATGGACACACTTGGATCTCTACAGGACTCATAATTTCTCATCTGTTTGTATGATTTTCAGACCAAGAAATGCAATCCGTCCGTGATTACGTTGAAGGCAGTTGGGAACTTGTTGTATTACTTAGCAACAAAAATTAAAGCCCAGATAAGTCATCATTTACCGATGGTTGTAAAGTATATTGCAGAAGATAAAATAACGTCCCAGCAACGGTTAACAGGTATAGTGTGTCTAATTAATAATAACGACATGTGCCATTTACCGGTATTATAATGGATGGTCACTCAACAAATGTTAGTTGCAAACTCACGTTTCTACGTTTCATTATAATTTTACATTTGATAGTAAATTTTAATGTAATGTGTCATTTGCTTACATCCCTCATTCACTTCCAGCTGCGTTGGATTACTTGTTATCAAAACCAAACGATGTTAATATCAAGGATTTTGAAGAAGCATGCGGTGTAGGTGTTGTCGTAACGCCTGATCAAATTGAAAAAGCAGTGGAAGAATTAATTAATGTCAGCCGGGAGACAATACTGGAAAAGCGATATACTTTTAACACTGGATTGTTAATGAGTAAGCATATTTGGTATTTTACTATTCTGCTCCTTTTTTCACAGAAGTTGAATAGTTCTGACCTTTGAATATTCATTAAATGTTTTCTTGAAACCAGTGATTGGAAAGTTTTTATTCTTGGGTAAATGTGATAGTGCTTAGCCCTAGATTAATATGCTAAAAATTCTTCGATGCCCGGTGGAGTGTACTACACACTATCTGAATTTGTACTAGTTTTATCCCCAAATACGTATTGTAACTTTTTGTAAAACTTTTTCTGATTATTTAAACGAAAATAGCAAAATTCTAAATCTTCAAGTTTCAAATTATATAGTTATACATGTATAATTTTATATTATAGTCGTGCATAAAGTGTTTATCATTTTTATTTTTCTAACAACAATGGCGTTGCTTTTGTAATCCATTTTGCGTGTAAACTTTTATGACTGCTAATTTTGATTTCCTATTATATGAAGCATTCTGTCCCAAATCTTTTGAGGTGCACTATTTGAGTTGTAATAAGTGATCGTAATTTTTGAAATCAGTTATGCCTTAAATTTGATCGCCCTCACTTTTTGAAGGTTCAGGTTCCTTTTTTCCATCTTTGGTAGCAATTCTACATTCAGTTCATGATGACACATGTTAAAAAAGTTATTATTGACCACATATCAATCGAATGTAAGGTGTGAGTTGTAAATGCATACCAATGACCCTCAAAACTCCAATTAAGAGTAAGTAAATACACCAGAAACGACAATTTCATGAATCATATAGAAATGAAAAGTCAATAAAGGTGAAAATTTCCACTAAAATGAGACAAACCTATTTGCTGGATGTAATACACTCTAAGATGCTTGCGCAGAGTTAAGCTAGATTTTGATATATTTATTATAGTATCTAATCCCTAATTGTTTTCTTTGGTAATAAAGGCGCGGCTAATCAGAAACTGAAATGGGCCGATGGAAAAGCTATTAAAAATGAAGTGGATATCCAGGTAATTAATTAAGGGTAAATTTGCGTCACTGACCAAAACGTTTTTATTTAGCATACAATTCTTTCAGATCTTAGATTTACTAGGACCTAAAACAGAAGCAGATTTACAACCGAAAGTAAAATCAAAAGTAAACAAACTCACTGATTCGAAGATTAACAATGAAAAAGAACTCGCCTCAATTGCAGTAAATGCTCCTCGAAATTGTTCGTAAACGTTGTTATAAAGCTTTTCTAAATGTGTTTTTATCTACTTGACTGATTATTTGAAATATTTGTTCTTCTCTATGTAAAGCGTCAACAGAAGTTACTAGTATTGCAGAATTGATGAGAACGAAAGTTCATTTCCATAAGGCTGGAGAAAATTACAAGACCGATGGCTATGTGGTAACTCCTAGAACAATGGAACTGCTTAGAGATCATTTAAATTTCACTAAGGGTCAGGTGAGTACTTTTTTGGAAGAATGAGATACAGCATGTGGAATAAACTTTTCATGTAATGTTTCGTTTAGGTCAGAACTCGATTTCCACCTGAACCTAACGGTATCTTGCACATAGGACACGCAAAAGCTATTAATATAAATTTTGGCTATGCCGAAGTAGGTTTTTCATTACCCGACGACGGCTGTATTTATAGGCGTGATATAACACATTAATTTCTTGTCGGTAGGCTCACGATGGAATTTGTTTTCTTCGATATGATGACACAAATCCTGAGAAAGAAGAGGAGCGTTTCTTTCAGGGCATTAAGGATATGGTTGAATGGTTGGGTAAGACACGAAATTTATTTAATAATGCCGTTATCATGTACGAACTACTTCTTGGGGATAACCTGAAGACATCGCTATATTGAAATTCAAGCTTCAGTTAATATTTTTATAACTTTTATAATAAGTGTTTAAACTTTTATAATAAAAGTATCGTATTTTGTATAGGTTACAAGCCATACAAAGTTACACACTCTTCTGACAACTTTGATCAGTTGTATGAATGGGCAAAGGTGCTGATAGCAAAAGGTCTGGCGTATGTATGCCATCAGAGCGCTGATGAAATTAAAGGTTTCAACCCGCCGCCATCTCCTTGGCGCGACCGTCCTGTATCGGAATCAATGACTTTGTTCGAGGACATGAAGAAAGGAAAAATCGATGAAGGGGCTGCTACATTAAGATTGAAATGTACATTGGAAGAAGGCAAAGTAGATCCAGTAGCCTATAGGATTAAATTCCTGCCTCATACACGCACTGAAGATAAATGGTAAACACACAGATTGATTATGGAAGTATTGGTAAATAACTGGTAACGTTTTCGATTCCTTTAGGTGCATTTATCCAACGTATGATTATACTCATTGTCTGTGTGATTCAATTGAACACATCACTCATTCTTTATGCACCAAGGAATTTCAGTCTAGGTAGGCAATTGAAAGCAACTGATTGCTGAAATATTTCTATATTTAATATATTGGAAACTAAATTTATGTTTAGGCGATCTTCCTACTATTGGTTATGCAATGCATTAGATATATACTGTCCTGTGCAGTGGGAGTATGGCCGCCTCAATGTGACGTACACAGTGGTGTCTAAAAGAAAAATAGCAAAGTTAATCACAGAGGGCATTGTTAAGTATGTTTATATGATGATATTAGAAACCAAATATAGGAATATAAAGAATTGAGGTCGCATAATAGCTTATCACACGTAGGGACTGGGATGACCCACGACTCTTCACTTTGACAGCATTGAGACGAAGAGGTTTTCCGCCTGAAGCCATCAATCAGTTCTGCGCTAAGGTAACTATTGTTTTAGATGGTGTTTGCATTGTTCATCTTTGTTTATATGTATTGTACTTGTCAATTGTAGATGGGTGTTACAATGGCTCAATCAATGGTAGACCCTGATATGCTTGATGCGTGTGTTCGTGAGGTATTGAATGTCACTGCTCCAAGAGCCATGGCTGTCTTAGATCCAGTTGAAATTGTGATTGAAAATTTTCCATCAGAGGAAATTCAAGTTGAAGTCCCTGATTTCCCAAACGAGCCATCTAGTGCTGTCCATAAAGTGCCGTTCGGCAAGACTATCTACATAGAAAAGTCTGATTTTCGGGAGGTTGATGAAAAAGGTTACAGACGTCTAACCCCTAACCAAAATGTTGGCCTGAGGCATACTGGTTATGTCTTGAAAGTTACTGGAGTTAATAAGGTATCATTTTTTTAATACTCTTTTTCAATAATACTTGATGTTGAACGTCCAATTGTATTAAAACTGTTTTAACTATAGGCTAGCTCTGGGATAGTTTCTAGTCTGAAATGCCAGATTGTAAAGGTTACAGAAATTCCTGAGAAGCCAAAGGCTTTTATTCATTGGGTCAGCAGTCCTTTAAAATGCGAGGTCCGGATGTATGAAAGATTGTAAGTTCTCAAGAAGTGTTACAAAAGTTTTATTACTAAAAGTTGAAAATTGTTCAAAAGAACTGAAAAAGGAGGAAATACCCCGTGTTAATAACTGGTCGGTTACCTAATCTGGGTAGTTGTTGAAGTAGAGGTTATAAAGTTCTTATGTCTCTATTTCTATTTCCATACATCAACTCCCAATTAACATTTAGTCATATTTTTAAGCTAATGTAAGTGAAATGTGGTTAATATTTTGGTGCTTCAGATTCAATCATAGAAATCCTGAGGATTCCTCCGAGGTACCTGGTGGCTATTTGACAGATTGCAATAAGGCAAGCAGATTACATTTCATTTCATAATCTTCGTTTCCTACTGTCCTTGGCAATCCTGATTTTTTTAATTTCACATAATATACAAATCTTTTTAGGATTCTTTAATAATTATCCATGGCGCTCTAGTGGATAGATCCGTCCAAAACTCTAACACTTATTCAAAGTTCCAATTTGAGAGAATAGGATTTTTTAGTGTGGATCCTGATTCAACTAAAGAAAAGGTAATCATTCATTTTAAGGCTGTTTGCCAAATCGTTCATTGTGGATTAATACCTAGACTTTTTAGCTGGTTTTCAATCGAACGGTATTGTTAAAAGAAGACGTTGGAAAAAAGTAGTCATAAAATGTTATACTGTAACTTCAGAGTGGCCTTTCTATTCTTTGGATGCTGTGTGATTTGTATTAAATGAAATAAAAAGTATCAGGGTTTGAACTTGAATGCTGGGTTGAATGCAAATGTTGAAGGTCACCAGCTCGAAGGTGAAACGGACTTTTTCAGCAGCCTGCACAAATTTACAAGGTACGCATCTAAAGGATCCCCTAAATGGTGCGCAGGTGCTTCTTGAAATTATGCTCATATTTCTGAAATTTCATATTCATAGTTAGGACGCTAGGAAACAGTTGCCAAGAGTGTGCCCAGGAGTCCAATGTTGGTATGTGGGCTTTGGCAGTTCTAGAGCAACCCACAATATTTGCTGTTTGTGAAGTACTCTTAAAGAAAAATTCTAAAAGATGTCAGATCTAAAAGAATATCTAAAGAAAATTTTTCATCATATCGACACTTTTACCTAGTCTTTTGATAGGGTGTGCGAATGTTAATTTCAAAATTACCATCATGTGCCTCCGTAGGTCAGTTGATAGAGTGTTTGATCGTTGATGTCATGGTTAACAGGATTGTTCCTTGAGGAGGTTTGAATGTTCTGTTGAATAGGAAGGAAAGCCTTGCTCCGTTATAAGTGTCCAAATGGTGCATCATCACAGTACCCTGTGTGCTACATAATGATACTTTGATGTTTATAGGTATAGTTAGGTTAGTAGTGGTGCACACTAGTCCAATGTTCAGTCATTAAGTGAAAGAATTTTGAACAAAGAGCTTTTAAGCGTAATTCTAGCAGATACCGGTAAGTAAAATAATAATCAAAAGTTGGTATTTTGCAACAGTACACTAAGTTGTTCCGAACGAAATGATTTAATAATCAATTACAGGGAATGCCTACTATACGTCCTTAGTTCTTTATTCCAGTTACTTACTGTATAACGTTTTAGATGTCAGCTGTCAACATTCTCCCCGCTTATGCAACGTGCTTTATAGACCACCGTTGCCTTTCTGACCTGAAACTACGGAATAAGGCAAGAGCGGCCTTAGTGTCTCAATGGGGCGTAACTGATGAGGCATTCTATGCTGTCAGTCCAAAAGTTGCAGTCCAATCTGAAGTTGGCTAAACCACTGAAGATAGGACATTGTCTAAGGGGCAGTAGAAGATCTATTGCAATTGCTAGCTGGATTTATACTAAAGCGGCCCACAGACGGTCAACTTGGTTGTCAACCTTGTCGTCAACTTGTTTGCCACAGACTGAACAACCAAGTTGACAACCTTCTCATCAACATCAGTTTTTCGAAAAATGTGCAGCGAAAAGGTGTAGCACAGCTTCCTCAAACTATGGTGCGGCCGAGTTGCATTTTAATGCGGCCGAATTGCATTGGAGTGCGGCCAAGTTGCATTGGTGTGCGGCCGAATTGCATTGGAGTGCGGCAAAGTTGCATTGGTGTGCGGCCGAGTTGCATTGGAGTGCGGGCCAAGTTGCATTGGAGTGCGGCCGAATTGCGTTGGAGTGCGGCCGAATTGCGTTGGAGTGCGGCCGAGTTGCGTTGGACACTCCAGTTCTCGGCAGATAACATTACATTAGTTTTGGTGGTGTCAAATATTTAAATAAAAGCTTTAATACAAATCAACCCCTAACTCAGTTTTTGCGGTGGTGGCAGATGCCCAGGCGCCCTCTACTACGGTTGTGAGGTCTGTAATTTTGCGCTATTCGAGCGTTGACTGTAGGATGTTATGTGTGTATTTATTAATATGTATTCAAGGTGTTTGTATATGTTTCGTAATTAGTGCCCGGGTGGGCATGGAATTAAAATAACAATAATAACCCCTTTTTCGCCTATGGTAGGGTTGGGTACCCACCTTGTCTCTCTGAATTGACACAACGGTGATGTATTGGACGGTGCTTTGCCATAGCCATTGCCGACCAATGCTTATTTACTGTCGGTCTACTGTTCGTTGGAAAATTCCACCGGCGCCAGGGGGAACTCCTGCATAGCATAGGGTTCTTTTTCATGCAAATTCCATAGTACACCACACGGGACCTCGGTTTTTCCTCTCATCCAAAGGAAGGCGCACTCGGGGCATCTCTATCGTCCGAAGGGGCCCACCAACTTCAGTCCGGTATCTAACCTAGAACCACTGACGGAGTTATCAAGTCACCATGGTAGGATCCTAGCTTCTCGTACTGCGCACGAATTGTACACCTTTAATAATTTTATACTTCACTTTTGGACACTGTATCTAGATTATTCCACACCAACTTCACTCAAAAATTTTTGAAGTGCACTAATGTTGACAACGCCGCCATAGACGAAGCAACTTGGTTGACGACAATAGGCTCCTCCCATGAAAAATCTAAAGTTTTTGATTTTAATTCAACCGTTACCTCAACTTGACCTTTCAACCTTCAACCTACCCACAGACGATCAATTTTGTCGTCAACATGGCAAGTTGACGACACGGTTGACAACCAAGTTGACCGTCTGTGGGCCGCTTAAAGGATTCTGAATTTTTAAACATTTGGGGTGCACTTTTTTGAAGTGCTACCCCTGATCCACCCCTGGATCCGCCACTGGCCATTAGGGTTAAGACCGACCCTGTTCGCATTTAATAAAGAGCGATTGCTTTTAAAAATAATTAATATTTATTAATCTCGCATGTAATCCGTTAAGATAGAAGATAATTTTATTCATCAGTTGACAAATATTTTTTATTCATTGAAATGGAAATCCTCTAATTTACCAATCATGATCGATTTTCTGTAAACTCAGTTTCGTCCTGACCTAGACACGTTGAAGCCTTTAATGAAAATGCATTTCTGTTGAATTACAGCACTTTTTTGTAGTACTGTATATTCAGTGAATACGGTGAGATCTGCTGATGTATGAAGTCTGTAGCCGAAATTACTACTGTAATGGTAATTATGTAAAATGGTTCCTTCATTCTATAAGATTCATATCCTTATTAGGTGCTACTACTAATTACTAAATACAATAATTACAACATTCATTCCATTTGCTTGCATTCATGGTTCCTCGGTCAATTTATCTGTCTCGCAGTTTAGTTATCCTTATTGTTGAATGATCATTTAAGATTCAAGTACTAGTTTTGGGGGTTCCGTAAAGGAGACATTTGCTGATAAAGGGTGCAGGTGAATGGGTACACCGATGCGTATTATTCCGAGTAGAAAATAATTGGGCGTCTTCAAAACTTCAATAAAGGATGGCCGTCTGAAATTTAGCTGGTAAGGTAAGCAAGAACGAAAGTGGAGATTTCTAAGAACCAATCTTGCTATACGTGGGGACCAAGTATTTAGTGTCGATTGTTCACATATGCAAGGTTCTTAACTGTTTCAAAACGTTTTTGGCCATGCCCCTCCTAAGCTCCTCTAAAATTCTGATGCCCCCGATGGTGACGTACAGATATTTATTATTTCAAAAGTCAACTCTATGTGGGGTAGGCCGGCATCCCCCACACACAGCCCGTTCAATATTCCTGCAGGTTCCAGACGCCTGGCTGGAGTGCCCCCAGCCAGAGCAGTCTCATCAAAAGAACAGGGTACCCATAGATTAGGGACGTGGAATGTGGGGACCCTTACAGGAAAAACAGGGGAATTAGTTAGGATCCCAAAGCGTAGGAGGATTAGTGTAGCTTTATTACAAGAAACTAAGTGGAAGGGGGATACATCAAGGGCCCTTGGGGAGAGATGCAGGCTTATATATACTCCTAGTGAAGGGGGACGAAACGGGGCACGTATAGTATTGAGCAGTGAGCTGCAGCAAAAGTTTGCCCTAGTTAAAAGAATAAATAGTTTGGCAGGGATTAGTGCTCCGCCTCATAGTGTGTATGCCTCTCAAACTGGTCTTGATGAACCCACAACGTTGGGTTTCTGGAGGGACTCATTAGGTTTTCAGATAAGGCAGTGTAAAGGGAATGTTAGGTCATGTAGGCCAGAATAGACAGGGATATGAAGACGTTCATGGGGATGGAAGTAGCGCTTTCAATATGGAAGCAGTGCCCATGAAAATCAGTTCGTTTTCATGCGAAATAGGTCCAACATGGAATTAATTTTCATTCTAAGGCAGTTGATAGAAAAGGGTAGGACAGCGAAGAAAGATCTCCATACCATCTTATTCGTCTTGGAGAAGGGCTATGATAGTTTACCATGACAGATAGTTTGGAAGGCATTACTCAAAACGGGTGTAGAAGAAAGGTTTATTTGAATAGTTCAGAATATGTTTGAAGGTTCTATAGCCAGGGTAAAGACACCTTCGGGAAAAAGGTTGAGCGCTAAGTCCATGCCTTTTCATTGTGGTTATGGACGAGCTACTAACGGGAATAGGAGAATAGGCCTCTTATAGCATGTTTTTTGCCGACGATTTTGGAACACTTGGTGACTCCGGAGAGAAAGCAGAGAAGGAGCTAAACTATTTTAGAGCAGTGATAGAAAATAGAGGGCTAAAGATAAACATGAAGAAGACAGAGTAGGTAGCTTTCAATTGTGAAGGACAGGAAAATAATGGTGATGTGCACTCTAGGGGCTAACTGGTGAAAAATGTGCAAGAGGTAAAGTACATCGGATCAACGTTCCAAAGCAATGCAGAGATAGACTCGGATGTGACCCATAGAATCCATGGGGATGGTTGAAGTGGGTCCCAATAAAGTAGAAAAGGAAGTTAGGCAGTTGGAAGTTGGGCAGTGAGGAAGAGCCACGTAAATAGGCCGAGTTGCATTGGACACACCAGTTCTCGTCTGATCACTGAAGTTAAGCAGCGCAAGCCCAGTTAGTACTGACATGGGTGGTCGCTCGGGAAAGCTGGGTACTGCTAATACCCAATAATCGTCGCATTAGTGTAGTGTCTGTGCAGTCTATGCATTAGAACTATGCAGTGGACGGGTCTCTAATGACCTTGTAGTTGACGGGACCTTAAACACCAACAAACAACAACAAAAACCAATGTGGGTGGTTGGTAGGGAACGCAGGATGCTGCAAAATTTCCCCTTTCCTCCATCCCCTACACCTACCTCCTCCTCACCCGCGAGCAGCCTCCTTAGGGTTCGGCCTGTTATGGCTGCTTGGCTTACCCCAACCCGTTAGCATAACATACAAACATAGGCCTTACTAAGTAGCCGAGATGCGAATGCTGTGATATATGAGTGGGGTGTCGAGAGCTAATAAAATTAGGAATTAGCAGTCCCGTAACGAGGGTCTGAAGCACCTGTGGCAAGTGTCTAACTTGCGCCTCCCTTTAGCCCAATAATGACAAAAAAATCAAAAATTTTAATCTACCAAGTTAAATTTTACTATATGCAATGTGAATTGCAGCGAAAAACTAAAATATTATTAAGTGATTTAAAACAATTCATACTTGAATCACCTGCCTTCACCTCAAATTGCCCAGTGTAGGGCGTGCGTCCTCGTTGGGAACAATTGCTTTACTTCTTTTACGAGAGAAACGACAGAAATTCATAGTGTAACATATCGGGATGTGAAGAATTCATGATGATTATGTGACTGGCTTCTACTTTGCGATACACCGACTCCAATGTTGGTCCCATTCCATGACTTACACAGAGATGATTGTATACAACCTACTATGGTTCGCAGACAGGTATCAAAATTTTCATTTACTTTGGTCTAGTGTGTATCATTCTTAAGTGAAAAAGCCTGCGCGCCACTTGGTGTTCGGGTATCTCAAATTGCCATATACAACCATAAATATTTATAGCTACTCCAAACATATTTTTTTTTTGAAAATTTCGAATTTGCAGTTATTTATATTCTTTGATTTGCTGGTATTTTTTATTTATATTAAAGTTTTCTCCTCTGGTGGATTCAGTGGTAGGGCATTCGAGGCGATTACGAGAGCTGTAGCATTCTGTTAACGCCTGTTCCCAAGAGTTTCTTTCCTCTCTCCCTTGCTACCTTTGTGTCTAGCGTTCATCGACATTGTTTACTCTTTCTATGTCTGTTGGGTCCACCCCAAACTCCCGGTTTAAAAATAGTCAGGCTTTCGTTTATAATTACAATTTCTTAATTTTCTGTCCATGTGAAAATACTGTCTTTTTCATTATAACCGCAGGTATTTTGATTATAAGCCTGAAAAGATCCACGACACATACTGTGCAATATACAGGCCGGCTAATCGAATTGAAGCAAGCGTATTTCGCATATACAGCACGTCAACACTGAACATTTTATTTTAGGTTGAAAATGTCCACAGAGCAGAACATGCAGACAATACGAAATAAAATATACTGTATTTATGATAGTAGCCATAGAGCCGGTATTAATACAAAAAATAATGAAAAATCCTGTTCTTGCTGCCTTTTAGAATAGGAATAACTTTCAGAATTGTTGCAAAATTTGTCGTAGGTTACGGAAGTACATTTGTCTTCATTAGCAAAAGTAAGTCTTTTGGCTAAAATGCTTTGAATTTCAGCTGCTTCTGGCATGCACTGCTGTTTCGATTCTTGATTGATGCATCGAATAAATCTATATTTAGCACTGAAAATACGAATTTAAAAAGTCATTAGTTTAGTTAATGATAAAGTGACGTCATTAAACGTATTAAATTATAGCTTTTAAGTTCCGGTTTGTCGATTTTCAACACTAAAGTTAATTTTCTCTGAATTTTCTTATACAGTTTAGTACAGTTTTAAACTTCATCTGTTGACACTGTTGCATTGCTACACAAACCCATATGTAAAAGTGTTTATCTTTTACTTCAATAATGAATTTACCTAAATCATCATAATTCGATATGTCACTCCCCACACATGCTTCAATTGGCATATCATTATATGCCCAATGTCGTCAATGAAAGGCTCCGAAAATAATATGATCCATATGTTGAAATACTCATCATCATCATCATCTCACCCTTATCCCGCATGTGGCAGGGTCGGGCCTGCAAGATCTTATCCTCCACTCCCGCCTATCCCCTCCACCCCGAACTTGTCCTTACCCTGTTATATCGCCAGCTCCCACGTCCGTTTTGGTCTTCCCCTACTCCTGGTGCCACCAATCACCTGCAGTCCCGATGCAGGGAATGGAATAACTTCATTCTCATCACATGCTTATATCTCCTCAACCTATTTTCTCTAATCTTTTCTCCTATGTTTCCTACCTCCAGCTACCATTAATGTAGGCGTTTTGGATGCTGTCGGCTCGTGACACCCCACTGATGTAGCGGAGCATTCGCATCTCAGCCACTTGCATGCTCCTTTCATTGTTCTTCACGGCTGCCCAACACTGCCATACAGCATAGCTGGCCTAACGACAGTTCTGTGAACTTTGTCATTTAATTTATTGTGACCTGGTGGTTGCACAGGACTCCACTTGCCTGTCGCCACTTAAGCCGTTTGTACGGAGAAATACTATAGACTAAATTTACTTTGACAAATCACTAAACAAATTGTTAATTCCGGGACACGTATCCATGCGGGACGTAGAGCTGAAATCCGGGACTGTCCCGGAATGGTCACCCTAATTATGGGACTACAGGTAATTGCGGGCATCAGGAGTAGAGGAAGACCAAAACGGATGTGGGAGCACGTGGTGCAAAGGGACATGGAGGTATGCAGGGTGGAGGGGGTCCTGGTGGAGAATAGGCTAGAGTGGAGGACTAGAACCCGCAGACCCCACCCTGCCTCAGGCGGGATTAGGATGTGATGATGATGTCGCTAATATTAGGCTATATCTGCATGCGGTCTGGAATATTCCTGTTGCTTACTGTTATTGTGCAATAGGTCAGACACCATGCAGTAAGCCCTATTATAACCAACAAAGCATTAATTTACTGTTGGAACACGTGGAGTAGGTGGGCATCCCTCCACAGACAACAAATCAAATATTCCTGCGGGTTCCAGGCGCCTGACTGGGATACTCCCAGTCAGAGCATGTTCAGTGGACCCGCAGACCCAACCCTGCCGTAGGCGGGATAGGGATATGATTTCTTTTCTTGTAAAAATATATTTTGACCCTTGAGTAATTTTTTAAAATCTTTGTAAGGGACAGGTTTGACCCGTCTGCCTCAAAAATTGCCGACCTCTGTTGTAGAATCTGCAGAATATTCAATATAGTTCAACATAGTAAGGGGAATGTTGTCAATCAGTAAGTAGTGTTTAGTGGTTTCTCTGATTTTCATATTGTACGAGGTTGTTATAGCTCGATCCAGGCTTAATCACCTGTGTGGTTCAGAACCTCCTTTAAACAAGAAGAAAGCAACTCTCTTCTCATGTGGCTCTCTCTTCCAACCACCGTTTTTAGCTAAAAATGTGTAATAACCCAGTTTAAATTTGTAAAGTCGTAGATTGGTATACGAGATAAATATGAATTTTGCTAAAAAAATATTTTTGTACTGGTTCATGTTAATAGTATTGTTGTTTGTTAAACAGTTCCCACATATTGAATCTGGACAACTTACTCTGAAGGCCGGTTGTCATTTTCTGCGAGTTATCGATTTTCCTGTATTTGTCATCGGATTAATATAGAACATTTTGCCATTTGGAATCTATATCCAAGACGCCGTCCAAATCACAATGACATCCAGAGCGAAGGTTACTCCAACCCCCTTAAAAGCAGTTTTTAAGGCTATCTCATCATTAATGTATTATCTTCGTCCGCTTCTATGCCACCCCGGATAACCATGTGTATGTGTGTTTATTTTTTGAAATGGTAAGATATTTACTTCGAAATCCTGTACTTACATTCAGATAGAACTGAGATAGGTTCTGAATTTCAAGTAATCTTAGGCAAAATGTTCATTTTCCCTTGCGGGAAACGATAAGTAGAAAGTCACATATATTTCATGAATGTAAACACAACAAATTTAAAAGCGAACTTCTGAAAATAAATCTATTTGAAGTATATCATTGTGAAGAGCGTAGTATCATTCAAGATTCAATGAATTGATTTTAGGATAGATATTCACTCATGTGAAAAGTAATAACTTTCTTTGAGATCTGAATTCAACTAAACTTGGAGTCAATTCAGTTTTTCACCAGGCTACAGAACGTATTGGACCAAAATAGTTTCACATCTAAGCACTAGTAACTTAAGCAATCTGTAGTGTTTGAAAGCCGTAACCTACAAACGCGTTTTTAAAACCCCTTTATTTAAATGTAGCTTACTTAACAGTATCTTGAAATAAATGGATAACCTGAGCTGCAAAGCCTGCAATTTGGAAATACTGTATACGAAATTTAGTACAAAGTGAAACTCGTTACAAAATACAGGGATTTAAAATTCTCACATTGTTGGCTGAAATTTAGGAATTGAATTTCATAACACTTTTTTCCAATTACACATGAAAGCCGAATTTCATACCTCGAAAAGTGTATTAATTGTGATTTGAGATGAGTATCAAATGCATGCAGCTTTCAGTTGGGAAGGACAGGAAAACGGTGACGTACGTTCGAGGGGCGAACTAGTGAAAAAGGTGCAAGAAGTTAGGTACCTAGGATCAACGTTCCAGAGCAATGGGGAGATAGACGCAGATGTGATCGGTAGAATCAACGGGGGGTGTGGCTGAAGTGGAGACAGGCAGGCGGAGTCCTGTGTGATAGGAGGGTCCCAATAAAGTTGAAAGGGAAGGTCTACAGGGCAGTGGTTAGGCCAGCTATGCTGCTATGCTGAATGGATTAGAGTGTCGGGCAATGAGGAAGAGCCACGTCAATAGAATGCAAATGTCCAGATGCGAATGCTGCGGTCAGTGCCGGATTTAGATATTGAGAGGCCCTAGGCTATTTCAATTTTGAGGCCCTTTTCTTAAGTTTTGAAGCCCGCTAAATGTTGAGGCCCTATGCTTCAGCCTATTTAGCCTAATGGTAAATCAGGCACTGGCTGCGGTACACGTGTGGCGTGTGGAGAGCTGATAGCATCAGGAATCAGTATATCAATGGTAGCCAGGGGGTAGAGGGCATCGCCGAAAAGATGAGGGAGAATAGGCTGAGGTGGTATAGGCACGTAGGGAGAAGTGGGGACGAGGAGCTCGTTAGGGCCGCACCAGGAATGCAGGTGGTCGGTAGCACCCGGGGCAGAGGGAGACCGAGGCTGACGTGGGAGCAGGTTATCCGCAAGGATATGATAGTGTGCGGGGTGGAAGAGGACCTGGCGGGAGATGGGCAGGAGTGGAGGGCTATAACCCGCATACCCGACCCTGCTGCAGGCGGGAGAAGGGTACGATGATGATGATGATGATGAGATGAGTATAAAATGCAGAGGTCAGATTTCTGGAGCTCCCTTTTACACTTAGCATCCGCATATGAAGAAACTTCTCTGAGAGACTGCACTGTGAGATCGGTCACCTATCTTAAGGAGTCTGACGTTCCACAGCAATCTAAAATTAACTTTCAATTCTCATCCTGTTGGCTTCTGATTACTTTGTGTCTGCATGTTTTAATAGAGAGTTAGTGGTGAACGTCGACGATGACGATACGAACGATACGAGGTCAAATGAGGCAAATGCGCAAGCTCAATTGCTGGTCTGCTTTTCGTGAGCATGCACAGTTGCCTCATTTGACCTCGTATCGTTCGTATCGTCATCGTCGACGTTCACCACTAACTCTCTATTGTTGTAGGTGAGATAGTTTAAATTTCTCAGTCTGCGAGTGCAATCGAAATAGGTACCGGTAATAAATGAGTTTCAACAAGTTATCTCAAACTTACATGGTCCTCAGATTTAGCCCTATTAGTATGCACAAATGTGGTTCCGTTCCACTCTAGAATATAATGTATGTAAGTACAGTATAAAATGGGGACGTTTCAACATACCAAGAGGGTGTTAAAAGGGGAGGATTCAAATATCCACTTTTTCACTTAATTTTAAGTACCATTATCGGTCACACTCACTTGACCCATTTATACCTCTATAAATAATATCATATTAGGAAATCAAATTCATTTGCTAGGCGATCAAAGAAACTATCCATCAATTCTAAACGGAACTTTGGCAATAGCAATTACATTTCCAGTGCAAATTAATTAAATTACCAATACGTGAAGAAGAGAAGGACAGGTTTCCCAATGGCTGACGTCGACTGAAGTTTGAATAAAGAAGTTTTATAATTTGATGTTACACATTTTGATACTTGGAATGCATTTCTTGAACTCTACTTTCATTCTGGATTGTAAGGTTCATTTTCTACGTGAAGTAGCTCACTTGAAGTTATGCATTATTTAAGAAACACTGCAGCTGATGGTTGCTGTACACTTATTCAAGTGTCATTAGCTTCCTTGTAGGCAGACTGAGCAGGACTAGACAAAACATTTGACTCAGGAAAGTTAAAACGGGGCCCACAGCCATTATAAAAATCGTTAAGTCCTTTAATTGCGACCCATTGGAACTCGAAGGGCAGCAGTCCATAGTTAGAAAGAGGGAACCTCTAAAACGGATTAACCATCAACCTTCATACAGTATTTAAGTTTGTCTGTAAGGCTTAAGTGCACCTTGATATTTGAAGGTTTGACATTCAACATTTCGGGTATCGTTCATGGATTAATCTGCATAAAATAACTGATATGTTGACAGTCTCCACCTGGTTTCCACCACTGGCGTGTTTGAAGTTCATAGACCCTCAATCATCATGCTTTAGCGGAGTTTTATTATTTATGAATGAATTTCATGGTTGACAGGTGATGGAGCTTAAATGCGACTGAAGACTTCTATATACTGATTGTTTAATTGCTACTATTTACGTTATATCGCTTACCAACACATCCGAATGTCACTTCCATCTTCAAACCTCCTCTTTTGATCTTTAGAGTCAGTCTTCAATCCTTTAAATACTGTTTGACAAGTTTCCCAATATTGGCTCATTGCTACGTTGCAATTTGAATGTCGTAGAAAATCTATAAAAGGCGATAAAAGATAATTCAATAAATTATGTATGGTTAAAGCAGTTGAAAAATATATAAGTTCAGGAACGGCAAATTATTTCGGAAACTGCATTTAGATGAAAAATTGGATTGCTTGTCGAAAAATATTATGTCCGAAAAATTTTTGTGAAGTCATGAAGATATCGAAGTTATGAGCACTTATTACAAAAATTTATTGCATTAATGTTTGGCTTAAGGCATTGGGAATCAGAATGATACAACGTATCACCAGTTATCCGTAACATCATCATCACACCGTTATCCCGCCTATGGCAGGGTCGGGTCTGCGGGTTCTAATCCTCCATTCCCGTCTATCCCCAACCAGGCATTCGTCCACCCCACACGCAAACCTGTTATCCGTAACGTAGCTAGAAATAGTTTTGAAAGAGTTTCGTTTCAACAAGATGGAGCTTCATTCATTTTGCTGTCTATGTTAGCATTTTCTTGAATTACACTTTTCCAAATACACATAAATGGCTCGACAGAAGAAACGGGACAGAATAAAAAACATACGAGCATTTGTAGCAAAGAACGTTGACGCTTCGTCTGGTGTTACTTGATATCGTACCATCCTCATGTGGGGCTCTTCCGTTTATTTGCCATTATTAGAACAGCCAAAAGATACGATTCCCATTGTCCTAAGCCAAAAATAAATGCAAACAATTACAAGAAGGACCATCCGCCTCGGTGGCGCAGTAGGAAGTGTCCTCGATTTACTGAGTCAGTAGTTCCAGGTTCGATACTGGATCTCTGTGGATTGACTTCTGTTGGACGAGAGAGGCACTGAGTGCGCTTTCCTTCCAATGAGAAGTAAAACCAAGGTCTCGTGTGGTGTACGATGGCAATGGCACGTCGAAGAATCCTCTCTACTATGCAACCGGCATATGAGGCAAAATTCCCAGGGGTAGGAGCTCGCCCCCCTGGCGTCGAACTTTTCAACAGACTGCTGAAACTAGGGTACGTGGGTCCTCCAGTTGACTGCTTTTTCCATTGGAGAGTATAGGTGGAGAAATGATCATCCATTCAAATTGAAGGAGATCAGGCCACGCTCAGACTCGCATTTCTGGTCTTTTTTTCCAAGGGTCATTCGGCAATGGCATGCTCTCGGTGAGGAACTTTCTGCAAGAAGGTGCCATTATAGTAGGGAGGCAATATATGGTAGAAAAGATGTTATGCTGCAGTATGCGAGCAATTTGGTCTATCAGGGCTGCTCAATTAGAATTAGAATAACAAAAAGCCGACAGTGAACCCACTGTGAATGTTGGCCTTCCCATGGCGAATTGCTGATCCATTTTTTGGAACCCCCTCCCTCTCCCAATACGGCTTTACCTGGCCGCCAACCATATTAATGAAGAACAGTCCCAATTACCTTACTTTTTCTTCTCCTTTTCACGGACCCCCATGACGTTGTCCAAGCACCCCGAAATTAATGTCCATTTGCCACGGACCCCCTTAGTGTTTCCTACTGGACAAGATGGGTATCCGATCCTATCATAAACGGGAAAGGGGTTAGGAGTTGCTTTTTTGATGTGAATTGCTGCAAAAAATACTTGCAAACTGAGTTGCAATTTCGTAATTATCAATATGCCCTATATTGCTGAAATGCTTCAGGCAAAAAATTAATTTTTTAATATGGAATCCAAAAATAAAAAAAAGTTTAAATGTGGAATTTTATCACCCACCCTCCTCTATGGGGGGAACCAAAGATTTAATTTTTGCTGCATTTAATAAATTATTAATATAGATTAATTTTTCGTTCTATTTAAGTTCTCTATTTGAACGCATAGGTTCTGAAATAATTTGCCTTTGCGCAACATTGTGATCACATTATTTACTGTGTCTGCAGAGCGTGAGAATTCTGGGACATCCAATACTTCGGAAAGTATCAAGGTCCCTGTACCGGGATTAACTTTCGCGGCAGTTAAGCACAAAACGTTGCGTGTATTTGTTACGATATAAAAAACACCAGTCATCCAAAATATTGCGAAGACTGTTTGGAAATTTGGTTCCAACAAGATGGAGATTACATTACTTAATGTCATAATCATACCTTTATTCCACCTGAGGAAGGGTCGGGCCTGCGGAATGTAGCCCTTCACTCCCGCCTATCTCCCATCAGGTCCCCGTCCACCCCACGCGCTACCATATTCCTATGTACAACCTGGTCCCGCGTCTGCTTTGGACTTCCGCAATTCTAGGTGTTTCCAACAATCTGCATTTCCGTAATGGAACTGACGATCTCCTCCTCCCAAACTTCCTTTTCATCTTTTTTGGACCTTTCTATTGCAATACTTATTGTAAAATTTAAAAAATACGAGCGCTTACAGGAAGATTAATTGATGCTCCATCTTCTTGGGAAATAAACTATATCAAAAGTATAGAAAAAAAATGTAAGGTTCGCATTTGAAAGTTGCCTACATTTGGAGTAAACCGCGAATTCTTTAAAATTTAGTCTTACTGCCCAAATTCTCATTTAAATGGATAGTTTCTAAATAACTGACAGTTCCGGAAGTTTGAACACAGCAGCCGCCACTGTTTTGTAGACACATGCCCTAAAAATCCCGTTTCTCCAGTTTATACATATGAATATGTAATCCTATGCGATGAATACCTTGCTAGTGAGATTTTTCATGCTAGACCCATATGCCTGGATCTCCACCAGCACCCTAGCAACACCTTTGCCTTTCGCACCCATTCCAGCCACTCCACCCCAAAATCCATCACCCCCAGAACCTCTTCCAATGTGGGGGTTCCCAACTCCTCATGCAGTGATCCAGCGCTGGACAAGCCAGTATCACATGCCTGACATCCTCCACTTGATCCCCACATAATCCACAGCCCTCCTCTCCACCTGTGATCTTTGCCATCCTCTGTTTTGTCTCCAGTGACCCAGCTCTTACCCGAAACAGAAGTGAGCTCTCCCACGTATTGTCATAGATTGCCTCCCTCTATGTTAAGCTTGTTCCCATACACCACAGCGTTTTCTTTGCCGTCCTTCCCTCCATACTCTGTCGCCAATGCCTAACCAGCGGCACCACCCAGCGGCTGCCTAACCAGGGGGCAGCGTTGTTGCCCCCTCCTTGCCCTCCCTGGGGTGCAATGTTATACCTATCTTCTTTGCAGTGTTATACCTATTTTCCTGTTTACCTTCCTCTCCCAGTTGGTGGATACCCTCACGTTGTTTACTCATGCATATACCTGCCATACTGGATTTTTATTCTGTAGTCCCCATATCCTGCATAGGTATACCAACTTACTAGTCATTTCTCTTTGTTCAAATGTAGACCACCCCACGTCCCCTTGAATTGCTTCAACTGCTGTAAACCTATTTCCCCCAAGGCCATCCTACCTAACCTTCTTTGGGTTACTTCCATACAGTTTGGGCTACTTCCATATTTCCTACTTCCATACATCCCTCAGAGGAAAACCTAGCCCTCCATCTTGGAGTCTAATCGCTAGTTCATTAATATACACTAGGAACAGTATTGGTGGTAATGGACAGCCCTGTCGCAGCCCCGTGCCCACATCTATCTGTCCTGTATGCATTCCCTCCCAATGGAAATCATACCTAGTGCCCATAGATAGCTTCTGGAGCAACTCCACTACCACCTTATTAACCCCATACTTGGGAAGAACTGTCCCTAGCTTCCCTCTATCCACCTTATCATATGCACGCTTGGCATCCAAAACGTGATAATTATAATTTATAATGTCTTCTTGATGTTATAAACGATTGAATCAACATCAGAATTTGTTTTCTTATTTAGCAGAAATATTTAACAAATTTTTTTAATAGAGACCCGTTTGAGCAACCCTTTATTTGAAAACCATGGTAAGTGAAAGTACTGTACAGTAGTTAGTGTCGTGCTTTAAAAAACTAGTTAATATTATTTAGGGAAAAAATTTTACTATTTCAATTTAACATAATTTAGTTGTCTAAAGTAATAGAATTTTGTAATAATAACGTTAAAAAGTCGAAAAAAAAGCAGTTGAAATAAATTCATTGTAATTTTGGGTCTGGCTTCCGTGTTAAACGGAAGTAGCCAATAAACTCATTATGCTTAAAAGGCTGTTAAGCCTAAAAAAAATGTAAATATTTATTGACCATGTTTTCATGCATTCGTAATCGTCTTGATATGTTTCGCACATCCTGCGGTTCCAGGTAGGATACTAGTTCAAGGTTAGGCTCCTTTCGGGCGAGAGGCTCCAGCTCACGTTTCATTTCTACATGTAACCGTAGGTAAGCAAAACTTCCAGGTGTAGCCTGTGTATGAGCTTGATGTCGGTGTGGAAAAACTGCCCAATGAAGAAAACATAGACCGACATTATATAAGCATAAGGTTGCAGCATTAGGTTGGCAGTCGACTGCATAAAAATACCGTCCAATCGGGTTTTTTGTTGTTGGTGGTGTTTTAGGGTCCACGACTGGAGGGAATGGAGCTTGTATAGACACCAGGCTGATATGACGATCGGGTATCAGCAGTATCCAGTATTCCCAAGCGGTCGGGGCGGCTGTATTGCGCTGGACACTAAATTCGCGTCCGTCAACCACGAAATGTGCTGCCGCTGCGAATGCCCATACATAAGTGACGTCAGACAAGTCGTTCAATCAATTTTGCCTTCCTAGGAGGGGCTGTGTGCATAGGGCTAGGTTACAAGTAACTTCTAACCCTCTTCCCGCCTATGGCAGGGTCAGGTACCCATCTTATCCCTCTGAGTGGACACAAGGGCAATATATTGGACAGTATTTTCCCACAGCCGGTTGCCGACCAAAGCTGCAACCCCTATGCTATTTATCGTCTTTCTACTGTTCATTGGAACATTCCACCGAAGCCAGGGGGCGAGCTCCTACACCTAGAAATTTTGCTTCCTCTACCCATTCCAAAATAGAGAGGGTTCTTTCACATGCAGATGCCATCATACACCACACGGGACCACAGTTTTACTTCTCATCCGAAATAAGGTGCACTCAGGGCTTCTCTCTCGCCCGAAAAAAGCCAAATCACCTCGGTCCAGTATCGAATCAGAAACTACTGATGCTGTTACCAAGCGTGCTACCCACGGCGCCACCGAGGTGAGATTTTACATAGGGTTAGGTTGCAACTTATTTCCTATATATTGTGTGCCCAGAAATGTGCCGTTGTTAGTGTGCCGCCAAATTTTTAAATTATAAAAAGTGTACCGTGACGAAAAAAAGGTTGAGAATCGCTGGCGTAGTGCCTGTGCAGACTCTGCATTAGAACTATGCTGTGGACGGGGCTCTAATGACCATTGTAGTTGAAGGGCCCTAAAGCACCAACAAATCAAGCCCAAGCGGTCACCCATCCTGGTACTACCTGATCTCGCGCTGCTTAATTTCAGTGATCGAACTGGTGTGTCCAACGCAATATGATCGCTCTACTCCGACGGGAAAAAGGGAATAGTGCGAACTGAAAATGTCACTGGGGCCAATGTTGTAAATGGCATATATACTAATCTCCATTTGTGATGTTCACACGACGATTACAGTATAAATAAATATTATTGAGTGTTTTTATTTGTGTACGTCTGGCGTCTCCACCGAAAATGCATGAAGTTTTTTTAGCACTCAGACGTTATGCGAAGCTGATGAAGATCACGCTTTTAAATGTTGTAGACCACAGTTAGAAGATCTGGTTGTTCCAAAGACGAAAACGAAGTCTAAGAATAAGTTGTCCATACCAGGACAAGAAAAAATTCATAGTGCACATATTTCTGCCAAATCTATTCAGATTACGGTCTGCGACGTTCTTTCTTAGAAAAGAATATTTCGCTTTTAAAATTCTTGAGTTTCATATAACTAGTCTGTTGCTATGTCATCAGATAGCATTTTCTCTCTTTGTAGTTTTTATATTGGAATTTGTCAAACTACTACATCGCTTGGCTTTATAACAAGTGAACAGTACAGTACTACTGATGAAAAAGCAGTTGAATAGCAGGGCAAAATGAAACACTGCAACAAGGTGCTATTTGAAAAGATAAAATCAATTTGCCTACCTTCCTGCAAAGAGCCATTTGTACACAATTGTTGAATTGTTTGTATTGCTGCTGCCCAACGTTGTTCAGCTTCTTGTCTGTCAGCGATATTTAAGCATGTCCTGGAGTAGGAATCCAGACAACTCAACCCTTTATTGAATGATCTATGGAAGTATAGGAACTTGAATGAAATTTTAAAGAAAAATTAAATAATACTAGTTTCACTTAGTTATCATGATATATGGTCTGTCATTCAGGGGCGGATCGGGGGGGGGGGGGGGCACTTCAAAAAAGTGCGCCCTAAATATTTTTAAATATTCAGAATCCCACATTATAAATCTAGCTAGCAATTAGAATAGGTCCTCTACTGCCCCTTAGACAACGTCCTATCTCCAGTGGTTTAACCAACTGCAGATTGGACTGGCAGTACATATAGATATGGGAATTGCAAATGTAAAAATGCCTCATCAGTTGCAAAGTTGAATCGTGCATCAGTTGCAAAGTTGAATCGTGCATCAGTTGAAATATGCGCCCCATAGAGGAACTGAGGGAGGAGCAATTGCTGCACTGCTTCCCACTGGATCCGCCCCTGTTGTCATCACGTGAACTTGAAAGAGCCGAGGGAAGACATGGGAGAAGAGGGAGTGAGTCAGTACTAAAACTCCTTTTTGTAAACCCCCTGCTGTTTTTAAATATGTTGTGCAGTCAGCAGGATTAGCTACGCTAAGGGAAGAATTTAGCACTTAAATTCATGATCTGGTTCAGTATGTTGCCTGGATAGAACAGGTAGTCGGGGCTCAAATCGTCTTAAATCTTAACAGAGGGATCGTAAAACCTACAAAGTTATAGCATGTAATAATTATTTTTGCTTTCCCTACGAGGAATCCTTCGGTGGAAGAAAATTCCCCCAAAGAAGAAAAATAGGACGGCGATAAATAAGTGAGTAAAATACCGTCCAAAAGATTGCTCTGCCATAGGCAGGAGAAGGATTAGTGATGATGTGCCGTTTCTGAAAAAGAAACCGAGGGACATCACGAATGCTCATTAGGATGCTACAGTAGGATGTGGTCGGGGATGAAATACAGTATACGCCTCTTATAAATATGCAAATCGCTGACCCACCTGGTGACTGGATTATACATTTAATTTAATAATCATAAGTTCATTTAATATAAATGACCTGTGCATTCTTATTATATGCAATCAAGCTCAAAATCTTTCCATACATGATCCTATGAAGTATATTAAACGATGGTTAAATAGGACTGATAGGGATAAGGCTAAGTGTGAGGTGCAGTTGTTTCGATATTCTTGATCTGAATAGTAGGTAGGCATGAGTCTGACTCCTGTTGCTTACTGTTATTGTGCAATAGGTCAGACACCATGCAATATTATAACCAAAAAAGCATCAATTTACCTGCGAAAAATTTCTAGTTTAATTGTATAATGCGGTGTTCGAACAGTGGGGTAGGCTGGCATCCCCCCACAGACAACTTAGCCAATATTTCCTGCGGGTTCCAGACGCTTGGCGGGGGTGCCCCAGTCAGAGCATGTTCAGTGGGTCCGCAGAGGCGACCCTGCTACAGGCGGGATAAGGGTGTGATGATGATGATGATCTGAATAGTAGGTCTCCACAACTTGTGCTAACTCTTCCAATTATGGATGCTAAAAAAACGTTTGCGGACTTGATATATTTTAGGAGGAGGTGTCTTAGACGGGTTAACTATAATCATTCGCAAATATCAGCAGATGCTCCATAAGTTGTAGGACATCAATGAATGTTTGCTGCTGCTGGCGTTCTCATAACAATAGATAGATACCTGACAGCTACAGTTACCAATTACATTCGTCCTACTGCCGATCAAGGTCAACAGCTCACAAACCGGAAGCTTTTCCTGACGCTTGTTAGGTGGAGACAAACAATTACAAGGAAATACGTTTTTGGGTGAATTTCCGGCTTTGTCGTTCAGGTGAGCAGACTGTGATGGTAAAGTGCGGCAACAAATGCAGCTAAACTTAACTTCGTTAGTACGGTCGTCCAAGGGCCCGCAAAATTTCGAATTGGTATAGACCTGGATGCAGGGACTGCACAGACACTACACTAAAGCGACAATTTTTGGGTATTAGCAGTACCCAGTTTTCCCAAGCAGCCACCCATGTTAGTACTAGCTGGGGGTTGCAATGCTTAACTTCAGTGATAAGACGAGAACTGGTGTGTCCAATGCAATAAGCCACTCCCCACCTGCAGTGTAAGATTTGGGATTAATTCTGAGTATGATGCCAAGATTAGGTGTAATAGAACCACGGGCCTTTTTTATACCCATAAGCAAGCGACTAAGGCAGTGGTTCTGAAATTTTTTTATAGGATTTCTTCACGGTCCCCAGTTTGGAACCACTGGACTAAGGGGATTCCCCGAACTCGCTCAATTGTGATACATGCGCTACAAGCGAGTGCGCATAATGTCAGAACTTAATTGCATAAAAGTCCAATGTTTGCACATTATGTAATAGTAACATTTTTACCAGGCAGAACTGGGTAAAGGCAAGGGAAGGAATCTGCTCAGGCAACACATTTTCTGCCTTCCTATGAAGTAAAAACCATAAATAGTGCCTCTGCCAGGGCACCATTAATTTTAAGTTACCCTCCTGTTGGTTTTTATGCAAAATTAAAATATCTTTGAAACGCCTCCATTGTAGACTGCCTAGGACATTTAAATTTAGTCTGACTCTGACCATGAACCCAGCTATAGCATGGAGTTTTATAAATGTTTTGATAATACAGCTTAATATGCAAATATGGCTAGTTCATTGATACGCAGTAAAAGGAGTTAATTTACAAATATTGAGTTAACAAATATTTCATACCTACATATGTGATCTAATTCAGAACTAGAACTTGGCATTTTACCAAAAGATGACTGCGAGATGTTATTTTGTTTGAAGCAACTGTTTAACGACGATTGGTTGTGACAATCTTGGATATTCTTAGTACTGGAACCTTGACAGAATGGACACAAACATAAATATCAAAATAATCATTTACATAATTAACCATTTACTATTCAAACACAGGAAGTCTCAATTCCGAAGAACTTCCGGGAAGACACGAAAACATGTGAATATATCAGCCAGTCTAGGTTCTATTTCTTGAATTTTTTTCAAAATCCAAACTGAACTGGCTCTTAATTTTCGCAGATGGGTTTCCACGCAGTTCGTAAAAGTAAAATTCGCAGATATGAGGGATTTTCAGAATGAGTTATGATGAAAGAGGTATCTGAGCGTCAATCCTACTTAAAACCCTGCTTATCCTACTTAAAATGAACCTTTCGCTGTGAGCTATGGGTAGGTTGGAACTTTTGTGGGCTTATTTTTTTATCCCAAAATTTTTATTAAAAATGTAGAAAACTGCTATAATAAATTTCAGATTTAAATTATTTAGCACAAATGGCTTGGTGATGTTCCGAAAATTAACTCTGAAAGCATCGGATTAACCGCTAAAATTTATCTAGTTATTCTTTTTTAAAATACGATTTATTCGAAATTTGTGTCCTTTATATGTCACAAGAGTTTCTCTGTAATTGCTATTTGCTGGGATTCCTAGTTAGATTTAGCCACATGTGTAGACGTACGTATTTCGACAGTACGTATTTCGCCACATATGTGTGTATTGAATTGCTTATAGTTATTGTGCAATAGGTCAGACGCCATGCAATATTAATTTACCTGCCAAAGTTTCTATTTTGGTTGTATAACGCGATGTTGAAACAAGTGGGGTGGGCCGGCATCCCCTCACAGAAAACCCAGTCAATATTCCTGCTGGTTCCAGACGCCTGGCTGCCCCCCCCCCCAGTCTGAGCATGTTCAGTGGACCCGCAGACCCGACCCTGCCACAGCGGGGATAAAGGTATGATGATGATTAGCTATGAGGTAGATTTGCTGTGTTTTCCACATCATTCGTGCCAGGCCATCTTGAGAAGAATAAAATAAGATGTTGTAAATAGCTCATATTTACCGGTAGTATCATTGAAGCATATTGATAATCATCATCATCATCATCTCACTCTTCTCCCGCCCGAGGCAGGGTCGGGTCTGCGGGTTCTAATCCTCCATTCCCACCTATCCCCCACCAGGTCCAACCCCACCCCACACAACTCCATGTCCCTCTGCACCACCTGCTCCCACGTCCGTTTTGGTCTTCCCCTACCTCTGATGCCCCCGATTACCTGCAATCCCACAATGGACCTAGTAAGCTCCTCCTCTCCCCTCCTCATCACATGCCCATACCACCTCAGCCTACTCTCCCTCATCTTTTCCGCAATATCTCCCACCCCCAAGCTACCTCTAACGTAATCATTTCTAATTCTGTCAGATCTTGACACCCCACACATGTAGCGCAGCATTCGCATCTCAGCCACTTGCATTTGCTTTTCATGGTTCTTCCTAACTGCCCAGCACTCTGAGCCATACAGCATAGCGGGCCTAACGACGGTTCTGTATACCTTACCCTTCAACTTTACTGGGACCCGTCGGTCGCACAGGACCCCACTTGCCTGCCTCCACTTCAACCATCCAGCATTAATTCTATGAGTCACGTCAGAATCTATTTCCCCATTGCTCTGGAAGACTGATCCTAAATACCGGAATTCTTGCACTTCTGGAATCCCTTCTCCCCCATAACGAATCTCTCCTCCTTGCTCCTGGTCGCTAAAATTGAATGCTAGGTACTCAGTCTTTTTCATGTTCACCTTAAGGCCCCCTCTTTCCACTGCTGTCTTAAGATCTTGTAGGCCTTTTTGTGCATCCTCTTTGGACTCCTGCACCCTTCCTACAATTGAAGCATATTGATCAAGAATAAATTATATCCTGTTTGAAATGTACCACCTGTCCTGATTATGCCAAAATCTGTGGAGGAATAGAAAGTCTGACGACTTGAATAACTGAATTATACTCCATGTAATGTTTTTGGCAGGTATTTCAATACTATAAGGCAGGGGTGGCCAACCTGTCGATCGCGAAGCCAATTTTGGTCAAACACTCGCGATGTGTTGACTTAACACCCGCCTCGGTGACGTAGTGGCTCAGTGTTTCTAGGTCTGCGTCAGTGGTTCTAGGTTCGATACTGGACCGAGGTGGGTCCAGTATCGAACCTCCCCCTCCCCACTTTGACTACGCCTACGACAAGTAGATCGCGACACGTTTTTAGGATAAAAGGTCGTTCGCGATACTTTTTTTAAGATAAAATGTAGATCTTATGTACATAAAAGTTGGCCACCCCTGCTATAAGGCATTTGCATATGACCTTGCGAATTCATATGTTCAATTATGTCAACTTTGCTGCAAGTAAAAAAATTTCATTTCAGGAATAAATTAAGGGACACCGTAAACCACAACATATAACTCGCAACACCAAGGAAGATGCATTTTAGGACTACCCCTTATTAGAAGTCATTGATCTCGATTTGAGCTCATGAGGCAAGAACACCTATAAACAAATAAAATTATTATTAAGAATGATCTACTTAGACTGAGATGTGACCCAGAAAATCAATGCGGGTGGTTGAAGTGGAGGTCGGCAAATGGAATCCTGCGTGATAGGAGGGTCGCAATAAAGTTGAAAGGGAAGTTTTACAGGGCAGTGGTTAGGCCAGCTCTGCTATATTGATCAGTGTTGGGGAGTGATGAAGAACCACGTAAATAAAATGCAAGTAGCTGATATGTGAATGCTGCACATTAGAGGTAGCGTGTGGGTGGGGGCATCGCGAAACAGATTAGGGAGAGTAGGTTGAGGTGGTGTGGACGTGTAATAAGAAGAGGAGAGGAGGAGCTCGTTAGGTGAGTTATGGGTTTAACTCGTTTGTTCGTTCGTTGGTGCTCTAGGGCCTTTCAATTTTTTTGTTTGTTTGTTGGAGTTTAAGGTCCCGTCAACTGCAAGGTAATTAGAGCCCCGTCCATTGCGTAGTTCTAATGCAGAGACTGCACAGCCACTACACTAATACGACGATTTTCGGGTATTAGCGGCACCCAGCTTTCCCAAGCGACTACATTTGTCAGTGCTAGTTGGGTTTGCGTTGTTTAACGTCAGTGATCAGACGAGAATTGGTGAGCCCAACGTCATAATCCGCTCCCTGTGAATTATGGGAAAACAGGTGGTTGAAAGCACCACGGTTAGCAGAAGACCAAAGCAGACGTTGGAGCAGCTTGTGTGTAAGGTTATGGAGTGTGAGGAGTTGATCGGCGGAAAGATAGGCGGGAGCCCGCAGGAAATATTGGCTGAATTGTCTGTGGGGGGATGCCGGCCTACCCCACTAAATAATAAGCTGCACTATCTTCTTAAAATATTAGCCTGATTTGTCAAGTGATCCAGTATTATTGCAGTAAATATTCGCGATCGTTTCGTATTGCACATCTATTAGTAAGGCAAGAAAGCAAAAATTAAACTGCACAACAACAATTTTTATTAATATTATTCAGAACTACCTGGACTATGTTCCCCAACTAACAGTAGACCGACGATAAATAAGCATAGGGTTTGCAACAATGGTCGCAAGCCGGCTGTGGAAAAACGCTGTCCAATGTATCGCCCCTGAGTCCTTTCAGAGGAACAAGATGGGTACGCGACCCTGCCATAGGCGGGAAGAGGATTACTAGTTAGTTTATTAGGAATTCTCTACGAGGAATTCTCGACTTTAGGAAGCCATGTGAATTGCTAGGACATGTCAGTCGGCAGAATTTGGAAAGAATGTCACCAATTAACCATTTTTATACTTCTCATCCAACATGTTTGTTGCCAAATCAGGTACCATGTTTACTGATACCTGGCAATGAAAATGAATACTGTATATTTGTAGTACGTAGGTGGTTAGGGTTCAATCCCTTTGATGTGTAGATGATGGCACCACCTCGATCTCCTTAAAGAACTGATATCTGATGTGCCCCCAAATAGATTGCATAATTAATAAATATTTATTTTGCCATCATATAGACTTAATATTGACGTCAACCAAATTTAATTTTGGTGGTTTTCTTTTGCGAACTCGGTACAAGGAGCAATCAACTCCCATGGAATCCAAAAGTCATAAGTTCATTTACCTGTCATTATGGTATGCCGCTTTTATACGTGGATCGTTCATAATGATAATAATCTTCACATTTTTATATAGAAACACTATTATGGTCAATTTTTTTTTCTTCGCTGTTGATGAAAAGATGTAAGGAGCTCCTCAATGTCATATCACAAATCACTTCAACATGATAAATTCATCTTAATGTGGCCTAAAACAGGTTTAAGGCATTTCTTATTGCCAGGATAAGTGGAGTGGGAAAATATGATCGAGAGATATCGTCTTTAAAAAATCTCCTTTGAAAACATTGGTTTATAAATAAAATGTTGGTCATAAGAAACACTTGACTATAATTTGCAGATAGGCGACATACCCCATGTTTTTAATTCGTTTGAAAAAACATCCCAACCTGAAAACTTTTATTACGTACGCACTTATGACTTACAGAAACCCGAACCCAGTGAAATAAATGAACTAACATGGGTTGCCGCTTGGGAAAACTGGGTACCGCTGATACCCAAAAATCGTCGCATCAGCGTAGTGTCTGTGCGGTCTCTGCATTAGAACTACGCAGTGGCCCTAAAACACCAACGAAACAAGCAAAAAAGCGTAATAAATTCATATCCATTTGGATGGACTGTTGAACTTCCATCGGATGGGAAGTAACAGTGTGGTGCTGTATGGTGAGAAAAACATCACGAGTAAAAATCTTATGGAGAAAATATGTTCCCGGTATATAGTATGTACATTGTACAGTACATATCCTCATGAGCAAGCAACTCCTAACCCTTTTCCCGCCTATGACAGGGTCGGGTACCTATCTTGTCCCTCTGAATGGACACAAGGGTGATATATTGGACAGTGTTTTCGCAGCCGATTGCAAACCAAAGCTGCGAACCCTATGCTTATTTATCGTTGGTCTAGTGTTCGTTGGGGAATACCATAGACTCTAGGGGCGAGCTCCTACACCTATATGTCCTCATGAGTGTCCTCAGAAAATTTTCCAGAGGGGGAATATGTTTCAATAATCGGAACTTGTGTAATGAAGTCGCATCTAAAGATATTTCTTTTATCCCAGAGAGAAAGAGTGCAGGTGTCCTACTTGATTCCTTCTGTCGACGTCCTGTAAACGACCTGCATATTTGTGTTGCTGAAACACATCCTTTCCCCCTCTCGGCATTGGTAATTAATCTTATGGAAAGACAAGTCAGTCTCAATTGAGCAAATAAACCAACGGGATGTTGCTCCTGTTGCTCCATGTTGCTCCTTTCAGACAATGGCACTCAGGGTCGGAGTCAGGATTTTCGTCGAGGGGGGTTGAACTATTGGCAGCGGTTGGAAACGCAATTTTCATTTGTAAGTGTCAATGTCGATCCGAAATTTAGGGGGGTTTCAACCCCAACCCCCCCCCCCCTGGATCCGCTCCTGATGGTACTCATTTGTCGCTATTAATAGTATTCACATTTGAACTCTTTACTCGTCGTAGCCGGGGAATCGAAATGTCGACCATCAATCCAGAAATGGGGAAATGTTACCTTCAGGTAAAGCACTAAACGGTGGCAAACAAAACCTGCTTTGTTTGACTTCACCTTCCATTTGAAGCTTATGCTAGCTATTTTAAGACGTTTGCATGCTCTCTGCAAATATTGTATATTGAACTTTTTAAAATTTAATCGAAGAATTCAAGGGAAGAGATGTTTTCCCGCGTAAAAATTGTATCTTTTACTTATTATGAAACCAGCCCTGCGAGCAGCAACTTTGTTGGACGTTATTTAACGTTACTCTGGCAAATCTTTTTGTTTTAGCAGATCAGCTTGTAACTTATATAACATTGCACACCAAAGTAATTAAATCTAGGAAATTCTTGTTATGAATATAATGAACTGAAACACACAGGGGTTTTTTACGAGTCAGTGAGCTTAATAATGGCGCAAATGAATGTGTTGACTCTTGTTTACAATATTGACATTTATTGAGCCTTGGTCTGCTAAAGAGCTCTCAGTTTATAACTCCTCATCAGAAAATTTCATTAAACAAATGCTTGCTTCATTTAACAGAAAAAGCTTCCAAAAATTTTTAACTTTTTTTTACCAGGTTGTAATGTTTCCTTGAGTGCGTTTATGACATGCACTCGTGCAGTTTTATAATGGCTACTAAACCAGGCTTAATTAACAATCTCAATTCAACATCCTGTCCAAAATTTTAATCTAGAAATCTCAATATATCCTATAACTAATCCTGGGTTTTTGAAACAGTATACCTTGGGACGGTACAACAATAGTAATCTCTTCTGAATTGTCGTTTTGATAGACATTCATGATCGTAGACCAGCTTTGATAATTATGAATGCCTGTCGTGCTCCCCCTATCTATTGTACACATTCCATGGAACCACGGCTTCTGCCTTCTATCCGACAGAAGACACAGTTTAATTTCCATCTCATCCGAAAGAAATATCCGCCTCATACAAGCACTCACTAAATTTGTTAGATACAATGTCACAGAAACCCGAACGAACCTTTCATCTGCAAAAATTATTGTAGTAAAGTAGTAAATTACAACAGGAAACTAATTGATTAATTGCATGGCTTAAATGGACTATAGTGTCGTAGTGAGGTGCACTTTACGTGGGAGGGAAGTAAAGGGTGCGGCCTCGTGTGGTACGTATGATGTCCTCTGCACGTAAAAGAGCCATTTCTACATTGGATGATATGTACGTCTATGTGGGAAAAATTGCTTGTATGTAGGATGTCATTAAAAACAGATATAGGTCTACTGTAAGTCACTTGAAAGCATCCGCAAAATCCGATTATACCAGTTTCTTTTAGTTTTTAATTCATCATTATGATAAGAGAGGGTGTGGCAAATCAATTACAGTAGAACTCCAATTATCCGAATCAATCGGGACCGGACCCCATTCGGATAATCAAAAATTCGGATAATTGGATTTTTCCCGAAAAAAGGGTCTAATTTAATTTATCATTGTTTGTATGTTGAAAATGGGAGAAAAAACTATTTTTAAATGAAAAGAGCTTTTAATTAATTAAATGAAAAGACAACACTTTTACATATTAAGCATTCTTAAAAGAGCTGTACATTAATACAGTATGTACAGTATGTGTACCATACTGTAAATGAAAGTCATTGCTTGCTGAACATCTTGGTCAAAGTAAGCTGTTTGACTGTCAGTATCCGTTTTCGGGCAGCCAAATCGCACGTTCCCTCTTAATTTTTTTTTCTGAAATTCTGAAAGCAATTCGGATAATCAGCGAATCGGATAGTCGGAGTTCGGAAAATTGGAGTTCTACTGTACGTCCATCCTCTTATTAATGTAAAATGATCCAGTGAAGTTATTGATATGCTTAATAAAATTCTGTGCACGAGTGGAGATACCGGTATGCAAACTATTGATGTGCAGGAGTAACCTTCCCTACTTCGTGGGTTAATTTTTAAAACAATAATAGGGCATTATATTAAACATAAATATTTGGATGAAGGTAGGACAGTAGCTGCAAGTTGCACCGGAAAATGTCATCAGTAGGCCTACCCTTCGAAATTACGGGGCGTCATCTGAAGCAGTGGCGGATAAAGTAGTTGGAGGAACTCGAGGTCAATACTTTATGACTTAATACAAGATCCTTATCATCTATTCGTTTCCTAAAAAAATCTCTATTTTGACATATTGCAATTATAGCTATGATGCAACCCGCCTCGGTGGCGCAGTGGGTAGCTGCGTCCGTGGTCCTAGGTTCAGTACTGGATCGATTTGGGTTGCCTTATGTCGGGGAGAAGGAGGCCCCGAGTGCTCCTGTTTTCGGATGAGGAGTAAAACCGAGACCCGTGTAGTGTACAATGGCATTTGCACGTAAAAGAACCCTCTCTACTATGCAACGGGTAGAGGAGGCAAAATTTCCAGGTGTAGGAGCTCGCTAACTGGCCTCGGTGGAATTCCCCAACAAATAGCTGACCGATGATAAATAAGCATAAGGGTTGCAGCTTTGGTCAGCAAGTGGCTGCGGAAAAACACTGCCCAATATATCATCCTTGTGTCCATTCAGATGGACAAGATGGGTATCTGACCCTGCTATAGGCGGGAAAAGGGATAGGAGTTGCTTGCAATCATAGATGTGATACCGCTAACTTTCGGAGTCTCCAAGAGTGCGTCGGCTGCGCCTCTGATCTGGAGGGATGATAGGTCGAAAAAAAATTAAATTTTCTCCTATTCAATTGTCATATTAGCAAGAAGTTTACCGTGTGCGATTTTTGTGTACTAGATTCAAACATTCATTTAATTCCATTATAATACCCTACTTCATCAAATACTTTCTGGTAAGTAGACATTAATGATCTCCTATCAACTGTGAAGTATTTAGAATTGCAGTAAAATTTTAAATAAAAATTTAATCAAAAACGAAATGAAACGACTAAATTAAATGTGGTGAACCTTAAGGTTTATCTTACCTTGACTTGAAGCCAAACTTCCAATCGAAGTCAATGTTAATATCAATATAAACATTGCGCTTAATTCAATCACGGTTAGCATCTACTGAAATTTATTTTCTTGTTTTAATAAGTTACTGTCAAATACGTATCCGGCCGTATTAAAAAACGATTGATAACTGTTTCATGTTCAGAATAATTAAGCAATTGAAAAACTATTAACGAAGCGTTCTAGTAAAACGTGTGCCAGCGTGGATACCGGCACTCAATTAAGTTGTCTCCAAACTCCAGCAAGGTAAACCCAAATTGAAACTAAATTTTTTTCAAACAGTTTAGAAAGATATAGTAACCATGAAATAAGGGCCACTTGTATGAGGTACAGCGTCCTCTGTCAACCGTTTCCATTCGTTCGCGCCTAAAACGTCTCCATATTTTGCCACGTCTTATTTGATGATGATCACGTGATTCCAAACTGGATCAATACTCCTTAAATGCTTTCAGATATATACCCACTCCTGTATATCATGTTGTTCAAAAAGATGTCTATTCCTTGAATAAGACAGCTCCAAAACACGGGATATTGAAAAATTCAGTATCCTATTCGATGTTCAAAAGGCTGAAGTCAAGCCAATACCTTGTAAGTTTTCACATAGATCTTGTCATTTTTGCCACACTGTCCTCAGTTATTGAACCAGATATCCATTTTTACTTGATCATAATCTGATGACACTGAAGTTTTAAATGAATATTAATAGGGAACACAGAATATTTGCACTTAACAGAGGGTGCATTTAATTAGCTCTCCAAGTACAGGATTTTTCATTAAGAACTTGTATTTTAAATTATTTAAAAACGAACATTCTTTGAAAAAGTGATTATATTTGTATTTCAATGTTAACTACAAGCCTGACTCCTGTTGCATGGTAGTCATTGTGCAACAGGTCAGACACCATGCAATATTATAAGCAACGAAGCATTAATTTCCCTGGCGAAAATTTCTATTTTGGTTGTGTAGTGCGGTGTTGGAACAGTGGGGAAGGCCAGCATCCCCCACAGACAATTCAGCCAATATTTCCTGCGGGCTCCAGACGCCCGGCTGGGGTGCCCCCAGTCAGAGCATGTTTTTTGGACATCATCTGGCAGGATAAGGGGATGATCATGATGATGATGATGAATGTTAACTACAAATCTCCTAATACGTTTTGAACACGATGTCTGGTAAAGGGCTGCCTTGGCTCTGCTTACAAACGACTGTAAATTGTTCAAAATAGGAGTGCTTAAAGCAAAACCCATGCAAATAAATAATGTTATATTCATTTTAGTGGACATGATGTCTAGATAATTTTCATGCAAGCGACCTGTATCCACAGTTACTTTGAAATCTGTAAGCTTATGGTAAAATTGAAAGGGGAAATAGCACCCCATCTACGGTGGGGTCGGGTACTCATTACAGTTCCACTGGGACACGTATAATGATCTATTGGGCACAACACACGAGAGCTTTCTGGCGCAGTAGTCGAGCTGTTGAATTTCATACAGGGATAGTGTCGATAAATTTTCTAAGCGGCAGAGTAAAACATGCCAAATCACTTGATTGTAAACTGAAATGGTTATGGTCATTAGGCACAACACAATTTTGATTTTCTTTGCAGGACACTTTTCTAATTTCTCTACAGTTGACTATCAGCAGGAGCGGCTGCATTCTGCTGGACACACCAGTTCTCGTCTGAACACTGAAGTTAAGCAACGAAACCCCAAATAGTACTAGCATGGATGACCGCTTGGGAACGCTGGGCACAGCATAGTGTACTGGGTACATCGTCGTAACAGTGTAATGTCTGTGCAGACTCTGCAATTGAACTACAGTACACGGGGCTCTAATGACCATTGTAGTTGAAGGGCACCTAAAACACCAACAAAATAGTTAAAAATTCATTATCACCACTGTACTTGTGCTACACATTTTTTGGGGGGAACATTTGCAGCAGATTTTTTATTTTACTCTTCGTAGTTATTATTTCATTAAAGTGTTATCTAGAATTCTAGATTATTAACTAGAAAATGTGATACATACTAGCATGATACTAGCAAGTTGTTTATCACGAAGAGGAAACTTCAATCAGAAATTGAAGTGCATTTTTTATTTCAGCATTTACTAAGTCAAAATACTACTTCTCTGTGATATTATGCAGTTTTTCAATTTTTATGCACTTTTAAAGTTACCATTTGGTGTATTGCCTTAAGCTCGAAATCCTTAAATATTCTAGACTATGATTAATTCAATATCTTGTTTTGGAAATTTAAACAACATTATTGTGCTTCCAATTCAAATTCATAAAAAGATGCATAAATAAATGCTTGCCTTTCAAAAAAGAAACCAACAGGAAACATATAGCTAAAAACTTCTATAGAAAATAAATTCCCATATATCCTGGATTCCGTTTGTAGCCTGATATTTTAATTAAAATCTGCCTCATATATGCCTGGTAGTTTAATAAAGCTGTAGAAAAAAACAAATTGGTTTGAAATCTTATCTATTATGCCTGCTCATCTAGGATATTGTAATGTCTCCCCAACTACAATGTAACAGGACACATGTCCCTCCAGAACGCAGAAATGAGTAAACTGCAACGGTTGTTTCATTTTTTTTTTGTTGGTGTTTAAGGTCCCGCCAACTACGAGGTCATTAGAGACCCGTCCACTGTATAGCTCTAATGCATATACTGCACAGACACTACACCAATGCGACGATTATTGGGTATTAGCAGTACCCAGCCTTCCCGAGCGACCACCCATGTCAGTACTAACTGGGCTTGCGTTGCTTAACTTCAGTGATCAGACGAGAACTGGTGTGTCCAACGCAACTCACCGCTCCCGGTTGTTTCATTATTACTAAGGTTTTTAACAAATAAGTTTTGAAAATGAGAATACTGCACACAGCGTTAAGTTTCTTGAGTTCACATTTAAAAATATGAATAGAATACTCAAAGAAATTGCTAATATGGCAGTAAGGATATAGCAGTTAAACAATACGTTTTTCATGGTAGCCATTTATAGACCTAGAACACCGGAAATACTAGGCCTATCAGGCAGAAGTATATTTCCAACGTCAATCATTCATTAAATAGCATATAACAGGAAGCCAGTTTTCATTTGTGACAAACCATAGAGCAGGCATATACATGCTCTCTTCCACATCTATTTGTGAAGAGTTTCAGTCTTGTTATGGCTCTTGAAATGGAGTGTTGTCAATTTTCATGGTGCCAATTTTCAAGTCAGGGGACACAGCAGACCCTAGGTGCTATAGACCTGTTTCATTAACAATGCTTGTTAATGAAACGAATCTGGAAAAGAAGGGCATCCTTAGTAATAACCAGCATGGGTTTAGGAAAGGGAAGTCATGTGACACCCAAATGGCTTGTATGATGGATTATATTCAAAAGGCTTTAGATAGCAGAAAGCAGGTTGACGTTGTGTTCTTTGACTTTGAACAGACTTTTGTCATGGTACCCCGTGATAAGATGGTCTCAAAAATGACCAGCTTAGGGATACATAGTAAGGTTATTCAATGGGAAAGGTCCTATCTGCTTGATAGACAACAGAGGGTCCTTTTCAAGGGTAGTGCATCTGAATGGAATTTTTTAAAATAGATAGGGGTTTTTTAACTATGACATCATATACAGTAGCTCTAAAAATGCAAAATTTGATATATCCTATCCCAATGCCTAAAATTAAAAATAAGAATTCAAAACTGGATTAATGACTATGTGTTGATAGCCTGTGCCTGGGTAAGGAAGCTGAAAAACCTACTGCCAAAATTTCTGAACTATTTTAGGAATGAATATCCCCCTCCATCAACTATAACGTTTTCCTTACCCTTTTTTTATCTAGATTGGATTAATTTTATGGGCTGGGGAGTAAGCCAACCAGCCATAATAGGATGAACCCTTATGAGGCTGCTCACAGGAGATGAGGAGGTAGGTGTAGAGGACATAGGAGAGGGAAATTTGCAGCATGCAAGGTTCTTTACCAACCACCCATGTTGTTACTAACGTGGGCCTGCACTGCTTAACTTCAGTAATCTCACAAGAACTGGTGTGTCCAATGCAACTTGGCTGCACAAGGGGCCAGAAAGTATTTGCATACCCACAAAAATGCCACTAGTTGAAAAAGTATGAATCTCTAAACTGCACAGTAACAGATAATTTAAAGTTGTAAACTGATTAATCATTTCTTAATGTACATTTGAATTTATTTTAGGTGAAAAAACCTGAAAATGTAGGGGCAGCAAGTATTTACACAATTCAATCAAGAGTGTGATAAATATGCTAAGAATGTGAAGTGTAATTATTACAAAGTGTTAATGTAAAGCAATATATGATGGTTGAGCATTATAGACTGTATTTAAAAAACCAGTTTTACTTTCAGTGTTGCACATAATTGCAGGAAGTGAACCAATGAACTTCATGAAAGTTCTGGTTTATTCAATGCCAAACAGACTGAAGGCCATAATTGGAGCATTTGGTCTTCATCATCATCATGCCTTTATCCTGCCTGTGGTAGGTTCAGGTCTGTGGGTTCTCACCCTCTACTCCTGTCTATATCCCACCATGTTCTCACATCAGCTTTGGTCTTTCCCTTCCCTGGGGGCTACCAACCACCTACATTCCTGGATTGCACCTAATGAGCTCCACTTTTCCTTTCTCATGACATGACCATATCACCTCAGCCACTTGTGTACTACAGCATTCACATCTTGGCTACTTGCATTCTATTTATGTGGCTTTTCCTCACTGCCCAACACTCTCATTCATATAGCATAGCTGGCCTACCCACTGTCCTGTAGAACCTCCCTTTGAACTTGATTCGTACCCTCCTGTCACACAGGAATCTGCTTGAATGTCTCCATTTTAGCCACCCCATTGATTCTATGGGTCATATCTGAGTCTGTCTCCCCATTGCTTTGGAATGTTGATCCTAAGTACTTTACCTCTTGCACCTTTTTCACCAGTTTACCACTTGAACGTACATCACCAATATTTCCCTGCCCTCCCAAATTGAAAGCAAAATACTCTGTCTCATTCATGTTAATCTTCAGCCCTCCCTTTTCTGTTGCTCCTTTAAGATCATTTAGTCCCTTCTCTGTCTGTTCTCTGCAGTTTTCTGATATCATTAGCAAATGCCAAGAACTGAGGGGCACATTCTCCTACTTCCATCAGCAATTCATCCATAACCAGGATGAAAGGTATGGACTGAGTGCTGAACCCTGGTGTACCCCAACTTTTACTGGAAAACCCCCAGCATTTCCCAAGCAGGCCAAGGTGTCCTTACCCTGGCTATGAAGCATATGGATCCTGGACTATTTCTCAAACATATCCTGGACTTCATTGTGGGCCTACCTGGCATAAAACCAAACTGATTTCCATGGACACTATTTCTATCCCAGAGGCGACATTCCATTACTCTCTCCCAGAGCTTAATACCTCTATAGTTACCACAATCCTGGACATTCCCTTTGCTTTCAAAGAGTGTTGCTATCCAGCTCTTATGCCATGCAGATGGCATTCTATTTCTGGTAGATACCTTATTGAAAAGTTTCCCTAACCACCTGGTACCTGTCCTCCCTAGGCTATGCCACACTTGAATCGGGATGTCGTCTGGGCCTACTTCTCATTTTCCTAAGTGCATTAGCTACTTCCTACTTTGTTACACTGTCCACAACCCCTGCTGATGCAGGATAGGAAGTGAGGTCTCCCTCTCCCCCTGCTGCATTCAAGACGTTCTGGAAGTACTCCTTCTGGTGGGGAGAGCAGGACCATACTCTTGCTGTCCTTCACTGTTATTGCTCAGGGTATATCTTTATCTGCCATATCTCTAGTCTTGGCCGATTTGAAAACTTCTCTCTCCCCTCCATCTCTCCCCCTTACTTTGCCAGTGCAATGATCCTCCTTGCGGTGGTCTTGGCCTGCCTATATTGTGTCTTAGACTCCTGGTCCCCTATCTCCCACCACCTGTGGAAAGCAGTCTTCTTTTGCTTGATGGCTGCTTCTATCTCCTCATTCCACCGCCATGTCTGCCTGTTTCCATGAACTGTGTCTCCTACCCTACCCTGCTCCAAAATGGCCTTCCTGCAAGTTCCAATTTTTTTGGCAACCCTGTCCCACATGGCTTCTGCTGTCCCTTCCCAATCCCAGTCTACCTGCCTGTGCACTTCTTGTATGAATTCCTCCGTTTTGCTGGATAGTTTCCACCACCTGACGACCCTCTCTCCTTTTAAAGAATGTGCATTGCCTGCCGCTTTCACTAGGATTTCTAACATAAGTAGCCTTCGGCGACATTCATTTTCGAAATTTTCACTGGGGAGTGCCCAGCAATCCAAAACCTCTGTTCTATGCCACCCTCTAATCCTGTTTTGCCTGTAAGGGTCCCCTCATTCCATGTTCACAATCTAAGGTTTGCCCCTATCCTTCCTGAACATGCTCTGACTGAGACCACCCCAGCCAGGCATCTGGAATCCATAGGAGTGTTGGTGCTGCTTGCCATGGGGGAATGCCAGCCTACCCCACAGAGGATGCTCAGTGTGCTATCTGCCATGTGGTCCAAGGTCTCAACCCCCGTGGCATTGTGGGCTACTGCTGATGGTGACTAGGCTTGTGCTTCATGGCTTGTGTACCCAACAGGTAGTATGACTTTGGGATGTCATCATACATGGACATAGACAAATGAAATTAATAATATACAATTACATATATGGACACAAACATTTACATTAATATTAAAAAATTATAGTAGTAAATTCTGATGTAGGGAGGTGGTAAGTGGGCCCAAACGCAGCATGGTTGCTGATAGTACAGATGATGCATGCTACTCAGAACCATGCTGGGATCAGTGGAAAATGTCGCTAGGTTAGGCTTAGGCGGCTTTCACACCAAAGATGCAAGAGACAAAACATGTGCCTCCTGGATGCAGGAGGCATTAGTGTCTTTTCCTTGGAGAAACATGCTTCACACCAAAGAGGCATATGCAGCCTGCATCTTCTGTCCACTTCTATATAGAAATCAGAATAAAAATAATTTTTTTTATTAATATTCTATATTTTTTTATGAATTTGATCTGTTCGTTGGTGTTTTTGGGCCCTTCCCACTGTGTATTCTAACGCAGTATTCTAAGAGTACACAGACACTACACTAATGCGACTATTTTTGACTATAACTGGTACCCAGCTTTCCCGCTCCAAAAGGCCACCCATGTCAGTACTAACTGGTGTGTCCAAATCACTAAGCTGTTCCCCACCTTTTTTTTTATGAAAGGGGCCCTTCCATGCTCTCACATGCGCATCCTGGTTGGAATAAGAAGATGCAGTGTCATACAGTGCCTGGTACTCTTCGAAGGCAGCAATAAATGTTGTCACATTGTTGATTGTGAGGTAACATGTTTAGGATTCATCCCTCCCTACACATTCAGATCTTCATTGATTTGTTAGTGTTTAAGGGTCCTTCAACCACAAGGTTCATTAGAGCCCCGTCCACTGCATAGTTCTAATGCGGTCTGCACAGACCCTACGCTGTTGCAATGATTTTTGGGTATTTGCAGTACCTGGTGTTCTCACGCGAACACCCATGTCAGTACTAACTGGAGTTGCGTGTCCAACGTGTGTCCAACGCAATAAAGCAAATCTTCTAATACAGGGGAATCACACATTGACCAAAAAGGCAAAGAGGCAGGAAGCATAAAACCAACCAACCGGTTTTCAAGGAGCATGTGCCTCATGCTTCCAGGACGTAAGATGCACGTGTCATTTCGGTGTGAAAGACGTCGTCTCTTTATATGTGTTGGTGTTTGAAGACGCATGCCTCCTGCATCCAGGAGGCACATGTCTTGCCTCTTGCATCTTTGGTGTGAAAGCCGCCTTAAGTTGCAAAACCTTGCAACAAGCTTCCCTCCATCAGGTGAATAGGGCCTGGTGGAAGACAGGTGGGAGTGATGAATTAGAACACATAGACCCGGCTTTGGCATGGGTGGGAAAAGGTGAACAAATCAAAACAGTCAACAGCTACATTTCCCCCATATTGAAATGGCAGTAGAAGTAACAGTTAATACTGTATATTTACCTTCAAAATAAACGGATCCAATATGGAAATGGCACGTACTGAGCCTATTGTAGGATGAGAACTTGCCCCTGGCATCACTACGATACATTAGGTATCAGATGTTGGGAATGGATGGCGGAGATGATAATGTTGTTGTTGATAATGTAATTTGGTACATAATCTAACTAAATTTATCATGGATAATTGGGTATGCATGCAAGGTAATATACAGTAGATATGCATGCCTACAAAATATCCTCCAGGGGACAAGGTGAAAAGGAAATCGATTGCAGGCACTGGGAGAAGGATACAAACTCCTATACATGAGTAGTAAAGAGGGACAAAATGGGGTGGAGATTGTATTGAGTAAAGAGCTGCAGCAGGGGACTACAGCAGTAGGGTGATGTTAGTTACAGTAGTCTGGCAAGGCATAGGGATGCACCTCATCAGTGCGTCTGCCCTCCAGGCTGGCCTAGATGATACAACAAGAGATGGTTTCTTAAGGGATTTTGATGGTGTTGTTCAGTTAAGTGAAAGATCAACCAGGCAAGAGATCTAAACGCCTACTTTGTGGGGGACTTCAATGGCCACGTGGGTAAGTATGGGTGGGGATATGAAGAGGTCCATGGGGATGGGGGCATGGTATGATTAGGCCTTCAGGGCAGTTAGGCCTGGAGTCAGCCAGACCTCACAGTCTCGCAGTGGCCAATACAAGGTTCAGGAAGAGGGACAAGCATCTCATAACCTTTCAGTCAACACAGGGGAGGTCCCAAATCGATTTTATCATGGTACAGCAACAAGATTCACAATTGTTGGGTGCTATGCAGAGAGGATTTCCAGAAAGTGGGCAAAAGTTCCTCATGCTAGAGATACTAATGAAGGGGGAGTCAGGAGGCATGAATGGAAAGGAGAACAGTCAATAGGTGGTGGAGGTTGCCAGCAAACTTAGAGGAACTCAGGCAGGAGATTTTTCACCAGGTAGACTGAGATTGGGAAGGGTTGGTTGATGCCATATGGGACAGGCATAGAGTGAAAGGCATTTCTCAGGGTAGGCAGACATGGTGGTGGAAGGAGGAAGTGGAAGCTGCCATCAGTCTACAGAAGGTAGCATTCCATAGATGATGAGACAACGGAGACCAAGGATCAAAGACAACCTATATACAGGCAAAGAAATATGCTAGGAGGACCATTGCCCTGGCCAAACACCAAAAGTACAAGGCCCTATATGAGGAGTTGGGAACAAAATAAGGAGAAACAGAGAGCAGTTTTTAGACTGGCCAAGCCCATATATAGAAATAGTAAAGATGTAACCAGGACCATGACGGTCAGGATTGCAATGGTAGAGTCCTGTTTGAACCAGCAGACATAAACAGGAGGTGGAAGGAATACTACCACGGCCTCTTGAATGCTACAAACCATGAAAGGGCCATGGAAAGCAACTCAATCACCCCACAAGTAATCGACAGGGTCATGGAGGCAGAAATAGCCAGGACCCTCCAAAAGATGAAAGGCCAAAAAGGCAGTACGCCCTGATAAGATTCCCATGGATGCTTGGTGTACATTGGGGCCACGGGGTTAAAATGGCTAGGGAAGCTGTTCAAGGGCAAAGGTGAAGCCCAGGATTGTGGAAATTATAGTTATTAAGCTAATGAGCCTTTTTATGAAACTACGGGAGAGAGTCATTGAATGTCCCTTCAGAGAATGAACCAGTGTCAGTGGTAACTAATTTGGATTTATGCCTGGTAGGTCTACCATGGAAACAATATTTTTTATCCTACAACAGATGATAGAGGAGCATAGAGCAACAAAAAAGGACCTCCATGCAATATTCGTCGTCCTGGAGAATGCCTATGATAATGCCTCTAGAGAGGTTGTATGGAACGCTCAATGAAGAAATGGGGTGCAGGTTATGCATGGTGCAGGATAGTGCAGGTTATGCATGGCGGCCCCATTGCTAGGGTAAGGACGGCATGGGGTAATACTAGAAGCTTCAAGGTGTAGGTTGGTGTGTACCAAGGGTCGGCACTTAGCCCATACTTATTTACTCTAGTCATGGATGAGCTGCTGGCTGGAATAAGTGAATGGGCCCCTCAGTGATTAATATTTGCCGATAATGTGAGAAGGTTTGCCGAGCCCAAAGAAGAGGCACAAAAGGGACTGCAAGACATCCAAATAGCAATGGAAAAAGAAAACTGGAGAGGAAAAGGACAAGAAAGCGACGATCGCTCTAGAAATGAGGTGATACCAGCTGTACAAGAGTTCAGATATTTAAGATCAGTGTTCCAGAGGAATGGTGAAATAGACTCGGATGTGTCCCGTAGGATCAAGGCAGGATGGCTGAAGTGGAGTCCTGTGCGACCTCCAGGTTCCAATAAAACTGAAAGTCTAAGTTTAATGAACTGTGGTTAGGTCCGCTATGCTGTATGGCTAAGAGTGTTGGGCCGTGAAGAAGAAACATGAAAGGAGAATGCAAGTGGCCTTGATGCGAATGCTGCGCTACATGAGTGGGGTGTCGCCAGCCGACACAATCAGAAGCAATTGTTAGAGGTAGCTTGGGGGTGGAAGAGATCGCAAAAAATATGAGAGAAAATAGATTGAGGTGGTATGGGCACGTAATGAGAAGGGGAGGAGGAAATCATTAGGCCCATCATGGCACTGCATGTGATGAGGGCACCAGGGGGCATGATTGTGCTCGGGGTGGGTGGGGGACTGGTGGGGGATAGGATCGGGTGGAGGATTGGAACCCGTAGACCCGACCTTGTGCCACGGGCTGGAAAAAGGTGAAGTGATGATGATGCCTACAAAATATCCGCCTACGACGCTAAGGATCCTCAGATACCAAATTACAGTAGTAATTTTCTCCAAAGGTGATGAAGGTGTGCTATTCTTTAATCAAATCTCAAACCGTCTTTTGCGAGGAAATAAAATAAAGAAAATTAAATAAAATTGGACGCATCACTCTCATGACGTGATAGATACTGGAAAATCTGTAGTCGGAATCCATAGGCACGGATCGTTAATATAATTTGAATAAATTAAATTGTAGGATAATATTTTTGGAAACAATCTGAGAGGTTTGTTTACCATTCAGTAAAAGCTCAAAATTAATGAAGGTAAGGAAGAGCGTCAGCAGGTTTTGATACCTTTAAAAGCATTGTTATCTGAGAGCGAGTGTCAGAGAGAGAGAGGGGAGAGAGGAGAGAGAGAGAGGGGGGGGAGAGAGAGAGGGGGGGGGAGAGAGAGAGAGAGGGAGAGGTGTAACGATATGAAGTACATATGGGCGTTTACATTATAAGCGGTAGTGGGATACAACCGGTTCGGTAGAACCGCTTCCTAAAAATTTTTTTTCCATTCGGCGAACTGCTTGTTAAAATTTGAGTAGGCCTATAACATTTATTCCTTTTATAAAATTCGGTGGTGACCTTCAACTCCACACGAACTTATTACTAATATTATTACATGAGCTTGTGTAACATTCTGCTGGATTGTTATACAACTAAACCTTCGCCACCCTGTTTCCATCATGAGAGGGGTATTTCTTCAAAGAGGCAGAAGACGATTCCCAACTGTTTTTATTTCTTATCACTGTATTGTGTTTGACACAACAGTTCTCGTCTGATCACTGAAGTTAGCAACGCAATCCCAGTTAGTAGTAACATGGGTGGTCGCTTGGGAAAACTGGGTACCTCTAATACCCCAAAATCGTCGTATCACCGTAGTGTCTGTGCAGTCTCTGCATTAGAACTATGCAGTGGACGAGATCCTAATGCCCGTTGTAGTTGAACGGTCCTAAAACACCAACGAAACAAACAGTAGAATCTTGCGTAATCCCACCTCATTGGCGAGCATGCTAAAGCAGTATCTGAATTAGGATGTGCTTTTCTATGGTAGTTCCTATTACCATGTAGCAACCGAACGCAATGTCCAAGTGCGAGAGATGGTCAGTCTACGTTTGACTGCTTTTGAGAAAGATATTAACAGCTTTGGTCAGCATCAGACTGCTTGCTGAGCTGTCTACCGATCCCGAGAGATAAGCCGATAAACTTACAAACTTTATATTCATAATTATTCAGTTTTGCGACTTTCAGGAGGTATGCAGCCCTTTTCACTAAGGTGATGTGGCAAAATCCGCTCGAATCCTGCACTTTCATTGCTAAGATCTTAAATAAGGATTACAGCAGATTAAAGCACCTTTGGTTGTCGGTGGAAACGTTAAAATATACATTGATACATTAATTAAAAAAAGAAGTTTTAATCCCTTGCATAGACTTTGTTGATGTCTGGCAGAGTGAACATATTGTTAACTACACATAGGTTGTGGCGCTCAATCTGCTTTGCCACGCCATCGGACCTAGTCATGGTGATTTTTAACGCAGTTGATAGGATAAATCCAAATAAAGTATCATAGGTGCAAGCTCTAAGAAACGTCCAATGAAACATAATTTATAAATAACCTTGTTGAAAAACAGGTGGAGTTGGTAAAGAGCTTTATCTTACTGTGATAAACACAATATTTCTGATCCATCTTTAACGAAGGTGATCACACGTGTGAATTTTATTAATTCAGTTCATGTTACTCCACCCTTCATTATTAATTCTAGATTAAATCAAAGCAGCTTCAATCCTAACACGGGACGCCATGGTTATGATCGCTCCAACTCCAATTTCGTTTATTGATTTTTCTTGCTTCAGAAAAATTTGATTTCTGAATTGCCTATGAAACGGTATGCAACTTTAAAAGCGTCATGGCTGCTGCTATTTCTACCGTCTTCGGGGATTACCACAATATGACATTATCAGTCATATTCAAGAAAAACTTAACAGTCGGAAACACTCAAAATGTTAATGAGAAGCTGCAATCCATTGAGAGATTCTTATAAATTCGGATTTTCAAATCCTATTAAACTTATATTTTGGTAGCCCATTATATTTTGACAACACGAAATATTTTTATTGACAACAACAACAACAACGACAAAACCAAACTCAGGATTTACAAATTTAAAGAAGGTTTGTGTTAAATGAATCACATATTGGTTCAAGCCCTCACACGAGTTCATTGAACTTTTACCATCCCGTCTAGAACATTTCTTCTGACAGAGGGTGCTGTTCTTCAAGTCTTTTAGATTCAACACCTAGTTCAAGGTCGCTAAAGTAGTTGATGATCGTCAAATTCAATGAATATTTAAATGCAGGTGCCTGTTACTGAGAAAAATACAACATTGATGACATTACCTACAAACCAACAGGTTTGGCCGGTTTACAAAATATCACCATATTTATACACTAAATCATGGTCATATTATCACAGCAGAATCTCGGGTTAGAGCAGGTTAGAGCACAAATCGTAGTGGTGAAAGGGATATTGATCACAAAGTAATCACCACCCCAATCGGTGGCGCAATAGGTAGCGTGCTCGATTTACCGCGCGCGCCAGTAGTTCTAGGTTCGATGCTGGATCGAGGTGGGTTGACTTCTTTCGGGCGAGAGAGAAGCCCAGGATGCGCCTGATGAGAAGGAAAACCGAGGTCCCGCGTGGTGTACTGTGGCATTTGCACGTAAAAGAGCCCTGTCTACTGTGCAACGGGTGGGAGCGGCGAGTTGCGTTGGACACACCAGTTCTCGTCTGATCACTGAAGTTAAGCAACGCAAGCACAGTTAGTACTGACATGGGTGGTCGCTCGGGAAAGCTGGGTACTGCTAATACCCAATAATCGTCGCATTAGCGTAGTGTCTGTGCAGTCTGTGCATTAGAACTATGCAATGGACGGGTCTCTAATGACCTTGTAGTTGACGGGACCTTAAACACCAACAAACAATATGCAACGGGTAGATGAGACAAAAGTCGAATAGTAGACTGCTGAAAAATAAGTACTGTATAAGGGTTGCACCTTTGGTCGTTCCCCGGCTGCGAAATAACACCGTCCACTGCGGAAAAACAATATCACTGTTTTGTTCATTCAGAGGGAAAAGATGGGTGCTCGACCCTGCCATAGGTGGGAAAAGGGTTAGTAGTTGATTTTACAATGCACATTCCTCTCTTTCCGGTCCCTTCAGCAAGCACCATATATCCGTCCCCCTCCGGACATTAAAGGCGCGTTATTGATCATGTGAAGATCATTTGACAGAACTTTTCACATGAGCCCAAAGTCATCAATTTACCTGAACAAGAATGTCATTACAGATAATACAGTATGAATAAAAATTAAGTTACACACACTTCGTGTCCCATTTGCTCATCATTGCCAAGATGCACACCGCAGCCTGGGCCTGACGTTAACTTCTTGATCGCCCAAGGTCTTATTATTATGGTGGTCAAAGGTAGACAGTTATTGCCAAGTAAGGAACGGAAGAGTCCTTTTGAAAAATGCTGCATCACAATAAATGAGGCAACAAGACAATTTAACATTTTATTTTCCATTTAAATGAAAATCATATAATGTGATCGTCCGTTTGTTTATAATTGCATAGCCCATTTCTTTGCAATCATGCTTGGATTCTAGAATAGATTGCAGAAGACGATTAAAAGGGCTGTTAAATTAGGTCGGTAGAAAGCCATGTTCAGCAAATGACCAATTCGCCCAAGAGTTCACCTATCTTCTGCGCCTGTTTCTCTCACCTTCCACTCTTCGGCAAGTACCGGTACTTCGAAATACTGCTGGGAGCGGCTTATTGCGTTGGGCACACCAGTTCTCGTCTGATCACTGAAATTAAGTAAAGCAACCCCAGATAGTACTAGCGTGGATGACAGCCTGGGAACCCTGCGTACTGCTAATACCCAAAAATCGTCGCATCAGCGTAGTGCCTGTGCAGTCTCTGCAACAGAACTACGCAGTGGACGGAGCTCTAATGATCTTTGTAGTTGAAGGACCCTAAGACACCAACAAAACAAAAAAAAAATCGAAATAGCTGACTTACGGATGAGAAGCAAAACCGACGTCCCGTGTGGCTGTACGATGGCACTTGCATGTAAAAGAACCCCCTCTACAATGCAACGGGTAGATGAGGCAAAATCTCCTGGCGTAGGAGCTCGCCCCCCGACAATAAATAAGCGTAGGGGTACAGCTTTGCCCTGCACCGGCTGCAGAAAAAACTATGACCAATATATCGCCCTATGTCCATTCAGGGGGACAAACTGGGTACCCGACCCTGCCATAGGCGGGAAAAGGGTTAGGAGTTGCTGTTTATATTTAATTACCTTTAATAAGGCACCCCCATAGACAACCCAGCCAATATTCCTGTGGGTTCCACACGAGTGGTTGGGGTGCCCCCAGTCAGAGCATGTTCAGTGGACGCACAGACCCGACCCTGGCACAGGCTGGATAAGGGTATGATGATGATGAAGAATTCAGTACCTTTAATAAACAGCGCGCCGTTTATTAGAGGGTGCTGTTAATTAGAATAAATACGGTAATTTACTTGTAGACGTAGGTAAATGACTAAACAAATGAAATCAATTCCTATGAATCCATTTCCCACCCAATGGATAGTTTTGGAGAACCACGAGTTCAAGACTTCAAAAGAGATGCAGTAAAGTAAAATGGTAGGAGGCAAAAAAGGACAAAAACCCAGAGTAAAGGTGAAGCTTGAAGGACGACATAGGTTTTACCACAACAGGCTGCCGATCTAATGCAATGATGCAGGGTAACACACAAGAACAGATGTTTGTATACGTCAGAAGGGAATCTTTAACATGATTTTGTCAGGCTTCCACATCTTTTAGTTTTCAATGAGATTTACTGTATATTACCGAAAGGGTAAGGGCCTGCTAGAGGTTTTGTGGCGCCCAAAAATATTTGCAAGAAAACATTATTGACAAATCTTAGAAATTTGAAAGTGCCAGGATTCTCTGAGCACGGGGCATCGGATTGAAGCAAAAAACATAGACGTCTGAGACGGCCCTGGCATGGGTAATTGATGGCAACTTGACAGCATAGACGTACTAGTTGAAAATAAGAAGGTGGATATGAAGGACTTGGGAGCGAGAAGAAAGTTGGCAACACTTTCTGCAACTTCCCAACAATGACATTTTGAACTATAGTAGTCGAATATACTCTGGGTACCACTCTTGGGATGGGCAAACTGTACCGCATAAATTTACCACCTACCAGTGCCCATGAAAAAACTCACACGACCTTCAGTTCAAATCACCCCCTTTGTATTATGACCTTAAATTAAAATATTCATTTTAGGACTTAGCCCGCTTATTCTCCAAAAGAGGGCGTACATAGGCGTAGGGCGCGTTCAAAACAAAACTCCACCTCTATAGTGAAAGTTAATCACGTTCTGCAAGGCCATGGCAGAGCAAATAATTGAACAAATCAAAAACTACTATAATGTGTTCAAGTGCAAGGATGTAGAGCCATGAAATTTGTCCTTAAAAAGAGAATTTGATAAAGTGATTACGAAACTGAAATAACTTTTGAACACTTACTCTAAACCTTGTGCGCCATTTGTTGAGACACCACCATTGCTGAAATAACATTTTTTTTGGCGCGACAATGATTGATGATTATATAAACAATACCATTTGGCTGTCTTCAATGTTTGGTCAGTTTCGAGAATGTCCTGGAAAACTAAGCTATCGAATGAGGTAAATAGGACGCTTCTTCAACTCATTCTGCTTTCATTGTTTTGGATTGAAAGCATGATTATGGCAGTGAGGTTGTAGAGAAGGCGAAATATGCCATATATTATTTAAAGAATTCTCCCGAATTTAACGCTAAGTAATCCAAAAGTGAAGCAGAAAGGCGGTTGTTTTCACGGACAGTACAAACATTCAGTTGTTTATCTAAAAGAGTGTTGTCTGGTTGTGACCCTCTCATAACTGTCGGTTCTTAACATACGAAATGAATACAGTCCATTGCATAAAAGACTGATTTCAAGAAACCTTTTCATTAGAACTAACATATTGCTCATTTCAAAAATACAATAATAGAGTTTTTAGGATGAAGTGAAAAGACGAAAATAAGAGATAAAAGATGTGGCATCAAGCCGCAGCCAGCCTTATGAAACTATTATCCGACTTTCTGAATGCGATTCCCTTGCGTTTTTTTTTTCTTTTTGCTTTTCATTCATCTCTGCTCTTTCATTCCATTTATAGCTGGAATTCATGGATCCCTGGCTCTAACCACTGAATGCACATCATACTTACTATAGTTGTCTTAGCCCAAATTGGTCTCGATTTCTTCATATTCTAAATGACCTTCTACTGGCTACTGACACCATTATACCCCAGGATAACCATTATACCCCCAGGCGTACACACCCATTAATTTTTGATCAGACTGGCAGAAACGAATGCACTGTTAATTTTCATCATCTCCCAATATCACACATTCAACCAACCTATTGCAGCTCAGTTGTATTTTCAACTCACTTCTATCCTCCACCAGGTCCCTGTTTAACTCTCTGCCAGCTGGATAATTTTAAGGAACGATTGCGATTCTATTGCGAACGTCTGTGAAGCCCCCCTCTACGACCAGTTAGAGCCCAAGGAAGGGGAGAGAGAAGTTGTTAAACTGGCCAAGGTTAGAGATAGGGCCGCCAAGGATATACCCCTAGCCATGACAGTTTCCCGCATCTGAGGTAAAGAGGAGGTGGGAAGAGTATTTCCACAACCTCTTGAATGCTGCAAGGGGAGAGGACGACATTGACACTCATCCTACATCTTCAGGGGTGATGGATAGCGTAACAGAGAGGGTAGAAAGATGGAAGGTCGAAAAGCTGTAAGCCCCGACAGAATCCCGATTGAAGCGTGGTGTAGTCTAGGGGTTGCAGGAATCAGGTGGCTAGGGAAACTTTTCAGTAGGATAGCTAGGGGAGATAAATGAAATCTGCATGGTGTGATAGTTGGATAGTACCAACATTGTGACAACTATAGAGGTATTAAGCTAATGAGCCATTCCATAAAACTCTGGGAGAGAGTAATAGATGTGACCTCTGGGATAAAACTAGTGTACGTGGAAATCAGTTCGGGTTCATGCTAGGTAGGCCACAACGAAATGAATCTTCATTCAGAAGCAGATTATAGAAAAGTATAAGGCAGCAGAGAAAGATTTCCGTGCCATCTTTACCGACTTGGAGAAGGCTTATGACAGTGATCCACGACAGGTAGTTTGAAAAGTGTTAAGAAATAGGCGGGTAGAAGAAGAAGTGTTTATTCTAATAGTTAAGGATATGTATGATGGTTCCATAGCCAGGGTAAAGACACCTTGGGGAAATACTGGGATCTTCCCAGTGAAGGTTGGGTATATCAAGGTTCATTCTGTTTATGGACGAGCTGCTGAGGGGAGTAGGAGAATGGGCCCCTCAGTGCATGGTATTTGCCTACGATATAGGAAAACTTAATGACTCCAGAGAACAAGTAGAGAAGGGCCTAAACGATATTAGAGAAGCGATGGAAAAGGAGCGGCTACAGATTAACATCATGAAAATAATGGTGACGTACACTATAGGGTGAACTGCTGAATGACGTGGAAGAGGTAAGGTACTTAGGGTCAACGTTCCAAAGCAATGGGGAAATAGACTCGGATGTGACCCATAGAATCAATGGGGGATGGTTGAAGTTGAGTTAGGCAAGAAGAGTAATATGTGATAGGGACGTCCTAATAAAGTTGAAAGGAAGGTTTTGTAGGGCAGTGGTTAAGCCAGCTAGGTAATATGGATCAAGCTGTTGGGCAGTGAGGAAGAGCCATGTAAAGTCTTTGAGAGAAGCGATGTAGCACAATTCTTCCTGCCCTCCTTGCGATCATTTCAATTTCCCATGATAAACCCTGCCTTAAGGGAAACCAAATTTGACTGCAGTACTCCAAAATTGGCCGTCCCAGTGAAAAATAGGCTATTTCGTTTACATCCTTTGTGCTGTCCCCCAGCACTCCTCTAACCAAACGGAGGGCACGCCCAGCCTTCTGAATCAGTTTTTCAGTGTGCTCCTTCCATGTGCCCTGAGTGTTGAAAATAATTCCAAGGTGTTTATGGGTCTCAACCCTATTAACCCTCACACCACCTTTCCAATAAGTAAAATCAACTTGCTTTCCTAAGCAAGCTACATTTGAGCAGGTTTAATGGCAACTCCCACTTTTTGCTCCAGTCATACTGTATATCTTGTTAAGGTCACCACCATTGCAATGCATGTGTCATCTGCAAATAGTTAACAAAGGATTGAATGCCAAGCCCTCTATCATTAACATAAATTATATAAAGGTCCCAATACACTTCCCGCTTCATTACATTATACGTTCCATTGATTAATCAGCTCAAATGCACACTTCAGAGTGCATTTGAGAACAAGAATTGCTATCGTCCAATACTGACACAAACTTACCGCTCACTAATGATACATAGACTGTAGAACATTCTTGGTGCTTCTTCCAAAAAAATTAAAGATTACAAGGAGAATAGCTGTACCTATTACCAGGTTATTGGACTCATCGATGTTATGCCTGACAGGTGTGTCTGGATCGCGTGCAATTGACTCATCAGGTATCTCGGGGAAATATTAAAAAACTCAATCTGGGTGCTATGTGTTAAAATAATATAAAGAATGCATCTTGATTACAAATAAAATTGTTTACAGCTTTTGTAACTAGTACATTAGATAATACAAACCCATGGGAAGACTTGCCGTGAATCCTGTATGTGTAGGATACAATATTACTACCCAGTCATGAAACCTTAATTCTGTATCGGATATAATCAGGATCTGAAGGTGAATGACTAATCATGCTATCTGTAGGCCCTACAACCAGTTGTAGTGGAGAAAGATTATATGGAAATGCTTATTTTCAAACGTGATTCATTTCTTTCAGCTAACGTAACCCGAATTCTCTTCAAAAATTCGATAAAAACCGACATTTCACAATCCTTAATCAACCAGTGCACATGGCGCATCTTGAAGAATGCAAATCTGACAGAAGGGTACTGACCTTTTCAAACTTGAATTTTAGGTCCCACGTTAAACTTTAAGTGGCAATAATTTAAAACAAGCTACATTTTGAGCAACTTTTATGGGCCACCCGAAGGTTTAACCTATGTTAAATAGTAAAAAAATATACTTCACTGTTACGTTTGAATGGGAATGGAAGAGTTTAAAAATGTATGGTGAAATCATTACACACTGAGCTATAAATGTTGAGCATTCACGTCAGTTACTAAGGGTTTTATTGACCAGCAGTATTACATTTCTTTTGCATCATTTAGGAAATGGCTAATTTATTATGGAGTCGGGGAACTCTGGCTTCGTAATTGTTATTGTTATCTTGAAATTCTTATAAAAGTAAATCAGTTGCCTTTCTATGGCAGTATAATAACCTTCAATTTGTGGACGAAATCAGGGCCAATCCCTAAAATAGCATGATTTAGATGACTTCAATTTAGAAGTTCTATACATTCTACTGTAGGTTTTTGAGAATTTACCATAAGCGAACTAAATCAACAGTTAAATCCAAGAACACGAAATAATTAAGTTTATGGAAAACAATATATTGTATGTATCCTCCGCTAAAAATATTACTGCTACTTGTGTTTGGTTATATTAGCTAGCACTTTTGCAGTATCCCTCTATCACGTCAATTATTCAATTAAATACGTGGTTACTCTCCTATTTTAACACCGGGTGTTTTGAAATTTGTATACATACTACATATTGTAAGATATATACTGTAGGCTATATAATTTCCGGACGGGATTTAGGATAAAACATTCAGGCCGACTGTATTCCATTTTTTGCGTATATACGGGGACTAAAAGTATTTAGGATGAGTCTGCACAAGCGACACATGCGGTAGGGTGCACATACTGTAGTTTTCATACGCAATTCAAGTCCCTCACAATATGCGCTTTCGGTGCACCTAAATTTATTTGAATGCTCTAATATCCTTTCACGTCCGGTTTCTCTCTATGCCGTTAAAGAGATGATGCAAATCTCATTTGAGCTTTCCGAATGACGGGGATTCCTGTGGTGGACTTTAATTTTCAATATTTTTAAAATTCATTTATATTTTTTTCTTGAATTTTTTTTTTGTTTCAATAAAATCAATATCAAGTTTCTGATTGAGGACCTCATTCTAGGTTCTTGTGGATCGCATATATAGTGTACAGTAAGTGCTTTCGTTTAATTCTGTATCATAAATAGGTTAATATTGAGTTCTGGATAGCATATTAGAGGCATTCCATCTGTAGAATGAAAATTCCAAGAATCCACTATTTTGTGCTGTTTATCAACAGCATATTTGAAATGATATCTGTAGGGTAAGTAATAGGCGCATGTCAATGTTCACTTCAATGCCTCAGTTTGTTTGCCAACTTCATGCACCATTATTTTCTTTCAGGACGTCACTTTTTTTAGATTGACAAGCTATTTGCTAAATGTTCGGAAATGAAAGATAGTGTACCTCTGGAATTGGTACAGTAGTTATTTCATTTTTATTGTGGTGCACTGCATATCTATCGACTAAATATATTGTAATTCAATTGGCCTGTGCCAAGCATAATAGACAGAATTTGGTAGGAAAGCGGATGAGGTAGGAAAAAGTGCCGTGAGAACTAGCTGTAAATTTTAATTTGGTAATGTTGACAAATCGATTAATCATTTGTTGTCTTGCTTTTGTCAACCCCTAAAAGACAGTTCACTTATTTAGCATAATCTCCAGCGTCAAATCAAGAGTAATGTAGGGTTCTCCAACAGAGTCGTTAATATTTTAATTGTGACAGAACACGCTCACTGTTAATATCGCTAAAGAGTTTAGTATGATAGAGTGACAATAGAAAGTATCTCCAGTTTGTGTTTAAATATTGGCCCCGATTGAATGATGTTCTTATGAGATACCGGTATTAGTCTTATTTTCTATAATGCAAGTATGTATGGAGAAAGATATAATCATCATGCCCTTAGCCCGCCTGTGGCAGAGCCACGCTCTAGTCAAGAGCATGTTCAGCTACCCCGCTTGTTCCAACATCGCATTATACAACCAAAATAGAAACTTTGGCAGATAAATTATGCTTTGTTGGTTATAATATTACGTGGTGTCTGACCTATTGCACAATAACAATAAGCAACAGGGATATTCCAGTCCGCATGGGGGTATGGTGGAAGACATGTAATGAAAATTGTTATTTTCAATTGCTTATATTTTCCTTCATTTTCTTACAGGGAGTTAGGGTCCTTGATTTCTGCATGTTCACTCAAACACAAAGGCAAGAATATAGGAGTTAGAATCAGACAGAAAGTGAACGCTGAACATACAGTAAAATCAAGGGGGAAGAGAAAGGTGCAAGCACTATTTAATTTTATGCATAACTTCCCACCAGGTCCCCGTCCACCCAGTAGCGGTTCTAGCATACGCGAGGCCCTGTGCAAATTGAAAGCAAATTGAAAGTGCGAGACCCTTTCCAAAAATTTGCAACTTGCAAAAGCGAGGCCCCGTGCATTTGCACAGTTTGCACGTGCCTAAAACCGCCATTGCGTCCACCCCACTCATTACCATATCGTTTTGGACAACCTGCTCCCATGTCTGCTTTGGTCTCGCTCTGCCCTGGGTGCACCTGATGAGCTCCTCTCTCTTCTCATAATGTGCCCATACCTGCTCAACCTACTCTCTCTCATTTTTTCCGCGATGTTCCCCGCCCCAGGCTACCTCTAATATACTCATTCCTAACTCTATCTGCTCTTGACACTCTGCTCGTATACTGCGGCAATTACATCTTGGCTACTTGCATTCTATTAACATGGCTCTTCCTCACTGCTTAACACTCTAATCCAGGGGTGGCCAACATTTTCAACAGGCGGGCCAAATTTAAGAACTAATATTTCCTGCCGGGCCACGTACCTATTCTTTTTGTTGCTGAATTCAAGTAAAGAAGCAAGCGTGCTGCAGCTTTTTTTCACAGCTTTTTTCACTGGGCAATTTGCCAAGTTGCGTTGGACACACCAGTTCCCGTGAGATCACTGAAGTTAAGCAGCGCAAGCCCACGCCAATACCAACATGGGTGGTTGGTAAAGAACGTTGGGTGCTGCAAATTACCCTCTCCTTCGTCCTTTCACCTACCTCCTCATTTCCCGCGGGCAGCCTCCTAAGCGTTCGTTCTGTTATGGCTGCCTGGCTTACTCCCCAATCCAGAAAACTAATGCAATCCAATCCACGGGTCACAGGTTCGCCGCCATTGTTCTAGACCATAACATAAAGGCTATTGCCCAAAATTTGGGATTTGTAAAAGGTCATTTTTGTTTCAGCAGGATAATGATCCCAAACATACTGAATAAAAATCAAAGCAGTGGTTAATCTATTATGCACCACATATGTTGTGGTCCACGCATTTCTCACTTTAGTTTTTTTACACTTTATTTATTAATACAGTAAAACCTGCCTAAACCGTACCGGAAACCTGGACAAACGGAAAATAAATTTCGGAACAGAGTAATTTCCCATTTAAAATAATACCCTAAACCGGAAAATTACCTAACGCGGAAGCAGAATAATTTTTGGGAACTGTTTGCATAAATAACAGAGAGAAGCCGCGAGTGTGCCTTCTTTCGGATGAGAAGTAAAACCGAGGTCCCGTGTGGGTGTACGATGGCGCTTGCACGTAAAAGAACCCTCTCTACTATGCAACGGGTAGATGAGGCAAAATTTCCAGGTGTAGGAGCTCGCCCCCTGGCGTCGGTAGCATTCCCCAACAAACACTAGACCGACGATAAATAAGCGTAGGGGTGCAGCTTTGGCCGGCAACCGGCCACCCTGTGTCCATTCAGAGGGACAAATGGGTACCCGACCCTGCCATAGGCGGGAAAAGGGTTAGGAGTTGCTTTGCTTTTGGTTGCATAAATAACCTCACTAAGACGGATTTTATGCATACTATATATAGTACAATGCAGGCATTAATTTTAAGAGTGGCTCTACATGCACCGAAGTTCTAGGAGCCATTAAGGCCATATACATACAGAGCTACCTAACAGTGAAGGCCCGACAATGCACTTTAAAAGACATGTGGGGGCATGGGGCGAATCCAGGGGAAGCAATGCAGCAATTGCTCTCCCCTTGGTGCCTCAATGGGATGCATCTTTCAACTGATGCATGATTCAACTTTTCAACTGATGAGGCAGTTTTGCATTTGCTATACCCATTTCTATCCTGCCAGTCCAATCTGCAGTTGAGTAAACCACTGAACACCTTGTGTTACCAACTATATATTTTAGTTTTTCACCATCACGATTTTTAGGGATATTTTAGTCAAAAACATGCTTTATTCTACCCAATGTAGATTAATTCTGTTTGTATTTTAGTCACATTGTGAATCCACCTAGGAAAAGATTATAAAAACAAATGTATTCCCATAGAACTCACTCCAGTGAAGTTATCCTAAAATAAATTGCAATCTAAGAGCTCCAACGCGTTTTTGAAGGATTACATTATAAATGATCTCCGAAAACATTTTAATGGTATAAAGAAGTTTTTCTATTTGTATAATGGAGTACGAGTATGTTTTTAAGGAGAGTATCATTTGAATGTCGTCAATGCATTATTAGACGAGAGTTTCGGAATTGCAGTATATTTTATCATCTACATTGTTTTTTTTGTAATTCTGTAATGAAGAGTACTGTTACCCAAACATCTGTGTACAGTGCCGTAACGGGGGTGTCTAACTTTCGCTTGCTCCTAACGCAATAATGACAAAAACAAACATTTTGCGCCCGTGGCAGCCGCCTTCTTCGCCACGCCCTCGTTACGGCCCTGTCTGTGTACCATGCTTTGCAATCATTTACTCTTCTGTGTTTCCTGTGTGCACTCTATGTGCAATATGTTACCACCCTATTTGTATTCAGCACTATATTTTCCACCCGACCTGCTTCAGTGGTGTAATAGTTAGCATGCTCCATTTACTGCCCCAGTGGTTCCAGGTTTGAGACTGGATTGAGTTGCGTTGGCTTCTTTCAGACAAGAGAGAAACCCTGAATGTGGCTTCTTTCAGATGATGCATGATGCATTTGCATGCAAACGAAACCCTCTCTACTATGCAACGGGTAGATGAGATACAATTTCTAGGTGTAGGGCTTTGCCCCCTGGCGTCGGTGGAGGGCCCCAACGAGCCGACGATAAATAAGTAAAGGGGGTGTAGTTTTCGTCGGCAGATGGCTGCAGAAAAACACTGTCCATTATATCACCATTGTGTCCATTCAGAGGGACGAGATGTGTACCCGACCCTGCCATAGGCTGCAAAAGGTTAGAAGTTGCTTGCTTTGCGATATACTCAATCTAATTATAGCTGCCAGCCAGGCTACATCTATGGTGAGACTACATGGAGGATTTATTTGGATTTATTTGCGAACAAGGATTGAGGAAAGGCCAGGTCGCCATAACAGTTTCCCTTGTGAGGCGGCCCGAGGGAAGGGGAAAGGGGCATCCAAATAGAAATATAGAAGTATATAATAGCATAGAAGTTTTACAAAGTAAGCCAAAAATACAACCATACAAGGAAATAACAATGTAAGCAAAAGTCACATATCACAGTATAAAATGCTGAGAACAAAGGTAATTAACAAACAAGAGATGAGTCCACATACTCCAAAAGGCAGTGCAGAATCGCAAGCGAGTGGATCCCAAATCTTGTACGACGTGAGTTGCTGAGTAGAATAATGGCCTAGAGCCACACAAAGGTAGGTCCCATCAGATGGCAGCCAAGGCTACTGATAAGTCCAAAATGGGGAAGACTTCATGTTTAGGATGAAGGTCCAAATCGTTGGGAGATTCCATCCAGCAATTTAGATCTCTACAGGATGATTTGCCAAGTACGGCTAGGCCAATGGGCTGGTTTATTACATTGGCCAGAGAAAGGATGCACATACTTACCAGTGACATACTTACTGTACCTTAAAACTTACCTGGGACCATACCACAGATGAAAAGAAAATTCAATTCAGTGTACTATATTGCGGGGACAACCAGGGGATAACCAGGAACAAATGTAACACAGGACAGTTGTAACATGGCTAATCACTGTGTTAATAGATGGTGCCACCTCACTTATTCTGGGCATGCCCAATAGCCTCCTCCTTCACCTCATAAAATGGCTTGCTTTTCATTAATGTAGGTGTATAATGATTTAAGGGGAATGTCAGTAACAGTGTTTATTGCCTTTACCTATGTGATGTGCTGGATTTGATGTCTTTGACTTTGAAACTTTGAATCATAATATAATATGAGTTAAATGATTTTTATACCATTGCTAGTACCTATGGTGTTGAGAAATCTTGGCAAAGATTCTTCACACTTTTGAAAGAGGGCACATGACTAGCTGTCTGCACTAAGACTAAAAGGAATAATGCTTTTCCAGAATGGTATATTAATGATGTCAAGGTAGCTTTGTGGAACCAGTGAAGGGCTAGGAATATACTTAGGAGAGGGAGTGATGACAATAGTAAGGTGGTGTATAAGGGGGCCTATAAAACGGTTAAAGTGGTTATGAAGAAAGCCTACAAGAATTTTCCCGACAGCATTTTGGGATACAGGCTCAAGAAAAATCCAAAGGCTTCCTGGGGGTATCTAAAGAGCTAAAGAGGTGTAGGAAAGAGGGTTACAGGAATACAGTCGTTAAAGATGGATCAGAAAATTTAATTTAGGATGGGCTCGTGATTGCCAATGCTTTAATGACACAACTGCAAAAAGTTTTGCAAGCACTAGGAATGACTTCTTGTCCGTATTTGATAGGGATTCACCAAGAGGAATGGATGAGGAACCATTTCACTAGGGTGGGAATTGAGCAAATACTGAGCAAATCAGTGGTTTATATGGCGATCATTAGACACTAATTCTAATTGAATACACTGCAAGCAGCCCTGATTGGCCAAATTGGCAGTGGAGAAAATTTCTCTCATTCCTAATTTCAAACCCACTTTTCCCCCAAGAAACTGAAGCATAGCATCTATTCTGCTATTCATTGCATACCTGCTATAATCGCACCTTCTTGCAGAAACTTCCTCAGATTATCCTCACCAAGAGCATTTCCTTGCCGAATGACCCTTGAAAAAAAGACCAGTAATACGAGTCTGTTCGTGCCCTGATCCCCTTCAATGTGAATGGATGATCATTTCTCCCCTTATACTCTGCGAGGGATTCGCTACATTGCAAGCAGCCTTATTTGGCCAATGTGGCAGTGGAGAGACTAGCATTGCTGAATGGCCCTAGGTAAAAACGACCTGTAGTATGAGTCTGTCTGTGCCCTTATGAATGATCCTTTCTCCCCATATACTCAGCCACGGACATACTTCCAACCAGAAGGCCATTGCACCCCATCAGCAACAGTCTGACGCTGTAAGATACATGGGGCGGGCCTTGTGTGCCCCACCCTAATTCCCTAATCATGGCAGACACTCTCCCTATGAGAAAACCTGTGGAGTGCAATTCTTGCTGCCTTCCTTCGCATCCTTTCAATCTCCCACTGCACAGTGGACGGGCTCTAATTTTACCAATACTATCATGAATGAAACAATTATAGAAAAATGACAGATGTCTGAAATGGTACAGCATACTAATTAAATGTAGGTCGGAAAAGAAGTTTAAATAATGAGGGAGGTTTGCCATGAAGTTCCTGTTAGTGGCTGTCAGCCTCACGTCGTAGGCTATTGTTAATTTTCTTAAATCATTATTGGAGGGAATATAGTGAGCCACTGCTGCCCCGATCAAATTATCTCAAATGATATGACTTCGAAAATTATATTGCTGGTGGTTGATGCAAATACAGTACCTGATATTAGCATGCCACTCCTACGAAATAGAAATAGCGATCTCCATCATCCATCAGAAATTTCATCATAATAACTTTCGTTGTCATGCTGATTCCGAAATTATCGTAATTTACTAGATTTAATTTCGAAGTGACATGTTGCATTGTATATCCTACACTCTGTATCTGGAGGGAATTCGCATGTTGTATAGTATTTAGGAGTTGGGTTGCTTTTCATTTAGTGCACGACAAACTTGAAATATGGGATTGAAATATAGCCTACTTATTAGAATAATGAACTATTCCCTGAGGTATCTACGCTATACTATGATTCGTATTACCAATAAGTTCTGACTATTTATAGCTTTATTCGTAGGTTTTCAACTTCATGATGATATGCTTACTTACAAAGCCTAAGAATGTACAATAGACTTCGATATGATACTAAATACTTTGTCGGGCGTCTGGAGCCCGCAGGAAATATGGCTGAGTTGTCTGTGGGGGGATGCCGGCCTACCTCACTGTTCCAACAGCGCATTACACACCCAAAATAGAAATTTTGTCAGGTAAATTAATGCTTTGTTGGTTATAATATTGCATGGTGTCTGACGTTTTGCACAATAACTACAATGCAACAGGAGTCAGGCTCATGCCAAGGCAGGTAATGGACCAATAAATAGAAAACACCCCTTAGCAAATTGCTGAATTTGGGCAAGCGAAATATAGGCGTGTAAATTTTTGGGTTTTATTCTCGTCCGAAAGAAGCCATCAGCTTTGAACAGGATCTCAGCAGGCAAGTGTCTTCTATAAACTGTACTCTTGAAGCAGACCATTGTATCTTTCAGGTAAAGATGGATGTAAATAAAGGAAATATGGGAGAGTCGTTGTTCCCAAATCGTTCCTCCTCATCATCACCCAACCCAAACTTATTTATCTCCGTACTACCGATGTTCGTGTAATCCAATAACGCATCAAGCAAGATGTCATTTGTAACCACGTAGAAAAGCTCCGGAATCAGACTTGTTGTCACAGAGTCATTTTAATCACTTATATGTAATCAGAGACGACCGAGGTCCTAACAAGGTTTTGCTCTTTTGATAAAGTAGGTGAATTTTGCAGGTTTGAATTCAGCTACAGGCCCACTTAATATCTCAGAGCTACATGTGTAACAAAAGGAAATCTCATCACCTTCCGTTGTTTTTCTGGATCAGAAAGTTTACACCTTGGGTGTTGGCACATTGGCACTGCAGGAACTGTTCACGGAAATGACTTTCGTTTTACTGTGCGACCCTCAGTTTTTTTTGTAATTCCCCTTTTTAAAATGTGAGTGACAGTTGTCAATAAAACAGTAAATGACATACAGTATGAAAGAAATCTGACTGTACTTTAGTATACCTATTGTCACTGGCCAGCTATTAGTCCTAGGTAGGCCTAGTTGGGCCTAGTGATCATCCATTCATATTGAAGGGGATCAGGGCACACACAGATTTGTATTACTGGTCCTTTTCCAATTGTCATTTGGCAATGGAATGCTCTCGGTGAGTATAATATGGCAAACTTTCTGCAAGAAAGTGCCATTACAGCAGGTAGGCAATGCATGACAATAGATGCTATGCTTCAGGTGGGTTACAAATTAGGAATGAGAGCCATTCTCTCCACTGCCAATTTGACCTATAAGGGCTGCTTGCAGTGTATTTAAATAAATTATAATGCAATCATGTTCCCAGTGGCTCATAATCTGTCAGGGAAACAAACCTCTACTATCAACTGGTTACCTAGGCCTACCTAGGCCCAACGTCAGCAAAAGTGTCCCCGGGTCCAAAATGTCCAAGGTGCCCCACTGTTGAGATCCGCACATGCTTTGCAAAGCAGGTTGAATTTTACACACGAGCAAGTTTCTCCTCACCCTCACGGCAAAAATTGTTAGAGAGAACATTGGTGAAGACCCGACTTATATGGAATGGGATCAGTAGTGTTTAGAATTATTTTAAAGTATGAGTATTGATAATTTATGCCACAAGGGTTGGTGTTTCTGATGATTACAATAGGGGTGACTTTGCACTTGAGCGGAATAGTAAAAGTTTAATAGCTAATTGCTCTCAGGAGTCATTCATCACCCCAACGGACCACCAAGGAGTTGAAGCAAGGAGCACCTTCCAGTCAGGTTAATGGTAAATTCAATAAGAATTAAAGCAAAAATTAACACTACAAGTCTTCGGTTTTTGTCTTCCCTATTTAATTGTAAACAGTTAAGGGGCCTTCTTCCCCAGCATCTGATAAGAACTCAACCTTCTTCTGGAGCACGACTGCAATGGTACAATATTTGGCAGTTGCAATGCTGAATCTGACTTGTGTTCAAGAGAGGAGATTCTGTCTACCTACTAATGCGATAGTCAGGTAACTGAATTGAACTTTGCATGCCTGCGCGTGGCAATGAGCAAAATTTACTGATATTAATTCGCAAAACAATAATTTTGGCGTCTGGACATCTGTTTTAAAATAATTACACCTACAGGGATATCATCAGAAGTACTTCATCGTATTTGAATATGCAGACATACAGTAGTTAATATGCACAGAACTGTATGCAGTATGCTATTAACATTCCAGGTTAGGATCGATGATGCATTGCAAAGCAGGTAGTTTTTAATAACAAGTGGAAAAAAAAGTATTAAAATTTCTTTATACGCGTAAGAGTTAAATCTGTTGAAATTATAGATTACTTCTTTCAACTACCGTTTTCCCCATTACTTTTTATTACCAAATATTAGAGACTTCTAAGAAGCATTCACTTAGTAATGGTGTCATGGTACCCTTAGATATTATAGGAAGTTTTCTTCTTTTAAATACAATTTTTCTCATCTATAATTACTAGTTTGAAAAACTTAATAATAAAGCTATTAATCCATTTTACTAATAGAAATCTCTAGAAAAAATTTAGCGCATGCAAATAAATTCATCATTGATAGTGTGAGGGTGCTCATGTTTATGCAACCATAAAGTTCCGGAATGGTAAATTAATTATCTTGGGAACTATGCAGAATAAAAAATTAACTCCCCCGCAGCTCTCTGGTATAAAGGACAGGGAAAAATAATTGAAATATAAAAAAGCAGTCTTCCCAATTGAAATGTATGAGTTCCCCCCACCCGAAATAGGGAGCCGCGCGGAGTTATTTTTTGCAGTAATTCATACATCTGTAAAATATTAATTTTTCTTGGTATCGAAATAATTGATAGCTCGGGAACGTTATGATCCTACTGTATTTTTACCCCACAGGGCCGGTCCGTCCATAGGTTCAAATTGTGCAAAGAACGGCTGCCTTCTCAAACGTAAGAGTAATACTAAACTTTTAATGCTTTGGTGCTTCAGGGAAGAATCCCGCCTCGGTGGCGAAGTGGGTAGTGTGCTCAGTGACTACACCAGTGGTTTAGGTTCGATACTGGACCGAGGTGGGTTGGCTTCTTTCGGGTGAGAGAGGCACTCGAGGGTACCTTCTTTAGGATGAGAAGTAAAATCGAGGCCCCGTGGGGTGTACGATAGCATTGGCACGTAAAAGAACCCCATGGAATGGGTAGATGAGGCAAAATTTGAGGTGTAGGACCTCGCTGCCTGGCATCAGTAGAATGCCCCAACGAACAGTAGACCGACGATAAATAAGCATAGGGGTTGCAGCTTTGGTCGGCAACCTACTGAGGAGAAAGACTGTCCAATATATCACACTTGTTTCCATTCAGAGGGGCAAGATGAGTACCCGACATTGCCATAGGCGGGAAAAGAGTTATGAGTTGCTTTTGCTTTGATGCTTCTGGAAGGAAAGGCAATTAATGCTATGTTCTGGCAAATTTCTTTACTCAATCAAAATAAGCGACAGTATCATGAGGAGGGCTCGACATAATTGAACGCGGACTGCCGAACCTACAGGACCGGCCCTGTTACCCCACGTTACAGATGTAGCGTGCTAGATTGTTAGCCAGTGATTTCGGGTATAATGCTAGTCGAGGTGGGTGGCTGGTTTCTGGCGAGAGAGACAACCATTCCATTTTACGTTGGATGGATAGTAAAGACATGGTCGGCAGCCGGGTGCGTAAAAAATGTAGTTAACAGTTCGCTAATGGGTTCTAATGGGGAAAAAAATTGGTATCCAAACCTGTCATAAACGGGAAAAGGGATAGTGAAGACGATAATGATGGTGTTTGTGATATTGTTATTCAAGTCTGCCTATCTACCTATGATGGCAGTTACTAACTCCACTTTTTTCTCCATGTAGAAGGTGTTTTATGTAAAAGTGGCATTGCACACACAAACAACACAGAATCATGCCTTGTCTCCCAAAAGGCAATCTGGGTAGAATATCGCCAGTATTATGTCTAGCTAGCCGATGTAGCCAGCAGTGATAATTATCTGAAAATCATTCAATATCGACTTGGCTCCGTGACCTATAAATGAATTTAGAAAAGACTCCTAGGAAGTCATTGGATCACAGCTTTCCTCTGCACCTGCCAAAAAGGACACCTGAGGACTAGTTAGGTTTCAATTCATTACGTAACTTCTCATTTTGAAGCAATCGTGTTTTTGGCACCATCTCTGTTGAAAAACAATAAACAATGACTTGCCCGCATCGAGGGGTTGCAAACACATGGCGCTACCTTGCTTTCTCCTGTGGAGTGTGGACAGTTGTCCGAGAACGAGTAGACCGCCACTAACAATTAAGACAAGATAATAAACTGATAGGCACAAAACAAAGCACTATTTTTAAATGCTATGTTATCTCTGTAAAAATAATTCCGTATTCTGCTCTTGCGTGTTGCTGCCCTTTTTAATTACTGTGGATCTTTTGTAGATTTTCTAGTGGCCTAATTGTCTGTCCAGTCAAAGTCTCATTAGTCGTGTACCAAAAAGGTAGCTTGCTCACGTGGTGATGTAAGACTTACCGTTTTTTCTCCCATAGTTTTATTACTATCCTGCCAGCTTCTCTCTTCCTTTTTTCCCCGTATCTGTTTTCTCCCTGATTTTTGTCCCCCTTATAGGTGTATCTTGTCTAAGGTTTTGCTTGGCCTTACCGATCTATTAGGTTACACCAGAGTGCGGCTTCGAAATTTAACTTTTTGCTCCTCCAACTGAAATGCGACTCCTAATTTGTAATCCATCCTACATACTCTCATAACGTAACAGGTTTCATGCCTGTTGTAACTTGTAATATTCTTCTACGGCGTGCACCTCACATCTACAGTTCCTTAATGAACTTGTTTAATTCACTTAATACCTTCTCATCAAATATCAGTAGTACCAAAGTATATTTTCTGTCACGTTTTTTGAATATTGATTATATCTAAACTGCCTCTAAGGAACCCCTGCATTGCGCTATTCAGTTAAATTAATCGCATCTACGTAGAATCAATCACTTTTAAAAAAGCAAAGTACTCATTAATTACAGTAACTCCGTTAATTTATTTTGCCCGCTTATGCGTTGTTTGTAGATTGCCCCAAGTATTTTTTTCTTAAAATTTAGTTAGCTAAAACAGTCAATAGTATTTGATATGCTGGGTGCATGTATGAAATCTCATCCTTTCAGCTACGAAAAGCGGTGCATCGTGGGTCCCCGTCGTGGAGACCCCTTAGTTTCACATAATGAGGCCCTATTCAAGCAAATTCTAACCCTTTTCCCTCATATGGCAAGGTCGGGTGCCCATCTTGCCCCTCTAAATGGACAGTGTTTTTCCGAAGCCAGTTGCCCACCAAAGCTGTAACCCCTATACTTATTTATCGTCGGTCTACTATTCATTGGGGCACTCCAAAGACGCCAGAGGGCGAGCTCTTAACCTGAAAATTGGCCTAAAACACTCGTTGCATAGTAGAGAGGCCTGTATTACGTGCAAACGCCATCGTTCACCACACGGGACATCGGCTTTACTTCTCATTCGAAGGAAGGAGCCTTCCGGGCATTTCTCTCGCCGGAAAGACGCCAACCCACCCAAGTTCAGCGTCGAACCTAGAACCACTGACGCAGTTATCAATTTTTGATAAAATGATACTATGAGGCAAAAACAATACAAAGTACAAAGTGAGATCGTAAGAAAAAAAATCAGAAAATTTTGAATAATTTATATTTAATTAACGCTAATAATTTGCCCTTAATGTTAGAATGATTTAACTGCGATAACCACGAACAGGGACGGCCCTAGAGTACGCGGGGCCCAAGGCAGAAGGAGGTAGTGCGGCTCAAGGTCACAGGCAAAAGCGGGAGCCTGCATTTTTAAAACATTACCCCAGCGCCAACATTTATGAAGTTTTTGGTTGCCTACCAATGCAATATTTTAATGTCGTTATACACAAATGAAATCAAAATATTGTTTTTCAAACGATTTTTTCAATTCACCAGCGCGGGGCCCAAAGCGGTTGCCTCGGTCGCCTTGCCCTAAGACCGGTCCTGACCGCGAATAAGTTGTGATTATTCCTTGTGATCTACATTGAATTTTCAAATGTAAAGAAATCTTCATACCAAACTGGGAATCAGCAGTTCGATGATATTGAGAATTTAAAATCACCTTCGTGTTTAATAAGAGATTTTGGCATGAATGAAAACATCTTGCTAGTAAACAGGTCAATTCTTTTTTTTTATAAATTTTCTCCATGAAGTTTCCCCACTCCAGTCAGCAGCTAGTCCATAATCATAATGGAAAGGAATTGACTTAGTGCTGAACTTTTGTTTACCCCAAACTTCACAAGGAAGCCTCCATTATTTCCCCAATTAGTCCTTACCATAGCTATGGAACCACCATACATATCCTGCACTATCCTTCTTTATAATACCTTCCACACACTACCTGTCATGGAACGTTGTCATAAACCTTCCCCAAATCAATGAAGATTGTATGGCGATATTTCTTTGCTTCCCTATCCTTTTCTGTTAACATTTTTAGCAACATGCACACATGAATGACGTTGTTTGTTGGTGTTTTAGGGCCCTTCAACTACAAGATCATTGGAGCCCCATCCACTGCATAGTTCTACTGCAGGACTGTATAGACACTACACTAATGCGACGATTTTTGGGTATTAGCGGTACCCAGTCTTCCCAAGCAGCCACCCATGTCAGTACTAGCTGAGGTTGCGTTGCTTAACTTCTATGATCAGACGAGAACTGGTGTGTCCAACGAATTTGCCACTCCCCACAAATGAATGACAGTTGTATGCTCAACACAAAAGTAGGTCTATATTGTAATCATTCTGTAGTACATAATTTGTAATAAGATACTGACAGGATGCCACTTTGCCACAGAGAGGCAACTACCAGCCCTCTATTAGTTCATTTCCGGTCCCTGTGCAATAGCCAGTGATCATGGCACAAACAGACTCATATTACTAGTCTTTTTTTCCAAGGGTCATTCAGCAATGGAAAGCTTTTGGTGAGGATAATGTGAGGAACTTTTGTGAGCCTCTTTTGGAATCCATTTCGGAGCTCTACTAATTTACCTAACCTTTCCATTACTGTCACTAATCGCCCCCTTATTAGCCTGGCAAATAACTTACTTGTTACTGGCCTGTGACTATCCAAGCTTTCCTTCTTCTTTCCCTTGCCCTTGTACAGCATCACTGCGCTTTTGATGGCCCAGTCATCAAGAATTTTTTCACTCCCTAAACACTCATTAAATATCCTTAAGAGCAGTTCTGTCTTTATTCCCTAGTGCTTTGAGAAACGCACTTGTTACCCTGTTCTCACCACATGCTTTCCACACCTTCAATGAGTTGGTCTCCTTATTTAACTCTATTCTTGTAAAGCAAGCCTCTTCTGTTGATGGCCCCTGGTTTATTGGTCGATAAGGCCCTTCCACCACCTTTCTACCTGTAGTGGAAAATTTGTGTACATATTCTCTTAATGCCTTCTCTGCTATTTATATTTCGCCATCCCTATCTACCATCGCCACCCTCCTCCCTCTACATTTATCCCTGACATATCTGCAAAATTTCTTGGTCATGTACTTTCCCCTTGCCATGATTTCCTTCCATTTTGCTCATGTCTCCCTCTGCCTGCTTCCTATCCACTCATTTCCTTGTCCTTCCTATCCCTCATGCCTTATTAGTTCAGAGTATGTGACTCCTTTACTTTGCAGTACAACCTCCATGTCCTTCTGGGACTCAGGACTCTTCCTCTTTAAACCATTTCTTTAGTTGCCACCTAGTTTTCCTTTGAGATTCCTAACCTTCATATTAATCATAATTAACTTATGATCGGAGTCGAAACCCACCATGGTTTCCTCATCCACTGTCATTCCGCACACTTCCTGGAGCCAACATACATACTTTGCACTAGCCTGGGTCTACTGCTTTCTTTTCTTTCATCTTCTGATGGGCCCGATTTCTTTATATACCGTATTTATTCCAATAACAGTCGCCCTTTATTAAGCGCCGCACAATCAGGGCCAAAAAGTAATAAACGCCACCCTCCAATAATCGCCGCAGCGTTCTTTCGCTAGTGGTAAAATATTTTTGGAAGAAACAGTGGGGGTAGGCCGGCATACCTTCACATACATCACCATCATACCCTTATCCCACTTGTGGAAGGTTCGGGTCTGCGAATTTTAACCCTCCACTCCCGTCTATCTTCCACCAGGTCCTCATCCCCACACACTGTCAATACCTTTACAGACAACCAGCTCCCACGTCTGCTTTGGTCTCCCCCTACCCCGGGTGCTTCCGACCACCTGCATTCCTGAAATGGACCTAACGAGCTCCTCTCCTCTTCTCATTGTGTCCATACCACCTCAACCTATTCACCCTCATTTCTTTTGGCGATGACCACCACCCCAAGGCTACCTCGAATATACTCATTCCTAATTCTATCAGCTCTCGACACGTCCCTCATGTACCGCATTACCGCAGCATTGGCATCTTGGCTACTTGCATTCTATTGACATGGCTCTTCTTCACTGCCCTACCCTCTGATTCATATATAGCATAGTTGTCCTAACCACTGCCCTGTAGAACTTCCCTTTTAACTTGATGGAGACCCTCCTATCACACATGACTCTGCTTGCCTGTCTCCACTTCACCCATCCCCCATTGATTCTATGGATCGCATCAGACAGCCTTAGCCAATATTCCTGCAGGTTTCCAGACGCCTGGCTGGGTGACCCCAGTCAGAGGACGTTCAGTGGACCAGCAGACCCGACCCTGCCACAAGCGGGATAAGGGTATGATGATGATGACTGCCAATATCGTCGACAAAAAGCTCACAAATTATATAAACGCCGCCTTCTAATAAACGCCGCCCTCTAACAAGCGCCGCAACAAAAACGCCGCGAAATAAATAAACGGCGCGGCGTTTATTGGAATAAATACGGTACTTGATGTACTTAATTGGAATAGAGCCAGTTCTTAAACGTGTCAATAGGTACCAACAGAAAATCCTCACATTTGTAGATTGAATTATGTGTTTTAATTACCAGTATTTAGCATCAGTCTGCCAGCTTTGAAGGTTATTAAGCAAAATCAGGGAGTACGACCTCCTACATCTGAAAACTTTCCAACTACACATAGGTAGTGCACACCACTCTGGTTCCCACTTTATTTCGCATTCAACGGAAGATACATCTGATCGTTTCCCTCTTTTATGAAATAGGTTGCTCACCTTGACCACAATCGAACTTGTGAACGATCGATCACCTGGAGTCCACTGAACATAGAAGTTGTACCAGGGCCGGGTTTGGGGCGCAAGTAAAGAAATACCGACCCGGTTGAGAGTTGCGTGAGGTGTTTTATTCACTATTCTAATCTACATGAATCAATACCGACTGTCACATTGCATTTAATAAAATTTAACTTGTTACATTCAAATTTTTAATTTTTTTTGTCGTTATTGGGTTATGGTCCGCATGTGTGTGAGTTGGATTGGGTATTGTTGTTGTCCAATCGGTCAGACACCATGCAATATTATAACCAACAGAGCATAATTTACCTGCCAAAGTTTCTATTTTGGTTGTGTAATGCGATTTTGGAACACGTAGGGTAGGCCGGCATACCCCACAGACAACCCAACCGATATTCCTGTGGGTTCCAGATGCCTGCCTGCAGATGTGGGTGCCCGCAGTCAGAGCATGTTCAGTTGACCAACAGGCCCCACTCTGCCACAGGCGGGATAAGGGTATGATGATGATTATGATATTATGAGGAGGCGCAAGTTAAACACTTGCCACAGGCGCTTCATACCCTTGTTTCGGGACTGAGTTGTACTTACTACCTTTCTATTCTTTCGCTAGCTAAATTTATCATTTAATTCATGTACGTAAGGGGTAGTCAAGTTCAAGTCATCACAATATAATCGTTATTTTGCTATACTGAAAAAGTTGCATTCATGGGATAAAAAATATGTTTTTCTGGTAATTTAGCTTTAATTAAAGACCAACAGAAATTTGCTTTGCAGTTTCTCTGTCGGGTTGCTACAATTAGCTTCTTTTAATATCAAATTACCGATAGACGCATTTCTCTATTGGTGAGATTGCTCAAGAGCAGAAATTTGTCTGAACTGGTCATTTTCTCCTCTTTGAAATCAATGAAATTCAACCCTAAACTTGGTACCAGTTTTCCTTCCTAACTGAATACCTTCACACAACTGGATGAGGTAATTTTTAAAACTCGTTTGTTACGAAAATTCACTATAATTCCATCTGTGGAAAAGAAGGGTTGAACATAGTGAGAAATATCCTTAAAGTTACTACATTCGTCATTAATCTAATCAGGTTCTTGCAACCCTGTTTTTAATTCATTCTTTTCTTCCCTTTCCTACTAAATCATTAAGAAAAGTTTTCCGAAGAAGGAAAGCAGCAAGACAAAAAATGAAGATGGAGGGGGAGAAAATAGAGAAGTACTAAAACATTTTGTTGTCGTAATAAAAACTAAAAACAACAAAAAAAGATATTTCGTTTAACTTGGCTGAATATGGTCAAGTGTGGAGACCTGTTGAACGTTTTTTTTCTTTCCCACCTGAGTGCTTAGTTTTAAAAAGCCAATGAGAAGAGAGATGAACCGGTGTCGTCATGCAATATAGGCGGAGTGCGAAATACCTTCAGGAGACGTGTTTATGGGGAAAATTTGCAACGTCGTCAAACATTACATTAAAAGTGTAATTTTTTTGCCAAGAAGATTGGAAGTGAATCTTAAAACATTTCGGAAGGTGTCATCGAAGAGTTTGGTAAAATCTTTGTGAAGTGGCTAATAATTTTGTCATAGTATATGCAAATAGAAGAAGAAAAAGATTTCCATGTGGTGGACACTTGCGAGCGAAAACTCCACTTTCAAAGTCGGAGCAAAAATTACTCTTTAGAAGTTGGAAGGAAGGATTTCGAAGTTCTACAAGCCGTGCCCATTTTGCTTAAGTCGGTTTGTTGTCGACTGAAACAACTTTTCAGTGAAATCGCGTTTTGCATTCAATAATTTTGTTGAGACATTCACCTTAAGAGAATGGATATCAAATGCATTTCCTACATGTTTCGTCGGTGGAAAGGAATACATTTCGCAATTTTATTCATTATTTTCCAATCTGAAGTAAGTCTTAACATTTTCTCCCTTCTAAAATGTTGCGAGTACTCCAAAAGCTGTAGTTGTTGTAAGATATTTGTTTAGCAATCACGTCGATGATACAGCTACTTGGAATCTTAGATTTTAAGTCAGGATTTTTCAACAACATACTGTAGGGGAGACCGGGGCAAGTTGACGATACTAACAGTTTTCAAATTAATTTTCTATTTTTATTTTAGTGTGCTATTTCATTAAGTTATTACATGACTTTTTAGCGTCTATTAATGAGGACTACTAGTAGTATACCTATGGTGCAGCTAAATATCAGGAAACTCTCTAAGTCATTAGTCATCCTGCCCCGGTCTCCCCTACCTGTTGCATTTTTACACGCAGATTGAGTTAATACGCCTTTGATTTCATACATTTCTTAGGCAATATTTATCTAAATATTTCAAAAATTAGAAGCACTAACTGAAGATCAGTGGCATGTGCTCAAAATGCTTCTACAGAAGACTAAATATTCTGATCCTCCTATTTTGACATTTCATCCATCCAACTATTCTCTGAAATTGTTAGTTTTGTGCTCAAATTTCGCCTTCTTTATTTTTGATTAAAGGTGGAAAAAGTCAGACGCTACTGCATAAAAGTAACTTTAGTAGTGCAGGACGTCACAACACAGTCAGTAAGAGCATCTGAAATACATGTATTTTTCAATTTCATTGACAAGTATTTTTATAAGGCTAGGGCCTACTACCCGAAAATTTCAAATATGACAAGAAATCTTGTTAGTGGAGAACCTTTTAATACTGGACGTTATTGACTACATATTACATAAACGGAGATTAGATGACCTTAATCATATTGTGAAATTCATAAATATTTACAGTATTCACAAGCACTTAAGAAATAATTCTACCTTTTGTAGGTAGGATTTGAAATAAATTATTGTCAGTACATCGTCTAAGACTGATTCCCAGTCGGAATATTTAGCTACCTGATCAGTTGTATACGTTGCAGGATTAAGTATCCTGTCTTCAGCCAAAATTCCATCTTTCAAATCCATAACGTAATCCATTGACAAAAGCGTTTGATATCCTGCAGGGATCTTGTTGGTAAAGCAAAGTGTCACATTCCATCATCTGGAGGTCCAAAACTTTTGATGATTATACTTCACCAAGGGAAAGAGAGGACCATCACAAATGTGACCCTGGAAATGTGTAGTTTCCAGAAATCATTGACTGACTATGTCTTGTTGGTGCGTGGTTTCAGTAGAAATTCGGCGTTAGAGTAAGCAATTCAGGAATAAAATATAAACTCGATGCCCCAAAACACTTTCTAGGGTGGTAAAACTAGAAATCTTTTATATACTGAGTGCCTTGTCCTTATTCATGACCACTTCCTTCATCCACCGAAACTAACCTGCAGTGTTCTCAGGGAGGGTAAGAAATCCCCCTTCCCAGTGATAAAGTAAAAGTGGCGATGTGAGCACCTTCTCAGGAGTTAGAATAAATGTAAAGGTCTCCTGATATTAGGATTCGTCATTCATTTCATTGGCTAGACAGCTTCTTTCGCTAGTTACTGTAACTTGTGGTTACGTGGTCGATCTTTGCGCACCGCAGGGAATTGATTAAGCATGGGTTCTTACGAAATTTTTAAAAATTTCTTAATGAAAGAAACTTCTATAGCGACGTGATAATATTAGGTGTTTAGATCAGTTCTTCTCCTCTGAAGTAATCGATTTTTCTATTCACTCGTTGTAGTAATGAGATATTAAGATGACAAAAATTAATGAATTTTTCACCGACTAGAATGCAATTGTATCAGTCTAAGCGTGGGGGTGTGTTTACAATAAATGACAACCTATCCCTCTCGAATTCCTGAGAACTACAGTGGCAATCACTGTAAATGGAAGATTGTGGATGTCATAATAGCAAACTCACTTTAGAGAGCGCATTCTCTCACACGTAATCCTAACAATGTCCAAGAAGAAGCTAAAAATTTGGTAAAGTTGGTACAACTATCCCTTACTAGGGCCACCACCGAAAGTGTAAAAGGAGGCAAAACGACTGTTTCTCCTGCTGAGAGAGACTGAAAAACCTGTCGTTGAATTAGAGGTAAAACTATAGCCATGAGTTTTCTGGACATTGCATCGATTAAAATCATTCATTTTTCAAAGCAATAAGCGAAAGGATTCAACCTATTTCAGTCTGGTTCTTGGTGCAAATTTGGAAAAGATGCGTTGTTGACGACGATCTCCTTTTGTGGTTCTAGTTCATTTGCGGTGGATGTAAAGTCTTGCCTAGAATTTGCATACTGTAAGTTTAAATGACAAAAACTTGATCCTTATCAGTCTCCAGTTTGAATTTATCAGGTTGTTAAGATCGAATCTACAGTCTTCAGTTTAATAACTCAAACAAGCTTGCCACTGAACTGATCTCTTTTCACTTCCGTGCAGATATGTAGTAAGTTGCATAACGTTCAAATTACACAAATTAAGGTGTAAATACTTGTATTTCCGCTTGATTTCAATATTATTGTCCCTAATTGTTGGGTTGCTATCTGCTAACTGATTCAACCAGACACTGTACCTGTGACGTAATATAGAATTTTAATCGTTAGTATAATTATATTCGTATCAGTGACATAATACAAGTTGACTCGACTACTTTCAATGAACTTACAATGAATCACTTTTTGCTCTGATGGTTGTATTTTTTATCTTGCTGAGTGCTGCGTTATGATGTACCTCAGAGGAAACCAACATGCGAGTATTTTTACTACTATCTTAATAGAATTATAGAGGGGCCTGATTAGAGAGAAGGAAGTCAGGGAGACTTTATTTGGGTTTTTAAAATTCCGGTTCTACAAATGAAATAAAATGATTTTCCTCTCTCTCTCTTAGCAGAATTCACTTTGCGGCATTTTTGTCATATCATCAACTTAAACCGGCTGCAATCCATTCTAAAGTCAGAAGAAACGTTAGGATATTATACATGCTATGAGTAAAATTAAATACCCATTAGACATAAAGGAAGGTGAAGGGTACGTTAATCTATAAGTTTTCATGTATTAATACCGCCAACATCAACCTTCCTTGACAGCCATTTCGTTTCACTTTGGCACAGTCGAACCCCCACGAATTTCAACTACCCAGTCATGAAAATAGGATGAAAAATAGCTCAAGAAAGAAGGTGAATAAAGAAGAATATTTTATAGCAGGGGTGTCAAACCCTTTTCGGCCACAAACCACTTCTCTAAGAAGCAGAGTTCATGAGAACCGCATTTCCAACAAGCAGTGACGTGCTGGTGCAGTGTACAATGTGTGCGTTGCACCCAGGCGCCAAGATATTAGAAGTGCCAAAGATGCCAGGGAAGAAGAAAATATTTACATTTGTTCTAAATACATATAAAAGGTGCAATTCACAATGATTTCTTTCTTTTCTCCAAATTATTAGTACTACTTTTGTTTTATATATCGATTTTGTATGAAGCGAGAGCCCTGGGATAGGGGCGCCAAATAGGGTCTTGCACACAGGACAGGCACTGCTGGCACGCCACTGCCAACAAGTAAAGTTAAACGGGCCCCACTATGTTTACATTGTTCCTCATTCTGGTTTTCAAATTTCACAAGATATCCCAAATTTAAAATAATACTGATACACAAGTAAGTCTATATTTAGTTCTAAATTTTAAATAGTAGTGGTCTATTGTTTCGTTTTGCCAGAAACTGGCAATCGTTTGCCTCCAACTAATCGTTACCATACTTCATAACTTTATAAGAACATAAAAGTGGAGGGGTAAGCTACCAATAACCGTAAAAAATACTGCCGAAGCCGGCACGTTTTTGTCACCGTGGAGTAGGCAACAAAATTGCATCCTTTCATATAAGGTTAAAAAGTAATTAAATTAGGTAATATCTCGTCACATTTTTTTTATTAATGTAGGCCCAATGCTTACAGGAGTTGAGCAATAGGGCGGCACTCTGTTCCTGTACACGGGTTAAGTATTGGGGCACAATTGGAGAATATGGAGAGACGGCTGGTGTGCACGCGCTAATTATAGCAGAGCTATTTCGAAAACGAAAACACTACTTTTACAGTCGCCATAAAAGAATTCTGTAATGATCAGGAATTCTGCATGGATCAGAAAACTGGTATACAGGTTTATAGGCGGAAGTAGAAATCGATTTCAAAGCTGGTTATTAAACGATTGCATTTCCATTTCAATGTTATTTGTAAAACCACTGGCAATGTCCGATTTAAAAGTAGCAATTTGCATGTGTCTTTTAATTCGCCAAATAGGTCATTAGTTCATTGTCATTTTGCCACTGATAACTACATCGCAAATAATTTCAGGACATCATTGAAGGCATTTATCTTTCTTTTAATCTTGTTTACTTGCTCAGTAGCTGACTATTGTAAGTACAGGGGATAAGCGCCGAATTACAATTTTGAGAATAAAAATATTTTAACTTTTGCTAGCATTTTTTGCTGCTTAAAGTGGTTAAGCATTGCAGGTTGTGTTTGTAATCAATATTAACAACCCACTGCCGTTGACGGGAGCTTCTGACTGGTTATTTCGTGGGTCAACAAATTAACGTTTGCTCAACAAAAAAACCGATACTTCATCCAGGAGAGGTGTGGTTTTGTCAATTATCAGATTGACTGCCCAAACGATATACCATATGCTGTCTTTAATAGCTTCAATTGTTTTAGTTTAATGAAATTCAGTTTTAGTAAATGCATTGTGCCATATCACCGTTGATTTTCAAAACTTTACTAGTTGATGGGCAACCATGACAACATAATTCAGGTAGAAGCTCTTTATCAAGCTCTGTGAATAAATAGGATGTGTTTTTTTGGAAAGATCATTTTCATATTTAATACAATTCTTAGTAATATTTAAATTTCGTAAATTCTGGGGTGTCACGAGCTGACAGAGTACAAAATGATTATGTTAGACGTAGCCTGGGGGTGGGGGACATCGCAGAGATGAGAGGCGATTGAGGTGGTATGGGCATGTAATGAGGAGAGAGGAGGAAGAGCTTGTTAGGTCCATTATGAGTTTGCAGGTGATTGGGGTTACCAGAGGTAGGGGAAGGCTAAAACGGACGTGGGAGCAGGTGGTGCAGAGGGACATGTAGACGTGTGGGGTGGACGGGGACATGGTGGGGGACAGGAGGAAGTGGAGACTGCTAATACCCAATAATCGTCGCATTAGTGTAGTGTCTGTGCAGTATATGCATTAGAACTATACAGTGGACGGGTCTCTAATGACCTTGTAGTTGACGGGACCTTAAACTCCAACAAACAGGAAGTGGAGAATGAGAACCCGCAGACCCGACCCCGCCACGGGCGGGAGGAGGGTGAAATGATGATGATGATCTGGTGACGCCTTAATTGTGTTGGAGGCTAAAGCCCGCACTATCAGAACCCCTTGCACATACTCATCAGATGGGCCAGCCTTTCCAGGAACAAGTCTATCTGTCAGTAGCTTTACTGTGATTTCTGCTGCCTGAAATATTTTATGCAAGGTGTGTTCCGGTGAATGTCATTTGATGTGAAGATCAGTCTGGTGCGTTCAAAACAAGGAATATAGAGTAAATAGGCTGTCTGTAATGGATAACGGAGTGGATGACAGAGATATATGCAGTCTGATTTACGTGTAGGCCAACTAGGCCCGGGCCTAGAGATCCACGTAGGAACCTGGTAGTACTATTAAATTTAAGCATTTACGTCTATGTACATATGTGACATTAATCATCTTGCCACTTAAGGTAATCTGCTGTATAAAAGGCCTAGGACCCATGTATATACATAATACACTGAATGTATGTATTTAAGGCTAGGTAAACCTGAAGTGCAATTTCTGATTATTAAGGAAGCTCTGTGGCTCTATTGGATTTGTATAATGTCACATTACGTAAATGAACAGTTTTTACATTGTGGTTTAACGACGTAGGTGATGGAATGTGGGATCGCAATTAGAGTTCGAGGTACTGCTAGTCAAATACTTGAACAACTAGCAAGTTATTTACCAGCAATCAAAACCTTCATCTGAAAATTACTGCATCATCTCTCTGTTATCTACAACATTCCAGGTCTATTAGCGAACACCCAAAGGTATTTCAACATTTCTGTTGACTGAGCTTGCAGAAGATTTTTTATTTCTAGCATTTTCGATACAGTAACTACATATGAATCATTGCGAAAACTAATTACTTTTTCGGTGAATAAATTATCAGAGTTGTATTCAAAGAAATATATTCAAAACACAAATACGTCAATCTGGAATTTAAAATTTGACAGAATTGACGTCGCAAGTTATAGCTACTGCCAACCCTTTTCCTGCCTATGGCAGGGTCGGGGTACTCGGGTACCCATGTTGGTAGGTGTTTTCATCCAACCCAATGCTGCAACTCCTAGACGTATTTATTGTCGGCCTACTATTTGTTGGAGTATTCAACGTTGGGACATTCCAAGGGGCGAGTTCCTACACAAGAAACTGCCGAATAAATGTATATCTGACGTCGGCATACTGTACATGTGACAATGTGACATCATTCACACCACACAGGGTCGTAGATACACTTGCCGTCCGACGAGAGGTGCACGGGAGCCTCTCTCTCTCTCGTCCAAAATAAGGCAGACCACATCATACCATTATCGAAATTGAATCACACTGAACGCCATCAAAATTCATTAACAATTCTGGCCGAAGCGAATGATTTTCTTCGGGTGAGAAGGTGTGACTTTAGTCAGATGATAGGTAATCCACAGTGCCGTTAAGGAGCCCCTCCAACACAGAGCAAAGCATGCGAATAGATAGGCAAAATTTCAGGGCTCGCTGTCTGACTTCGAAGAACGAAGTTGCCCACACGAAGGAAATAAACAACGGATTAATACTGTATAATAACACTGCGAAACAAATTTTTACTTTGGAAAAAATACATTCCTCACTTAGTGCTAGATTTATTGGATAAGTTATGCTGATTATTTATCTCTTCTCCATTTTGCTCTAGGACGTCAGGTTCTCTGGTAATTCATAGGGCTTCAGTTCCATTAAAACATTAATTGCGAATGGACATCATACCTCAGATATCGTACTCTATATAATTTATGTTAATAATATAGGACTTGACATGATATAGGGCATTTATGTTAATGACATAGGGCTATCTGCAGATGGCACCTGCATTGCAAGGGTGGTGGATGAAGGGTTATCTTCCTGTACAGAATTGCAAACAAGATGTATACTTGGAGCATAAAGTGGGAGTCACTGCCATTAAACCTGCCCAAATGTAGCTTTCTTATGATAAGCAGGTCCTGAAGGCGATTTGATCTTGCTTATTGCATAGGTAGTGTGAGGGTTAAGAGGTTTGAGATCCTGAAGTTCCTTGGAATTATTCTAAATACTATGGTCACTTGGAGGGAGCACACTGACAAATTGATTGGGAATACTGGGCATGCCCACCGTTTGGTTAGTAGATTTCTAGGGGACAGCAGAAAGGAAAGTTTTTCACTGGTATGGCCAATTGTAGAGTAATGTAGTCCAATTTGGTATCCCTTTTAGGCAGGGTTTATCTAGGGAAATTGAAATGATTCAAAGGAGGGCAGCAAGAATTGTGTTACATCACTTCTATGAAAGATTGAGTGTCTCACACATCATCACAGAAAGTCTTTGGCAGCTTATCCCTTGCAGAGTATAGAGGAAGAAATGATCATCCATTCAAATTGAAGGGGATCAGCGCACAAAAAGACTTGTATTACTGGTCTTTTTCCAAGGGTCATTTGGCTATTGGAATGCTCTCGGCGAGGATAATGTGGCGAACTTTCTGCAAGAAAGTGCCATTACAGCAGGTGGGCAATGCATGACAATAGATGCTATGCTTAAGATGGGTTACAAATTCGGAATGAGAGTCATTCTCTCCACTGCCAATTTGACCTATAAGGGCTGCTTGCAGTGTATTCAATTAAATTAGAATGCAATCATGTTCCCAGTGGCTCACTAATCTGTCAGGGAAACAAAACTCCACTATCAACTGGTCACCAGCTGTATCCTAGTAGGCCTACCTAGGACTAATAGCTGGCCAGCAGG